>CAJQUN010000306.1:0-716882 GCA_907163345.1 Haberlea rhodopensis
AAGTATGCTGCTATCTTAGTAGCGATGCGTTATGGTAGATTACTATTTTGTTTGTATTATTGTGGATGTCATGTATTGACATGTACCATCACGTGTTGACGATGTTATTGTGGATGTCATGTATTGACATATATCGTCACGGGCTGACGATGTTATTGTGGATGTCATATATTGACATATACCGTCACGGGCTAACGATGTTATTGTGGATGTCATGTGTTGACATGTACCGTCACAAGATGACGATGACATACTAAATGTTCTATGTAGAAGGATGCCTTACGATGAATATATATTAGGTATATGTATTTAGTCGTATGGTTGGAGTGCCAATGGTGGGCACAGGATAGTGTCTGAGTCACGGTTGACGAGACCATTATGCCGCGCAGGTTTGCTCGATCAGTGGAGCTTTCAAAAGTAAATATTCCTCAACCCTCATGCAAGCGTCTTGATCAGGGGAGTTCATTTTTCCCTTTTGATTCTTTTAAACATTGAGGGCAATGTTTGATTTAAGTTTGGGGGAGTTGTAGCCTGCATGTTTTACTTATTTAACCACATGTTGTGTGCTTAAATGACACTTGAATCGTCCGATTATTATGAGCTAAAATTTTTTTTTTTTTATGAGTTCAACTTGAGAAAAGAATGAATTATAGTAGTGACTATTCAATGAGGATTTTGATCTCACTATGCATATGAACTTGATTTTTGATGATTATTAGACTTGTACATGAATATCCTAATTTGAGTTAGCATGTCAAGAATGAGGAATTTATTGAGCACAATGAGTCATGATCTTGTGGATTGCATGTTGAATAGTGATTATTGTTGTGAACTTAATGATTTGTCTTGAGCATCTTAGAGTTATCCTAGAACTTATTTGATGATGACACTTTGAGGCGAAATTTTATAGTTGGGAACTAGACTTGGAAATGATTTAGGCGATCTTTGGACCGTTTGAGCCTTTCAAGCTTACCATGTTTATATCAATCTCTAGTTCCCTAATTTGAGCCTAAATGATAAAAGAATGGAGTATGTTTGACATACTATTAGCCCCCATTCAACATTCTTTGGCAACCTCATTATACCCCACCTACTTGAGCCTAAATGGAAGTATTTTATCTTGACCCTAAGGAAGTATAATGATTCTCATTAGATGCACTTGAATTGCTACATCTTTGATGAGCTTATTTGTTGAAAAAATTGATGAATGAGAAAAGAAAAAGATAGAAAAAGCCTTGAAAAAAAAAGTGAATAAATAAGACCCAAAGTGGTCAAGGCTAGAAAAAAAAAGAAGAGAAGCTCAAACTTGTGCTACAAATTTGAACTTTCCATGATTATACTCTCTTCTTTGTCTTCCCCTATCTTTTCTTTGAAGCCAACACCAAAGGCCTTACATTACAAGCTTAAAAAGTCCTTTTGATCCAAGTCTAGGGATTAACTATCATTAGTGGAGAAGTTGTTTGAAAATAGGCCTATGTGATGCTTGATGATAATCTCGACTTTGAGTTGATTAGCATGATTTGATCTTGAATATGTGCATGAAACTTGAGATTGAAATTAGCACACACACACATTCCGATTTTGAGATATGTTGCTTGAATTAGGAGAAAACATGTCTTGTCAACTTTTGTATGTGCATGAGATTTCTGAGAATAAGCAAGTCATGAAATAATTGTTTCAAATATCAAGAATGAACTCTACCTTATGATTTTAATGCTTAATCGAGGACGATTAAGTGATAAGTTTGGGGGAGTTGATAGGGTTGAATATTACGCGTTTTTATGCTATGATATGTATATGTTTTTGTGTTGATTCTTGGATTATTTTACGGTTTATGGTATATATTTCTCTATTTCAGGAATCAATGTTGAAATGTAGGGGAAGGTGAAGAAATCAAGCTAAATTGATGAAAGAATGAATAAAGTTGAAGAAAAGAGGAAAAAAACCAGAATCCAAGACAAATGTTGCTCCTTTATCCTCAAATTACTATATGTTAGAGCCCATTTTTGGAACTGTGGTCCATATAAAAGTTGTATAACTTTCTCTTATCTTCGCGTGGACAGCTGATTCATCAAATTTGGAGTTCGTATGAGAAAGTTACGGCCAAAATACGAAACTCGCCAGAAGCTAAAAAAGGCGAAGAAAACTTTCTGGTCTTGCCGATCGATCGAGCGAGCATTTCTGATCGATCGAGAAAGGCTGAAAAAGCCACGGAATTCTTACTGTGAGGCTCGATCGATCGGCCGCTTTGTCCGGATCGATCGGCGGAACGAATTTTCAGAAAAAATAACTTCCTTATAGAGTTTGTGTCCAACAAGGAAGTCCTTGATTCCCTTCCCCTATATATATACACAAAAATTACAACCCAAATCATACTTTAAACCCGAATAGCCTCCACACCTCCATAATCCATATCACCATCATCCACCATCACCACTTCAACCTAGGAATTGGAACAACCCAACAAGGCGATTCAAGAGACGATCGAGAAGGAAGCGAGGGAGGAAGCAATGATCTACAACCGGAGTCGACATCGGGAGTTTATTCTTGTCTTTTAATATTAGTTTTGATTTGTTTTGATTTACTATGTTGAACTAATTTATTTATCTAGGCTAGGCGAATCCTTTGTTATGAACCTTCGATTTGATTATTTAATGATTGAATTCTTATAGCTCTGCGCGTATGTTTTATGTTCTTCATGCTTTTAGAGGTTGATCACCTTTGAATGATGTTAGTATCGTAATTGAGATCGAGAGGTGATTTTATGATACTGAATTAATAACTCATACCATGGATTTCAGACCGAGATCGAGAGATGACGTCAAATACATACGTGATAGCCATAGATATCTAGTAATTGAAAGCTAGGAGTTTTCATGGATCTTATGCAACATTGAATTGTTAAATAAGTGAATGATAGTTACTTACTGCAATTCGGTGTTAGGTTTAATATAGCTCGAGAGAGTGTATTAGATAAATTGGGAGAACTCGTCGCCTTAGAAATATTTGAATATTCAATTGAGAATTGTAGGGAATTGCATTGGTAAGCCAAAGTCTCGATAATCTTCTCTAGTGGATTTTTCTCGTTACTTTTTTGACTTGTTTGATTAGTGGTTTGGATTATAGTTATTTTAATTAATATTCGTTAATTATAAATTAATTTCGTAGGCTAAATATAGTTAAAAGTGTCTTATTTGGTACTTACTTGTTAGTCCATGGGGGTTCGACAATCCGTATTCTTCCTATCTATACTAAAACTTGACACCGTGCACTTGCGGTAGAATCGCTACACTGAGAAATAATTGTTTAAAAAAATAAGCGATCAAGTTTTTGGCGCCGTTGCCGGGGATTAACTTTAGTAATCATACTAGGTTCTTTGACTGTAATTTAACCATTGTTTTTTGTTTTGTTTTCTAAATAATCGAAAAAAAAGAGAATTAAATTTATTTTGTATTTGTTTTGTCTATCTTGTGAGGTACTTGGAGATGCTACATCAACAAGCCTTCACAAGCTTTGCCCAACAACGTTCCGAGCCGTTCTACGCTGTTTGGGAGAGATTCAATGAATTGGCCAACACATTGCGGTATCACAACTTTTCGAACTATGCTCTCCTGCAATATTTCTTCAAAGGGTTGGATGTACAGACACGAGAATGGGTATTGAGCGGAGCACTGGTGACTGGGAGTCCCTGGTTGATAGAGATGAGAACAGTGTGGTGCACCTGTTCAATGATATGGCGTACTTCGATCATCACTGGCATTGTGATCCTTCACTACAAGGTTGGAGTCACCAATACTCCGGAGCATCACTACCCTATTGATACGCCACAACCATTTGAACATCACGAAGAGAGGAGAGATAGTTCTGCAGATGTCACGACTCAATTAGAGGATACCTTAGTAAGATTCTTGGCATCAACCAAGAACAGTTTGGAGTGCCAAACCAACTCTATGCGTCACCTGGAGCAGCAAATGGCGGTCCTCATGGAAACAATTTCAACTAGTTGCCAAGAGGAAGAGATGAGGGCTTCAAATCAAGAGGCGACGAATCGAGTTGGTTATATGATGACGATCACTCAACCAACAAAGTTTGGGGGAGTGATCCTACTAGTGTGGAAGAGTCGAGGGAACTTGAGCCTCTTCAAGAGATTGAGCCTACTTTAGAGATGTCATCCGAGGAGTTCCCATATGAAGATGAGTCGAATGTGATGTTGGAGAAGGAAGAGACTTGCGAAGATTCTGATTTAAGTCCATCGATGGAGACTTGTTCTATGCCATATGTGGATCCGTATCTTCCATCGATGCCAACTTCACCGCACTACATCCTGAAAGAGATAAAGCCGAGTCAAGAATCATTCTCCCATTCCTACCACTTCAAGATGAATGTTGTTGGAGCGACGAGCGTACACTGCTACAATCTTGCCAATCTTGAGGGCATATTGAATGAAGACCCATTAGTGGTATCATACGATACTTACTATGGGCGGCAGCCGCTCTTTGATGGTTGCTTCTGATGGTCAAGCCGAAGACCAAAAATAAACGCTTCTTGGGAGGTAACCCAAGCGTATCCTTTTGTTATTTGGTATGTCGCTCTGGTTCAGAGTTTGATGTGAGGTAAGTATCCTCGCGTTTATTAAGACGATTCTGATATGGTCAAGAATCGAGGTTATGGCTTCATGTTGTTGTGTAGCCTGGGTGTTACGTTATACACCGGTGCTATTTCGAGGACGAAATTCTTTTAGTGGGGGATATTGTGATGACCGATGGATTATAAATGTTAATCTCGTAGTGTTAATAACCCCTAAAGTTGTTTTACGTGGCGACTTGGAGTTTAATCGCGGTGTTGGGCCTTCTGGGCTCGTTTATTTGGGGTAGTTGGGATCGTTGGATCCCGAGGTTGATATTGTGTTCTCATTCCGTGTGAAAATCTAAGAGTTGGGTTTTTAGTGTGACTCGGAATCTCGGGTGCTTGGTGTGGGCACCGGTAGGGGGTTTTGGAGTTAGAGAGAGATTTTTGGAAACAGATGATTTTAATGAATCATGATGTATTTGTGGGGCTATTAGTATTTCGGGGTATTTTTGCTATAAATACCAGTTGAACCCGAGATTTTCATTATCGGAACCATTTTTCCTCACCTTGTTTCTCTCTCCCCGCACCCGCGCATTTCTCGATCCCCTTTGACCCCCGCCGTCCAGGCGTGCGCCCGCCGCCGTCCGGCCGCCGTTCGGCGCGTCCGACCCGCTGCCGGCTTCGTCTCTTCTAGGCGCTCCTCCCCATACCAACAATTCGAAGTTTGGTCGCGATTTGAGTTCGGATTTGCCAGAAAAGCGTAGGGTTCGAAACTGGAATTCGTCCGATTTTGGGATCGATTTTTGGTACGTTTTTGGGGCTTTCTTCCGATGTTTTTGGGGCGTTTTTGAGCTGATGTTGAGTCGAAAATTTCAGACTTTAATGGTTCGAAAAATTGTTGCTTAATGGTTCGAATTTCATGCTGTGTGCGTGGGTTAGGGTTCGAATTTTTGGGGGTTTTTGGCAAGGGGTGATGATTCTTGTTAGTAATCGATTAATTCATGTTTTAGATGATTTGTGGTGCTTAGTTTGGGTTCGATTTGTGTTGTGAAGGTTCGAAAATTGAAGGGTGTTCTTGAGCAATTTTCGATAATGGTTAATTGTCGTGTGTTGACAATATTTTTTTGAGGGTTATGGGTGTGCTTGAGCATGGGTTGCATGTTCGTAATTAATTGTGAATTATTTATCGTGTTAGCACATCGTTCCTCGGGGCATGGAACTCGAGCAAGGTTTGGCTCGGACTTCGGAGATTTAAGGTACGTGCGACGTACGAGCATTACTTTATATAAGAGCATTTGTGAAATGCATAATGTGTTTTAATTGCATTAGATGGTTGTGGGTATGGTTATATATATATGTGTCGATATGACTATGGAACGACCTAGTCTTGATATCGCTGCCACAAGTGTGCGTAATACTAGAGTAGTATGACCTATAATAGATATGGGGTACTGGGTTTATATGACTATTGTAGGGCATTTGAGATGCCTGAGAATGATCGTGGAATCATGCATTCATTATAAGACATGTGAGATGTCTAAGTGAAATGGAGAATTGGTAAAATAAATGCTAGGCATTTGAGCTATCTGTGATTGGTAGCAAAGTTGAAAATCAGTATTAGATATCGAGATATCTATATTTGTATGTATAATGAATTTGGAATCATTAATTATTGATACTTGAGAATCAGGCATGCTATGAGTTAAATCAATGTGTTGATTTACTGATTTTTGAGATTTGATGAGTTTGATGATTGTGAGAACAGGGACAGTACACGAAATCCCGGATGAGGACGTTGCCATCCAGGGAGTATCATTTAAAATTCATTAGTATTTACTTTTGTTGTAAATTATGAATTTCATTATTGTGATTATGGGATTTTGTGTATTGGTATGCTCACCCGTTGGGGGGGTTGTCTCTGTTGGGGCAGGTGAACAGGTACATCGATGGCTGTGGAGCTGAGCTCGAGCTGTTGATTGGATGTACTCCCAGGATCGTTGTACCAGGGCTTGATGGAGCACGGTATCGTATAGAGTACTTATATACACCCGAAGGTTATATACATATTTATGATGCTCGCATGTGAGCACGGTTATGCTTGTATATGGGTTGTATATAAAGGCATGAGCCTTTCTTCTTTCATTCTATGTTGCATGCAATTAAGAGTAGAATTGCTAATGATATGAGAGTCATGGGTGTATTACGTGGGTGTTGAAACCCATTTATGTTGTCTTATGTGTGGTGTCTTCCCTGGCTGGGAATTTACTTAGCGTTGCTGTGTTCTGTTGAGTATGTGTTTTCCCTGGCCGGGAACTATATATTGTGATGCGCTTTTATTTCGGGATGGCTCTATTTATGGGGAGACTCTGCCCAAATTTTTATAAAAGTCTACCATGTGAAAAGTGGTGTAATGGGGATGGAAATGGGCGGAATCTATGAGTCTAATTGTGGGTAGAGATGATCTTAATGTTGAATATTAAAGAAATTTTGTAACTGCCATTCAATGGTAAAGTATCATCTGTGTTTCCCGATTTATTTTATTGAAAGCATGTGCCACACATAATGATTAATACGCTAATCAAGGGTTAAGGGCTTGGGGTCCTTACATTAGTGGTATCAGAGCAGTGGTTAGCTTTGGGGCTGTTAAGGGCCTAGGAAGTTATTGATAGCACATACTTATGCATGATGGCATTAATGTTGTATGACACTACTAGTTGTTTATGTGCTTTTTATGATATGAAAAGTGGTGTTGCTAATCATTGTGATTGCAGGAATCGTGTAGCATGTGATGGGATGGGATGGCATTAATGGTGATGTCTGGCCCTTCATGTAGTATGTGTTAAGGGGTCTGATTTTGTAGGAAAATCAGGAAAGGTGAGACGTACGGGCTTCGGACGGTAAAACGTGTTACACCTTTGATTATGTATATCGTGGGTAGTGAACCCTTACATGTGATGGTATATGTGAAATGATAGTGATATATATTGTGATAATGGAATCAACTGTTGTGCTTGATTATTGTGGTAGAATTGATGAATGTTCAGGTAGCCTTTATCTCCGAGCGAGGGAGGTACTTGCCGCTTCATGACTGCAGCTGTGCTAGTAGATGACTAATGCGTCATTGTCGCATGACGCTGCATTGTCGAAGCGAGGGGTCCTAAAATTCCGCTGTTGTATTGGGACCGGAACAGTCACAATTCTAGTGATTAATGTGGAATATTGTGGATATAATTGGAAACGTGATATCGATCATTATATTGTGAACTGTGGTATTAACCTGGATGCAGGTACATGGAGCTAGTGGAAGTTCCGGTAGTTGTTATATTCGAGCGAGGGAGGTACTTGCCGCTGTCATATGAAGCGATGGTAATATGATATTTGCCGCTGTCATGTCTAAGCGAGGTGGTAACATGCCGCTGTCATTGTCGAAGCGAGGGATATCATATGATGCCGCTATATGTCGACTCTATGACGATGGATTATGCCCCTGATTCTATAGCGACGGGTTATGCCGCTATGTACATGACGCTGGATTACGCCACCTACGAGCGATGGGTGCTGATTGCGTACCACTGTTGGATGACGGAGACAGGTATGCCGCTATATTGTTAGCGATGAGGTATGGCATATGTGTGATTTACTTATGCTGTCATGTGTTTGACGATGAGATTATAGACATCATGTATCGACATATACTGTCACGAGTCGACAATATTATTATATTATTTCAAAGTCATATGTTGACAGGTACCGTCACGGGATGACAATGACATGGTGGATGTTCTATGTAGACGTGTAGCGTCGTTTTGATGATTAATACATTTATGTTATGTATTAGGTTGTATGGTTTGAGTGTCGATGGTGAGCACATGGTAGAGTCTGGGTCACTAGTTGACGAGACCTTTTGCCGAGCAGGTTTACTCGGTGGAGTATTGGATGTATTGTACCGGTAAATGTACCACATCATGTTATAGAGTTAAATAATTGTCGAGCAATGATACCCTTGGGTATGCTCGTTGGTGGTTGGCTAGGGCCAAGTGATTGGTGGTAAGAGTAGTCATTGAGGAAACCACTCGCTTGTGTTGTGACGTAGGATAGACATGGTTACACCCACCCTGAGGGTGTGGGATAAGTCTTAACGGATTATGATTGTATCATAAGTGAGCAAGGACACCGGGTTGTCCATTGTGCTTGGTATTTTAGAGATATGCTGGGCGATGACCCATTACTCTAACGGTTGTACGGTATGGCATACCGAGATGGAACATATGGTTTGTTGGTGGACTTGATATGAACC
Source organism: Haberlea rhodopensis (assembly GCA_907163345.1). Classification (NCBI taxonomy): domain Eukaryota; kingdom Viridiplantae; phylum Streptophyta; class Magnoliopsida; order Lamiales; family Gesneriaceae; genus Haberlea; species Haberlea rhodopensis. The sequence continues at coordinate 8,867 of CAJQUN010000306.1, forward strand.
TATGGAGATAGCACTTTGCTAGCCAGATATCGTAGTGATGATATAGTGTGCTTGTTGGGCCATGATACTGCTCGTTGGAACCAAGTTTGGCAAATCGTGAAGTGATACGATGTGGATTGTGGTGGGCTCTAGTAGTCACCACGTCATTTGAGGTTGAGGTTGTGCATGCCTCACTGAAACGTGTATACGTTGATGTTAAATCTTGGTGAGACTTGTCTGGGACAGCTCATAATGTTGAAGTACCAACAAGAGAGTCATCAAGTCGTTGTTGACTCGATCTAGGGAATCCGTGTATTTGGGATGCAATGGGTGTTATTGTATCCAGTTTTCCGAACGGTGGTTCGAGACTAGTGGATCTCGAGTTCGATAGCACTTCCCTTGTGGGGGGAGGAGGTAGTATTATACCTATTGGGAATCTTTGAAAGATTCGGTAAGTTGGTACGTGTGGTGTTGATTTTGGGAATCACGCTGTGTTGTTGATTGTCGATTATCAGCCTCCTCTGGATGGGAATGACTCAGAATTGACAGTTGTGTTTGGGGCTTAGGGGTATGTTGTAGATGCCCGAGCCAAGTGCATTGAGTATGCATGTGATGTCAGTGCTTAGGCAGGTATACCGGTGAGTGTACGGATGCCAGTTATTGATTCCCTTTTTGTCAAGCATAGAGTATACTTTTTGGAGGGTTAAATCTCTGATGAGAGATATGGAACACCTTGAGATTGGGAATCTCCATGGCACGATAATTATGAGAAACAATCGTGAAGATAGCTGACTCCCTTTGAGGAGGGATTATTATCTGTGTGGGTTGAGGTGTTTCCTTGTTGGTGTTTTCCTTCGAGTTATGCGATAGCCTTCCCAAGTTTGGATTGTTAAATCCAAGGATTATCAAGGGATGTCAGGAATTCGGATTGGTTGGGTGTCGCTGTCGATATAAGCGTTGAGGATGCCATGGGTTTATTGCACGTCCTTTCAGAATTTGAACTCTGTGGAGTCTCGATGGTTTATTTATGATCAGGATGTGATCCTTGGAATATCCGGAGGTGGACATCTTGTGAGATGTCTTTTGTGTGAATCTGTGGCCGTGAGTTGCCCAAATTGAGTTGCAATGATGCGACTGCTCATTGATGGCGGAGGTTGGAAGTGGAGACCAGGTTTGGTATGTGTACATCGTGGTATACTAGTGTTTTCCTCGTAATGATGTGTGTTAGACATCGTGAGTCATGATAGAGATGTCTTTGAATGATATCTACGATGGAATCGGGAGCGATTCGAATCCTTGCAGTTTCAGTTGACTAACTACTTTTGGATTATTAGCGTTGAGTGGTGCTGACGCTCTTTGACGTTATGATGGATTTGGAAGTCTATTCCACTCCAGAGATTGACACGAGGTCAACGTTCTCACGGTTGAGGTGTCATTCAGGATGTGTTCTTACTAGTTGTATTAGAACTAAGGATGACTGTCCGATCTACGGTCGTAAGTATTGGTTGTTTTGCAGTCATGAGGGACTGACTTTTGGGATGAACCACATCGAGGTACGTTTTGCCTCCTGGGTGATATGTTGGTTTTGGTATGTCGCTCTGTTTCAGAGTTTGATGTGAGTAAGTATCCTCGCGTTTATTAAGACGATTCTGATATGGTCAGAATCGAGGTTATGGGCTTCATTTTGTTGTGTAGCCTGGGTGTTACGTTATACACCGGTGCTAATTTTCGAGGACGAAATTCTTTTAGTGGGGGATATTGTGATGACCAGGGATTACAAATGTTAATCTCGTAGTGTTGTTAATAAACCCCCTAAAGTTGTTTTACGTGGCGACTTGGAGTTTAATCGCGGTTGTTGGGCCTTCTGGGCTCGTTTATTTGGGTAGTTGGGATCGTTGGATCCCGAGGTTGAGATTGTGTTCTCATTCCGGTGAAAAATCTAAGAGTTGGGTTTTTAGTGTGACTCGGAATCTCGGGTGCTTGGTGTGGGCACCGGTAGGGGGTTTTGGAGTTAGAGAGAGAATTTTTGGAAACAGATGATTTTAATGAATCATGATTGTATTGTGTGGGGCTATTAGTATTTCGGGGTATTTTTGCTATAAATACCAGTTGAACCCGAGATTTTCATTATCGGAACCATTTTTCCTCACCTTGTTTCTCTCTCCCCGCACCCGCGCATTTCTCGATCCCCTTTGACCCCCGCCGCTTCCAGGCGTGCGCCCGCCGCCGTTCGGCGCGTCCGACCCGCCGCCGGCTTCGCCTCTTCCAGGCGCTCCTCCCCATACCAACAATTCGAAGTTTGGTCGCGGTTTGAGTTCGGATTTTGCCAGAAAAGCGTAGGGTTCGAAACTGGAATTCGTCCGATTTTGGGGCTCGATTTTTGGTACGTTTTTGGGGCTTTTCTTCCGATGTTTTTGGGGCGTTTTTGAGCTGATGTTGAGTCGAAAATTTCAGACTTTAATGGTTCGAAAAAATTGGTTGCTTAATGGTTCGATTTTCATGCTGTGTGCGTGGGTTAGGGTTTCGAATTTTTGGGGGTTTTTGCAAGGGGTGATGATTCTTGTTAGTAATCGATTAATTCATGTTTTAGATGATTTGTGGTGCTTAGTTTGGGTTCGATTTGTGTTGTGAAGGTTCGAAAATTGAAGGGTGTTCTTGAGCAATTTTCGATAATGGTTAATTGTCGTGTGTTGACAATATTTTGAGGGTTATGGGTGTGCTTGAGCATGGGTTGCATGTTCGTAATTAATTGTGAATTATTTATCGTGTTAGCACATCGTTCCTCGGGGCATGGAACTCGAGCAAGGTTTTGGCTCGGACTTCGGAGATTTAAGGTACGTGCGACGTACGAGCATTACTTTATGATGCTCACTAAAAATGATACGTCTTCTTCCGGTGGACGAAGGGTGCTGGGAGCAACTCCAATAATGGCTCCGAGTGTTGATGATGCCTGAAATCACGAACAAGTGTGGAGAAGGGTGCCGGAAGGATGTCCCGGCGGAGCCCCTCCGACGCTCAAGTCAGAAATCGGAAAAAGGAGAGTAACGAAATGAACTTTGAGTTATGAATAGAGTGAATACCTTTTTCTCGTCAACAAACCTTGTATTTATAGGGAGATGGAAGGGAGACAACCTTTAACCGCATTTCAGGAGCCTAGGGAACATCCTCTGAAGCTAAAGGTGGGGACCATGGTCTCAGGGTCAGGGACCAGTAGGTGTCACTCTCCCCGTACGACTATGCTTGCAGCTTTTTGCGATCCGATTGTACTTGGGAGATATGGGTATACGTCGAATCTAATTTGCGAGGCCGTGCTTACAAAGCTTAGCTCGCCCAACACGAGCGAGCTCCGACCCCATACTTCGCAGCATGAGGCACCTGCGAGGGATGGCTCCGAACTCTTCCTCGCGTGGGAGAGCATCGCAGCTTGCGCCTCATGTGCGCGAGCTGCGAGGCTCGTACTTGTCTCGCGGGGCGAGTACACAGCTCGCCCCTTGCGCGGTGCGAGCAGTGGTGCTCGCCCCTGTCTGGCAGGGCGAGAGCGCAGCTCGGCCCCTCGCGCGGGTGAGCAAGCCGTGCTCGCCCCGGTCTGGCAGGGCGAGAGCGCAGCTCGGCCCTCGCGCGGGTGAGCAGCCGTGCTCGCCCCTGTCTGGCAGGGCGAGCGCGCAGCTCGCCACTTGCTCGGGCGAAGCAAGCCGTGCTCGTCCTATCTGGTGGGGAGAGCGTACAGCTCGCCCCTCGCGTGGGCGGGCCGCCGTACTCGCCCCTGTCCGGCTCGTCCTACGCGCGAGCGAGCTGTGATTCTCGCTTCGCGCGGGCGAGCTGCGGTGAGGACGGTACTCTCCTTTCTCGCGGGGTGAGCACAGTGCCTCTCGCCGGACGGGTGCGCAGCTCGACCCTAGAGCGGGCGAGCTGCGAGGCTCGCCTTATGCAGGCTAGCTTCGCACACTCCGTACCCTTGTCCGCTGATCTTGATCCATGGTTTGGGTTTGACCCGTAAGTTTCTAAGGGGCTTGACCCGTATGGGTATCATTACTCCCCCATCAAATACGAGCTAAATCGAAGGTGAAAGCTCGGATGCGGATGACATTCCCACGGGGTCACTCGAACGGTTCTGGAGTGGACGTCGAATCACTTCCTCACGTTCTTTATTTTTAGTTTAGCTTTTTTCCAAATCTTTCAAGTATTCGCATGATTGACTTGGACTTGTCTAGATGATGGTGCTAGTGGATGCGCATGGTCTTGACGAGTCGAGCAGTCAACTCCTCAGTTTTCGCAGCTTCGCTTCCCAAGACTCCATCTTACCCATTGGTCTTGAGTTCGATCAATGGTTAGTGTTATCCCGAGTTTCGATTTTAGAAGGGGCCGGAGAGGCTGGCGTTCATACTTACCGAGCTGGGCACTTGCGGGCGAGGTTATGCCTGAGTAAGGGCCGAGACCGGACTAACCTCCTACCCTGATATCATGAGTATCCCCCTCTAGTCGAGCTATAGTAACGTTGTTCTTGACTATCCTTTTGAGATCGAGGCCCGAACCGAGCTGTCAGATTTCAAATTCTTAACCCCTGACAAGACAGGTTGTCAGCCAGATGTGACCGTTGATGTACACTCAATTGATGTGGCTGCCACGCGTCATCATCCACTCTTGAGACGTTTGAACTCCCTCGATCCTGGCCATTGAAATGGGCCTGGCCCTAATGGCCCAATCTGTCGGCCATCTATAAATTGCCCCTCCCCCTCATTTGCACCACTTTCTCTCGCTATTCGATTACTTTCCGCTTCAATCGCGCGCTAACCTTCTGTAAGTTCTCCGCCTCTGCTTTAATTAAATTTACTTTTTATGTCTACTTCCACATCCTCTACTTCTGGGGCCGCCCTTAGGGGCTCGGCCGAAGATGCCTCGGGGTCTGGGCTTTTGAGCTCTCCAACCCGGAGTGGCCCTGCAGAGCAAATTGTCACTACCGTTCCCCTTCTCCAGGTCCCTCCTTTGCCCACTTGTAACCCCTCTCCCCAGAGCTTCGAGGTTGATCCTCGAGATCTGGCGCGGGCTGGGCTACCGTGGTACGAGGTCCTTAGTTCACGTGTCTCGGCTGAGGCGGAGGTTCTTCTTCGTTCTCACTTCATTCCTCCTGACCACGAGGTACAAATACCTAGGCCGGGGGATCGTCCCCATCTGCCGCCCCTGGGCTTCTTTCCTTTTTTTGTTGAACAAATTAGGAGTGGACTACGCTTCCCTATTCCTGCTTTGTATCAGGATCTCTCCAGCTATTTCTGTGTTTCACTTAGCCAACTCAGTCCCAATTCCTACCAGAGTATGGCTGCTGCTGCCGCCCTGTTCCAATCTTTGAACCTCCCATTCTCTCCTCCTCTTCTACATTACTTTTTTCATGTTAAAAACACCACCTTTCCTGGTCTGTTCTACTTTGGATCTAGGCCCTCGTGTAAGTTCTTGGAGAAAATCCCAAGTTCTCACAAAGGATGGAAAGAAACATTCTTCTTCGTTAAGCCGCCCCGACCTTGGTCTTGTCCTATGGCCTGGAGAGATTCTCTCCCCCCGGGTCGTTCTCTCCGCATCGATACAAAGAAGATATCTTCTACCGGAAGGTTATGTCATCCATCGAGGGTCGACAATATGATACAACTATCTTAATCCGAGAGGACGTACTCAGGCGATACAGGCTGAGCTCTTACCCAGCTAGTCCTCCTCCTGGTGCGTCCTTTCTGAACTGAGTACTTTCTTCATGTTCTCTTTATTTATGTCTTTTTTTTATTTTATTTTATATATTATTTTTTTTTTTTTCTACGCAGGGAACATGTCGTTCAACCAGATGCTTTCTGCGATGGTCTCTCAGAGGAAAGGGAAAGGTAAAGCCGTCCCTGAGTCCCGTGCTGAAGAGCGAGCCCTTTCGCCCCCAATCGCTCCCCGGGCCGCCCCGATAGTCATTCTTCAGTCGGAAGAGAGAGCGGGGGAGGTCGCAGCTCGTTGCTGAAGAGAAAAAGGGCCGGGAAAAAAACCCTGGAGCTTCAGCCCGGGAAGAGAGTGGCAACCTCCCCAGGGCCGCGAGCTGAAACGTCGCTTGAATCCCTTCAAAGTCCGCAATCGGCTCGGACTGCCGGGCCCGGCTCTCCTGGCCTCCCCGTTGAGTATACTCAGTCCACCAGCTTGATTACCGGTGCTACCTCCGGACTACCGGCTGAGATCTTGGAGTGCATTACCACGGGTGCGGATCAACAAGTTATGGCTGGGATGAAGTGGAGACCTCTGGCCCAGGAAGGGCTGTCCCGCGCTCTATCGGTAAATGCTCTTACTTACCTCACCTGCCTTTATATTTATCCTCTTACCTGGTCACCCTTGCCCAGGTCTTACTAATGCTACGTGAAAGCGTCCGGAGGGGGTCCAACTACGGCCAAGCCTCATCAAACGCCAAGAAGAAAGCCCGAGACGCTACGCACCGGGCTGAGGCTGCAGACGCTGAGTTGAAAGAGGCCCATGCAAGGCTTACGACGGTCGAGACGGAGCTGACCAAATACCGTGCTGAGGTCGGCCGACTCCGCTCGGCCATGGTGGAGAAGAGACGGCCTTGACCAACTCTACTGCAGAGCTGAGCCACGCTCGTTCAGAGCTGGAGACCTATGTCGCCGGAGAAACCGGTCGAAAAGAGGCCTTCCTGAAGTCGGAGGAGTTCAAGAGGCTCCTTGCAGCGAAGGCATTCCGATTCCTCGATCTCGGCTTTGAGGGCTGTAAAGACCAATTCAAGGCGCAAGGCTTCCCTCCCGAGGATCGAGACCCGGATGATTTCTTGGATCTTCAGGCAATCGTGACTAACATCCCTTCTGATTTCATAGATCGGGATGTCTGACTATCTTGTAATCAGTGTTTCTACTTAATGAAAAGCTTGTTTTGCCAAACTGTTATCCTAGTAAGAGTGAGAACAAGGCTGACATAATTCATAACTTTACAAGAATTATAAACATAAAACAGACTGACCTGTGAGGACAATAATCCTGAGCAAATGACTCGCATGATCTGAGCTCTGCTCAGTCAGCACTCATTATCAGTCGTGGACTTTTAATATTTATCGTCAGGGCAGATCTTTACGTTTATCGCAATTAGGGAGAGCAACTTTCATCGTGGTCAGGGCGGACCTTAACTTTTATTTAAAAATTTGTTGTCACGAGATCATATATCAGAAATACACGTCTACGAATAATACTTAACAAGTTGAAACGCGTTTAGGACTTCAGCTTCTCTCCTTTTCTCTGCATCCTCTGAGTAGTATGCCCGAGAGCTCACCTTCTGAGCAACATGTAGTGCCCTTCCTATTTAGGGTCAAGCTTCCTGACTTCCGCTGACTGGACCAAGGCGAAGGAGCTCGGCGTAACCGCAGCTCGACTGATCCTCTGTCGGGCGTAACCACGACAGGTCGGGTAAACACCCCTGAACGGCACTTGGCGTAACCAAGGCGTATGAGCTCGGCGTAACCGCAGCTCGACTGATCCTCTGTCGGGCGTAACCACGACAGGTCGGGTAAACACCCCTGAGCGGCACTTGGCGTAAACAAGGCGAATGAGCTCGGCGTAACCGCAGCTCGACTGATCCTCTGTCGGGCGTAACCACGACAGGTCGGGTAAACACCCCTGAACGGCACTTGGCGTAACCAAGGCGAATGAGCTCGGCGTAACCGCAGCTCGACTGATCCTCTGTCGGGCGTAACCACGACAGGTCGGGTAAACACCCCTGAACGGCACTTGGCGTAACCAAGGCGAATGAGCTCGGCGTAACCGCAGCTCGACTGATCCTCTGTCGGGCGTAACCACGACAGGTCGGGTAAACACCCCTGAAAGGCACTTGGCGTAACCAAGGCGAATGAGCTCGGCCCTTAGCAAAAGTATGCAAGACAAGTAACAAATACCCTTCATTCATTAAAATTGAAGTTGAAATCGAAATTGAAATTAAAGCGATTACAAATAAGGAGAGAAATACATAGCCCGGGTGTAACAGCCATGGTTAAACATAGTATTTCTTCAAGTGGTAGGCATTCCATGGTCTCTTGAGGGCTTTGCCTTGCATGTCTTCTAGGTAATAAGCTCCCGAGCTCAACTTCTCCGTGATCTTAAAAGGCCCACCCCATTTTGGGTCCAGCTTTCCCCGCTGTTCTTCTTGTACCCTTTTCAACACTAAGTCTCCAACCTGGAAACTCCTTGGTACTACTCTTCGATTGTACCCCCGAGCTATGCGGTTCTTGTAAGCTTCCATCCTAATCATCGCCGCCTCTCTTTTTTCTTCTAGGAAGTCCAGATCAGCAGCTCGCCTTTGATCATTGTCCTCATCGTAAAGCATAATCCTTGTCGTCTCGCATCCTACTTCTGCTGGGAGCACCGCCTCATTGCCATAAACCATGCTGAAAGGCGTTTCACCAGTTCCTGTTCTGGGAGTAGTTCGATAAGACCATAGCACACTCGGGAGCTCCTCCACCCAGTTTCCTTTTGCTTTTCCTAATCTTGCTTTTAAACTTTGGAGTAAAGACCGGTTAGTCACTTCCACCTGGCCATTACTTTGAGGGTAAGCCACGGATGTAAAGGCTTGTCTGATCTTCATCTCTTTGCACCAAGATTGAATTTTGGCACCTTGAAATTGTCTTCCATTATTGGAAATCAATATGCGTGGGACTCCATATCGGCACACTATGTTTTTCCACACAAAATTCATGACGTCCTTTTCAGTAATTTTAGCTAAGGGTTCGGCTTCCACCCATTTTGAGAAATAGTCTATGGCTACTATCAAGAATTTCTTTTGGGCTGGAGCAGGGGGAAAAGGTCCCACTATGTCGATTCCCCATTGGTCAAACGGGCATGCCGGTATGATCGCCCTCATCATCGTGGTAGGTTGGTGATAGAGTCTGATGTGCCGCTGGCAATTGTCACAGGCTAGTACGAGGGTTATGGCGTCCTTTTGCATGGTAGGCCAGAAAAACCCAGCTAGCAAGGCCTTTCGCGCCAGAGCATGGGCGCCCAAGTGGTTTCCACAACTCCCCTCGTGTATTTCCCTAAGGACATAATCAACGTCATCTCTTCCTAGGCATTTCAGGAGAGGCCGGGAGAATGATCTTTTGTACAATACTCCTTCGAACAACACAAAACGCAGACTTCTCTGCTTGATCTGATGAGCTTTCCTTGGGTCTACGGGTAGCCTTCCCTCCTTCAAATAACTTTCAATCTCGGTTCTCCAGTCACCCTTATCTAGCTCGGCAGGTGCTGAGCCCTGGAAAGGGGCGAGCTCCACGTGTGCGACCACATCTCGATTTTTCCAACTAGTGAGAGCACTGGCCATCTTGGCTAGGCTATCCGCCTTGGTATTTTCTTCCCTTGAAATTTGCTCAAACATGACTTCCACAAATCTCTCTTTAACTTGGTCAATGGCACGAGCATACTCAATCAACCTTTCATTCTTCGTCTCGTAGACGCCTCTGACCTGTTGTGCAACCAGCTGTGAGTCAGAGAAGATGTGCACCCGGCTAGCTCCCACATTCTTAGCTGCTTGCAATCCTGCCAGAACAGCTTCATACTCCGCTTCATTGTTGGAAGCCCTGAAGTCCAAACGTACAGCTAACTTCATCTCGTCCCCCCTTGGTGAAATCAACACTACCCCAACTCCACTGCCCTCGTTGGTTGCAGAACCATCAACATATATCTTCCAAGGATCCTCGGTATCCTGATGCACGGTTTCCGCCAAGAAATCAGCTAGGGCCTGCGCTTTGATAGTTCTTCTCGGCTCATATTGGATGTCATACTCCCCCAGCTCGGTTGTCCACTTAACCAAACGACCTGACACGTCCGGATGAGTTAAGATTTTTCCCAAAGGGCTATTGGTAAGGACCGTGATTGGGTGAGATAGGAAGTACGGTCTTAGTTTCCTTGCCGTGATTGTCAATGCTAATGCCAGCTTCTCCAAGCCCGAATATCTTAGCTCAGCTCCCTTTAACGCATGTGAAACGTAGTAAACAGGATGCTGAGTTGAACCTTCCTGTCGGACTAGCACCGAGCTCACCGCCTCCTCAGTTGCGAAGAGATAGACCCATAAACGTTCCCCCAATCCCGGCTTGGCTAAAATCGGGAGCTCAGTTAGATATTGTTTTAACTCATCAAAAGCCCTCTCGCAATCAGCTCCCCATTGAAACTTCTGAGCCTTGCGGAGAGTGCGAAAGAAAGGCACACTCCGGTGAGCCGACCTGGACACAAACCTTGATAGTGCAGCAATCCTCCCTGCTAATTCCTGCACCTCTTGGAGACTAGTGGGGGACGCCATAGTCTGGATCGCCTTAACTTTGTCGGGATTGGCTTCAATACCTCTCTCTGTCACAATGTATCCCAGGAACTTTCCACTCTTCACCCCAAACACACATTTTTGGGGGTTGAGCTTTAGTCCGTAAGACCTCAGAGTGGAGAAGGTCTCTTCAAGGTCAGTCATGAGGTGAGCTCGATTCATCGATTTTATCAAGATGTCATCTACGTACACCTCCACGTTTCTCCCAATTTGCTTTGAGAAAACTTTGTCCATCAACCTCTGGTACGTTGCCCCTGCATTTTTAAGTCCAAAGGGCATAACCACAAAACAAAAAGTTCCATCTGAGGTGATGAAACTTACCTTTGCCTGATCTTCCTTTGCAAGGGGAATTTGATGATATCCTTGATAGGCATCCAGCAAACATAGATATTGGTGGCCGGCAGTAGAGTCCACCAGTTGATCTATGCGAGGCAACGGGTAGCAGTCCTTGGGGCAGGCTTTGTTAAGGTCTCGGAAGTCGATGCACATTCTCCACCTTCCCGAGTTCTTAGGCACCAGGACTACATTTGAGAGCCAAGAGGGGAATTGAACTTCTCTAATGTGTCCCGCCCTAAGCAGCTCTTGGACCTCCTCCTTGATGACCTTATCTTTTTCTGCCCCGAAGTGTCTTTTCTTTTGTTTTATGGGCCGAGCTCCGTCCAACACGTTTAGATGGTGTTGCACGACGTTCGGATTTATACCTTTAAGATCTTGAGTAGACCAGGCGAAGGCATCATGATTCTTAATGAGACAAGCAATGAGCTCGCCCTTCTCTTGCGGGTCCAAGTCAGCAGCTATTCTGATCACCCTTTCAGCAGATCCAAGCTCTACTAACTCAGGTTCTTCCTCTGTCACAGTTGGAGTCTCTTTCAGGGCATGCCGAGCAACTGACCCCCCGCTGCCTATCACCCCGACCTCCCGTCGAGCCCTTTTTCCTTCTTCCTTTACAACACTTTCATAACACCGACGGGCTGTACCCTGGTCTCCCCCAAGTACTCCAACTTTGTTTCCTGCCGGGAACTTCAACTTCTGGTGATAGGTAGAAGCTACGGCCTTGAAGTCCTTCATGGCTGGTCGCCCAATAATCCCATTGTACGAGGAGGGGGCGTCAACGACTGTAAAGTCCACCATCTTAGTTACTCGGCTAGGGCCACTCCCCATTGACAAGGGGAGGACAATCTGACCCAGAGGCTGGATCACATGTCCCGTGAACCCATAAAGAGGGGTTGAGATTAGGTCCAAGTGGAATCCCTCAACTTGCATTTGGTCCACGGTTGTTTTGAATAAGATATTGACGGAACTCCCCGTATCCACGAAAATCCTTGCTATGTCATAATTTGCTATAGTAACCGTGACTACCAAGGCATCGTTGTGTGGAGTAACAATACCTCGCAGGTCGTCGGGACCGAAACTAATCACAGGGTCGGTTGTGGTGCTTGCTTCCATGGACACCTCAAAATTTTCCAACCTCCTCCCGTATGCCTTGCGAGCTCGGCCAGAGTCTCCATCGGTTGCCCCTCCAGAGATCATGTGTATCATTCCTCGACTCGGATCATTGTTTCCTCCATTCCTTTCCACACGGCCGCGAGGGGCATTCCGCCCTTGTTGCTCCCACCTCGGCTCTCTTTGTCCAGGATTGGCCCGAGCCGGGGCTTGGGGCCCGCCTGGCTGGTAGGGCTCCCTGGTTCTCGTCAACATAGCTTTTATTTCCGGATCTCTTTGGAGGATCCTCTGAACCTCTTCTCCCAATTGTTGGCAATCATGGGTAAAATGTCCATATTCTCGATGGTATCCACAATACTTATCCGATGGGGGCAATCTTGGACCTCTCTCTGCTTTCCTTGGCCTAGTCAATCTCCCCTTATTATCACATACATCCATTGCTCTGTCTAGGCTCATGACAAGGGGAATATGTGGAAGACGCCCCCTGAATAAGTTTCGATCATCCATCCTCTCCGCCATGTTCCTCTTCCTTCCACCCTTGTCCAGCTTTTCCCTGTTATTCTCAGCGGGTCTTTGCTCTAATCTCTTCTGCCTCTGCGCGTCTTCCAAGTTCACATACTTCTCCGCCCTAGATAGGAGCTCATCATAACTTTGCGGTGGTTTCTTTACCAAGGACTTGAAGAACTCCCCACCCTTGAGCCCTTGCGTGAAAGCATTGAGAAGGACATCAGGCGTGGCTGAAGGAACCTCCAAGGCCACACCGTTGAAGCGTTGGGTAAACTCTCGCAAAGATTCTTGATCTTGTTGTTTCATGACAAACAAACTGAGTGAGGTCTTTTGATATTTTTTGCTACTTGCAAATTGATGCAAGAAAGCTGAGCTGAAGTCGTTGAAGGACATTATTGAGCTAGGCTTCAACATGTTGAACCATTGTTGAACCGACCTTACTAATGTATTCAGAAATACCCGACACTTGACTCCGTCGGAGTATCGATGCAACAAGGCCGCATTATCAAATCTCCCCAAATGGTCCTCGGGGTCGGTGCTCCCATCGTATTCTCCCATGTTAGGCTGTCGGAAGTTAGATGGTAGCTCCTCCTCCAGAATGGCTTGGGAGAAGGGACTTTCTTTCTTGTGGGTGTAGGCCTTTTCCCCGACATGTTGTCTCAAACCTTGGATCTCATTCCACATATCTTCCATCCTCTGGTGCATCTCCGAGTCCCCGCCACCTTGGGTGGGATTGGCTTCCTCCGCGTGACTTTGCTGGACTTCAGCATTGTCCTCATGGTTCGGCAATGGTCCGTCCGGAGGTGGGGGTTGGTTTTGCTTTACAGCCTCGGCTACGGCGGTGGTGATGAACTGGGCTAGTTGTTCCATAGTCATGTTTCCCACGTTCTCCACCGGAGGCGGTTGTTCAGTCCTTCCTCCTGGGCGAGATTCCGCCGTAACTGTTCTTCTACTTCCTCTTCTTCCTGCCATATCAACGTCTTTGCTCAAGTTTCCCACAGACGGCGCCAAATGATGCTCACTAAAAATGATACGTCTTCTTTCCGGTGGACGAAGGGTGCTGGGAGCAACTCCAATAATGGCTCCGAGTGTTGATGATGCCTGAAATCACGAACAAGTGTGAGAAGGGTGCCGGAAGGATTTCCCGGCGGAGCCCCTCCGACGCTCAAGTCAGAAATCGGAAAAAGGAGAGTAACGAAATGAACTTTGAGTTATGAATAGAGTGAATACCTTTTTCTCGTCAACAAACCTTGTATTTATAGGGAGATGGAAGGGAGACAACCTTTAAACGCATGTCAGGAGCCTAGGGAACATCCTCTGAAGCTAAAGGTGGGGACCAGGGTCTCAGGGTCAGGGACCAGTAGGTGTCACTCTCCCCGTACGATATGCTTGCAGCTTTTTGCGATCCGATGTACTTGGAGATATGGGTATACGTCGAATCTAATTTGCGAGGCCGTGCTACAAAGCTTAGCTCGCCCAACACGAGCGAGCTCCGACCCCATACTTCGCAAGCATGAGGCACCTGCGAGGGATGGCTCCGAACTCTTCCTCGCGTGGGAGAGCATCGCAGCTTGCGCCTCATGTGCGCGAGCTGCGAGGCTCGTACTTGTCTCGTGGGGCGAGTACACAGCTCGCCCCTTGCGCGGGCGAGCAGTGGTGCTCGCCCCTGTCTGGCAGGGCGAGAGCGCAGCTCGGCCCTCGCGCGGGTGAGCAGCCGTGCTCGCCCCGGTCTAGCAGGGCGAGAGCGCAGCTCGGCCCTCGCGTGGGTGAGCAGTCGTGCTCGCCCCTGTCTGGCAGGGCGAGCGCGCAGCTCGCCACTTGCTCAGGCGAGCAGCCGTGCTCGTCCTGTCTGGTGGGGAGAGCGTACAGCTCGCCCCTCGCGTGGGCGGGCCGCCGTGCTCGCCCCTGTCCGGCTCGTCCTACACGCGAGCGAGCTGTGATGCTCGCTTCGCGCGGGCGAGCTGCGGTGAGGACGGTACTCTCCTTTCTCGCGGGGTGAGCACAGTGCCTCTCGCCGGACGGGTGCGCAGCTCGACCCTAGAGCGGGCGAGCTGCGAGGCTCGCCTTATGCAAGGCTAGCTTCGCACACTCCGTACCTTGTCCGCTGATCTTGATCCATGGTTTGGGTTTGACCCGTAAGTTTCTAAGGGGCTTGACCCGTATGGGTATCACTTTATATAAGAGCATTTGTGAAATGCATAATGTGTTTTAATTGCATTAGATGGTTGTGGGTATGGTTATATATATATGTGTCGATATGACTATGGAACGACCTAGTCTTGATATCGCTGCCACAAGTGTGCGTAATACTAGAGTAGTATGACCTTATAATAAATATGGGGTACTGGGTTTATATGACTATTGTAGGGCATTTGAGATGCCTGAGAATGATCGTGGAATCATGCATTCATTATAAGACATGTGAGATGTCTAAGTGAAATGGAGAATTGGTAAAATAAATGCTAGGCATTTGAGCTATCTGTGATTGGTAGCAAAGTTGAAAATCAGTATTAGATATCGAGATATCTATATTTGTATGTATAATGAATTTGGAATCATTAATTATTGATACTTGAGAATCAGGCATGCTATGAGTTAAATCAATGTGTTGATTTACTGATTTTTGAGATTTGATGAGTTTGATGATTGTGAGAACAGGGACAGTACACGGAATCCCGGATGAGGACGTTGCCATCCAGGGAGTATCATTTAAAATTCATTAGTATTTACTTTTGTTGTAAATTATGAATTTCATTATTGTGATTATGGGATTTTGTGTATTGGTATGCTCACCCCGTTGGGGGCTGTCTCTGTTGGGGCAGGTGAACAGGTACATCGATGGTTGTGGAGCTGAGCTCGAGCTGTTGATTGGATGTACTCCCAGGATCGTTGTACCAGGGCTTGATGAAGCACGGTATCGTATAGAGTACTTATATACACCCGAAGGTTATATACATATTTATGATGCTCGCATGTGAGCACGGTTATGCTTGTATATGGGTTGTATATAAAGGCATGAGCCTTTCTCTCTTTCATTCTATGTTGCATGCAATTAAGAGTAGAATTGCTAATGATATGAGAGTCATGGGTGTATTACGTGGGTGTTGAAACCCATTTATGTTGTCTTATTTGTGGTGTCTTCCCTGGCTGGGAATTTACTTAGCGTTGCTGTGTTCTGTTGAGTATGTGTTTTCCCTGGCCGGGAACTATATATTGTGATGTGCTTTTATTTCGGGATGGCTCTATTTATGGGGAGACTCTGCCCAAATTTTTATAAAAGTCTACCATGTGAAAAGTGGTGTAATGGGGATGGAAATGGGCGGAATCTATGAGTCTAATTGTGGGTAGAGATGATCTTAATGTTGAATATTAAAGAAATTTTGTAATTGCCATTCAATGGTAAAGTATCATCTGTGTTTCCCGATTTATTTTATTGAAAGCATGTGCCACACATAATGATTAATACACTAATCAAGGGTTAAGGGCTTGGGGTCCTTACAATTATTGTTGTGAACTTAATGATTTGTCTTGAGCATCTTAGAGTTATCCTAGAACTTATTTGATGATGACACTTTGAGGCGAAATTTTATAGTTAGGAACTAGACTTGGAAATGATTTAGGCGATCTTTGGATCATTTGAGCCTTTCAAGCTTACCATGTTTATATGAATCTCTAGTTCCCTAATTTGAGCCTAAATGATAAAAGAATGGAGTATGTTTGACATACTATTAGCCCCCATTCAACATTCTTTGGCAACCTCATTATACCCCACCTACTTGAGCCTAAATGGAAGTTTTTTTATCTTGACCCTATGCACTTGAATTGCTACATCTTTGATGAGCTTATTTGTTGAAAAAATTGATGAATGAGAAAAGAAAAAGATAGAAAAAGCCTTGAGAAAAAAATTGAATAAATAAGACCCAAAGTGGTCAAGGCTAGAAAAAAAAAAGAAGAGAAGCTCAAAGTTGTGCTAAAAATTTGAACTTTCCATGATTATACTCTCTTCTTTGTGTTCCCCTATCTTTTCTTTGAAGCCAACACCAAAGGCCTTACATTACAAGCTTAAAAAGTCATTTTGATCCAAGTCTAGGGATTAACTATCATTAGTGGAGAAGTTGTTTGAAAATAGGCCTATGTGATGTTTGATGATAATCTCGACTTTGAGTTGATTAGCATGATTTGATCTTGAATATGTGCATGAAACTTGAGATTGAAATTAGCACACACACACATTCCGATTTTGAGATATGTTGCTTGAATTAGGAGAAAACATGTCTTGTCAACTTTTGTATATGTGCATGAGATTTCTGAGAATAAGCAAGTCATGAAATAATTGTTTCAAATATCAAGAATGAACTCTACCTTATGATTTTAATGCTTAATCGAGGACGATTAAGTGATAAGTTTGGGGGAGCTGATAGGGTTGAATATTACTATTGCGAGCGATATTATGCCGCTAATATGTCGAAACGAGGGGTATTTCCGCTGTCATCATAAAACAAGTAGTAGTTGCGCCGCTGCCATACCATCGCGATGAAGAATATTTGCCGCTTAAGTGAGGGATATTATACCGCTAATATGGCGTAGCGATGAGCTTTCCGCTGTCATATGACAGCGATGGAGGATATTTGCCGCTTAAGTGAGGGATATTATGCCGCTGGTATGTCGAAGCGAAGTAGCGAAGAGGGATATTTGCCGTTGTATAGCGAGGGATATCATGACGCTAGTTTGATTGGCGATGGTTTATGCCACCAGGTATTCGTAGCGATGTTCATTCCGCTATTCTATTGGTGATGGTTTACGCCGCCGGGTATTCGTAGCGATGGTTCATCCGCTATTCTATTGGCGATGGTTTATGCCGCCGGGTATTTGTAGCGATGGTTCATTCCGCTATTCTATTGGCGATGGTTTATGCCGCCGGGTATTAATAGCGATGGTTCATTCCGCTATTCTATTGGCGATGGTTCATGCCGCCGGGTATTATATAGTGATGGGTCATTCCGCTATTCTATTGGCGATGGTTTATGCCGCCGGGTATTTATAGCGATGGTACATTCCGATACTTCTATTGGCGATGGTTTATGCCGCCGGGTATTCATAGCGATGGTTCATTCCACTATTCTATTGGCGATGGTTCATGCCGCCGGGTATTAAATAGAGACGGGACATTCCGCTATTCTATTGGCAATGGTTTAAGCCGCCGGGTATTTATAGCGATGGTACATTCCGCTACATCTATTGGCGATGGTTCATGCCGCCGGGTATTATATAGCAATGGGTCATTCCGCTACATCTATGGCGATGGTTCATACCGCCGGATATCTATAGCGATGTTTTATGCCGCTGACTCTATGACAATGGATCATGCCGCTAATTCTATAGCGATGGGTTATACCGCTATGTATGTAGCACTGGATTACGCCACCTACGAGCGATGGGTGCTGCTTGCGTACCACTGGTGGATGATGGATACAGGTATGCCGCTATCTTGTTAGCGATGAGATATGGTGTATTACTGTTTTATTGGCATTATTGTGGATGTCATGTGTGATATCCCCGAAATGATTATGTGCATTTGAACATTAATTATGTTATGAAGATTATGGTATTAAATCATTGGGTCGAATTAATAATATTGGGAAATGCTTAGTCTTGTGGCGGTCATGGCCTAGTAATGCATTCCAGGGTGCATGTGATATATGTTGGGATTTTGGGTTATGGCATGATTATTTTGGGGTGGGTGTTGTTCGTTTTGGTGAAGCATGTTTAATTGGAATTTGAAGTATTTTATTGATTAAATACTATAAACTATCATGTGATGATATTTTAATACATCATGCTAAATACCGGGACCAAAACACAACACATCACATAACACATCACCCAACCACCCTCCCCCCCCCCCAACCCATGCTGCTACAGCTGCTCCATACCCTCACTTTAACCTCCCACCACTCAACCTCTATCACTTCTTTTCCCCAACTTTCTCCTCCACATTTTCGTCCAGCATCTTCTAAGCAAGTAGGAGGAGGAGATCTGCCATTTTATTGCTTGGAACCTCGCCAAAAAATTGGAGCAAAAGAGGGTGAGGAACCATATCTTGCTTTGGGTAAATTTTGGTTAAGTTTGGGTTTGGTTATGATGATATGATGCATGCTAGCTTAGGTTTTGTTGAACCTTCGATTTAAGTACTTACATGGTGTTGTTATGAAGCCCCAAGCATGTTTGTTTGAGCATGATTTACGTTTATAGGGGTATAATTGTTGGCTTGAAAATAGGTGCTCGAAAATGTCTTCTGTTCGCGATTTGCAGGTATTGGCGATCGATCGGCGCCTTTTCCCGATCGATCGCGAGCACTAGGTGCGAGGCAGAACACTTCAGCGATCGATCGCGAGTTTGGCGCGATCGATCGGCGAAGCCGCGATCGATCGGTACAACATCAGCGATCGATCGCGGAAGATAGAATTTTGAATGCTGAGGCAATAGCATCTCACGATCGATCAGGGCATATTGGCGATCGATCGCGAGAAGCCAGAACATGTGTTTTTAATTATTTTGTGGGATTGTTTGGTATTGGGCTATTATTGGCATCTAATATTGTGTTGTACACTTGTGTAGAGCCTTCACAGATAGCCACACAACGCAAGGGATAGAGTCCTGCAATATACCATATTTTGGAAAGGTACGTAAGCGACGTACGGGCACTCAACGGTAACGTGTATTAAATGTTTGTCGATTTGACATACGATAAATGCAAGTTTGTGCATTATGAGTACGACACATGTTGTTATGCATTGTTGTTGCATATGTATGTTGTGGAACATTTGGTGTGTATTCCACGAGTCACGGTTATCACAGCAATGATTTTAATGCTTACCGCTATTATACCGCTAAAAATGTGGAGCGAGGGGTGTAGGTCCGCTTGCACATGGAGGCGAGGTTTACCATACGAAGCGAGGATAGAAATACCGCTTGTTCTAAAGTTATGAAGCGAGGGGCATTAAAATACACTGATGATAAACTGACTTAGGATTGAAGTAAGATTTAAGAAGTGAAGTTATGTCATGACATTTATTTAAAGAAACCATAATATTATATATTGATTTGATTATGAGTTATGGTACAGGGACAACCAAAATAGGCATTTTAAATGCATTGGAATTCAGGAAGTATCCTATGCCTATGATTTATGCATTTATGCTTTACATTCATATTATATTGAATATGAACTATGATGTGTTCATGTGTTGGGGGTTGTCTTTGTAGGTGCTTTTACTACGGAGAACCAGGGTCGGGGTTGATACTTTGAGCTGTAGAGAGTGCTACAAGGATAGCGGAATAGAGAAATTCCTTTTGTATAGCTTCTACAAAGTGTAGAGTAAAGCTATAGTTTAGTAACCTTTTGTTAGGAATATGTATAATTCCTTTTTGAACTTTTGGTACTTTAATCTCTTAAGATCAGGATTATCAGCACGGCCTAATACTCTGATTTATGAATGATTAGTTCTCTTAATTGCACCTTAGAATCTTGTTTAGTTAACGGGGTCTTACATCATGCGTTGTTATACATATACCGTCACGAGTTTGACGATGAGATTATGGATGTCGTGTATCGACACATACTGTCACGTGTTTGACGGTGAAATCATGAATGTCAAGTGTTGACATGTACCGTCATGAGTTGATGATGTTATTTTGGAGATCATATGTTGGTATATACCGTCACAGGATGACGATGACATAGCGGATGTTCTATGTAGACGTGTAGCGTTGTTTTGATGAATAATACGTCTGGGTGTATGTGTTTAGTCGTATGGTTTGAGTGCCGATGGTGAGCACAAGGTGATGTTTACGTCACTGGTTGACGAGACTATCACGACGAGCAGGTTTGCTCGATAGTTTATTGGATGCATTGTACCGGTGAGTGTACCGCATCATGTTATAGAAGTAAAATTTTTGAGTAGTGATACCTTTGGGTATACTCGCTGGAATGGCTAAGGCCAAGTGATTGGTGGTAAGAGTAGTCATTGAGGAAACTACTCGCTTGTCGTTGTGATGTGTGGTAGACATGGTCACCCCCACCCTGAGGGTGTGGAATAAGTCCTAATGGTTTAGGATTGCATCGTGGTTGAGCAATGACACCGGGATGTCCATTTTGCTTGGTGTTTTAAAGAAATATTGGGTGATGACCCACTACTCTAATGGTTTGTACAGTATGACATACCAGGATGGAACGTATGTTACGTTGAAAAGTTGGTATAAACCTATGGGGCAGCGAATTGCTTGCCAGGTATTGTTGCAGTGATATAGTGTGCTTGTTGTAGCCATTACACTGCACGTTGGGACCGAGTTTGGAGAATTGTACGATGATACGATGAGGGTTTATGGTAGACTCTGGTAGCCTCTATGTGCATGATGATTGAGGCAGGGAGCACCTCACAGGGACGTTTATACGTCAAATGTTTTGAGGGACTTGTACTGGGACAACTCAATTCCGTTGGGAGTACCAACGTGAGTGTCTACGAGTCGTTATTAGCTCTGGTTGAGCATCTTTGCATGTGGAATGCAACGGGAGTCACAATTGGAATTGTGGGATATAGTTAGTGGGGTGACGCTAGTATATTGATTCCATCTCTTGGAGAGATTTGGATTGTACTGTCATGGGGACAGCTGATATCGTTCGTGGGTTGATTGTAAATCAGCCATAGTAAGCATTACTGGTGTTGGACCGAGTAATGTGTTATTTACCTTTTGGTGAGACGTTCGAGGAGACGTCTCCAGGGGAATGCTCGAAATTGTGTAGTACTATAGTATTAGTACAGAGCATTGTTAGAATGAGTATACGTTGCGTATGCGGATTTCGTTTTGGTAATAGTGGCATGGATGCACTATTCTGGACGAGATGTGTAATTTATTGGTTCTGGGATATGTTTTGGTATAAATATATCCAGGTTTCCGAACGGTGGTTCGAGGTTGGAGGGTCATGGTTCATGACACTTTCCTTGTGAGGAAGGCGGTATTCATATACCTATTGGGAATCTTTGGAAGGTTCGTTGAATTGGTTTGTGTGGTGTTGATGTTGGAATCACACCCTTTGGCTTTTAGTTCGTCAATCATTATTCTCCACTGGGTGAGAATTACCGAGGATTGACAGTTTTATTTGGAGCTCTTGGGTATGATTAGGATACCCGAGCAGCGTGCATTGAGTATGCATGTAGTATTGGTGCTTAGGCTTGTATGCCGGTGTGTGTATACGAATGCCAGCATTTTCTTAGTACTCGTCGAGCATCGGGTTAGTATGCTTGGATGAATGAATCTCCGGTGAGAGATTGTATCACCTTGAGATTGGTAATCTCGATGGCACGATTTATTCTGAAGAATGGTCGTGAGGTTTGGTTGACTTCCTCCGAGGTGGAATTGTAGTACCTTGGGGTCTTGGAAATTCATTTCTGGATAATTTAATAACATCCCTGTGTTAGGATCGTTGAATCCTAGGGTAAACGAGGGATGACCATGTTTCGGATGTGTTGGGTGTCGTGGTTGGCACATAAGGCGGGAATGCGATTGATTGTTTTGCATGTCCTTTCGGAAATTTGAGGCCTTGTGGAGTCTTGATGATGTGTTTGGACCAAGATGTGAATTCTTGGAACTTACGGATGTATGCATCTTTAGAGATGTATTTTGTGTTGATCGGTAGTGGTGAGTTGCCCGATCCGTTTTGCAAGTAGTGCAACTGCTCCTTTGATGGAGGTGGAATTGGAGAACGGGAACCGGATTTAGTATAAGTACACTGTAGTGTATTTTGGGATATGCCCTAAGACATGTCATTGGATGATTGTTTTGACATACAATGTTTATGATTTTATGAATGGCAATTCATTATTATATATTATTCGTTTAACTGTGCAATGTGAATTAATATATATGTTAATGTCCTTAGAATAATATTGTATTATTCTTAAACATTGTCCCTAGTCAAGTATTATCAGAATCGGGAAAATGATAATACATAGAGACTAGTATGTGTTGATTGATGAATTGTTCATTGATATGAGATATCAAATCAACACATGGGTACATGTTAGAGAACGATGTACTGGACAGACCCACCATGAGAATGTTACATGGATAGTTATATGAGCGTCATAAGCAATTCTCATAGTGATAATAATGTATGTAATCCTTACGACTTGTGATTATCAGAGATCCCAACATAAGGAGTTATGTATCTTGATATTGTCAAACGTTACTTGTAACAGGGTATACTATAAAGGCAACTATTGGATACACTACGAACTATGTAGAGGGATGTTGATTGATCGAGATAGGATTTGTCCCTCCTATATAACAGGAGAAGTGTTTGGCCCTTGATCAAGTAAGACTAAAATGCATGGCCATGCTCGAATGAGTCGATATGAGATATCGAGCTTATTCGTTTATTCTAGTTCTACTTGGGGATCAAGAAATAGAGATTGAATATACGAGTATGACTATTCCATGACTCGTGTTCAATCTAAACACAAAGGACAAAGGGATTAAGTTACATGATTAATATTATCACGGTTCCTAGGTTATGTCGAGTCATTGACATTCTTGTAATTTGGGTAGCATTGATGTGTTGCTAGATACCGCTCATTGCTTGCGACATAAAATGAGATTTTATGTCACTGCCAACATTACAAGATCCTATCGGGTCGCACAAAAGATTAAATCGAGAAGGGAAATTAAATTCATTGGATGAATTAATTAATTAAGAGGAGTCTTAATTGAATGATTAAAAGAACTTAATTAAATCATGGGTTGGGGCCCATAAGACTTTGAGAAAGTCTTGAACTTAATTAAGCCCTTTTAATAACTTTGATATAATTAATTGTTAGACAATTTTGAAATCATTCCAACCTACATTCTTGAAGCTCACGGCAGCTATCACCACTTGAGCTCTCGGCTTCTTCATAGCCGTGTGGTTCTTGGTGAATTTCGGCGTTCATTCGATTGCGAATCGAGTGTGCTTCTTGTTCCGGTTTAAGAACGAGTCTACCAACTTGTTCTTAGACTATCCCTTCACCCGATTTGATCGTGTGGATACCGTTGAGGCAAAACTTGATAAGTTTTGCTAGTGACTCGAAGGAGGCGTTGGACTTGGTGCTACTTCGTGGAATCTGCTCAAACACGCTACAAGGGTGAGAACTTTGATCCTTTATCCGATATGACAACTTTGTATAGATCCGGTGTATTAGTAATCCAAATTTTATTCCGCTGCGTTGCTATGCTTGTTGGATTACTTACAGTGGTATCAGAGCCGTGTACAAGGCTCATATCGGATTTATGTGGTTAAATTGTTTTTAATCATATTAGGATTATATTGCATGCTATAAAAACTGTATATAATCATATATGATATGATTAAATTAAGTTTATGAAATTATCATGAAATTATATTTGATATAATTGATGTTTAATGTATACGATACACGAAGCGAATAATCGAATCCATTCAATTGTTTTCGGCCACCACCACTTATGCACTTGACCCACGGCTACACCACGTGAGAGCTAGGGTGCTTCGGACTCTTGGCTCGAGATGATCTAGTCGTTGTGGCTCATGTTCGTGCATGGAGGTGTCGAGACGTGGCTAGAGTTTTGAACTCTTTGGCTCGATAATGGTTCACGCATGCATGGTATAATGGCTTCACCACGTGAGAGCTAGGGTGTTTCGAACCCTTGGCTCGAGATGGTTGAGCCACCGCCGTGCATGGTCTGGCCGTGACTCGTGGCTAATCAAATTCCAACGTTTCGGACGCATTGGCTTGATGGAAACACTAGACGGCGCATGGGCTAGGTCTTGAGCGGCCGCTCGCTCGCTCAAGTGGCTCGGACCAAGTCGTGGGCTAGGGTTTTGAACCGTAGGCCCATGATTGGTCCAGCCGTGGTCCATGATGGTTCGAACCATGATGGTTCGAACCATCATGGTTCATGGTTTAGTCTCTTTAGTTCGTGGCATGTGATGTCCCGAGCGTACGATAATTTTTCAAATTTTTATTTTACAGTTTTAATTAGAATTAAATTTTAAAATGTTTAGAATTTAATTAATTAAATGATATAGCATGTTTTTTTTTGTTGTTTGAGCATGGTGCTTCCTTTGACCTATTAGATAGGATTTGTGAATGTTTGTAATTTATAATACGACCTGCGAGTCGTGCCTTCTCTATTTTTCTCAAAATGTTATCCCTCCCCTATGTTCCCCTCGAATGTGAATCGAGGAATTCTCTATATTTGTAAATGTTATATAGTATAGATTATTTTATTGATGGTGATCAATGAAGATGGAGCTTGGTGCCGGGAGAGGAGGCCATTCACAATTTGGAGCCAAAGGAAGGTGCTTGTGAAGTTACCTTAGGTTGACTCTTAGGATTTTCTCATTGGCTTGAGAAAATCGCTAGAGGGGCTATAACCATGTCACGTTTAATTTATGTATGTGATGCATGGTTTATCTTATGTTTTAAATTGATAATTTTATTATACATATATGTAGATATGTATATGCGTATATTTAGTGGACATATTTTAAATTATCAGTAATAAAATCATGAGATCAATAAATCACTCTATAATATTAAGTTTAAGATGCCTTCCAATTAAAAATACTCGTCAAGACTTCGATTGAACATGTGTGGGTTTGCCAAAGCAAAGCACCGTGACAATCTTAGTAAGGCGCGAAAGGATAAAAGTGATATCCGTGTTATTTTAAAATTTGGTTCGACTTAACTAGCGTTACCTCAATAGGATTGGGAACCTATAGGCATGGGGTTGGAAAATAATTCATTAGATGAATTTGAACAAGGCGTTGTTCGTCCAATCATCCAAGAATTGCATGTGATTGCAATTGACAAAGTGTTGTCTACCTAAATAACCGAGTCTTGGGCGATTAGCCAAAGCTAACTCAAGATTAAGTGAAGTATGGATCTTGGCTGATAGGCTTAGAATTTAAGTGTTTATAGCTGCAATTTCTTCCCATTTTTCATACTTTTTCCTGGATGATATTATGCTTTTTGGTGTTTATTTGTCTATTTCAGGAAATTAGGGTGGAGATGGAAGAAATGAGCTAAAATGAAGAAAACGGGCGAAAGCGAGGCGTAAAAGATGAGAAAATGAAAAAGATGGATTTTTCGAATCTCGATCGATCGAGATTTATTCTCGATCGATCGAGCCAGGCAGAAAGTTGAGCATCAAAGAATTTCAAGTCTCGATCGATTGGAACAATTTCTCGATCGATCGAGCGAGGCAGTAACTTCAGAGCTAATTTTATCAAAGTCTCGATCGATCGGAAGGAAATCTCGATCGATCGAGCGAGGCAGTAAGTTTCAAAGGCTGACATGAACAGTGCACCGATCGATCGAGAAAACCTTCCGATCGATCGATACGCAAAATCTGCAGATTTTATTTTCCATGTTTATCGTGATCTGTGGGGGGTTTAAAGAAAGAAAAATTATTCCATTCAAAAAAAAGATCATATCAGACGCCCAACTCTCACAAAAAAGAGGAACCCTAGCCG
This sequence comes from Haberlea rhodopensis, assembly GCA_907163345.1. Lineage (NCBI taxonomy): Eukaryota > Viridiplantae > Streptophyta > Magnoliopsida > Lamiales > Gesneriaceae > Haberlea > Haberlea rhodopensis. The sequence goes on from CAJQUN010000306.1 coordinate 34,668, forward strand.
CCGCCAAGAAGGAGATTCAATCTCCGTTCTTCGTCCAAAGTCGAGCCAATCCATTCCGGAGTGCAAGGAAGGAGCAAGAGAAGAGATTTCGGTGCTACGCACGGATTTATTACGCCGTTTATCGTATTTCTAGACTCTATCTATTTCATTTTGATTTTCAATTGTTGTTTTTGAGGTCGAGAGACGATTAAACTCTTTTGTATTTGATTGAAATATTTTGAGTTTATTCTATCGAGTTTTAGTTTCGTTGTGTTTGATTATTGATTCAATTGTGTTTGAGCGCATTGATTGCTATTGTTCATAAATTAATTGCTTGTGTAGATCAAAGTCTAGCTAACTTTGATTGAATCTGAGTGTTATAACCGAGATCGAGAGATAACATTGTAACACGCTCCATTAATTCATGATGTGTGTTACGATTGAGATCGAGAGATGAGATCGCATACGTGAGAACTTGGAATCGAGAGATTTAGAGTTATAAGGTTTTGACGATTTATGCAATATTGAATTAGTAAATAGGTGCACGAGAGTGACTTATTCTAATTTAGTGTTAGTTTCTGTATAGCTCGAGAGAGTGTATCGAATAATAGCGAAAACCTTTCACCTTTAGAATCAATTGGTTGATAATTTGATAATTCAGTTGAATCATTAAAGATAACATAGTTGAACGACGAGCTTGATAGATTTCTCGAGTGACTTACCTTCGCATATCCGGAACCATTCATTTTATTGTTTCTTGTTTATTTTTCAGTCTTTACTTTAAATTGGCATTAGTTAATCACCTTTGTTAATCGTAGGCTAAATATAATTTTATTAATCTTATTTGGTACTTATACGTTAGTCCCTGTAGATTCGACAACCTGTACTTAATTTTCACTATACTAAAACTTGACAACCGTGCACTTGCGGTAGAATCGCTTCACCCTACACTGAGAAATAATTGTTTAAAATAAAAGCGGTCATTGGCCCACTAAAGTTTTCGAGGGTTGATAATTTTAAACAAAATAGTGGGAGTGTCATTTAATATAAGACCATATTAAATGATTAAAATCATAAACTTATCTTGCATATTTATATTGTAGATATCCATGGCAACTAACAACGTAACAAGCACATTATCACTGCGATCGGTCCTTGAGAAGGACAAATTAAATGGGACAAATTTCCTAGACTGGCATAGGAACTTGAGGATAGTCCTCAAACAAGAAAAGAAGCAATATATCCTAGAGGAACCCTTACCTGCTGAGGAACCTCCCCTGACGGCTACTAGGGCCGATAAAGATGCTTACAAGAAGCATCAAAGTGACGCACTTGATGTTGGGTGCCTTATGCTTGCCACCATGAACTCTGAGCTTCAGAAGCAACATGAGGAAATGGAGGCGTTCGATATGATCGAGCACCTTAAGCAACTGTACCAACAACAAGCAAGACAAGAGAGGTATGACGTCTCTAAAGCGTTGTTCCAGTGTAGAATGGTAGAAGGAAGTCTGGGAACTCATGTACTCAAGATGATTGGGTATATTGAGAATCTGGAGAAGCTGGGTTTTCCTTTGGACCAAGAGTTGGCCACTGACGTGCGTTGCCTGAAAGCTTCAGTCAATTTGTCTTGAATTACAATATGATTGAAATTGAAAAGACTCTACCGCAGTTACTTGGCATGCTTAGAACTTGATACGACCCTAGAGATTCAACGACATACGAGGATAGTATTTCAAACTCTTGTTTTTCCAAGGACTTAAAAATCAAGCAAAAGACGCGGAATTGACAAATAAAAACTATTTATTGACCCAACACAAAGAACAAAGAGATTCAACTAACAAAATGAATCCTTACCCGTTGCTTATCCAAGCAAGAACCTCGGTATATGATTCGAACCTCGACCCGTTGTCTACAATTGAGACAAGAACCTTGGTATGTAAAATCGCACCTCGACCCATCGCTTAACACGAAGCAAGAAACAAAGGTTTCACATGCACCTTGACCCACTACTTAGAAAAGTAGGAACCTCGGTATCAACATGACGCACCTCGACCCACTACTTAGAAAAGTAGGAACCTCGGTATCAAATGACGAACGCCACAAGGAATACTCCTTGATAAGTTCCAAGAATGGGATCACTTGGATCCATGAGAGAAAACTCTCCACAAGGCAAAGAGCCACTTTTTTTGGATGAATGTTGTTGTATATCCCATTAAAATGATTGAATACAAATATTTATAGGACTCATTGACTTTCCATGACCTAATGGGCTCATAACAAGCTCAATACAACATTTTCTTAGCCCATCTAGCAATAAATCGAAAATAACATTATAATAACATAAATAAAAGCCTACTAATATCTAATTCAATCCAAACTAGCACAATCGCTAAATATGAATACAATGATGATGCAAAACATTATGTAGAATCCATGCTCTTGATTTTTGACTTGTATGTAAGGACCCCAAGCCCTTAACCCTTAATTAGTGTATTAACCACTATGTGTGGCACATGCTTTCATTAAAAGCCAATCGGGAAGCTCAGATGATACTTTACCATTGAATGGTAACTACAAAATTTCTTTAATATACAACATTAAGATCATCTCTACCCACAATTAGACTCACATGATCGCCCTTTACCACCCCTTGGTGCCCTTTTGCATTGTGGGTTTTTATAAAAATTTGGGCAGAGTCTCCCCATAAATAGAGCTATCCCAAAACACAAGCACATCACATAATATAATTCACGGCCAGGGAATACACAATACTCAACAGAATATAATACACAAGGTAAATTCCCAGCCAGGGAAGACACCACACACATGACGACACAAATGGGTCTCAACACCCACACAATACACTAACGACTCTCATATCATTAGCAATTCTACCACAATTGCATGCAACATATAATGAAAGAGAGAAAGGCTCATGCCTTTATATACAACCCATATACAAGAATATCCGTGCTCACATGCGAGCATCATAAATGTGTATATAAACCTCGGGTGCATATGAGTACTCTATACGATACCGTGCTCCATCAAGCCCTGGTACCATGATCCTGTGAGTACATCCAATCAACAGCTCGAGCCCAGCTCCATAGCCATCGATGCACCTGTTCACCTGCCCCAACAGAGACAGCCCCCCAACGGGGTGAGCATACCAATACACAAAATCTCATAATCACAATAATGAATTCATAATTTACAACACAAGTAAATATTAATGAATTTAAATGATACTCCCTGGATGGCAACATCCTCATCCGGGATTCCATGTACTGTCCCTGTTCTCACAATCATCAAACTCATCAAATATCATAAATCAGTAAATCAACACATTGATTTAACTCATAGCATGCCTGATTCTCAAGTATCAATAATTAATGATTCCAAATTCATTATACATGCAAACATAGATATCTCGATATCTAACACTGATTTTCAACTTTGCTACCAATCACAGATAGCTCAAATGCCTAGCATTTATTTCACAAATTCTCTATTTCACTTAGACATCTCACATGTCTCCTAACGAAGACATCTCACATGTCTTTCAATGAATATATGATCCCACGATCATTCTCAGGCATCTCAAATGCCCTACCCTTTATTTTACAAATTCTCATTTATACTTAGACATCTCACATGTCTTACAATAGTCAAATAAACCCAGTACCCCATACCTCTTATAAGGTCATACTACTCTAGTATTACGTACACTTGTGGCAGTGATATCAAGACTAGGTCGTTCCATAGTCATATCGACACACATATATATATATATATATAGCCATACCCACAATCATCTAATGCAATTACAACACATTATGCATTTCACAATTGCTCACATAAAGTAATGCTCGTACGTCGCACGTACCTTAAATCTCCGAAGTCCGAGCCAAACCTTGCTCGAGTTCCATGCTCCGAGGAACGATGTGCTAACACGATAAATTAATTCATGATTAATTACGAACATGCAACCCATGCTCAAGCACACCCATAACCCTCAAAAAATATTGTCAACACAAGACAATAAACCAATATCTAAAATTGCTCAAGAATACCCCACAAATTCTCGAACCTTCACAACACAAATCGAACCCATTTAAACACCATAATTCATCTAAAATATGAATTAAGCTATCCAAGCAAGAATCAACACCCCTTGCCAAAAACCCCCAATTTTCGAACTCAATACCCTAAAATTCGAACCCAAACAAGCCCTTAAATTCGAACCCTTATAATTCTTCAAATTCGAACACAATCAAGCATCATAATGCATCTACAACATGAATTAATCAATCCATAACAAGAATCGCCCCACCTCTGCCACAAATCACAATTTTCGAACCTAAACCCACGAAAAATGCATAAATTCGAACCAATCCCACCAACAGCAATAATTCGAACAAATCGAACACAAAAATGGCAGGGAATTACACAACAACGACGAAAAAGGGGCAAGGGAAGTTACCCAATCGAAAATCGGAAGAAATCGAACCAAAATCGAAGAACCCTAGAAATTGGGGATCGGCGCACTTCCGCAAAATTCGACTTCCACACGCGACGAAACTTCGAATTGATGGAGGGGAAAGGAGCGCCTCGTCGAGACGAAGCCGGCGGCAGGTCGCACGCGCCGAACGGCGGCCGGACGGCGGCGGGCGAAGCGCCTGAAGCGGCGGGGGCAGGGGCTGACGGGAAAGGGGCGCGCGCGGGAGAGAGGAGAAAGTTGGGGCTGAAATGAAATTTTGTTTAAAATCTCGGGTTCAATTGGTATTTATAGCAAAATACCCCGAAAAACTATTAGCCCCACAAATACATCATGATTCATTAAAAATCATCTGTTTTCAAAAACTCTCTCTCTAACTTAAAAATCCCCTACCGGTGCCCACACACAGCACCCGAGATTCCGAGTCACACTAAAAAAACAACTCACAGGTTTTCACCGAAATGAGAATACGATCTCAACCTCGGGATCCAACGATCCCAACTACTCAAATAGACGAGCCCAGAAGGCCCAACACTTCGATTAAACCCCAAATCGCCACGTAAAACAACTTTACGGGTTATTAATACTCCGGGATTAACACCTATAATCCCTGGTCATCACAATATCCCCCACTAAAAGAATTTCGTCCTCGAAATTAGCACCGGCGTATCACGTAACACCCGGGCTACACAACTACAAGAAGTCATAACCTCGATTCCTGACCATATCAGAATCGTCTTAAAAAAAACCTCGAGAATACTTATCTCACATCGAACTCTGAAACAGAGCGACATACCAAAACCAACACCAACTCATCACCCAAGAGGCAAAACGTACCTCGATGCGGTTCATCCCAAAAGTCAGTCCCTCATGACTGCAAACAACTAATACTTACGACCGTAGATCGGACGTCATCTTTAGTTCTAATACAACTAGTAAGAACACATCCTGGATGACGCCTCAACCGTGAGAACGTCTCGAGTCAAACTCTGGAGTGGAATAGACTCCCAAATCCATCGTAGATATCATCCAATGACACCTTTATCATGACTCACGATGTCTAATACACATCATTACGAGGAGACGCTAGTACGATGTACACATACCAAACCTGGTCTCCACTTCCAAACCTCCTCCATCGAATGAGCAGTCGCATCATTGCAACTCAATCTGGCAACTCACGGCCACAGATTCACACAAAAGACATCTCACAAGATGTCCACCTCCGGATATTCCAAGGATCACATCCTGATCAAAAATAAACCATCGAGACTCCACAGAGTTCAAATTCTGAAAGGGCATGCAATAAACCCATTGCATCCTCAACGCTTATGTCGACAGCGACACTCAATAAATTCCGAATTCCTGCCATCCCTTGATAATCCTAGGATTTAACAATCCAAACTTGGGAAGGCTATCAGATAACTCGAAGGAAACACCAACAAGGGAACACCTCAACCCACACAAGATAATCCCTCCTCAAAGGGAGTCAACTAACTTCACGGTTGTTTCTCATAATTTATCGTGCCATGGAGATTCCCAATCTCAAGGTGTTCAATATCCCTCATCAGAGATTTAGTCATCCAAAATAGCATACTCTATGCTTGACAAAAAGGGGATCAATAACTGGCATCCGTACACTCACCGGTATACTTGCCCAAGCACTGACATCACATGCATACTCAATGCACTTGGCTCGGGTATCTACAACATACCCCTAAGCCCCAAACACAGCTGTGAATTCTGAGTCACTCCCTACTCAGTGGAGGATGATAATCGACGATTAACAACACGGTGTGATTCCCAAAATCAACACCACACGTACCAACTTACCGAATCCTTCAAAGATTCCCAAATAGGTCTAATACTACCTCCTTCCCCACAAGGGAAGTGCCATCGAACTCGAGATCCACAAGTCTCGAACCACCGTTCGGAAAAACTGGATACAATAACACCCATTGCATCCCAAATGCACAGATTCCCCAGATCGAGTCAACAACGACTTGATGACTCTCTTGTTGGTACTTCAACCTTATGAGCTGTCCCGGACAAGTCTCACCAAGATTCAACATCAACGTATACACGTTCAGTGAGGCATGCACAACCTCAACCTCAAATGACGTGGTGACTACTAGCGTCCACCACAATCCACATCGTATCACCTTACGATTTGCCAAACTTGGTTCTAACGAGCAGTATCATGGCCCCAACAAGCACACTATATCATCACTACGATATCTGGCTAGCAAAGTGATGTCCCCATAGGTTCATATCAGGTCCACCAACAAACCATATGTTCCATCTCGGTATGCCATACCGTACAAACCGTTAGAGTAATGGGTCATCGCCCAACATATCTCTAAAATACCAAGCACAATGGACAACCCGGTGTCCTTGCTCACTTATGACACAATCATAGTCCGTTAAATCTTATCCCACACCCTCAGGGTGGGTGTAACCATGTCTACCCTACGTCACAACACAAGCGAGTAGTTTTCCTCAATGACTACTCTTACCACCAAACACTTGGCCCTAGCCAAACCAACGAGCATACCCAAGGGTATCATTGCTCGACAAAAGGTCTCGTCAACTAGTGACTCAGACTCTACCATGTGCTCATCATCGGCACTCGAACCATACAACCTAATACATAACATAAATGTATTAATCATCAAAACGACGCTACACGTCTACATAAAACATCAACTATGTCATCGTCATCCCGTGACGGCATATGTCAACATATGACAACCAATTAACATCGTCAAACATATGACGTTACCTGTCAATACACGACATCTATAATCTCATCATCAAACACATGGCATATATATAGCAACACATAGTATCCACAATAATACTAACACAAGTAATATGCCATACCTCATCGCTATCAATATAGCGGCATACCTGTCTCCGTCGCTCGATAATAGTACGTAGTCAGCACCCATCGCTCGAAGGCGGCATAAATCCTGTGCTGAGTACATAGCGGCACAATCCATCGCTATAGAATCGACGGCATGATACCTCGTCATATAATAAGTGGCATGAAACCTCGCTGTACACCTGAGCATGAATCATCGTCCACATAATAGCGGAAAGAGGCATCGCTAGCAATATATATCCGGCGGCAAGAACCATCGCCCATCAATATAGCGGAATGAACCATCGCTATCCATATACATGGCGGCAAGAACCATCGCCAGTCGATATAGCGGCATGAACCATCGCTATCAATATCCATGGCGGCATGAACCATCGCCAATCAATATATATGGCGGAATGAACCATCGCCAATCAATATAGCGGCATGAACCATCGCTATCAATATCCATGGCGGAATGAACCATCGCCAATCAATATAGCGGCATGAACCATCGCTATCAAGATAGATAATGTGGTTGTTCCGGTCCTGTTATAGCAGCGGAATTTTAGGACCCCTCGCTTCGACATATAGCGGCATCATATGATATCCCTCGCTTCGACAATGACAGCGGCATGTTACCTCGCTTAGACATGACAGCGGCAAATATCATATTACCATCGCTTCATATGACAGCGGCAAGTACCTCCCTCGCTCGAATATAACAACTACCGGAACTCCCACTAGCTCCATGTACCTGCATCCAGGTTAATACCACAGTTCACAATATAATGATCGATATCACGTTTCCAATTATATCCACAATATTCCACATTAATCACTAGAATTGTGACTGTTCCGGTCCCAATACAACAGCGGAATGTTAGGACCCCTCGCTTCGACAATGACAGCGGCATGTTACTTCGCTCAGTCATGACAGCGGCAAGTACCTCCCTCGCTCGGAGATAAAGGCTACCGGAACATTCATCAATTCTACCACAATAATCAAGCACAACAGTTGATTCCATTATCACAATATATCACTAACATTTCACATATATCATCACATGTAAGGGTTCACTACCCACGATATACATAATCAAAGGTGTAACACGTTTTACCGTCCGAAGCCCGTACGTCTCACCTTTCCTGATTTTCCCACGAAATCAGATCCCTTAGCACATAATGCATGAAGGGCCAGACATCACCATTAATGCCATCCCATCTCATGCTACACGATTCCTGCAATCACACTGATTAGCAACACCACTTTTCATATCATAAAAAGCATATAAACAACTAGTTGTGTCATACAACATTAATGCCATCATGCATAAGTATGTGCTATCAATAATTTCTTAGGCCCTTAACAGCCCCAAAGAGCTAACCACTGCTCTGATACCACTAATGTAAGGACCCCAAGCCCTTAACCCTTAATTAGTGTATTAACCACTATGTGTGGCACATGCTTTCATTAAAAGCCAATCGGGAAGCTCAGATGATACTTTACCATTGAATGGTAACTACAAAATTTCTTTAATATACAACATTAAGATCATCTCTACCCACAATTAGACTCACATGATCGCCCTTTACCACCCCTTGGTGCCCTTTTGCATTGTGGGTTTTTATAAAAATTTGGGCAGAGTCTCCCCATAAATAGAGCTATCCCAAAACACAAGCACATCACATAATATAATTCCCGGCCAGGGAATACACAATACTCAACAGAATATAATACACAAGGTAAATTCCCAGCCATGGAAGACACCACACACATGACGACACAAATGGGTCTCAACACCCACACAATACACTAACGACTCTCATATCATTAGCAATTCTACCACAATTGCATGCAACATATAATGAAAGAGAGATAGGCTCATGCCTTTATATACAACCCATATACAAGAATATCCGTGCTCACATGCGAGCATCATAAATGTGTATATAAACCTCGGGTGCATATGAGTACTCTATACGATACCGTGCTCCATCAAGCCCTGGTACCATGATCCTGTGAGTACATCCAATCAACAGCTCGAGCCCAGCTCCATAGCCATCGATGCACCTGTTCACCTGCCCCAACAGAGACAGCCCCCCAACGGGGTGAGCATACCAATACACAAAATCTCATAATCACAATAATGAAATTCATAATTTACAACACAAGTAAATATTAATGAATTTAAATGATACTCCCTGGATGGCAACATCCTCATCCGGGATTCCATGTACTGTCCCTGTTCTCACAATCATCAAACTCATCAAATATCATAAATCAGTAAATCAACACATTGATTTAACTCATAGCATGCCTGATTCTCAAGTATCAATAATTAATGATTCCAAATTCATTATACATGCAAACATAGATATCTCGATATCTAACACTGATTTTCAACTTTGCTACCAATCACAGATATCTCAAATGCCTAGCATTTATTTCACAAATTCTCTATTTCACTTAGACATCTCACATGTCTCCTAACGAAGACATCTCACATGTCTTTCAATGAATATATGATCCCACGATCATTCTCAGGCATCTCAAATGCCCTACCCTTTATTTTACAAATTCTCATTTATACTTAGACATCTCACATGTCTTACAATAGTCAAATAAACCCAGTACCCCATACCTCTTATAAGGTCATACTACTCTAGTATTACGTACACTTGTGGCATTGATATCAAGACTAGGTCGTTCCATAGTCATATCGACACACATATATATATATATATAGCCATACCCACAATCATCTAATGCAATTACAACACATTATGCATTTCACAATTGCTCACATAAAGTAATGCTCGTACGTCGCACGTACCTTAAATCTCCGAAGTCCGAGCCAAACCTTGCTCGAGTTCCATGCTCCGAGGAACGATGTGCTAACACGATAAATTAATTCATGATTAATTACGAACATGCAACCCATGCTCAAGCACACCCATAACCCTCAAAAAATATTGTCAACACAAGACAATAAACCAATATCGAAAATTGCTCAAGAATACCCCACAAATTCTCGAACCTTCACAACACAAATCGAACCCATTTAAACACCATAATTCATCTAAAATATGAATTAATCTATCCAAGCAAGAATCAACACCCCTTGCCAAAAACCCCCAATTTTCGAACTCAATACCCTAAAATTCGAACCCAAACAAGCCCTTAAATTCGAACCCTTATAATTCTTCAAATTCGAACACAATCAAGCATCATAATGCATCTACAACATGAATTAATCAATCCATAACAAGAATCGCCCCACCTCTGCCACAAATCACAATTTTCGAACCTAAACCCACGAAAAATGCATAAATTCGAACCAATCCCACCAACAGCAATAATTCGAACAAATCGAACACAAAAATGGCAGGGAATTACACAACAACGACGAAAAAGGGGCAAGGGAAGTTACCCAATCGAAAATCGGAAGAAATCGAACCAAAATCGAAGAACCCTAGAAATTGGGGATCGGCGCACTTCCGCAAAATTCGACTTCCACACGCGACGAAACTTCAAATTGATGGAGGGGAAAGGAGCGCCTCGTCGAGACGAAGCCGGCGGCAGGTCGCACGCGCCGAACGGCGGCCGGACGGCGGCGGGCGAAGCGCCTGAAGCGGCGGGGGCAGGGGCTGACGGGAAAGGGGCGCGCGCGGGAGAGAGGAGAAAGTTGGGGCTGAAATGAAATTTTGTTTAAAATCTCGGGTTCAATTGGTATTTATAGCAAAATACCCCGAAAAACTATTAGCCCCACAAATACATCATGATTCATTAAAAATCATCTGTTTTCAAAAACTCTCTCTCTAACTCAAAAATCCCCTACCGGTGCCCACACACAGCATCCGAGATTCCGAGTCACACTAAAAAAACAACTCACAGGTTTTCACCGAAATGAGAATACGATCTCAACCTCGGGATCCAACGATCCCAACTACTCAAATAGACGAGCCCAGAAGGCCCAACACTTCGATTAAACCCCAAATCGCCACGTAAAACAACTTTACGGGTTATTAATACTCCGGGATTAACACCTATAATCCCTGGTCATCACATTGTATGTCTATTTGAAGCTCTTCATGATTTTCACATCATTCTCCCTTTCTTTGAAAAAGATTTGTCCTCAAATCTTGTTTATGCTTCAATGTTCACATCTTATCCTCCCAACATAAAGAATGAGATTGTAATAACTTGGAAGTTTAGGAACCAAATTGTAGAATAAAATTTGAGGGATCTAATTGCAACTTTATGACCTAGTTGGATAGCAATTGAAAAGATCAAAGCTCTTGGTCTCCAATTGAAATTTTGGACGAAAATGACACAAAAAAGGAAGGAATGGTAAAAAATAGACATGGGATTATAATATGTGATAAGATTGAAAAGATATATAATTTAGGAAATTTAGAGCCCAAAATAAGAAAAAAATCAATCAAGAATCCTATTTGAAGTTAATAAAATTTATGATAGAGATTTTCTTACTCAAAACTCTTCAAAAACCCATTTCCATACATTTTAAAAATTATCACATATTCTTGGACGAAAATTCACCCTTTTTTTTTTTGGTTTTCGACACGAAACATAAAGTAACAAACAAAACGAACTAAGGGATGAATCAAAAACTCGACGAAACAAAGATTGTGCGAAAAAAATGACGACAAGAGGACTCAAAGAAGGCGCTTGATTTTTAAAAACCAAGGCTCTGATACCAAATGATACGACCCTCGAGATTTAATGACACACGAGGATAGTATTTCAAACTCTTGTTTTGCCAAGGACTTAAAAATCAAGCAAAAGACGTGGAATTGACAAATAAAAACTATTTATTGACCCAACACAAAGAACAAAACGACTCAACTAACAAAATGAACCCCTACCCGTTGCTTATCCAAGCAAGAACCTCGGTATATGATTCGAACCTCGACCCGTTGTCTACAATTGAGACAAGAACCTTGGTATGTAAAATCGCACCTTGACCCATCGCTTAACACGAAGCAAGAAACAAAGGTTTCAACATGCACTTTGACCCACTACTTAGAAAAGTAGGAACCTCGGTATCAACATGACGCACCTTGACCCACTACTTAGAAAAGTAGGAACCTCGGTATCAAATGACGAACGCCACAAGGAATACTCCTTGATAAGTTCCAAGAATGGGATCACTTGGATCCATGAGAGAAAATTCTCCACAAGCCAAAGAGACACCTTTTTGGATGAATGTTGTTGTATATCCCATTAAAATGATTGAATACAAATATTTATAGGACTCATTGACTTTCCATGACCTAATGGCCTCATAACAAGCTCAATACAACATTTTTTTAGCCCATCTAGCAATAAATCGAAAATAACATGATAATAACATAAATAAAAGCCTACTAATATCTAATTCAATCCAAACCAGCACAATCGCTAAATATGAATACAATGATGATGCAAAACATTATGTAGAATCCATGCTCTTGATTTTTGATCTTGCAATCGTTGCCTGAAAGCTTCAGTCAATTTGTCTTAAATTACAATATGATTGAAATAGAAAAGACACTACCACAGTTACTTGGCATGCTTAGAACTTTTGAAGCAAATAGCAAGAAGTCTAAGCCTACAATGTTCTTATTGTGAATAAGAGCAAAGGAAAGACAAAAGCTAAGAGCTTCAAGAAGAACAAGAAGGTCTTTGTTAAATCTAAGCCAAAAACTTATGCACTTAAGCCAAAGGGAGGGGTAGCAAAAGAAGGGAACTGTTTCCATTGCTGTGAGACCGGTCATTGGAAAAGAAATTGCAAAGTTTATCTGGAGGATCTCAAGAAAGGAAGTGTGACTTCCACTTCAGGTATTTTTGTTATAGAAGTCAATTTATCTACTTCTTCATCATGGGTATTAGATACTGGATGTGGATCTCACATTTGTGTAAATGTGCAGGATCTCAAAAGGAGTAGGACATTGGCGAAAGGTGAAGTTGATCTCCGAGTTGGAAATGGAGCAAGAGTTGCTGCATTAGCTATAGGAGATTATTATTTAGCTTTACCTTCTAGTTTATCGTTGATTTTAAAAGACTGTTATTTTGTGCCATCTATTAATAAAAACATTATTTCTATTTCTTGTTTGGACAAGTGTGGATTTTCATTTATGATAAAGGACAACTGTTGTTCTATTTATTTAAATGATATGTTTTATGCTAGTGCACAAATGATTAATGGTCTTTATGTATTAAATCTTGATATGACTGTCTATAACATAAATACTAAAAGGATTAAGAATAATGACTATCCAACTTATCTCTGGCATTGTCGCTTGGGCCACATAAACGAGAAATGCATGTCGAAACTTCATAAGGATGGAGCATTAGATTCATTTGATTTTGAATCATATGAAACATGTGAATCTTGTTAATGGGCAAGATGACTAAAGCCCCTTTCAAGGGACATGTTGAAAGGGCAAATGTTTTATTGGGACTAATACATAGTGATGTATGTGGGCCAATTAGTACACAAGCTAGAGGTGATTTTCAATACTTCGTTACATTTACTGATAACCTCAGTAGATGTGTACCTAATGAAGCATAAGCATGAAACCTTTGAAAAGTTCAAAGATTTCAAGAATGAAGTACAAAACCAACTTGGTAAAAGTATCAAAATCCTTCGATCAGATCGAGGAGGTGAATACTTAAGCCCAGAATTTCATGACTATCTAAAGGAGTGTGGGATAGTCCCACAACTCACTCCTCCATATACTCCACAATGGAATGGTGTATCCGAGAGGAGAAATCGAACCTTGTTGGACATGGTTAGATCAATGATGAGTCATGCAGATCTTCCGATATCCTTTTGGGGACATGCTTTAGAAACAACAATATTCATACTGAACCGTGTTCCATCTAAATCAGTGGAAAAGACACCATATGTGATATGGACTGGGAAGCGTCCTAGTATGTCTTTTATGAAGATTTGGGGTTGTGAGGCTTTCGTGAGACGTCACGTCTCTAACAAACTTGGACCCAAATCTGATAAGTGTTTATTTGTGGGGTATCCTAAGGAAACGAAAGGATACTATTTCTATTATCCCACCGAGAACAAAGTAGTTGTTGCTCGGACTGGTGTCTTTCTTGAAAGAGAATTTATTTCTAGAAAAACCAGTGGAAGACAAATAGAACTTAGTGAAGTTCAACCACAAGAAAATATTGAACATGATATTGAGATGGAAACAGAGCAGACACCACAAGATGTTGTGGATAAAGTGCCTGCTCAAGAGACACAAGCCTAGCGTAGGTCTCTAAGAGAACACCGGGAGCCACAGAGATATGGATTTCTTGTGACTCAACAAGGTGACTTACTACTTATTGATGAGGATGAGCCGTCATCTTATCAACAAGCTATAATGGGCACTGATTCTGAGAAATGGCAAGAGGCCATGAAATCTGAGATGGAATCCATGTATGCAAACCAAGTATGGACTTTGGTTGACCCACCTGAAGGGGTACGACCCATAGGGTGCAAATGGATTTTCAAGAAAAAGACCGACATGGATGGTAATGTACAAACCTATAAAGGTCGACTGGTTGGAAAAGGTTTCAAACAAATTCATGGTATTGACTATGATGAAACTTTTTCACCAGTTGCCATGGTTAAATCCATTAGGATCTTACTTGCAATAGCTGCATTTCATGATTATGAAATCTGGCAGATGGATGTCAAAACAGCTTTCCTTAATGGAAACCTGCTTGAGGATGTGTACATGACACAGCCCGAGGGTTTTGTCGATCCAAAGGATGCTGGAAAGATATGCAAGCTACAACGATCCATTTATGGATTGAAGCAAGCTTCTCGGAGTTGGAATCTTCATTTTGATGATGCAGTCAAAGAGTTTGGTTTCATAAAAAACGTAGATGAACCTTGTGTCTACAAGAAGGTCAGGATTTTAGAAAATGTCGGGATTTTAGATACGGGTTTAATTAACCGATTTCCGGGCCAATGTTTGCATTCCAATGGGAATGACATACTTTTAAAATGGATTGGTTGGAGCCAAAATTTAATAAAAAGGAATTCTCGATTGAGTTTTTGGCTATCTTTTAAACATATAAAATGAAATATTTTGGGTACTATGCATGCTTAGCCGGGGGGGCTTTTATTTTGGTAATGTCATGGATGGACGATAGGTTTGGAAGTTGTGAACGTGCTTGGGCACGTGATTGCATGCCTATATTTAATTGGGAGTTATTTGCATGTTAGCACTTAACTCATCGGGTCGTGGGACTCAGGCGAGATTGGACTCGAACTACGGGATTATAAGGTACGTATAACGTACGAGCATAGCCTGTTATAATATTGCAATTGTGAAATGCATGGTATGTGTTACTTGCAATAGATGGATAGTGAAATGCATGGTATATGTTACTTGCTATTAATGGATAGTGCAATGCATGGTATATGGTACTTGCTAAATGGATTGTGAAATGCATGGTATATGGTAATTGCGATAAATGGACATACACGGGGAAATCATATTGTGCCGCTTTTGAGCGAGCAATGATGGGGATGTTGTCGCCATTGAGCGACCATCGGTTATAACACCACTATTGTTGAGCGTATGTGGGGTTAAAATGCCGCTATTGTAGAGCGAGCTATGAAATGGGACTATGGAATCAATGGCTAGATATATGTGATATCTATGGTACTCTATTTGACGATTTATCCAACCACAAACTTCATTTTAGCGCATTGGCACCAAATAATATAACTTTTACACCAAATAGAAAACTCATCCCCAACACATCTACTTCAAACTTTACTCTATAAAGAATATTCTAAGAAAATTCCATTTAATTTTATTTACAATATTTATTTTAATCGATTATCTATTTACAAATTTATTAATATATTTATATATTAATTTTTTTTGTTTAAATAATTTATTTAAATAAATAATTATAATTAAATTATAATTAACAACTAAATTTAATCAATATTTTAATTAATTAATTTACTTAATAATAATTTACTACTTTGTAATAAATATTTATAATTTATATAATAATCATTATTATTCAAAACAAATTTGATATCTTAAAAAAATTATAAAATCAAAAGAAAAGAACCAAAAATCTTCATGCTAAAGCTATAGTGTTGCGCCATTATTGACGTAGCACTGTAGTGGGCGTCATCCCCTGCGGTTGGAGTTCCTTTTTCAGCGCCATTTTTGGTGCTACATATTATATTGAAGTGAATATCAAATTTTGTAGGCAAATGTTGTAGGAAGTAAGTTCAAATACTTAGGAGGGAATTTTAAATTTTGCAATATTAAAAAATGATGGGAAATGACAAACATGTACTTTTGCTACACATTTTTATTAGTTGTTTATATTTTTTTTACAAAGTTAGACTAAAAAAGATAAACATGATGCGAAAATTTTGGGATAAAAAACAAACAATATATTGGATTTTAATTTTTTTAAAAACAATTCAAACCTAATCATAAACTTCAAACACACACTGTAATGGCATAGTTTTGTGTACAAAAATGTGTCTGATTAATTATTAATTATGTTGGTTGTGATGATTTAGAGAGTGTACGCCTAAAGTTATTTTAAGTAAATTATAAATTCTTACATCTTATAGGTTATTTAAAAAAATAATAAGCTACTATAAGTTATTTTACAAAGATATTAGCTATTAGTTTATTTTAAAAATATTTAGTTAAAATATTTAAATAAAATAAGATAATAAGGTTTAAAGATATCAACATAGGCTATGTTTGGGTTTTTTAATAATATAACCTAAAAAAAATATTTATTTAACAAAATAACCTAAATTATTTTTTATTTATCAAAATAACCGAAGTCGCCATCTGAGATGGCGACTTCAGTACAAAATTTTTTTTTTATATTGAAGTCGCCATCTCAGATGGCGACTTCAATATAAAATTAATTTTTTTTTTGAAGTCGCCATCTGAGATGGCGACTTCAATATAATTTTTTATTTTTAGTATGGAAGTTGCCATCTGAGATGACGACTTCCATATATATATATATTTATTTATATTTATTTATTTATATTTATATATGTAGAAGTTGCCATATCAAATGTCGTCTTCCATATATATGAGAGCTTCTATGTATGTTAAGTATTTACATCAATTATGGAAGGCTAAAAGTGTATGTTTATATAATAAGACATAAAAAAATTAATTTACGGGGTATTAGATGGCAATTTTTAGCTCTGCCTTTTGCACAATTGATTATTCAAACCATCTAATCATTTTTCTAATAATTAGAGTGAACATCGACTGATTTCAATCTAGCAAATTGTCATCATATATATTAGCTTTCACAATTTTTAGCTCTGCCTTTTGCACAATAAACATATTCAAGTAAAATTACGACTCTTTTTTGGACCAGATTGTGTGTACTGAATTAACCAGAATGAAATTTACAATTTTTTACTCTTTGAACCCAATTGTTTCCATTTAGGATTTTGAGAATCTGATTCCTTTAACAATTTTCAAAATATCTAATCTTGTTGCTCATAAGTGCACACACAAATATATATATATATATATGTCAGCCAATCATGCGGCTAATCAAGACCCATATCATTCTCAGTCATTCCATATTTAGCTAGGATATATTAGGCTAATATAATTGTATATATGGCAACTTTCACACTAAAAATAAAAAATTATATTGAAGTCGCCATCTGAGATGGCGACTTCAAAAAAAAAATTTAATTTTATATTGAAGTCGCCATCTGAGATGGCGACTTCAATAAAAAATTTTTTTTTTTACTGAAGTCGCCATCTCAGATGGCGACTTCGGTCATTTTGATAAATAAAATTTTTTTTAGGTTATTTTGTTAAATAAATATTTTTTTTAGGTTATATTATTAAAAAACCCGGCTATGTTTGGTATGCTTGATTACGGGTGATTCGATGATAGCGGTAGGGTAATACCTAACCCATTAACTTTGTGACACGTGTTCATTTTTTAATTTATTTATGTAATTTTTTCAACTTTTCACCTTGCTTTTTCAACCATAGTTCTTTCAAATTTTTCAACCACGGTTATTTTCAAATTTTGTTACCTTCCACTTTCGTTACTTTCAACTTTTGTAATCCTCAGTCCTTTCTATTTTCTCAAACCAACCACACCTGGAGACCAACCACTGTTGCGGAATTGAAATCATCGAATTTCAAGGGAAAAAACCAATCTTTGCAGCTTCATTTCTAGGTAGGGGATGGAGAAAACTAGTCTTCCCAGCTTCAAGAAGAAAGATTTGGGTACTCAATTTCTATATTTTAAGTTAGGTGAAGATACCACGCTTCATATCCACCATCAACAAATGGAAATGGATAGACCCTTGGCTTGCAAGAGGGGCGGTCGCTCCCCTTTGCCAAGGGGGCGACTCCCCTCTTTGCAAAGAGGGGTGATAGTCTTGGTAATGTGGGCGGGCAGTCGAGGGGAGGTTGATGTTTTTTATTGGGGCGATTGACCTTTCTGTTGAATTAAATAGCGAGAGTTGGGTTTTCTTGTTGAGTTTTTGAACTGTAATATTAAGTAAGTCTTTATTAATCAATGTATTAATTTGTTAATTTGTAAAAGTAGTATTAATTTTCTTGGTTTAGAAACATTGGTACGATAACACTGTTTATAATAATTCAAAGTGTTAATTTTGCATCCTAACATTGTAACAATGCATAAGATGAACCCAATTGTTTATGTAATTTTGTTGGTCTTTCTAATTGGATATTGTTATGATGTATGATTTATTGTTGATGTATCGAAAGATTTGATTTTTTGCCCCTCGCCTGTTCTCGGTTGTCCCTCGACCATTCTCAGTGGCCCTCGATCGCCCCTCACCCATTCTCAGTCGCTCCTATCGCATCCTCGTTCGGCCCTCGTCCACCCTTTGGTCGCCCGTTGTTTGCCCTTCGGTCGCCCGTCTTTCACCAATCCTCGGTCGCCTTTTATTCGCCCATCGGTTGCCCTTCACCCAACCTCGACCGCCCCTCACCCAAGCCTCGATCGCCCCTCGCGGTCACCCCTCTCAATAATCTATCAAATATTCTAACAATAGAACAACAAATTACTTATAACAAACAAGTTCTACTAGTTCTTTATATAAACAAGTTCTTGAATAACTAAAACTTCAGTTATGCGCTAATTACCAATGATAGGTAAGCTGTAATTTTAGATAAAATTTTGGTGTAATGAACATTGTTGTTGAAAATTATTAAGACTTGTGTTGCAACAACAGGCTGATTATATTTTGGTCAAAAAAATATATAGTGGAACTAATAGCAAGAAGAATAAACATTAAGTTTTGTTATTAATTATAATATAATATGTTATAATCTCGAAGAACGTAAAACACAGATATATTATTATATATATACTAAGTATTTATTTGTTTTTTTAACCAATACTCTGTACAAAATTAAAATTAATTAAGAGGCACACAACAATTACCCATGGCATGTTAGCAAATAAAAGCTAACATATATAATAGCGAATCAAAACTAACATAAAATATACATTAAATAGCGATTCAAAAACTAACGTCAAATATACATTAAAGTGAAATATCATATGCCAAGAAATGCTATGTAGGACGCCATCGAGAAATGTGAGGGGGAGACCGGGAAATGCAAGGGGCGACTGACATGTGAGGGGCGAGCGTATAGGTGAGATGAGGGGCGACGGACAATGAACGAAAGTATGACTATGTTCTCCTGGAGTCTCTCCTTTTTTATTATCTCGAGCTCCTTAACCATTTGCCAATATTCCTTTCTTTGACAAGTGGCTTTCTCCAACATTAGACCATGCTAAGAAATAATGGATACAGAATCAAACCAGGTTAGCCTCGAATAACCTGCTAAATTCTTGGCTGCCTAAGCGTCAATAAGCTCGTGGGCAGCAACTACATCTTCTTCGATTGTTTTTATAAAATTCTTACAGAAATGGGCGGAAGAAATTCTTAAAACAATGGGCGGAGGTGTGAAATTGAATTTGTAAATGAAGTTTAAATTTTAGAATTTGGTATCGTTTCAAATTTGGGAATGTTTGCTCCCAAAAAATTGTTAGTCAAGTTGAACTAATGTTAAAAAAAACTGGTTAAAAGAAATAAAAAAAGAAAAGAAATTAAAACGACAGATGTCACATTTCATATTTTGTATGGGTTAGGGCAGTTGCCTAACGCTAGAATCGAAACACCCGCTTGATTACATAAGATTGTGGAGTGACAAATTCCTTAAACACATGTTTGGTTTGTTTGTTAATAAACCTACTAATTCCCTTAGGCTGCTGAATTAAATTGCTTGATATTAATCTTACATGATACCTTGGTAAGTTGGTATTAGCAAACCTATCTTGCACAATAAACATGACGGTGGAGCAAATTTCCAATCACACCCTTTGCCCTAAATTAAAACACCAAAACACACTGTCCCTGCACTATAAACACAAAACAGCAAGCTGCTCAAAATCCCACGCACTGTAAACTCACAGCATTTCAGTTAAACCAAATTAAACTAAATAGGCCAAAACAAGCATGCAAATGCAGTCCATCGAACAAAGTGAAATGTAAAAATCATCCGGTCACGATGGCATTACCAATAGCACTTCCAATGGCACGAGAAGAACATAAACAAATTTTTCATTCTAGCCAATGAAAATTTACAGACCCACCGCATACCTATGCATCCTAAGGCATTGTAGGATGCAACATCAACAAGTTCTAATACAAAAACAAATACATATTTACACATAACCATACAAACACACAAACCCATCTATTTGCAGTGGGCAACCGCTCACACATACATAAAACCAAAAGCACTTAATCCATGCCTTCCTGCTACAAATATGAGGCGATAAACCCACGTACTTTTTGTCGTCTAGTCTCTAATAATGACAGGCATAATACAAATACGATGGATAAATCGTAAAGATATCTTTAAAAATACTCACATTCATGGGACACCACACCGACCGCTTTCGGACGATTTCAAACTCTTTTACCCTCGTGTTGATTCATTGAAGAAGAGGATTTTTGTGCGGTGGAGGAGTTTGTTGTGTGTGTATATTGCAAAAACACGTGAATAAGGGTTGGTTGGTGTCTAGGTAGACATGACCACGGTTCGTGAACCGCCGGTTGACGGTTCGGAACCGCCGGTTCGACGGTTCAAAAGAGCTCGACCCTTAACCTTAACCTTCGTAGACGGTTCCGGTTACGGTTCGTGAACCGCCGATTACGGTTACGGTTACGGTTCGAACCTTATATTTTTTAAATTTAAAAAATTAAAATTAAAAATTTAATTTAAAAAATTTAAAAATTACTCTGAAAGGATCATAAAAATTAACAAAGGAAATGTAAGGGGAAGGGGAGAGTTTGAACTTTTTAAGTTGCCATTAACTCTCTATATTCATATGAATCATTTAGCAATTTATATGTTGAGTTCCAACGTGGGGTATATCAAGTGGAAATTTTATAGGTCGCATGTCATTAAGCTTACAAAACTTACCCCATTGTTTCATCAAATTCGATGGGACCACGATAAGATAATGTCATTTTAATTGGTTGAATCTGAGTATCTAAAGATACTAATTACATATGAAATTGATGTGAAACATATATAATTTTGATACTAATTACAAATGATATTGGTATGAAACATTTACAATTATGATATTAATTACATATGAAATTCGTATGAAACTTATACAAATTTGGTACTATTTACAAAAGAGTTTGGTATTAAACATTTATAATTATGTTATTAATTACATATGAAATTTGTATGCAAATATACAACTTTGTTATAATTACAAATGATATTGGTATGAAACATTTACAATTATGGTACTAATTACATATGAAATTGGTATGAAAGCTATACAATTTTGATACTAATTGCAAAAGAGATTGGTATGAAATATTTACAATTTTGGTACTAATTACATATGAAATTGGTATGAAACTTATACAACTTTGATACTAATTGTAAATTATATGATATGAAATATTTACAAATATTATACTAATTACATATGAAATCAAATAAAGTGCTTGTAGAATGATTTTAATGTATATATTATATTTGTTTATAATAATTTTCTTCATTATTATAATATTTTATTTTGCAACAACTATTTCTTTAGTTCTTATGAATTTATCCAACATTTTTTGTTATATTTTCTTTGTTATAGATATGTTTCTATTATGATACTAATTACATATGAAATTGGCATGAAACATATACACCTTTGGTATAATTGCAAATGAAATTGATATTGAAACATTTATAATTATTATACTAATTACATATGAAATTGATATGAAACCTATACAACTTTGATACTAATTACAAAATAAAATCGACGAATATAACATTGAATTATTTGTTATATATAAGAAAACAACACAAAAGTTCTTATTATGTTAAAAAGAGTCAGTAATAAGATTTTTGATTATCAATTAGAAGTGATTAATTTATATAATATAAAGTTAGTGAATTATCAATTCAATATGTTGTTCCCAAATCATTATAAGCAAATTAGTAAAAGATTTTATTAATTAATCAAATATTACATTATCGAGTTTCTATGGTAAGTCATATCGTAGGAAATTAAGATATACTTATTTGATATTGTATATAATTTAAATCAAATAAAGTGCTTGTAATAATTAGAATGTATATATTATATTTGTTTATAATAATTTACTTCATTATTATAATATTTTATTTTGCAACAACTATTTCTTTAGTTCTTATGAAATTATCCAACATTTTTTGTTATATTTACTTTGCTATAGTTTATTTCTATTTTATTAATTCATCAAATATTACATTATTGAGTTTCTGTTATAAGTCATATTGTGATAAATTAATATATACTTATTTAATTATTATATATATAATGTAAATTAAATAATGAATATAAAGTACTTGTAGAATAATTATAAAAGGTATAATATATTTGTTTTGAAATATTTTATTTTTCAACCACTATTTATAGTTCTTATTAATTTATCCAACATTTTTTGTTATATTTACTTTGTTATAGATATGTTTTTATTATACAATATTTATTTAAGAGCATAACATATTTTATTTAGATAATTTTTGATTTTACAATATAAAATAGTTATTATTGTATTACACATATAATATACATTGTCTTTTAGTATATATAATTATATTGTCTAAATAAAACAATAAGGACAATAGCTTAGTGGTAAGATGCTGTATATGCATGACAGAGGTCAAGGGTTCGAATCCTCAACAACACAATTTAATTTTAAATAATAAATAATTTAAAAAAAATAAAGGGTTGAATCGGCGGTTGGAACCGCCGGTTCACGGTTCATGGAAGCCATGAACCGTAACCGGCCCGTACAGTGACGGGCCGGTTACGATTCGGAACCGTGAACCGGGTCAACGATTAACCGGCCCGTTGACCCGGTTACGGTTCCGGGCCGGGCCACGGTTTTTAAAAAACCGTGGTCATGTCTATGTCTAGGTTAAAGTAGGGTTATTTTATGTATAATACAAATATTTCTTTAAATTATAGCACCCATAAAAATCATACCAAACTTAACATTTTTTTATCATCATATATTACCCATTTTATAATCACATTTTTTTTCACTATATTTACTAATCATATCTTTGTACGATACCATATAGTCTAAAATCGGTGAAAGTGGAAGCCAAATAAATGAGTTAAATAGGACTGGCAAGGCCCGTTTAAGGCCCAAAACATCAATAAACATTTGAATGGACTAGTGCATTTTGCCAACCATTTGTTTTTTTCGGGCTAATGCCATGTTTGGGCTCCAATATTTCATGAGTTTCTAATATTTTGGATGGACTCAAATAGTTCCTGATATTTAAAAAATGGGAAATTGCAAGGAAGTGCTCTTTTGGGAAACTTTAATCACTTAAGTCTTGGGAAAAAACTTTAGTGCAAGAAAATCCAAGTTGGAGAAACTTCTATTAAAATAGGTCCAATTTTCAAATTTTCAAATCAATTGAGTGTTTTATTTGACTCTTTTACCCCTCAATGGTTAGGTGAGATTGCATTCTATTCCCTAGGCTTTTGTTTAGCTTACAAAATGGTCCCTATATAATATTTAATTATCTTTTATAACCTTATATTATAAAAAATTGGCATTTAACGTCTTCTTTTTACAAGTCCCCGTTTTTGCGATCCTTGGCATAAAATGGTATCAGAGCCTAGGTTTATTCTGGAAATACTATGATAATATCTTGAATATTATTTTGTAACCTATACGGAGGAGACGATTCAAGAAAAATATGGACCCGAACGTTTGTTCGAAGTGTCATTCTTACAGGTGGTATTTCCAGAAATTGGAAAAACTAAATCAAAAGCATATGGCAGAAGCTCAACGCTTCAACCATAAGTGGAAACAATTACGAGGAACAGGTTTATGCACACCAGGCATCAATCATTACAAGAAATTGGAAAGGATGGCTAAGAGGCTTTATCGAGTAAACCTCAAACTTCAGTTCCAGTTAGCCGAACTTCAGGAGGACGATCATCCTGAACACGAGGACGTTGTACCAGACCCCAATGATCCAACAGGGACCGGACCGGATGATTAAGATGGGTGAGCCAACCTTTCGAGAAATCGAGCCAGATTCTTCTAAGATTTCCCAAGATCTTAGAGAGATCCAGAAGACAGTGCAGCGCTATGGATACCTTCAATACCATGTCCCTGCACAAATCCATCAGATCCAGAGTCAGATGAAGACCATGATTAAACATCAGAAGGAGATTCTTGAAAACCTTCAAGATGTTCAAACCCGAGTAAAGGAATTGGAGTCAAGGCCAAGTCCGACAGGAAGAAGGAACGGAGGATGCTTGCCACCATCTTACGGAACAGAACCCCTTTTACACCAAAAAGGGAAAGCAGAGGAGGTCCGGCGGCCTATGACGGATACTGAAAAAATGATTGCAGTCCTACAAGGAGAACCATTACATCCCACAAAGTAATGAAAAGAATCAACCTGGAAGATCTTCATGATCTTGCTGATTCATTTGCGGGATTAAATCTCGTAGAAATCAAGACAGGAGAGCTTGTACAAAGACCTCCACCACAAGAGAGCTTCGGGTCACACAATCCACCCGAAGGAGACCAAAGTATGCCACACAGGGAAAAACAGAAGGCAGCCTCAAGCAGAATTCAGAAAGTTCCTGATGTATTCCAAACAATAGGAAAACTGAAATGCCCAGAAGGCTGGAGAGAAGTGCAAATAGTTTTTGATATCACTTAGAAGAACAATATCTTCCCCTGCGATGTCTTATATTATTTGCAACAACCTACAGTTGGCAAGTTTCACGGAAACCTTCAAATTGGTGAAATTGATCTCACCATTGAAGGCATTGCTGGACGGATCCCAGAACAGCTTATTCTAGGGATTGAATTTCTCGAAGAACATAAACCTTGGGAATGATTGCAAGATGGAATGGAGTTCACGGTGGAAGGAAAAAGATATCGAATCAGATGACCACCAGTCCATTCTCCATATACATCTCCATTGGGATGTTATACGAGAAGTACAGGGCAGAATATTTTGCAGCATACATTGACTCGGGAGCTGGAATATGCACTGCCAGGCGAGAAATCTGTTGGGACATGCCCTAAGACATGTCATTGGATGATTGTTTTGACATACAATGTTTATGATTTTATGAATGGCAATTCATTATTATATATTATTCGTTTAACTGTGCAATGTGAATTAATATATATGTTAATGTCCTTAGAAAAATATTGTATTATTCTTAAACATTGTCCCTAGTCAAGTATTATCATGAATAAGGATAATGATAATACATAGAGACTAGTATGTATTGATTGATGAATTGTTCATTGATATGAGATATCAAATCAACACATGTGTACATGTTAGAGAACGATGTACTGGACAGACCCACCATGAGAATGCTACATGGATAGTTATATGAGCGTCATAAGCAATTCTCATAGTGATAATAATGTATGTAATCCTTACGACTTGTGATCATCAGAGATCCCAACATAAGGAGTTATGTATCTTGATATTGTCAAACGTTACCCGTAACAGGGTAAACTATAAAGGCGACTATTGGATACACTACGAATTATGTAGAGGGATGTTGACTGATCGAGATAGGATTTGTCCCTCCTATATAACAGGAGAAGTGTTTGGCCCTTGATCAAGTGAGAACTAAAATGCATGGCCATGCTTGAATGAGTCGGTATGAGATATCGATCTTATTCGTTTATTCTAGTTCTACTTGGGGATCAAGAAATAAGGATTGAATATACGAGTATTACTATTCCATGACTCGTGTTCAATCTAAACACAAAGGACAAAGGGATTAAGTTACATGGTTAATATTATCACAAGTTCTAAAGGTTATGTCGAGTCATTGACATTCTTGTAATTTGGGTAGCCTTGATGTGTTGCTAGACACCGCTCTTTGCTTGTAACGTTGTGACGCCCCAAAATTGATTAATTGCAATTAAGGCATTAATTATGTTTATATGATGAATTATGTGGTAATTGATTTAGGTGTTGGGTAATAAGGTGTTAACATTATTTTTTATTGTATTGGTTGTTAATTATGAGGAAAGTATGGATTTAATGAAGTTGGTTGCATTTTTGTAAATGCTTTTAAAATACCATGTTGGGGTATTTTATACATCAGTGTTAGGTGTTGGGGTGCAAATTTAATTAAACCCTTATAATCCCCACTACCCCACCTTTAACTCACTTTCCCTTTATACTCTAAATCCCCAAATCAACAACCCAAACCCTTACCCCCCTCCATTTTCGTCCATGGCTTAAAAGAGGAAGAGGAATCCTTCAAAAATCTTGATTTGTGGAATTTGTTGGGTGATTTGGAGTCCCCGAGAGGTATGGATACCTCCTTGATGTTTTTGTAAAGTTTTATTTGAGTTTGTTATGGTTTTGGAGGGTTTTGAAATGGGTTTGTTTGGGTGTATGTGATTTATGGTTGGGGTATGATTTTTGAAGTGTTTTATGTGGGTCTTTGTGAGTTATGATGATATTGATGTTGTAGGAAAGTTTGGGTTTGTAAGGAATGAAGTGGAGCTTGAAAAATGCTCATTAATGGCGATTTTTCGTGGCTCAGTACTCGGCGATCGATCGCCCATTTTTGGCGATCGATCGCGAGCCTCCAGTGCGCGCCAGTAGCATTTGGCGATCGATCGCCACTTTTGGGCGATCGATCGGCGAGCTGGCGATCGATCGCGCCAAAAGTGGCGATCGATCACCGAAGATTCAGAATTTCAGAAACGGGCAGTGTGATCTCGCGATCGATCGGGACAACCCAGCGATCGATCGCGAGACACATAATTATGTGTTTTTGATATTTTTGTGGGGTTTTTGGATATGGAACTTTAACTAGCTTCTAATATCAATTTATATGGTTATGTAGAACCATCCCAGGTACCCACAACTTCACGGAGATAATGTTCTACAACTTCTCCATCTTTTAGAATTAAGGTACGTAAGAAGCGTACGGGCATCGGACGGTAACACACTTCTAAACTATAACTATGCATTGATTGCATAATTATTCATGAAGTCTATGATTGATGATTGTGATAAGTAAGTTTATGATGATGATGTTATGATAAATAAAGATGATATGATGTTTACGATGATGATTATGATAAGATGATGATGTCTATATGACAATGATGCTTATAAGATGATGATGTTTACAAGATGAGGATGTTTATAAGATGACGGTGTTTATGCTATGATGATGATGATGATGTATGTTTAACTATGTTATTAAGAATGGTTGAATGTCCGGTGGTTATTATGGCTAAGCGAGGAAGGTACTTGCCGCTCACATAACTAGCGAGGGGATACATCTGCTATCAAGGCGTAGCGAGGGGTATCATATTCCGCTAAGCGAGGAGATACATCCGCTATCAAGGCGTAGCGAGGGGTATCATGATTCCGCTTTATGTCGAGCGAGGGGGCCAATTGTGCCGCTGTCATAATAGAACCAGGATAGTCCCATTTCTAATTAACATTGTTGATTAAGAGCATATAAGTGAAGTACGATTTTAATCATTTATGTCAAGAACTAATGATTACATGCATGATTGTGAAACAGAGACAACCAAAGAGGGTTAATACAACTTAACCAGGAAGTATATGTTACCAATTACTTTCATGCATTTATTTATATGCCATTATCTTATGATGTTAAGTAACGATGTATATGCTCATGATGGGTTGTTCCTGTAGGTACACTTTTGGACCAGGGCTAAGGGTCGGGTTGAGACAAGTGAGCTAAAGGAGCATGATAGAAGATAGGGTACATGATTTTTTTTGGGATAGTCTCTACTCTAGGAGTAGTATAATTCTATCGCTTTAACATTCATTTTGAGAATGTAATTAATTAAGTTTTGAAATTTCATTTTTGGCCTGTAATCTTAATAGCTCAAACTACAACCGGAACCTTAAGACGTTATTAATGCATGTTTAGTCCATTATATGTGTTTAAGATGATGTTAAGGTAGGAAGACCCTACATTAGTGGTATCAGAGCAGTGGTTAGATAACCCGGGAATGAGTGAAGGGTAGCCTTAGCAACAAGTTAGCTAGGTGCTTACTTTTGAACATGTTTTGTGCATAAGTTGCATATGAGGTATATGATGTTGTGCTAACATGTTTTGTTTTATAACGAGGTATTATATGAACTGCTTTTGGGTATTGTTACTAACCCTTGTCTTGCAGTATGGCAGCAAATATTGACGTAGGAGACGCTGTGAGTGTGAATGCAAGTGCCGGACGTACTAATCCCCTACCACCGCCAGCCTTAGGCGAGGAACCCTCTGAGCAGCAGTTATTACCTGGGGAGTTGAGCTTGTCGCAGTTTCTGACCTACCGACCCCCAATGTTTGAGGGAAATGAGACAGGGGAACAGGTTGAGGAATGGTTGGAGAGGATCGAGCAAATATTCGTGGCAGCCCCTTGTGCTAAGACAGCCTGGATTAGGCTAGCAGAGTTCCAACTGGCCAAGAAGGCACTGATGTGGTGGAAGACCACAGTGATAGAGCAAGAGGTTCAGGGTCAGGAGATCAGTTGGAAGCTATTTAGGACTCGGTTTCTGGCCCGCTACTTCTCAGCTGCTGCACGACAGGCCAAGGAAGATGAGTTTACTAATCTCAAGCAAGGTAATATGCCTGTATCAGATTATGCTCTCCAGTACTGTTCCTTGCTCAGATATGTACCTCACATTGCTGCAAGCACCCAAGCAAAGATGAGGAACTTCATGAAGGGCTTGAGGCCTGAGCTGTATGACAGGGTGATCACTTATGGCCCTGCTTGCTTTGATGACGCACTTTCTAGGGCTGAACTAGCCGAACTGGGAGTTGGCATACCCTGATGCTGTGCCACCTCCAGCACCCCCTCAGAAATCCACTCCTGATAATCTGAGGCCGAGGGGTGATCAGTTTAAGACAAGGGGGAAGACTTCGGCTTTGAGATTCAGTGGTAAGAGGCCCGAGAATCGTTGGAAAGGAAACCGTAAGAATGACACCCCATCAGGAAGAGGACAGTCTCAGGGAGGCAGGTTTGGGATGGTCCAGTGCTCTCTTTGTGGGCAACCACATATGACAAAAGATTGCGTGGGATGTTATGTTTGTGACGAAAAAGGTCACTTTGCTCGGCAGTGTCCCAACAGGGGAAGACAACAGAGCTCTACGGGGAGGCCCGCGGACAGAGCAGCACAGCACAGACCACCTTTTGCACCAAGGCAGTATGGAGGTCAGCCCATGGGGCCACCTCAAGGGCAAGTCTATGCTTTGACGAGGGAGCAGGCTACAGCGGCTCGGGATGAGGTTATAGCGGGTACGTGTCTTTTATTTACGCACCCTGCGTTTATATTGATCGACACAGGTGCGTCACACTCTTTCGTGTCGACAAGTTTTGTGGAAAGGCACCACATATGCACTTCTCTGTCGCCCACTTCCTCTTATAATCTCGACCCCCGCTGGAAGAAGTATGACTGCTGATCAGATTGTCTATGATGGCCTCATTTATTTTGAGGATAACGAGCTAAGGTCAGACTTGATTGTTCTGGGAATGTCAGACTTTGACTGCATAGTGGGCATTGACGTTCTGAACAGGTATCAGGCAGTTGTGAACTGCAGGCAAAGGACTGTCCGATTCAGGTCTGATATGGGAGTCCAGTGGACATTCTTTGGGGATGGTTCTCATTCTAAGATCCCGTTGATATCTGCTGTCAAGATGGCACAGTTGTTGGATCGAGGCCACACAGGATATCTGATCTATGCTGTTGATATTACTGAGAAGAAGGAAGAGTTAAAAGTTGAGGATGTGCCCGTAGTGGCGGAGTATCCCGATGTCTTTCCGGAGGAGATTCCCGGATTCCCACCGACGAGAGAGGTCGAGTTTGGGATTGAGTTACTACCGGGGACGTCTGCCATTTCTCGTGCCCCATATAGGATGGCACCAGCGGAGCTTAGGGAGTCAAAGACTCAGTTGCAAGAGCTCCTTGATAAGGGCTATATACGCCCTAGCGTATCGCCCTGGGGTGCGCCAGTTTTGTTTGTTAAGAAGAAAGATGGTTCGATGCGGCTGTGCATCGATTACAGACAACTGAACAAAGCCACAGTGAAGAATAAGTATCCACTTCCGAGGATCGATGATTTGTTTGATCAGTTGCAGGGTACGAGGCTCTATAGTAAGATCGATCTGAGGTCGGGGTACCATCAGATTCGAGTAAGGGAAGATGATGTCCAGAAGACAGCTTTCAGGACTAGATATGGTCACTACGAATTCCTAGTCATGCCTTTTGGGGTGACGAATGCCCCAGCTGTTTTCATGAGTTTGATGAACAGGGTGTTCCAGCCATATTTGGATCAGTTCGTCATAGTTTTCATTGACGATATACTCATCTACTCCCGGACTGAAGAGGAACACGTGATGCACTTGAGGACAGTACTCCAGATCCTTAGGGATCATCAGTTATATGCAAAGCTCAGCAAGTGCGAATTCTGGTTGAGCAGTGTGGTATTCTTGGGCCATTTTATATCTAGCAGTGGGATATCTGTGGATCCCAGGAAGGTTGAAGCAATGATGGAGTGGGCGGCACCCACTTCTGTGCCCGAGATACGGAGCTTCCTTGGTTTAGCGGGTTATTACCGACGTTTTCGTCGAGGGATTCTCTAAGATCGCTAAGCCGTTGACACAGCTGACTCAGAAAGGAGTGCCGTTCTATTGGTCCGAAGCTTGTGAGGAAAGCTTCCAAGAATTGAAGCGTCGTTTGACGACAGTGCCAGTGTTGGTGATTCCTGCTGAGAATAAGAGATTTGCTTTGTACACGGATGCATCATTGCAGGGTTTGGGCTTGTGTATTGATGCAGGAGAAGCATGTGGTGGCGTATGCTTCGAGGCAGTTGAAGCCTCACGAGTCAAGATACCCAGTTCATGATCTGAAACTGGCGGCCATTGTTTTTGCCTTAAAGATTTGGAGGCATTAAATTTATGGTACTTCATTTACCATTTTTACGGACCATAAGAGCTTGAAGTTCCTATTCACCCAGGCTGAACTGAATATGCGTCAAAGAAGATGGATGGATCTACTCAAGGATTATGACTGTGATATTGAGTACCACCCCGGTAAAGCAAATTTGATAGCAGACGCCTTAAGTCGGAAGGTGAAGAGTACTGCTGAGGATGTTATGTGTTTGTCGGCTTTGATGACTTCTTATTGCCATCTGGGCTATGATTTCGATGTAGACACGACGCCTGTGCGAGTGTCGACCTTATTGGCGGAGCCAGACATATTTGAGACTATCAGGAGAGCCCAGAGGTCGGATGATGAGGTTCAGAGATGGTCATCGATAGTGCTTCAAGGACAGCCATCAAAGTTTAGTGTGGCTGAGGATGATTCTTTGAGACTGGGCAACCATTGGGTAGTCCCAGATACGCTGGAATTGCGTAGAGGACTATTGGAACGAGCTCACAGTAGTCAGTTCAGTATCTACCCAGGAGGAATGAAGATGTACAAGGACCTATGCGGTCAATTCTGGTGGAGGCGTATGAAGCGTGATGTGATCGCTTTTGTTAAAAGATGTTTGATCTGCCAACAGGTAAAGGCAGAAAGGCAGAGGCCTGGTGGCGAGCTGAAGAGCTTGGACGTACCTAAATGGAAGTGGGAGCATATCTCTATGGACTTTGTGACCCACTTGCCAAGGACGGCCTCAGGATTTGATGCGATCTGGGTGATCGTGGATAGGCTGATGAAGGTAGCTCATTTCATCCCCTACTGTATGACTTTCACATACCTAAAGATGGCTCAATTATATGTACGGGATGTGGTGAGGTTGCATGGAGTTCCAGTCTCGATTGTGTCTGACAGAGACCCAAGGTTTACTTCACATTTCTGGGAGGGTCTCCAGGCAGCGTTGGGCACAGAAGTGAGAATGAGTACCGCTTATCACCCTCAGACAGATGGCCAGATAGAGCGTACCATTCAGACACTCGAAGACATGTTTAGGGCATGTGTTTTGGAGTTTGATACTCCATGGCAGGATGCAGTGCCATTGGTGGAGTTCTCCTATAATAACAGCTATCAGGCGAGCATTCAAATGGCCCCTTTTGAAGCTCTTTACGGACGACGATGTAGGTCACCGCTGTATTGGGAGGACTTGACTAGTAAAGCGGTCGGAGGACCGGATATGATTAAGGATATGAAAGAAAAGATTAAGTTGATACGCCAAAAGATGAAAGCGGCCCAGGATAGACAAGCAGCCTATGCCAATAAGCGACGACGACCGCTAGAATTCCAAGTAGGAGACAAGGTCTTCTTGAAAATCTCACCCTTCATGGGTGTAGTTCGTTTTGGTTTGCGGGGGAAGTTATCCCTGAGGTATGTTGGGCCGTATGAAGTATTGCAGCGTATCGGTACTTTGGCCTACCGCTTGGCTCTACCGCCGTCTTTATCTGGGATTCATGATATTTTCCATGTCTCTATGTTACGGAAGTATGAGCCAGACCCGTCTCATGTTTTACAGCCTACTGAAGTGCAGTTAGACTCGGATGTATCCTACGTAGAACGACCGGTCAGAATTCTGGATCGTGAGGATCGCAGATTACGAAGTAAAGTTATACCGATGGTCAAAGTTCAGTGGGATCGTTGGGGTGTCGAGGAGGCTACGTGGGAGATCGAACGGCATATGATGCAGCATTACCCGTAACTATTTTCTGGTATGATTTATGTTTAGTTTCATTTTGGGTAAGTGCATGCGATTTTGAGGACGGAATCTTATAAGTAGGGGAGTATTGTGACGCCTCGAAATTGATTAATTGCAATTAAGGCATTAATTATGTTTATATGATGAATTATGTGGTAATTGATTTAGGTGTTGGGTAATAAGGTGTTAACATGATTTTTTATTGTATTGGTTGTTAATTATGAGGAAAGTATGGATTTAATGAAGTTGGTTGCATTTTTGTAAATGCTTTTAAAATACCATGTTGGACTATTTTATACATCATGTTAGGTGTTGGGGTGCAAATTTAATTAAACCCTTATAATCCCCACTACCCCACCTTTTAACTCACTTTTCCCTTTATACTCTAAATCCCCAAATCAACAACCCAAACCCTTACCCCCCTCCATTTTCGTCCATGGCTTAAAAGAGGAAGAGCAATCCTTCAAAAATCTTGATTTGTGGAATTTGTTGGGTGATTTGGAGTCCGCAAGAGGTATGGATACCTCCTTGATGTTTTTGTAAAGTTTTATTTGAGTTTGTTATGGTTTTGGAGGGTTTTGAAATGGGTTTGTTTGGGTGTATGTTATTTATGGTTGGGGTATGATTTTTGAAGTGTTTTATGTTGGTCTTTGTGAGTTATGATGATATTGATGTTGTAGGAAAGTTTGGGTTTGTAAGGAATGAAGTGGAGCTTGAAAAATGCTCATTAATGGCGATTTTTCGTGGCTCAGTACTCGGCGATCGATCGCCCGTTTTTGGCGATCGATCGCGAGCCTCCAGTGCGCGCCAGTAGCATTTGGCGATCGATCGCCACTTTTGGGCGATCGATCGGCGAGCTGGCGATCGATCGCGCCAAAAGTGGCGATCGATCGCCGAAGATTCAGAATTTCAGAAACGGGCAGTGTGATCTCGCGATCGATCGGGACAACCCAGCGATCGATCGCGAGACACATAATTATGTGTTTTTGATATTTTTGTGGGGTTTTTGGATATGGAACTTTAACTAGCTTCTAATATCAATTTATATAGTTATGTAGAACCATCCCAGGTACCCACAACTTCACGGAGATAAAGTTCTACAACTTCTCCATCTTTTAGAATTAAGGTACGTAAGAAGCGTACGGGCATCGGACGGTAACACACTTCTAAACTATAACCAGTGGCGGACGCAGGATTTTCAACAAGGAGGGGCAAAAATCATAAGAAACAAAATAAGTTAAAATGTTCAATAAAAAAGTAACTTGCATTAATCTCAAAAATCTAATTTACAATTGACCTCGACGGTTCGCCATATTTTGAAATTTATGTATGGTAGCTTCATTAGGTACACGATCGAATATATCTATTTCAATATAAACCACCAAATTATCATTCATCCATTCATCGCTCATTCGGTTACGAAGCCGATTCTTCACGATATTCATAGCAGAGTGCTCTTTCCACCATAGCAGTTGCAACCGGCAAAATCAAGGCTAAACTTATAAGCTTGTAAACCAATGGGTATGCCAGATCTCTTCTACTTTCAATCATTCTTTGAGTTATATCACCAAGCCCTTTTACATTCGAAATATCAATATTTAAACGCATATCCATAACGAAATTCTTGAGTTGGTCAAACAATGCCAAAAGCTCCACCCCTTGAAAATCATTTGGATAAAATTCTGCTAATCGAACTAACTTATGTTTGTCAAAAGCTTCAAAAGAGTTGAATGGATTCAAACAAGCAACACAAAGCAGCAATTCAGTATTTACCTCATTGAATCGACCATTTAACTCAAAAAATTACATATCTATGACGTTATTGAATACCTCCACACGATAGCGGTGCGAGTTTGTCATCTCTTCAACTCTCCGTCTTGGTCTTTTTCCACCCACATAAACATCATTCATATCAGGCACCTCAATTTCATGCTTTACACAAAAATCGGATACATCCTCTACCAAAGAACTCCATCCACCACTCTCATTTGCTTGAAGTCTCCTTTTAGAAACATCTATTAGAGTCATAGCATTCACAATATCTTGATATTTTTTTTGCAATGCTTGAGACAAATCGTTCATTATGCCTAATATTGATTCATCAAGTGCAAATCAAATATGAAGTCAAAAGATAGCATGTCCTTTATCAAACGCGATGCTTCACCCCTTTGATTAGATAATGTTCCTTCTTTCACAATCACGCCAAGCACATAAATTATAGAATCAAAAAAATTAATCAAGCTTAAAATAGTACCATAATGTGAGCTCCAACGCGTATCACAAGGACGAATGAGAGTGTTTTCTTGATTCAATCCTCGTCCACTAGTAATTTCTTCATTTTCCAAGGCTTGAACAATCTTTGAAGCTTGTTTTTCTCGTAAATTATCTTTTCGCTTGCACGAGCCTCCGACCACATTAACCACATTAGAAATCAAAACAAGAGTTCGCAAATACGTATATGGTTTTTCGCCACAGCTACAAGAATGAGTTGAAGTTGGTGTGCAAAACAATGTACATAATATGATGTTTTATTTTCTTTCAAGATAAGAGACTTCAATCCATTAAACTCCCCTTGCATATTACTTGCTCCATCATAACCTTGTCCGTGCAACATGGATATGCTTAACCCGTGTGAATTTAAGAGATCTTCAAGTGCACCTTTAAGTGAGAGAGCACTTGTGCACTCGACATGCTTAAATCCTAAAATCCTTTCAAGCACACAACCTTTTTTATGTACAAATCTCAAGACAACAGCCATTTGTTCCTTAGTTGACACATCACGAGAATCATCAAGAAGAACACAAAAAAAACCATCACCAAGCTCTTCAATTATAACGTTGGTTGTTTCAAATGCGCAAGCTCTAACAATATCTTTCTGGATTAAGCAAAATTAAACAAATAACATATAAAGATTTTTAATGAAAACAAATAAAAATTAATAAAACCCAACCAAATGTAACTAACATAGAACGTAACTTAAATTTAAAACTTTTTAAAAAAATAAATTAATCTCTGAAACTAAACCCAAATTCCCACATTCACCATAATCTTAATTATGTCTTGATTGGCCAAAAAGACACCATGTTTCACGCAAGTTCATCAATCAGCAGAATATTTTTTATTACAAAAATTCCATAATTTAAAACTTATTTTTAAATCCTAATTATCATATTCATAAAAGTACATCTTAATAAATTATTCTATCTCAAAAGCTCACTAAAAGAACTATTATCTAAACTTTAAAATTCTCAAAATTTCTACATCTACAATTTCTAAGAGTAGCTAAAAGACACAAATCATATAAAATAATAAGATAAAGGAATGGTGGACCTGTGCTGGTGGTTGAAGAATATGCGCCAAGCCGCCAATTGAAGAGTAGCAAACAGCTTAGGCAGCGAGAAGTAAAACAGAATAATTAGGTCAAGTGGAAAGTTATAATATTAAAACTAATAAATACATAAAGGGTATTTTGGGTATTTCATCTTTAAAAACAAGGGAGGGCAAGTGCCCTCCCTTACCTCTATGTCCATCCGCCCATGACTATAACTATGCATTGATTGCATAATTATTCATGAAGTCTATGATGATGATTGTGATAAGTAAGTTTATGATGATGATGTTATGATAAATAAAGATGATATGATGTTTACGATGATGATTATGATAAGATGATGATGTCTATATGACAATGATGCTTATAAGATGATGATGTTTACAAGATGAGGATGTTTATAAGATGACGGTGTTTATGCTATGATGATGATGATGTATGTTTAACTATGTTATTAAGAATGGTTGAATGTCCGGTGGTTATTATGGCTAAGCGAGGAAGGTACTTGCCGCTCACATAACTAGCGAGGGGATACATCCGCTATCAAGGCGTAGCGAGGGGTATCATATTCCGCTAAGCGAGGAGATACATCCGCTATCAAGGCGTAGCGAGGGGTATCATGATTCCGCTTTATGTCGAGCGAGGGGGCCAATTGTGCCGCTGTCATAATAGAACCAGGATAGTCCCATTTCTAATTAACATTGTTGATTAAGAGCATATAAGTGAAGTACGATTTTAATCATTTATGTCAAGAACTAATGATTACATGCATGATTGTGAAACAGGGACAACCAAAGAGGGTTAATACAATTAACCAGGAAGTATATGTTACCAATTACTTTCATGCATTTATTTATATGCCATTATCTTATGATGTTAGTAACGATGTATATGCTCATGATGGGTTGTTCCTGTAGGTACACTTTTGGACCAGGGCTAAGGGTCGGGTTGAGACAGTGAGCTAAAGGAGCATGAAAGAAGATAGGGTACATGATTTTTTTTGGGATAGCCTCTACTCTAGGAGTAGTATAATTCTATCGCTTTAACATTCATTTTGAGAATGTAATTAATTAAGTTTTGAAATTTCATTTTTGGCATGTAATCTTAATAGCTCAAACTACAACCGGAACCTTAAGACGTTATTGATGCATATTTAGTCCATTATATGTGTTTAAGATGATGTTAAGGTAGGAAGACCCTACAAACGTAAAATGAGATTTTATGTCACTGCCAACATTACAAGATCCTATCGGGTCGCACAAAAGATTAATTCGAGAAGGGAAATTAAATTCATGGGATGAATTAAATAATTAAGAGGAGTCTTAATTAATAATTATAAGGATTAAATTAAAATCATGGGCTTAAGACCATGAGGCTTTATGAAAGCTTTAATTAAATCATATATAATGATAACAAGGTGATTAATGATAGATGATTCCTCGATATCAAAACCTAGCCACCTCTCTCAAGCTCTCGGCCTCCTCTCATTCACGAAGGTTCACGGCCGCCACCTTCACGGCCGCCGTCGACTCCTTCTTGGTGGTGTTAGGCAGTCGTTAATCGGTTTTGAACCAAGAGTTGAGTTTTGGTTCAAGAATAAGTCTAGCAACTTGTTCTTGAACGCCCCTTGTTCGTTTAATCGTGTGGATACCGTTGAGGCAAGACCTTGGAGGTGTTGCTCGTGACTCGGGATCGTTGGACGTGGTGCTCCGTGGAATCTGCTCAAACACGCTACAAGGGTGAGACTTTAGTAATCCTTTATCCGATATGATAACCTATGTATAGATCCGGTGTCTTGTAATCCATAAATTTTTATATTCCGCTGCGTTGCTATGCATGATGGATTACTAACAGAGGTATCAGAGCCAGGTTCAAGGCTAATATCGGATTTATGTGATTAAATTGTTTTAATTATATTAGAACTAATATTGCATGATATTTAAAACTGTATGAACATATATGATATGTTAATATTAAATTTGTGAAATTGTCATGAAATTATATTTGATATAATTAAAGTTTAATGTATACGATACACGAAGCGAATAATCGAATCCATAACAAGTTTTTTTCGGCCAACACCTATGCACTTGACCCACGGCTGCACCACATGAGGGCTAGGGTGCTTCGGACCCTTGGCTCGAGATGGTCTAGTCGTTGTGGCTCATGTTCGTGCATGGAGGTTTCGAGACGTGGATGAGTTTTGAACTCTTTGGCTCGATAAAGGTTCACGCATGCATGGATAAGTGGCTTCACCACGTGAGAGCTATGGTTTTCGAACCTTTGGCTCGAGATGGTTGAGCCACCACCGTGCATGGCCTGACCGTGACTTGTGGCTAACAAATTCCAATGTTTCGATCAAGTTGGCTCGATGGAAACACCATGTAAGAGCATGGCGGCTAGGGTTAGAACCTAGCGCAGCCGGCGCTCACTCTATGGCTCGGTCGTGGGCTAGGGTTTCGAACCCTAGGCCCATGATTGGTCCATGATGGTTCATGGTTTAGTCATTTTTAGTTCGTGGCATGTGATGTCCCGAGCGTACGATAATTTTTCAAAATTTATTTTACACTTTTAATTAGAATTAAATTTTAAAATGTTTAGAATTTAATTAATTAAATGTTAAAGCATGTTTTATGTGTTGTTTGAGCATGGTGCATGGTTATAGCCCTTTGACCTATTAGATAGGATTTGTGAATGTTTGTAATTTATAATACGACCTGCGTGTCGTGCCTTCTCTATTTTATTCTAAATGTTATCCCTCCCCTATGTTCCCCTCGAATGTGAATCGAGGAATTCTATATCTTGTAAATAGTATAGTTTATTTGTTGATGGTGATCAATGAAGATGGAGCATCGTGTCGGGATGAGGAGGCCATTCACAAATTGGAGCCAAAGGAAGGTGCTTGTGAAGTTACCTTAGGTTGACTCCTAGGATTTTCTCATTGGCTTGAGAAAGTCGCTAGTAGGGGCTATAACCATGTCACGTTTAATTATGTATGTTGATGCATGATTTATCTTATGTTTTAGATTGATAATTGTATTACACATATATGTAGATATGTATACACCTATATGTAGTGGACATATTTTAAATTATCAAACTAATCATGAGATCAATAAATCCCTCTAAAATATTAAGTTTTAGATGCCTTCCAAAATTAAAAGTACTCGTCAAAAACTTCGATTGTACATATGTGGGTTTGCCAAAGCAAAGCACCGTGGCAATCTTAGTAAGGCGCGAAAGGATAAAAGTGATATCCGTTATACTTTAAATTGGGTACGACTTAACTAGGTTATCTCAATAGGATTGGGAACCTAGAGGCATGGGTTGGATATAATTCATTTGATGAATTGAACAAAGCGTTGTTCGTCCAACTATCCAATAATTACATGTGATGTAATTGACAAAGTGTTGTCTACCTAAATAACCGAGTCTTGGGCGATTAGCCAAAGCTAACTCAAGATTAGGTGAAATATGGATCTTGGCCCACTAAAGGTTTCGAGGGTTGATATTTTTTAAACAAAATAGTGGGAGCATCATTTAATATAAGACCATGTTAAATGATTAAATCATAAACTTATTTTGCATATTTATATTGTAGATATCCATGGCAACTAACAATACAACAAGCACATTATCACTGCGATCGGTCCTTGAGAAGACAAATTAAATGGGACAAACTTCCTAGACTGGTATAGGAATATGAGGATAGTCCTCAAGCAAGAAAAGAAACAATATGTCCTAGAGGAACCCTTACCTGTTGAGGAACCTCCCCTGACGGCTACTAGAGCCGATAAAGATGCTTACAAGAAGCATCAGAATGACGCACTTGATGTTGGCTGCCTTATGCTTGCCACCATGAACTCTGAGCTTCAGAAGCAACATGAGGAAATGGAGGCGTTAGATATGATCGAACACTTAAAGCAATTGTACCAACAACAATCTAGACAAGAGAGGTATGACGTCTCTAAAGCGTTGTTCCAGTGCAGGATGGTAGAGGGAAGCCTAGTTGGAACTCATGTGCTCAAGATGATTGGGTACATTGAGAATCTGGAGAAGCTGGGTTTTCCATTGGACCAAGAGTTGGCCACCGATGTAATCTTGTAATCGTTGCCTGAGAGCTTCAGTCAATTTGTAGTAAATTACAATATGGCTGACATGGAAAAGACTCTACCACAATTACTTGGTATGTTGAGAACATATGAAGCGAATACAAAGAAGACTAAGGCCACAAATGTTCTTATTGTGAATAAGGGAAAAGGAAAGGCCAAAGCTAAAGGCAATAAGAAAGCAAAGAGGGTCTTTGTTAAATCTAAGCCAAAGTCTTATGCACTGAAGCCAAAGGGAGGGATAGCAAAGGAAGGGAACTGTTTTCATTGCGGTGAGACCGGTCATTGGAAAAGGAACTGCAAAGTATATCTGGAGGATCTCAAGAAAGGAAGTGTGACTTCCACTTCAGGTATTTTTGTTATAGAAGTCAATTTATCTACTTCTTCATCATGGGTATTAGATA
The DNA here is from genome assembly GCA_907163345.1 of Haberlea rhodopensis. Classification (NCBI taxonomy): domain Eukaryota; kingdom Viridiplantae; phylum Streptophyta; class Magnoliopsida; order Lamiales; family Gesneriaceae; genus Haberlea; species Haberlea rhodopensis. The sequence continues at coordinate 76,133 of CAJQUN010000306.1, forward strand.
CTGGATGTGGATCTCACATTTGTGTAAATGTGCAGGACCTCAAAAAGAGTAGATTGTTGGCGAAAGGCGAAGTTGATCTCCGAGTTGGAAATGGAGCAAGAGTTGCTGCATTAGCTATAGGGGATTATTATTTATTTTTGCCTTCTGGTTTATCGTTGATTTTAAAAGATTGTTATTTTGTGCCTTCAATTACCAAAAACATTATTTCTATTTCTTGTTTGGACAAGTATGGATTCTCAATTATTATAAAGGACAACTGTTGTTCCATTTATTTAAATGATATGTTTTATGCTAGTGCACAAATGGTGAATGGTCTTTATTTATTAAATCTTGATATGCCTGTCTATAACATAAATACTAAAAGATTAAAAATAATGATTGTAATCCGACTTATCTCTGGCATTGTCGCTTGGGCCACATAAACGAGAACCGCATCTCTAAACTTCATAAGGGTGGATGGTAGCGCTTATCGCGTACGCCCCAATTAACCCTTCTTCAGTTAATAGCAAAAATATGTAGTATCGGAAGTAGGGATCGATCCCACAGGGAAGGTGAATTTATTTCGTGCCAATTATCAAACAAATAGTAACAATGGGAGTTTGGATTGGATTACTACTACTTAGCGAATATCAAACTAATAAACGAGTTCAACTAAAACGATTAAAACTTATGGGATTAAAGCGATTCTTGGTTTTTAGGTAACCGTACTTTTGGAAAATTATCTTTTAGTCATCAAATCAAAACATTCGAATTCTTTCAATTATCTATCGACTGGAAATTCAATTCCTACTCATCTTATTCCTGGTCAAAGAGAAAACATCATTCCATTCGACCCTTACCAAATCTCTAATCACCACTACAGCCGTTAATGATTAAATCAATGATAGTTTTCAAAACTAATGAGTTCGATAAATCTAATCAATGAAAACTACAGCCGTTAAAATTGATTACTCAACCGTTTCTCCTAAGAATTCAATAATACCTACAGCCGGTTAATTATTGATTTTAGTTGTTTCTTCACAAACTATCGATTATGTACTCGAATATTAGGTGATCGGTCTAATACACAAACACAACAATCATGGAATTCGAAATTTGATAAACAAATTGAAATCGAAATCTAATTCAACAATCAAACCGAATTCTCATAAAAGATTCAAATCCAAAAGTAGGTATCCCTTCAACCAAGAATCAAAGGGTTTTAGCCTAGCATAATTAAATCTAAAAACAATAAAAATTCGATGGAAAACATTAAATAAATAAAGGAAAGAAAGTTACTAAGATAAATCACGATTCCGGCTTGTCGATTCCGGTTCCGTTCTTCGTTGTTCTTGAAGAAAACTTGAAAGAAAATTAATCTAAAATCTCAAATTATTCTAAGAGTTAGAAAAACTATCAAAACTGCTGCTAATGAGGCTTAGTCTCGAGTTTTAGGGTATGGGAGTGATAAAAATGGGATACAATCTTTAAAACATGGTAAAAGACTCAATTTTCTAATTTCCGGACTCTTCGGCGATCGATCGCCTGATGTGTGGCGATCGATCGCTAGTTTATTTTTTTTCAGCGAATTTCTTGAGGCGATCGATCGCCACTTTATCGCGATCGATCGCTGGGCTCCAGTAGACTTTGGCGATCGATCGCCTAGCATTCGCGATCGATCGCTGACTCGTGAGTTTTGTTGCAAAAGTTTCTGTCCATAGGCGATCGATTGCCACCTCCAAAATTACATTTTTGCCCTTTTCTTGATCAACTTTGAGTCCTTGTCATATCCATGTCTCTTCTTGGTCTTTACACATCATTTTTAGCTCGTTTTCTTCGATTGTACCTACAATTACACAAATATACGATAGCATACGTATCAAATTATCTATCAAAACCTACCAAATCGTAGACAATTAAGCACTAAAGATGTGTCTATTTCTAGTCACATCAAACTCCCCCATACTTACTCTTTACTCGACCTCGAGTAAACAAATAAAACTACAATATTTATGGTTGGCTCATAGGTTCATAACAAAGCAACTTGTTCTCACTTTAATGCCTCAACAATTTTAACATGCATAATAATGAACGGCGGTGAAAAGTTAACAGTGGAACAAGTTCAATCCCTAAACATTTCGTACCCAACGAAGTAGTGAACGTGTGTGTGTGGTCATAAACAAGTGTTGTGTACAAATTATAGATCCAAAATATGCAAAGCCATAATAGTTCAAGTCATACACTAACACAAGTATAAGCTCACTTGCACACTCTTCTCCATTATCTTAGCTACTTTGCAAACACAAATCAAGTAGGTCTTTATTAGCTTGTAGCTTGGCCTAGGTATTGGCTTATGAAAGAAAGGGTAAGGATATTCAAACAAGAGAGTATGATGAAATGCATACTAAAAGCTTCTCTTCTTGCATGAATTTTTCAACTTTGATCCTTTTCTCAAGGTTTATTTCAACACTTTTCTTTCTTTTGTGCCTTGGCTCCCCTTGGAGTCATATTTTATCTATTTTTTCAAGGCATCCCTTTTTCTTTCATGCATTCCATTCTTTTGACAATTAAGCTCACAAATATACTTCAATGATTCCCAAGTGCATTTGAATGAAATACATCATACTCCCTTAAAAGGTATGGATTAAAATCACATTTAGGCTCATTAGGGAAGGATGATAAGTTAATCAAGGAATGTTGAATGGGGGTCTTGAGTATGCTTAGCATACTCCCATTCTTTTACATTAAGGCTCAAAAAGGGTACTAGAGATTGATTTTGTTTACATGGTAGGCTTGAAAGGCACAAACGCATCAAAGATCGCCTATATCACTTTCATGTTTGCAAGTAGTCTAGACATACGCCTCAAAGAGCATGTAGTTAAGTTCTAGCATGTATTAGAGACTTCTTAAGACTATTACAAAGTTCACACAATCTTCACTAAGCTATGCACACTTCACAAGCCATGCCAATAATGTGCTCAAAATATTCAACTTACTAAGTTAAAGTACACTTTGCATTAGAGTTCAAAGTGTTCCAAGGTTAACAATTCACCTATGTTCAAAAGCATGCATACCATGAATTAGGTTTCATCATGGGCTAGTGATTCTAAGCATGTGTTCATTACTAGCTATGAGCTCAAAATTTTCAAATTTTCGATTTTTTTTTGTATTTTTGAAGAAAAACAATAACACACTACTAATCCCTCCCCCATACTTAAATCTTACATTGTCCCCAATGTAAGGCAAAAAGACAAGAGAAAAGAAAATTCCAACTATGAAAGCAATAAAAATAAAAGGGAGAAAAGAAACTAGCTCCCCTTGGGTTGCCTCCCAAGCAGCGCCTCTGTTTAACGTCGGTGGCCCGACGCCAGTCCTCTATCAAGGTGGTTGATGCAGTGTTGCTCTATCCTTCCTTAACCACCTCAATATCTTCTTCACTCCTCGGTATCTCGGCTTGTTGCTCTTTGAGTGGTCGTCCCCAGTCTTTGCTCCTTCGTCACTTGATTGACATGGTCGATCCGGAGGGTGCTTCTTTCCAACGGTACGATCCTGCAAGTGAGAAATAAGAGGGTCAGCAGTATCGTGAGTAGATAACGCAGCAATAGTATGAACAGTATGCACTAAGTTAGAATCCATACCTCTCTTCTCGTCAAGGTCATCAGTAGCCTTTCCCATTTCCCACAACTCATCATTATCAAAATCAGAATCATAGTCATCATGTACATCAATAGCGTAACTAGAATGCTCAAGAAGTTTAATGGGTTCATACATGTTGAATTTTGCAACTTTACCATTAGACTCCAATGTGATTATATCACTATTCATATTTGTAATACCCCCGAAATGTTATATGATTATGTGCTATGCTGATGATTTATGTTATGTTTAAGGGTTGTGGTGTAACTAATTTGGGGGAATATAATTACGATATGATGATATGATTTAAGGGGGCATGATAGGTGTTTTAAAGGATGTATTAATTTAAATGAAGTTATAAAATATCTAGTGAGGATATTTTAATACATCGTACTAAATACCGGGACACAATTAAACACCACATGACCACCCTACCCACACCACCCCCCCTCAACCCATACCCATTCCAGCAAGCTGCTGCTGCCCATACCTCCACTTGCCTTCTAATCATTCAATACCCATCACTCCTCCTCCCCAAGCTTTTTTCCCAAATTTCGTCCATCATTCTGTGGCCAAGAAGGAGGAGGAGATCAGCCATTTCAAGGCTTGGAACCTTGCCAAATATTGGAGCAAAAGAGGGTGAGGAACCATATCTTGCTTGGGTAAATTTTTGGGTTAAGTTTGGTTTTGTTGTGATGATTTTATGCATGCTAAGTATGGGTTTGGGTGAAACCTTGGTATGGGTGCTTGTATGTTAATGTTATGTAACTAATAGCATGTTAGATCGAACACTTTATACGTTTTATGTGTTAAATTGATGGCCTTGAAACTAGGTGTTCGAAAATCTGGGTAATGTCATGATGCCCTGTTTTCTGTAAGTTTGGTTGAGCTCTAAGTTTATGAGGATGTTATGATGCATGCTAGCTTAGGTTTTATGAAACCTTGAATTTACGTGCTGACATAGAAGTTTTATGAAGCCCCTAGCATATATGTTGGAACATGTTGCATGGTTTATATGTGAGAATCATTGCTATGAAAAGTAGTGCTCGAAAATCTGGTAGAAGTCGTGATGCCCTGTTTTTACAAAAATGTGGATGAGCACTGATAAAGATGAGTTATTTTAATGCATGTCGGTTTATGTTATGAGTGAACCTTTAATTTTAAAACATGCATGGAAGTATGATGAAGCTATGAATATGCTTGTTTAGGCATTATATGTATGTTATGAAGTAGTTTGAAAGGTGTGATTTGAGGTGTTCGAGATTTCTGGAAAATCTCGCATGTATGGGAACGACCGATCGATGGGTGATGAACACCGATCGATCGGCAAATGCCGTAGCTAAAAGGAGAAAATGATGAACAGTTAGCGATCGATCGGTAAGAGGGACCGATCGATCGGTAGTTACTGTTCATATGTTATAAAATTTTATGTTCTCTTTTTGTAATTTTGATTTCGATTCTCGTTTCGGTGCCTAATATTATATTATGTGGTTGTGTAGAGCCATCCCAGGTACCAGCACAATCAAGGAGATAAGTCTGTTGACTCCTCCTCCTTTTAAAAAGGTACGTAAGAGACGTACGGGCATCGGACGGTAAAACACATCCCTACACTATGACTATGCATTTATCGTATGAATATATACGATGAAATGATGATGTTTATACGATGTTTAAATGATGATGTTTATACGATGTTTATATGATGATGTTTATACGATGTTTAAATGATGATGTTTATACGATGTTTAAATGATGATGTTTATACGATGTTTAAATGATGATGTTTATACGATGTTTAAATGATGATGTTTATACGATGTTTATATGATGATGTTTATACGATGTTTATATGATGATGTTTATACGATGTTTATATGATGATGTGATGCAATGTTTATTTGTGGTAAGATGCCACGGGGTAAGATGCCCCACATGGTAAGAGGCCATGCGATGTTATTTGTGGTAAGATGCCACGGGGTAAGATGCCCCACATGGTAAGAGGCCATGCGATGTTTGTTTGTGGTAAGATGCCACGGGGTAAGATGCCCCACATGGTAAGAGGCCATGCGATGTTTGTTTGTGGTAAGATGCCACGGGGTAAGATGCCCCACATGGTAAGAGGCCATGCGATGTTTATAATGTGGTAAGATGCCACAGGGTAAGATGCCCATACGCATGATTATGAATCAGGAACAACAAGAAGAAGGTAACGAATAACCAGTATGTTCACTTAACTAAGATGTCGTACAATTACTGTTATATTTTGTTATGATGTTATAAGATGATGATGCTATAAGATGATGATGCTATAAGATGATGATGCTACAAGATGATGATGCTATAAAATGATGATGCTTATATGATGATGATGTTATAAGATGATGATATTTACAAGATGATGATGCTTATATGATGATGATGTTATAAGATGATGATATTTATAAGATGATGATTTTAATCATTCATGTCAAGAATTAATGATTTTTATGCATGGCAATGAAACAGGGACAACCAAAGAGGGTTAATGCGATTAACCAGGAAGTATACGTTACCAATCATTTTCATGCATTTATTTATATGCCATTGCTTTATGATGTTAAGTAACGATGTACATGCTCATGATGGGTTGTTCCTGTAGGTACACTTTTGGACTAAAGGACTAAGGGTCGGGTTGAGGCAGTGAGCTACGAGGAACACAGGAACGTATAGGATTCAGCTTCTGTTTAGTATCTACTCTAGGAGTAGTATAAATCTAACATATTAACATTCATTGTGGGAATGTAACTAATAAGCTTTAAAGTTTTAATTGGCCTGTAATTTTGTTAGCTCATGTAACAACTAGAACCCTAAGATGTTATTAATGCATGATTAGTCCTTCTTATGTCTATTAATCACTGTTAAGGTGGGAAGACCCCACATTAGTGGTATCAGAGCAGTGGTTAGATAACTCGGGAATGAGTGAAGGGTAGCCTTAGCAATAAGTTGGCTAGGTGCTTACTTTTGAACATGTTTTATATGTATGTTGCATATGAAGTTCCTATGTTATGCTAACATGTTTAATTATCTAACGATGTGCTTTATGAACTGCTTTTGGTGTTATTATTAACCCTTGTGTTGCAGCATAGCAGCAGATACAGAAGTAAGCGATGCGATTTCATATGCACTTCTCAGTCGCCCATGCCTCTTGTAGTCTCGACCCCCGCTGGAAGAAGTTTGATAACTGATCAGATTGTTTATGACGGCCTCATTTATTTTGAGGGCAACGAGCTGAGGACAGACTTGATTGTTCTGGGAATGCCAGACTTCGAATGCATTGTGGGCATCGATGTGCTGAACAAGTATCAGGCAGTTGTGGACTGCAGACAAGGACTGTCCGATTCAGGTCTGATATGGGAGTCCAATGGACATTCTATGGGGATGGTTCCCGTTCAAGAATTCCATTAACATCTGCGGTTAAGATGGCACAGTTATTGGAACGAGACCATAAAGGATATCTCGTCTATGCTGTTGATAGTACTGAGGAAGAGGAAAGAGTTAAAGGTTGAGGATGTGCCCGTAGTAGCGCTGTTTCCTGATGTATCTCCGGAAGAGATTCCCGGATTCCCACCGACGAGAGAGGTCGAGTTTGGGATTAAGTTACTACCAGGAACGTCTACCATTTCTCGTGCCCCGTATAGGATGGCACCAACGGAGCAAAAAGGAGTTAAATGTTCAGTTGCAAGAGCTCCTTGATAAGGGCTATATACGCCCTAGCGTATCGCCCTGGGGTGCGCCAGTTTTGGTTGATAAGAGGAAAGATGATTCGATGCTGCTGCGCGTCGATTACAGACGACTGAACAAAACCATGATGAAGAATAAGTATCCGCTTCCGGGGATTGATGATTGGTTTGATCAGCTGCAGAGTACGAGGCTCTACAGTAAGATCGATCTGAGGTCGGAGTATCATCAGATTCGAGTTCGAGAGGATGATGTACAGAAGACAGCTTTCAGGACTAGATATGGACACTACGGATTCTTAGTCATGCCTTTTAGGGTGACGAATGCCCCAGCTGTTTTATGAGCCTGATGAACAGGGTGCTCCAACCAAGTTTGGATCAGTTCGTCATAGTTTTCATGGACGATATGCTTATTTACTCTCGAACTGAAGAGGGACACATGAAGCACTTGAGAACAGTACTCCAGATCCTTAGGGATTGCCAGACCCCTGGCACAGCTGACTCAGAAAGGAGTGTCGTTCTATTGGTCCGAAGCTTGTGAAGAAAGCTTCCAAGAATTGAAGCGTCGTTTGACTACGACACCTATGTTGATGATTCCTTCTAAGAATAAGAGGGATGCCTTGTACACGATGCATCACTGCAGGGTTTGGACTGTGTGTTGATGCAAGATAAGCATGTGGTGGCTTATGCATCGAGGCGGTTGCAACCACATGAGGATAGGTACCCAGTCCATGATTTGGAGCTGGCAGCCGTTATATTTGCCTTGAAGATTTGGAGGCATTACTTGCATGGTACGTCGTTTACCATCTACACGGACCATAAGAACCTGGAGTTTTGTTCACACAGGCTGAGATGAATATGCGACAAAGAAGATGGATGTCATGAATTTATCAGCTATGATGACCTCTTGTTGCCATTTGGGCTATGATTTTGATGTGGACACGTTGCCGGTGCGAGTGTCGACCTTGTTGGCTGAGCCAGACATATTTGAGGCTATTAGGAAAGCCCAGAGGTCAGATGATGAGGTTCAGAGGTGGTCGTTTTTAGTACTTCGAGGACATCCATCAAAGTTCAGAATGGGAGAAGATGATTCCTTGAGGCTGGACAACCGATGGGTAGTCCCAGATACGCCGGAGTTGCTTAAAGGAATATCGGAACGAGCTCATAGTAGTCGGTTCAGTATCCACCCAGGAGGAAGGAAAATGTATAAGGACCTAAGTGGTCAGTTCTGGTGGAGACACATGAAGCACGATGTGATCGCTTTCGTTAAAAGATGTTTGATCTGCCAACAGGTAAAGGCAGAGGCCTGGTAGTGAGCTAAAGAGCTTGAAGGTACCTAAGTGGAAGTGGAGGCATACCATTATGGACTTTGTGACCCACTTACCATGGACAGCCTCTGGATTTGATGCGATCTGGGTGATCGTGGATAGGCTAACGAAGGTAGCTCACTTCATCCCCTACAGTATGTCTTATACATACTTGAAGATGGCCCAGATGTTTATACGGGATGTGGTGAGATTGCATGGTATTCCAGTCTCGATAGTGTCTGACAGAGACCCGAGGTTGACTTCACATTTCTGGGAGGGTCTCCAGACAGCTTTGGGCACAGAGGTGAGACTGAGTACGGCCTATCACCCTCAGACAGATGGCCAAACAGAGCGTACCATTCAGACGCTCGAGGACATGTCGAGGACATGTGTTTAGGAGTTTGATACTCCGTGGCAGGATTCAGTGCCAATGATGGAGTTCCCCTGTATTAACAGCTATAAGACGAGCATTCAAATAACTCCTTTTGAAGCTCTTTACGGTCGACGAGGTAGATCACCGTTGTACTGGGAGGACTGAATTAGTAAGATGGTCGGAGGACCGGGTATGATTGAGGATATGGAAGAAAAGGTTAAGTTGATGCGCCAAAAGATGAAAGCGGCCTAGGATAGGCAAGCGGCCTATGCCAATAAGCGGCGACGACCGCTGGAATTCCAAGTAGGAGACAGGGTCTTCTTGAAAATCTCACCCTTCAGGGGTGTAGTTCATCTTGGTATGCGGGGGAAGTTATCCCCGAGGTATGTTGGTCCATATGAAGTATTGCAGCGTATCGGTACTTTGGCCTACCGTTTGACTCTACCGCCATCCTTGTCTGGCATACATGATGTTTTCCATGTCTCTATGTTACGGAAGTATGAGCCAGACCCGTCTCATGTCTTACAGCCTACAGAAGTTCAGTTAGACTCAGATGTGTCCTACGTAGAACGACCAATCAAAATTCTGGATCGAGAGGATCGCAGACTACGAAGCAAGGTTATACCGATGGTCAAAGTTCAGTGTGATCGTCGGGGTGTCGAGGAGGCTACATGGGAGACGGAACGGCATATGGTGCAGCACTATCCGGAACTATTCTCTGGTATGTTCTTAATGTGTAGTTCCATTATGATGATGCATGTGGATTTCGAGGACGAAATCTTATAAGTAGGGGAGTAATGTAATACCCCCAAAATGTTATATGATTATGTGCTATGATGATGATTTATGTTATGTTTAAGGGTTGTGGTGTAATTAATTTGGGGGAATATAATTACGATATGATGATATGATTTAAGGGGGCATGATAGGTGTTTTAAAGGATGTATTAATTTAACTGAAGTTATAAAATATCGAGTGAGGATATTTTAATACATCGTACTAAATACCGGGACACAATTAAACACCACATAACCACCCTACCCACACCACCCCCCCTCAACCCATACCCATCAGCAAGCTGCTGCTGCATATACCTCCACTTGCCTTCCAATCATTCAATACCCATCACTCCTCCTCCCCCAGCTTTTCTCCCAAATTTCGTCCATCATTCTGTGGCCAAGAAGGAGGAGGAGATCAGCCATTTCAAGGCTTGGAACCTTGCCAAATATTGGAGCAAAAGAGGGTGAGGAACCATATCTTGCTTGGGTGAATTTTTGGGTTAAGTTTGGTTTTGCTGTGATGATTTTATGCATGCTAAGTATGGGTTTGGGTGAAACCTTGGTATGGGTGCTTGTATGTTAATGTTATGTAACTAATAGCATGTTAGATCGAACACTTTATACGTTCTATGTGTTAAATTGCTGGCCTTGAAACTAGGTGTTCGAAAATCTGGGTAATGTCATGATGCCCTGTTTCTGTAAGTTTGGTTGAGCTCTAAGTTTATGAGGATGTTATGATGCATGCTAGCTTAGGTTTTATGAAACCTTGAATTTACGTGCTTACATAGAAGTTTTATGAAGCCCCTAGCATATATGTTGGAACATGTTGCATGGTTTATATGTGAGAATCATTGCTATGAAAAGTAGTGCTCGAAAATCTGGGTAGAAGTTGTGATGCCCTGTTTTTACAAAAATGTGGATGAGCACTGATAAAGATGAGTTATTTTAATGCATGTCGGTTTATGTTATGAGTGAACCTTTAATTTTAATACATGCATGGAAGTATGATGAAGCTATGAATATGCTTGTTTAGGCATTATATGTATGTTATGAAGTAGTTTGAAAGGTGTGATTTGAGGTGTTCGAGATTTCTGGAAAATCTCGCATGTATGGGAACGACCGATCGATCGGTGATGAACACCGATCGATCGGCAAATGCCGTAGCTAAAAGGAGAAAATGATGAACAGTTAGCGATCGATCGGTAAGAGGGACCGATCGATCGGTAGTTACTGTTCATATGTTATAAAATTTTATGTTCTCTTTTTGTAATTTTGATTTTGATTCTCGTTTCGGTGCCTAATATTATATTATGTGGTTGTGTAGAGCCATCCCAGGTACCAGCACAATCAAGGAGATAAGTCTGTTGACTCCTCCTCCTTTTAAAAAGGTACGTAAGAGACGTACGGGCATCGGACGGTAAAACACATCCCTACACTATGACTATGCATTTATCGCATGAATATATACGATGAAATGATGATGTTTATACGATGTTTAAATGATGATGTGTATACGATGTTTATATGATGATGTTTATACGATGTTTAAATGATGATGTTTATACGATGTTTAAATGATGATGTTTATACGATGTTTAAATGATGATGTTTATACGATGTTTATATGATGATGTTTATACGATGTTTAAATGATGATGTTTATACGATGTTTAAATGATGATGTTTATACGATGTTTATATGATGATGTTTATACGATGTTTATATGATGATGTTTATACGATGTTTATATGATGATGTGATGCAATGTTTATTTGTGGTAAGATGCCACGGGGTAAGATGCCCCACATGGTAAGAGGCCATGCGATGTTATTTGTGGTAAGATGCCACGGGGTAAGATGCCCCACATGGTAAGAGGCCATGCGATGTTTGTTTGTGGTATGATGCCACGGGGTAAGATGCCCCACATGGTAAGAGGCCATGCGATGTTTATAATGTGGTAAGATGCCACAGGGTAAGATGCCCATACGCATGATTATGAATCAGGAACAACAAGAAGAAGGTAACGAATAACCAGCATGTTCACTTAACTAAGATGTCGTACAATTACTGTTATATTTTGTTATGATGTTATAAGATGATGATGCTATAAGATGATGATGCTATAAGATGATGATGCTATAAGATGATGATGCTACAAGATGATGATGCTATAAAATGATGATGCTTATATGATGATGATGTCATAAGATGATGATATTTACAAGATGATGATGCTTATATGATGATGATGTTATAAGATGATGATATTTATAAGATGATGATTTTAATCATTCATGTCAAGAATTAATGATTTTTATGCATGGCTATGAAACAAGGACAACCAAAGAGGGTTAATGCGATTAACTAGGAAGTATACGTTACCAATCATTTTCATGCATTTATTTATATGCCATTGCTTTATGATGTTAAGTAACGATGTACATGCTCATGATGGTTTGTTCCTGTAGGTACACTTTTGGACTAAAGGACTAAGGGTCGGGTTGAGGCAGTGAGCTACGAGGAACACAGGAACGTATAGGATTAAGCTTCTGTTTAGTATCTACTCTAAGAGTAGTATAAATCTAACATATTAACATTCATTGTGGGAATGTAACTAATAAGCTTTAAAGTTTTAATTGGCCTGTAATTCTGTTAGCTCATGTAACAACTAGAACCCTAAGATGTTATTAATGCATGATTAGTCCTTCTTATGTCTATTAATCACTGTTAAGGTGGGAAGACCCCACAATATTGATTACTGATTTTGATGTTTTCAAGAATGGTCTTCCTAAAATAATTAGACTAGAAGGATCACCAATTCCCATGTCCAAGACATAGAAATCGGCTGTGAAGACCAAGTTCTTTACATGCACAACTACGTCCTCTACTATCCCCTTAGGTATGACCGTGGATTTATCAGCTAAGTGAATAACTGCGCTATTTCTTTTTAAAGGTCCCATTTTCAGTTGAGAGTACATCTAGTAAGGCATGACATTTATGGATGATCCTAAATCGAGCATAGCCTTCTCAATCCTCATAGACCTAATCTCACATGGGATAAAGAACATACCTGGATCCTTGCATTTAATGGGGATACTTCTTTGGTTGTCCCCCGAAACATTGTCATTGAGCTCGACCTTGGGATGCTCCTTGTGTTCCTTGCTTTGATCCTCTTTCATGGTTTCATGCAATGGGGCTTGCTCTTTGCAGCGTGGACTCATCTCGTAGAGGCCTTTGAGTCCGGCACCTTTCCTATTGTCCTGCAATGCTTGGGGGAAAGGGGGTGGTTCTCTATATTCAGAAAGTTTGGGGTACTTACCTCGTGGTTCCTCCCCTTGCATTGGCTCTTCAACGTCTGTCTCTGTCTCCGTCATCTCTTCTTTCTGAAGTGGCATCAGTACCACCTTCTCTTCAGTTGCATCTTCATTCACATTCATTGTGATAGCATTCACATTTTCACGGGGGTTCATCTCTGGTTGTGACGGCAGTCCATTTGAAATCCTTGCTTCGGTCTTGCTGATTGAAGTTGCCAATTGTCCCATCTGTGTAGTCAGGCTATGGATGCTTGCCCTCGTCTCCTGTTGAAATTGTAAGCTATTTTCAGCAATAACTTTGATGCTATGTTCTAACCTGTCAGAAGGAGGGTGCACTGGTGGTGGTGGAGGTCGCTGATATGGCAGTCTGTAGGGTGGAGGTTGGTGCATTTGTGGGTTCCCATAGCCTTGGTTCGGATGGTCCCTCCACCCTTGATTGTAGTTGTTTGGTGGATGGTCATAATTCCTTTGTGGTGGCCCTGGGAATCCTCCCGCTGCATTTACGTTCTCAGCGGCTGTCTCTTGTAGTGAGGGACATGCGTCCGTGGAATGGTTCGCAGCCAAACAGATTCCACACGGCTTTGTCTTTCCTACATTTCCACCTGCCATACCACGCACAAGAAAAGTGAGGTCTATTAGTTGTTGTTCTAAGTTTGATACGTTTACCTCTTTTCTTTGCGGTTGTCCATGGCGCACAGATCCGAATTGTTGGGAGTTGGCCGCCATGTTAGCTATCAACCTTCTAGCTTCCTCCGCTGTTTTATCTATAAATGCTCCTCCGCTTGCCGCATCCACTAAGTTCCTATCAGAAGAAAGTAAACCTTCATAAAAGTATTGGATGAGAAGGTGTTCACTTATCTGGTGTTGTGGACAACTTGCGCACAACTTCTTGAATCTCTCCCAGTACTCGTGTAGTGATTCATCGTAGAGCTGCTTCACACCATATATCTCTTTCCTCAAGTTCGTTGCCCTTGAAGCTGGGAAGTACTTTTCTCGGAATACTCTTTGTAAGTCAGTCCACGTGGTGATCGATCCGGATGGTATGTAGAAGAGCCAGTCTTTTGCAGCGTCTTTTAGAGAAAACGGGAATGCTCTTAGCTTTATTTGATCCTCGGTGATTCCGGTCGTCTTCATGGTAGTGCACACCACGTGGAACTCCATCAGATGCTTATGCGGGTTTTCACCTGCAAGACCATGGAAAGATGGCAATAAGTGAATTAAACCAGACTTAAGTTCGAAGTTTACGTTATTGGCCAGAGCAGGGAAACTGATGCAGAGCGGTTGTTGATCCAAGTTAGGATTTGCCAGCTGCCTCAAGCTTTGATTTGCAGCCATCATGGACCTCTCTTCTTCTTCTTGTTCTATTATCCTTCGTGCTTCTCGTCTCCTCTGATGTAGCGTCCTCTCAATCTCAGGATCGTAGTGAAAGTTATCTTCGTGATTGAACGATCCACCTGTACTCATTAACAAACCAAAGTAGTAATGCGGGATAAAAAAAAAAAATCGACACAAAATTATACCAATGCCTTCCCCGGCAACGGCGCCAAAATTTGGTAGCGCTTATCGCGTACGCCCAAATTAACCCTTCTTCAGTTAATAGCAAAAATATGTAGTATCAGAAGTAGGGATCGATCCCACAGGGAAGGTGAATTTATTTCGTGCCAATTATCAAACAAATAGTAACAATGGGAGTTTGGATTGGATTACTACTACTTAGCGAATATCAAACTAATAAACGAGTTCAACTAAAACGATTAAAACTTATGGGATTAAAGCGATTCTTGGTTTTTAGGTAACCGTACTTTTGAAAAATTATCTTTTAGTCATCAAATCAAAACATTCGAATTCTTTCAATTATCTATCGACTGGAAATTCAATTCCTACTCATCTTATTCATGGTCAAAGAGAAAACATCATTCAATTCGACCCTTACCAAATCTCTAATCACCATTACAGCCGTTAATGATTAAATCAATGATAGTTTTCAAAACTAATGAGTTCGATAAATCTAATCAATGAAAACTACAGCCGTTAAAATTGATTACTCGACCGTTTCTCCTAAGAATTCAATAATACCTACAGCCGGTTAATTATTGATCTTAGTTGTTTCTTAACAAACTATCGATTATGTACTCGAATATTAGGTGATCGGTCTAATACACAAACACAACAATCATGGAATTCGAAATTTGAGAAACAAATTGAAATCGAAATCTAATTCAACAATCAAACCGAATTCTCATAAAAGATTCAAATCCAAAAGTAGGTATCCCTTCAACCAAGAATCAAAGGGTTTTAGCCTAGCATAATTAAATCTAAAAACAATAAAAATTCGATGGAAAACATTAAATAAATAAAGGAAAGAAAGTTACTAAGATAAATCTCGATTCCGGCTTGTCGATTCCGGTTCCGTTCTTCGTTGTTCTTGAAGAAAACTTGAAAGAAAATTAATCTAAAATCTCAAATTATTCTAAGAGTTAGAAAAACTATAAAAAACTGCTGCTAATGAGGCTTAGTCTCGAGTTTTAGGGTATGGGAGTTATAAAAATGGGATACAATCTTTTAAACATGGTAAAAGACTCAATTTCCTAATTTTCGGACTCTTCGGCGATCGATCGCCTGATGTGTGGCGATCGATCGCTAGTTTATTTTTTTTCAGCGAATTTCTTGAGGCGATCGATCGCCACTTTATCACGATCGATCGCTGGGCTCCAGTAGACTTTGGCGATCGATCGCCTGGCATTCGCGATCGATCGCTGACCCGTGAGTTTTGTTGCAAACGTTTCTGTCCATAGGCGATCGATTTCCTCTTCCAGGCGATCGATTGCCACCTCCAAAATTACATTTTTGCCCTTTTCTTGATCAACTTTGAGTCCTTGTCATATCCATGTCTATTCTTGGTCTTTACACATCATTTTTAGCTCGTTTTCTTCGATTGTACCTACAATTACACAAATATACGATTAGGTAGCATACGTATCAAATTATCTATCAAAACCTACCAAATCGTAGACAATTAAGCACTAAAGATGTGTCTATTTCTAGTCACATCAGTGGAGTATTAGATTCATTTGATTTTGAATCATATGAAACATGCGAGTCTTCTTTAATGGGCAAGATGACTAAAGCCCCTTTCAAGGGACATGTTGAAAGGGCAAATGTTTTATTGGGACTAATACATAGTGATGTATGTGGGCCATAAGTACACAGGCTAGAGGTGGTTTTCAATACTTCGTTACATTTACTGATGACCTCAGTAGACCTAATGAAGCATAAGCATGAAACCTTTGAAAAGTTCAAAGATTTCAAGAATGAAGTACAAAACCAACTTGGCAAAAGTATCAAAATCCTTCGATCAGATCGAGGAGGTGAATACTTAAGCCAAGAGTTTCATGACTATCTAAAGGAGTGTGGGATAGTCCCACAACTCACTCCTCCGTATACTCCACAATGGAATGGTGTATCCGAGATGAGAAATCGAACCCTGTTGGACATGGTTAGATCAATGATGAGTCATGCAGATCTTCCGATATCGTTTTGGGGACACGCTCTAGAAACAGCGATTTTCTTACTGAACCGTGTTCCATCAAAATCAGTGGAAAAGTCATCTAAATCAGTGGAAAAGACACCATATGAGATATGGACTGGGAAGCGTCCTAGTATGTCTTTTATGAAGATTTGGGGTTGTGAGGCTTTTGTTAGACGTCACGCCACTAACAAACTTGGACCCAAATCTGCTAAGTGTTTTTGTGGAGTATCCTAAGGAAACGAAAGGATACTATTTCTATTATCCCACCGAGAACAAAGTAGTTGTTGCTCAAACTGGTGTATTTCTTGAAAGAGAATTTATTTCTAGAAAAACCAGTGGGAGAAAAATAGAACTTAGTGAAGTTCAACCACAAGAAAATACTGAACCTGAGATTGAGATGGAAACAGAGCAGGCACCGCAAGCTGTTGTGGAAGAAGTACCTGCTCAAGAGACACAAGCCCAGCGTAGGTCTGTAAGAGAACACCGGGAGCCACAGAGATATGGATTTCTTGTGACTCAACAAGGTGACTTACTACTTATTGATGAGGATGAGCCGCCATCTTATCAACAAGCTATAATGGGCACTGATTCTGAGAAATGGCAAGAGGCCATGAAATCTGAGATGGAATCCATGTATGCAAACCAAGTATGGACTTTGGTTGATCCACCTGAAGGGGTACGACCCATAGGGTGCAAATGGATTTTCAAGAAAAAGACCGACATGGATGGTAATGTACAAACCTATAAAGGTCGGCTGGTTGCAAAAGGATTCAAACAAATTCATGGTATTGACTATGATGAAACCTTTTCACCAGTGGCCATCGTTAAATCCATAAGGATCTTACTTGCAATAGCTGCATTTCATGATTATGAAATCTGGCAGATGGATGTCAAAACAGCTTTCCTTAATGGAAATCTGCTCGAGGATGTGTACATGACACAGCTCGAGGGTTTTGTCGATCCAAAGGATGCTGGAAAGGTATTCAAGCTACAACGATCCATTTATGGATTGAAGCAAGCTTCTCGGAGTTGGAATCTTCGTTTTGATGATGCAATCAAAGAGTTTGGTTTTATCAAAAACGTAGATGAACCTTGTGTCTACAAGAAGGTCAGTGGGAGCATAATCATTTTCCTAGTGCTGTATGTAGATGACATACTTCTCATTGGGAATGATATCCCTGCCTTACAATCTGTAAAGATTTGGCTAGAGAATTGCTTTTCGATGAAAGACTTGGGAGAAGCCACCTATGTATTAGGAATCAAGATCTATAGAGATAGATCGAGAAGGATTCTTGGTCTAAGTCAAAGTACATACATAGACAAAGTGCTAAAATGGTTTAGCATGCAAGAATAAAAAAAAGGATTCGTGCCTATGACACATGGTATTTATCTCTCGAAGGAACAGTGTCCTTCAACACCAGATGAGAGACAACGCATGAGTAAGATCCCATGCTATTGGATCTATCATGTATGCCATGATATGTACTCATCCCGATGTATCGTATGCTTTGAGCATGACGAGCAGATATCAAGTTGATCCAGGTGAAGGTCACTGGATTGCTGTCAAGAATATCCTGAAGTACTTGAGAAGAACTAAGGATACATTCTTGATTTATGGAGGTGAGGAAGAGCTCAATGTAGTGGGTTACACTGATGCAAGCTTCCAAACCGACAAAGATGATTATCGATCGCAATCTGGATATGTGTATTGCCTAAATGGAGGTGCTGTGAGCTGGAAGAGTTCAAAGCAAGAGACAGTAGCCGATTCTACAACGGAAGCTGAGTATATTGCTGCCTCGGATGCAGCAAAGGAAGCTGTTTGGATCAGGAAGTTCATTTCTGAACTTGGAGTGATGCCTAGCATTAAAGATCCGATAGAACTCTATTGTGACAACAATGGAGCGATCGCATTGGCTAAGGAACCTGTGATATCCCGAAATAATTATATGCAATTTGGGCATTAATTATGTTTATGATTAATTATGGCGATAATTGAGTTATGTGCCAGATTTATTATTGCTCATGTTTGGGGGTTGTCCTTGTAGGTACAATTTGGCATGAAAAAGGGGCTAAGGCGGGTTGAGGCGGTGAGCTTGTGAAGAATACTTTTGAGAAATGAAGGACAGGATTACTTTTGTATAGTGTTTACTCTAGGAGTAGTGTAAAGCTATAGTTGATAACTGTAATGCCTCGATTTGCTTTATATACGTGTCATATGATTATGGCGTAATTTTGAATAATTACGGTACGATGTGGACTCGGGTTCGGGTTGAACCGAGGGTTAATACTCACATACATGAAATGAATATTAGATATATGACAAGGAAAGAAACATGATGCACAAGATGTAGTGCATAGAAATGACTTGAATGAAATCAAGTGTAGTGGCATATCAAGCAACATGGACTAGTACGCATTTGAATTGAATTTCATATGCCTTTGCCTTTCATTTAAAGTTGCATTAGCATGTGAATTTGAGTTTGGATTTACATGTTTATGTTAATTGGCATGTTATTATAGCAAGTGGCTATATTAAGGGGATTAGTGAGCTTAAACTCACAATACACCATTTTACACCTACAAATCTCTACCAAGCTCCTCTTCAAAACCTTATTGGTTTTGTCATCTTTTCTTGGATTTGCACTTGGTTATCAAGATAGAAAAGTGGGAGAAGTGACTTCCTACCATTTTGGTAAGGATTAGGTGCTTTGTATCCTTGTGTATGAGAGTAAAAGAGGAATTGAAGTTAAAGCATGGAAATTGGTGATGTTTGTTTTGATTTGAGTTATGGTGTAAACAATTGAGTTCTTTGATCACACAAACATGTTACTATGCTATTAGAGATTGCATGAAACATGTTTAAATGTTTTCGAGTTGTAGGAGATATACCATGAGGATAAGCTCAAAATCGCCATGTTCTAAAGTTTCTGGACATCGGCGATCGATCGCAAGCTT
The DNA here is from genome assembly GCA_907163345.1 of Haberlea rhodopensis. Taxonomy (NCBI): domain Eukaryota; kingdom Viridiplantae; phylum Streptophyta; class Magnoliopsida; order Lamiales; family Gesneriaceae; genus Haberlea; species Haberlea rhodopensis. Next base: position 95,722 of record CAJQUN010000306.1, read on the forward strand.
TGTGCCGATCGATCGCCGATGACAGAGAGTTTAAGGCGGTTATATCATGTGGCGATCGATCGGTGCAATGTGGCGATCGATCGCGAGCAACAGAACATTTTGGCGATAGATCGCGAGGTTGTGGCGATCGATCGCGATGGAACTGAATAGTATAGCGATCGATCGGTGAGATGTGGCGATCGATCGCCAAGGGCAGAAACTTGAAAAATGTTATATTTTTGTAGAATTTGATTTTAATGCCTATGATAACATGATATATTATTGGCATTGTGGTAGCACCATCACAGGGGACAGGACAACGAGGCAATTAGCCAGTGACGACTGATTTATCTCGTTTGTGTCGCTTTACAGGTACGTGTTGACGTACGGAGTATAGATAGTATGTGATGATGATGTTATGGTTTTGATATCATATGATTTATGTTAGCTTGTGTCATATGATTGGTAGTATCATATGCATGTACATACATGGATTTCATATGATTGGGATGGATGCCTTGATAGATATGTGTATATGCTTTGGTGAGATCATTGCCTTGATAGATATGCCCGGTTTGGTATATGCTTTGGCTGGGATCATTGCCTTGATAGATATACTACATATGCTTTGGCTTGAGAGATATATGCCTGGTTTGGGTATACTCTGGCTATTATCACATATGAGTACGGTACTATGATATGTGCTGCTAATATGAAGATGTGATGTGGTTCCACTGACATATTGAGCTGAATAGGCATATCATATGGGGCTCGTGATAATAGGGTGATTGTTGAGACATGTCATGACATAGTGCATTTGTTGATGCATGATACAGAGCATTCACTATTGATGATTTTATTATGCTTTATCATTGATGTTATTGTTTTGATATTGCACTGCGATAGTTGTTATCTATACTCACGTTGTTTGAATGTTTCTGTAGGGACTCATAGACGTGGGAGGACGGGATGTGAGTCATTTTCCGCTGCGAGCTGAACCACTGCCTAGGAGTTATCTTGTAGTAGGTTGTTGTTGTACATATGATGTGTAGTGGATAGTGTTTTTTTATAAACCCTGTAACAACTTAACTAGTACGATACTCTTCATCAGTGGCTGTTATTACTTAATTCAGACTCACATATGTATGTTTAATCGAATACATAATGGATTAAGTAACGAGGACCCCACATTAGTGGTATCAGAGCAGTGGTTCGAGAACGGGATGAACAAGGGTAGAGGAAGTGAGTTAGGGAGTTACCTAATCACTTACAGGCATGTGATACTGATGATATAGTGTCTGGGAACATGCTTTGTATTAGTATCTGTTATTGTTAACCCTTGTTTTGCAGGATGCTAGTAGGACTTGGTATGAATTCTTATGCGTGGCATAAGTGATGTTGTGGGTGTACTCATGATTGGTATACCGGATTTCTGTACTATCATTTGACTGGGGAACATGATATGTTTCGTGGGAGCTATTCCACTGATTCCGTGGTCATGGTATGTAGGTCGATACCGAATCGGGAGAGTAAGTTGTACAGTGGTTGGATCGTGAAAAGCAAAGCTTGGTATCAGCTCCATGTGCAAAGTCAGCCTGCATGAGATTTTGTATCCGGCCTAATGATGGACTGGCCGTTGACACATGATGTGTGAATGGAAGTGAAGATACAAGTTATTGATCACTGTATCTAGTTCAGGGGCAATTCTTGATATTGCAATATGTTGTTGCATTGTCAGTTCGACATGTATGGCCTGAATTGGAATGTAATCCTTTGCTCTTGATCTGTGGATAGTATGGCTAACGCAGTGTGTTTACATTGGGAGATGATGCAGACATGGGTTACTTGTGGTACTCAGATGGTACATGTAGCGAATGTGAGATTAGTGTACAATAATAGTATTCTTTATTTTTGTATTCCACAACGGTAATTGGTGATTTGTGAGATCACCGTGGTGATGATTATCTTGTCAGGGTATCATCTGTGTATGGTTCTCTGGTGTGTATATATGTGTTGAACTCTATGTTTGTTGTCATGGAATTGACAAGGAACATGAAATTGGGAGAGTTCAATGATAGTGACGCTGAGGCGTATTGATGGAGCGGTACAACCGCAGTAACTGTGACTTATACTGTTCGACTGTTATCAGCCTATGTCGTTTACGTCACTCGTGTTTTGGTGACTGGTTAACGGACTGGGTGATCCTTTCTGTGTATTAGCTTCTTGTGTTCGTTCTTGTGGTATCATATGGATTTGAGCATGGAAGTTTTTTTTTCAGATTGAAAGACAATGAGTACCGGCGGAGATTGCAGTGATGCAATGATCACTGGCAAAGATTGTTGTGACACCTGCACATGTGATCTTTGTGATGGCTGTACTGGGACATACATGGTGCTATGTGGCCATGTATTATATCTGGTTAGTGTATAGTGCAGATGGGAATGGATATCATTGTTTTGATGTGAAATCAGTTCGAGCTATAAGGTTGTCCATATGAGACTCTATGTATGTGGTATGTGTGGCAGCCATGGGTGTCTTTGATTGACACGAGATACCTCAAGTGCATACAATTGTGTATGGGATGTTGTATATGAACATCTCGTTCTGTGTTTGTGAACTGTATTTATGAGGTTGAAATTGGTTGGTCTGCTTTGAACAGGGTGTGGGTATCTGTGTTGTTGCTGAGAGCATTGGATGCTTGTATGGCTTCTGGATATAGAAAAGGACATCATAATAGACATCGTAAACTGGTTCTTTAGTGGAAACTGTGTATAACATCTTGTCATATTCTGGATTAGTACATGACAATAGTGATCTGTACACATGAGACCAACAGAGAGTGGTTGGCAATGTGAGACCAACAGAGATTGGTTGGCAATGTGAGTATCCAGTAAGCATTGAGTGTGAACTATTGTATGATAGCATAGCTTGGTGGCTATGATGTATGGTTCACAAGTCTGATGTTGAATGTCCAAGTTATCCAGATTGATAAGGAAGTGTGAGTTTCCGTCGATTGCTTGTACACTACGACTGTAGTACTGATGCAATCAGAGTTTCCGTTGTGTTGTGATTGTACTATGCGTTTGACAGGAAATTCATATATTCTTGAGTTAGGACGGGAGATGTATGACTGATGGGATCGTGATTGTGATATGCCGACCTCGTCATGCGATTGGTTTGCATAGTTGATTGGTTTGCATTTTGTGCTTGATAGATGTTGGGTTGATATCTATTGATGGACAATCTGCGAATATGTTTCATGAGTAAATAGTATGGTTGGTATACTAAACCATGTAATGGTTAATGAATGATTGGTATGCTAAACCATTTAATGGTTAATGAATGATTGCTAAACCATGTGATGGTTGATGAATAATGAAACCAGGTAATGGTTGATGCATAGCAGATGGTTATGAGAAGGCTGAAGAAGCTCACACGTATGAAATAGTATGATGGGACTTGAGTTGTCCATGAAATGAACCATCTCTTGAGCTTGTTCGTACACATATGTGTATGACATTGAAGTTTGTGTCATGTTATAGTGTTACGACCAATATGAGACTGATTTGACATATATCAGATGGTGAATGGTATTTTTGCTATATGGTTGTACTTGAGTATTCTGATATGATATCCTTTGATTGTACACAGAAGATGTACTAGTAACATAATACGGTTACAGTATTGTGAAGGTATCATGGGCAATGCTATATGATATGGCAATTCCTTTGAATCCGATTGCAGAGTCATAATGTCAGAATGACCATGAGTAGTATGGTAATTTGAGTATCATTCATGTCAACAATAGTGTGTGGATTGTGTGATTTCAGTTGAGCTGGAATTTGTTACCTTCCATGTTTGTTGGATTGGCTATTCCTTCATGAACCAGAGGTGATAACGATTTGCTGGAGCAGTCGTGTTTATCAGGAATGCATTCCAATAAAGAAAAAATCAATGAATATGGTGAGGTAGACAACTGTTGGTTTCGATTATGTACTATATGCGATCATGTGATATATCTGAGTGATATATTCGATCATGTGATATAGTCGGGTGATATCTTCGATTGTATGATCTATCCAGGTGATATGATAATCCATATGGATAGGTTCTTGAAGCAGAACAGAATGAGTTATCAGGTACCTGTGATGTGTGGGACTTGTTGGCGTAAGCCATGTAGCAAGTGAATTGCACATGCGTGGAAAACGTGTTGGTTTCCACTACTACATGATGTTTTTTTGTGTTGATCATTACAGGGAGCAGTGAATAGAAAGTAATGAATCGTTGTAAAAGCTTGTCATACTCAAGATGGTAGTCTTGGGGGAAACAATTGATGCAAATAATGACATTTCCGGTACAGGGGTCAGGATAGGGAATATTGAACCACGCAAATGGTGTGAATAAATACTATGAGAACATAGTCATTGGGTGAGATAACCATATAATCATATGGACATATGTATTGTACATAGCTTTGGTGTACAGTATACATGGTGTACAGTATACATTGACGACATATGAGTGTGATGTGGATTACTTTTTGTGGCTTGGACAAGTTGGTGTCCAGTGTTTGTTCTGGACTGGTATCGTGTTCAGTGTTTAATCTAGACTGAGAAGTTTGGCGTGGGAGATTAGTATGCAAACGATAGATGGATTTGTTGTATCTATCACATTGTGTAATTACATACTATAATACAACTTTGTGAAATGTTAGAGCAGAGATGGCTCTGTGCACATTTGGATGTGTAGAATCTGAATGTGACAAGGACTGAAGTACTTGGTTTAGAGTATCTTGCTGATCTCGATATTCTACGTAGGCTTACGCAGGAGTACAGACGAATGGAAACATTCTAGACCGTTATACAATACACAACGCGGGTATGTGTGTTGCTGTGTATCTAAAGTGTGGCATAATGTGTATGGAAAATGTGTAATACCAGGATTTAAACCATTGACTGTATTACTATATGGTGACTAGTTGTCCAAGGAGGGACGGATGTAGTAGACATTAGATGAACAGATGCTCCATTGGGGATCATTTGTATGCATCCAGCAGGAATGGGAGTGGGCAGTGACTTGGTTAAGGGAACCCACCGGTACAATGGGTTGTATGAGATCAAGTCAGTTTGATGGATACTGTTGTGTATAACAGGATATGTATATGTGCCAACATCCGGACATGATTTCTTGAGTGTTCACTGATACTAGTGAAATGGTTGTCTGTTGATGGTATTACAACGATGCATACATACTATCTATGCCCGGCTGGTGTAGAGTGTTGTGAGCATATTACGTGGACAAAAGTGAATGGTAACAAGTTGTTGTGCGAGAACATGAGTTTACAGTAGAATCCAAAGTGCAATGTCTGGTATGTTTTCTTTTGGTTTCTTATACTGCTGGTCTGGTAAGTATCTACTAGTTGAGCATGTTGAGTATGTTGCAGATTTACTTTTGATTATTTGTTCCGACAAATAATGTTGCATTTATGATGCATGTTTGTGCAAAGCTTATTTGCCACTATGTTGTTATTAATTGTACTGTTGCTAATAGGGTTGAAAGCTTATGGCTTTCTGTATGAGATTCATATGATATATGCGATTCATATTATGAATCTGGAATTTCGAGGACGAAATTCAATAAGTGGGGGAGAATTGTAATGCCTCGATTTGCTTTATATACGTGTCATATGATTATGGTGTAATTTTGAATAATTACGGTATGATGTGGACTCGGGTTCGGGTTGAACTGAGGGTTAATACTCACATACATGAAATGAATATTAGATATATGACAAGGAAAGAAACATGATGCACAAGATGTAGTGCATAGAAATGACTTGAATGAAATCAAGTGTAGTGGCATATCAAGCAACATGGACTAGTAGGCATTTGAATTGAATTTCATATGCCTTTGCCTTTCATTTAAAGTTGCATTAGCATGTGAATTTGAGTTTGGATTTACATGTTTATGTTAATTGGCATGTTATTATAGCAAGTGGCTATATTAAGGGGATTAGTGAGCTTAAACTCACATTACACCATTTTACACCTACAAATCTCTACCAAGCTCCTCTTCAAAACCTTATTGGTTTTGTCACCTTTTCTTGGATTTGCCCTTGGTTATCAAGATAGAAAAGTGGGAGAAGTGACTTTCTACCATTTTGGTAAGGATTAGGTGCTTTGTATCCTTGTGTATGAGAGTAAAAGAGGAATTGAAGTTAAAGCATGGAAAATGGTGATGTTTGTTTTGATTTGAGTTATGGTGTAAACAATTGAGTTCTTTGATCACACAAAGCTAATTTGACAGCAGACGCCTTGAGCCGGAAAGTGAGGAGTTCTGCTGAGGACGTCATCCATTTGTCGGCTATGATGACCTCCTATTGCCATCTAGGCTATGATTTCGACATAGATGCATCACCTGTGTATGTATCAACCTTGTTAGCTGAGCCAGATATCTATGAGAACATCAGGAGGGCTCAGAGGTCGGATGATGAGGTTCAGAGGTGGTTATCTTTAGTACATCTTGGTCAGCCAACGAAATTCAGTGTGGCCGATGACGGATCTTTGAGGTTGGGTAACCGTTGGGTGGTTCCGAGTACGCCGGAGTTGCGTAAAGGGATCTTGGAGCGAGCTCATAGTAGCAGACTTAGCATCCACCCAGGCGGAAAGAAGATGTATAAAGATCTGCGTGGTCAGTTTTGGTGGAAAAGGATGAAGAGTGATGTCGTCACTTTTGTTAAGAGGTGTTTGATCTGCCAGCAGGTTAAGGCAGAGAGACAGAGACCTGGCGGGGAGTTGAGAAGCTTAGAGATACCGAAGTGGAAGTGGGAACACATTTCCATGGACTTCGTGACTCACCTGCCGAGGAGTACTTCAGGCTTTGATGCTATTTGGGTGATTGTGGATCGATTGACTAAGGTAGCTCATTTTATTCCCTATAGCATGACTTTCACCTTTTTGAGGATGGCTCAACTGTATATCCGAGATGTGGTGAGATTGCATGGGATCCCCATTTCCATAGTGTTGGATCGAGATCCACGATTTACATCTCATTTTTGGGAGGGCCTTCAGTCAGCCTTGGGAACTGAAGTTAGATTGAGCACTGCATATCATCCTCAGACGGATGGCCAGACCGAGCGTACTATCCAGACGCTCGAGGACATGTTGAGAGCTTGTGTTTTGGAGTTCGATGTTTCTTGGCAAGATTCGGTACCCTTGGTAGAGTTCTCTTATAATAACAGCTACCAGGCGAGTATTCAGATGGCTCCTTTTGAAGCTCTTTATGGCAGACGGTGTAGATCACCCTTGTGTTGGGATGATTTGGACCGTAAATCGGTCGGAGGACCGGAGTTGATTCGGGAGATGGAAGAAAAGATAAAGATGATAAGGCAGAAAATGAAAGCAGCCCAGGACAGACAGGCAGATTATGCGAATAAATGGCGGAGACCATTGGAATTTCAGTTGGGAGATAAGGTCTTTTTGAAGATCTCGCCTTTCAGAGGCGTTGTGCGATTTGGGATGCGCGGGAAACTGTCTCCGAGGTATGTTGGACCGTACGAGATTTTGCAGCGCGTTGGCACCTTAGCTTACCGACTAGCTCTGCCGCCTTCTTTATCTGGTATACATGATGTGTTTCATGTGTCTATGCTGCGGAAGTATGAGCCAGATCCGTCGCATGTATTACAGCCTTCCGAAGTTCAGTTAGAATCCGATGTGTCTTATGTGGAACGGCCTGTCAGAATTCTGGATCGAGCAGACCGTAGACTTCGGAACAAAGTGATACCTATGATCAAGGTTCAGTGGGATCGCAGGGGTGTCGAGGAGGCTACGTGGGAGACGGGGCGGCATATGGTGCAGCACTACCCGGAACTATTCTCTGGTATGTGATTATGTTTAGTTTCACTTTGGAGTAAGTGCATGTGATTTCGAGGACGAAATCTTATAAGTAGGGGAGTATTGTGATATCCCCGAAATGATTAATTGCAATTTGGATATTAATTGTGTTTATATGATTAATTATGATGGTAACTAATTGATTATGTGCTGGATTTAATTAATGTGTTGAAATGCTTAGTCACATGATAGGGTGACCTGGGAGAGCATTTCAGGGTGCATGTTGGGCTTGTTGGGAAAATTGTTATTAGCATGATTTATTTGCCATGGTTAGCAATTAATTGGAAATCATGAGTTTAATTGGTATTTTGGTGCATTTTGGATTGATGCCTTTAAAAATATCATGTTAGGGTGTTTTATACACCATGGATTTGTGGATTGCATTTTTTAATTAAACTCAAACCCTTATACCCCAACCCCACACCTCACCTTCACTTTACCTTTACCAAATCACTTCCCACAAACCCTTTCCCCATTTTCGTTCTTGAGCTTAGGGTGGAAAGGAATCCTTCCAAGAATCTTGATTTGTGGAGTTTATTGGGAGATTTCAGGTCCCCAAGAGGTATGGATACCTCATTGTTGATTTTGTAAGGTTTTATTTAAGTTTGGTATGGTTTTGAAGAGTTTTAAAATGGGTTTGTGTTGGGTTGTTGTGGTTTTGGTTGAGGGTTGGATTTATGTTTGTTTTGAGGTGTATTTTGAAGGTTTATGTTGTTATTTATGTTGTTGGTTTGATGGTTTAAGTGTTGGTATGGATTGGAAGGAGTTTTGGTGCAAAAATGGTGAAAAATCGCGAGTCTGTGCGGGGCGATCGACCGCCTGAAAAGAGGCGACCGATCGCCTAAGGGCAGTAGGCAAATCGCAGGGCAGGCGATCAATCGCCTGAAATGGGGCGACCGATCGCCCAGAGGCAGTAGCCAATCCAAGGGTTAGGCGATCGATCGCCGCGAAGAAAAATTTGAGGCGATCGATTGCCTCAGCGAAGCGATCGATCGCCAACTGTAGAATTTTGAGAAATGATTTCTTTTGACGAATTTTTGGTATTCGACTATTATTTGGCTTCTAATATGGGGTTGTGTGATTGTGTAGAACCATCCCAGGTAGCAACGCAACCAAGGAACTGAAGCCATATCAATTCCACTTTTGGAAAGGTACGTAGAGGACGTACGGGCACCCAACGGTACATGTATCTAGTATACTCATTGTTTATGCATTGTGGATGCGAGTATATATGTGATTATGCATTGTGGATGCAAATATATGTTGAATTATGCATGATGATTGTATATGCATATGATGATTATTGGAGCACATCCTATGAGTCGTGGTCATCCCTTGATGATTTTAATGCTTGCCGCTATTTGGTTTGTTTCCGCTAAATGTGAAGCGAGGGGTGGGAGCGCCGCATGTCACATTTGAGCGTGGTTATCATATAGGGCGAGGAAAGAATATTTGCCGCTCAATGTGAGGCGAGGGGTGGGAGTACCGCATGTCCATTGAAGCGAGGTTATTCTATGCCGCCTATATGTAAATAAGCGAGGGGCATTAAAATACATTGTGATGGACAGACTAGGGATTGGTGTTTGGTATTTGGTATCGATGAGCTGGAATTATGTCATGACATGTGTAGACCATTAAATAATCTATTGATTATACTCATGAGTTATGGGACAGGGACAACCACATTGGAAGCGTTTTGAAATGCATGGGAAAACAGGAAGTGTTTTATTGTGATTTATGCATTTACGCTTTATGTTCATATTGTGTTGAATATGAATGATATTATTGCTCATGTTTGGGGATTGTCCTTGTAGGTACACTTTTGGCATGATAAGAAGGGCTAAGCGGGTTGAGGTGGTGAGCTTGTGAAGAATTCTTTTGAGAAAGGAAGGACATGATTAATTTTGTATAGTATCTACTCTAGGAGTAGTGTAAAGCTATAATTGATAACATTCATTTGATTTGGGAATGTAACTAATCCATTGATAGTCCACATTTTGGCATGTAATTCTTAAGGCTCATAGACTCAACACGATTATTTTACTCTGATCATTTATATTATCTCTAATTATGCCTTGAATCCGCACTTAAGGAACTAGGGTCCTTACATTAGTGGTATCAGAGCAGTGGTTAGAGAACCCGGGAACGAGTGAAGGGTAGCCTTAGCATGATTGGCTAGGTGCTTACATTTGAAGCATGTTTATGCATGTGGTGCATATTGATGTATATTCTGTTATACTAACATGCTTATTATCATTCCTGTTATCTAACGGCATAACATGTATATTTGTTTTGGAATTGTTGTTAACCTTTGTGTTACAGCATGGCTGCTATGAATGCGGGGAACCTTAACGAAGAGGTTGGCGATGTTGGGAGCGTGAACGCTAGCATTGGACAGCAAACCCTCTACCTCCACCAGCAGTAGGCATGGAACCAGTGGCTCAGTTATTGCTACCTGGTGAGATTAGCTTGACTCAGTTTCTGTCTTACCACCCGCCCCGGTTTGAGGGAACAGAATCAGGAGAGGAAGCTGAGGAGTGGCTGGAAAGACTTGAGCAGATATTTGTATCGGCTCCTTGTGCTGTTACAGCTTGGCTGAGGCTGGCGGAGTTCCAGTTAGCAAAGAAACCTTTGATGTGGTGAAGGAGCACGGTAATGGAACTAAGAGCACTGGGTGCTGTGATTGATTGGACACTCTTCAGAACCCAATTTCTGAACCGGTACTTCTCCGCAGCGGCGAGACAGACGAAGGAGGATGAGTTTGCAAGTTTGAAACAGGGGAACATGACAGTGTCAGACTATGCCATGCGGTACTCTTCGTTGCTGAGGTATGTTCCCCACATTGCCACCAATGGACACGCAAAGATGAGGAATTTTATGAAGGGGTTGCGACCGGAGCTCTTTGACCGGGTTATCACCAATAACCCAACTTCTTTTGATGATGCTCTCACAAGAGCGGAGCTTGCCGAGATTGGAGTAGGAGCTTATCCTAGTGCTATGCCACCACAAGTACCACAACAGAGGCAAGCTAATGACAGCTTGAGGCCCCGAGGAGAGCCATTTAAACCTCGTGGTGCCTCTTCATCTTCACGGATCGGTGGGAAGAAATTCTTTGGTCAAAAGCAGGAGAACAAGAAGAGCAATTGGTCCGCCAACCGAGGGCCTACGCAAGGGAATAGATCGGGGGAGCCAAGGTGCGACAATTGTGGAGGGCCACATTCTTCGAATAAGTGCCCTGCCTGTTATAGCTGTGGCAAGATGGGCCACATCTCTCGGTATTTCCCCACCCGGGGAGGACAGTCAGAGTTTCAGGGCAACAGGCCGAGATTTGATAACAGGACAGTACACCAGAGGCAGCAGTTTGTGCCTCGACCATCGGGAGGTCAGACAGTGGGACCGTCCCAAGGACAGGTGTTTGCGCTGACCAGAGAGCAGGCTCAGGCAGCCCCAGAGGAGGTGATCGCCGGTACGTGTCATTTATTTACGTACCCTGCTTTTATTTTGATAGATACAGGTGCCTCCCACTCTTTTGTATCTGTTGGCTTTGTGGAAAGACACCATATGCGCACGTCTTCTCTACCCACGCCTCTCCTTGTCTCGACACCCACTGGAAGAAATGTCGTTGCTGATCAGTTTATGGCAGATTGCCTCATTTATTTTGAGGGCAACGAGTTGAAGACAGACTTGATCGTGTTGGGCATGTCAGACTTCGACTGCATTGTGGGTATTGATATTATGAATAGATATCAGGCAGTGGTAGATTGCCGGTAGAAAACAGTGAGGTTCAGATCTGATTTGGGAGTTCAGTGACTTTTTATGGCAACGGTTCTCGTGCGAAGATTCCGTTGATTTCAGCGATCAAGATGACTCAGCTGTTGGAACGTGGCCACACGGGCTATCTCATCTATGCCGTAGACACGTCTGAGAAGAATAAGGAATTGAGAGTTGAGGATGTACCAGTGGTAGCAGAGTTTGCTGATGTGTTCCCAGAAGAGATCCCAGGATTCCCACCGGCTAGGGAAGTTGAGTTTGGGATCGAGTTGTTACCGGGGACATCCGCTATCTCTCGTGCACCTTACAGGATGGCACCGGCGAAGTTGAGGGAATCGAAGGAACAGTTGCAGGATCTCCTTGACAAGGGATATATACGCCCGAGCGTATCGCCATGGGGCGCACCGGTTCTCTTTGTGAAGAAGAAGGACGGTTCGATGCGGTTGTGCATCGATTACCGGCAACTGAATAAGGCCACAGTAAAGAACAAATATCCTCTCCCAAGGATTGATGATTTGTTTGATCAGTTGCAAGGTACCAGATTATATAGCAAGATTGATTTGAGGTCCGGGTATCATCAGATTCGAGTCAGAGAGGAAGATGTATAGAAGACAGCATTTCGGACTCGATATGGACATTATGAGTTCCTAGTGATGCCGACGAATGCTCCAGCGGTCTTTATGAGTCTGATGAACAGAGTGTTTCAGCCGTATCTTGATCAGTTCGTCATTGTATTTATTGACGACATTGTCATTTACTCCCGGAATGAGGAAGAGCATGTGAGACACTTGAGGATAGTACTCCAGATTCTCAGAGACCACCAGTTGTATGCCAAGCTCAGCAAGTGCGAATTTTGGTTGAGCAGTGTAGTGTTTCTGGGGCATGTCATAGCTAGCAGCGGGATATCTGTAGATCCCAGGAAAGTTGAAGCTGTGATGGAGTGGGATGCACCCACTTCTGTGCCTGAGATACGGAGCTTCCTTGGTTTGGCCGGATACTATCGACGCTTCGTCGAGGGCTTTTCGAAGATTGCCAAGCCATTGACACAGTTGACCAGAAGGGAGTACCTTTCTTTTGGTCAGAAGCGTGTGAGGAGAGCTTCCAGGAGTTGAAGCACCGTTTGACCACGGCGCCAGTGTTAGTGATCCCTACGGAGAATTCCAGATTTGCTTTGTATACCGATGCATCACTTCAGGGCCTTGGGTGTGTACTGATGCAAGATAAGCATGTGGTGGCTTATGCATCGAGGCAGCTGAAGCCGCACGAGACCAGATACCCAGTCCATGACTTGAATTGGCGGCTATCATCTTCGCCCTGAAGATTTGGCGACATTATTTGTATGGTACTTCATTTACCATATTCACGGATCACAAGAGCCTCAAGTTTTTATTCACTCAGGCAGAGCTGAACATGAGGCAGAGGAGGTGGATGGACTTACTCAAGGACTATGATTGTGAGATTGAGTACCATCCCGGGAAAGCTAATTTGACAGGAGACGCCTTGAGCCGGAAAGTGAGGAGTTCTGCGGAGGACGTCATCCATTTGTCGGCTATGATGACCTCCTATTGCGCCATCTAGGCTATGATTTCGACATAGATGCATCACCTGTGTATGTATCAACCTTGTTAGCTGAGCCAGATATCTATGAGAACATCAGGAGGGCTCAGAGGTCGGATGATGAGGTTCAGAGGTGGTTATCTTTAGTACATCTTGGTCAGCCAACGAAATTCAGTGTGGCCGATGACGGATCTTTGAGGTTGGGTAACCGTTGGGTGGTTCCGAGTACGCCGGAGTTGCGTAAAGGGATCTTGGAGCGAGCTCATAGTAGCAGACTTAGCATCCACCCAGGCGGAAAGAAAATGTATAAAGATCTGCGTGGTCAGTTTTGGTGGAAAAGGATGAAGAGTGATGTCGTCACTTTTGTTAAGAGGTGTTTGATCTGCCAGCAGGTTAAGGCAGAGAGACAGAGACCTGGCGGGGAGTTGAGAAGCTTAGAGATACCGAAGTGGAAGTGGGAACACATTTCCATGGACTTCGTGACTCACCTGCCGAGGAGTACTTCAGGCTTTGATGCTATTTGGGTGATTGTGGATCGATTGACTAAGGTAGCTCATTTTATTCCCTATAGCATGACTTTCACCTTTTTGAGGATGGCTCAACTGTATATCCGAGATGTGGTGAGATTGCATGGGATCCCCATTTCCATAGTGTCGGATCGAGATCCACGATTTACATCTCATTTTTGGGAGGGCCTTCAGTCAGCCTTGGGAACTGAAGTTAGATTGAGCACTGCATATCATCCTCAGACGGATGGCCAGACCGAGCGTACTATCCAGACGCTCGAGGACATGTTGAGAGCTTGTGTTTTGGAGTTCGATGTTTCTTGGCAAGATTCGGTACCCTTGGTAGAGTTCTCTTATAATAACAGCTACCAGGCGAGTATTCAGATGGCTCCTTTTGAAGCTCTTTATGGCAGACGGTGTAGATCACCCTTGTGTTGGGATGATTTGGACCGTAAATCGGTCGGAGGACCGGAGTTGATTCGGGAGATGGAAGAAAAGATAAAGATGATAAGGCAGAAAATGAAAGCAGCCCAGGACAGACAGGCAGATTATGCGAATAAATGGCGGAGACCATTGGAATTTCAGTTGGGAGATAAGGTCTTTTTGAATATCTCGCCTTTCAGAGGCGTTGTGCGATTTGGGATGCGCGGGAAACTGTCTCCGAGGTATGTTGGACCGTACGAGATTTTGCAGCGCGTTGGCACCTTAGCTTACCGACTAGCTCTGCCGCCTTCTTTATCTGGTATACATGATGTGTTTCATGTGTCTATGCTGCGGAAGTATGAGCCAGATCCGTCGCATGTATTACAGCCTTCCGAAGTTCAGTTAGAATCCGATGTGTCTTATGTGGAACGGCCTGTCAGAATTCTGGATCGAGCAGACCGTAGACTTCGGAACAAAGTGATACCTATGATCAAGGTTCAGTGGGATCGCAGGGGTGTCGAGGAGGCTACGTGGGAGACGGGGCGGCATATGGTGCAGCACTACCCGGAACTATTCTCTGGTATGTGATTATGTTTAGTTTCACTTTGGAGTAAGTGCATGTGATTTCGAGGACGAAATCTTATAAGTAGGGGAGTATTGTGATATCCCCGAAATGATTAATTGCAATTTGGATATTAATTGTGTTTATATGATTAATTATGATGGTAACTAATTGATTATGTGCTGGATTTAATTAATGTGTTGAAATGCTTAGTCACATGATAGGGTGACCTGGGAGAGCATTTCAGGGTGCATGTTGGGCTTGTTGGGAAAATTGTTATTAGCATGATTTATTTGCCATGGTTAGCAATTAATTGGAAATCATGAGTTTAATTGGTATTTTGGTGCATTTTGGATTGATGCCTTTAAAAATATCATGTTAGGGTGTTTTATACACCATGGATTTGTGGATTGCATTTTTTAATTAAACTCAAACCCTTATACCCCAACCCCACACCTCACCTTCACTTTACCTTTACCAAATCACTTCCCACAAACCCTTTCCCCATTTTCGTTCTTGAGCTTAGGGTGGAAAGGAATCCTTCCAAGAATCTTGATTTGTGGAGTTTATTGGGAGATTTCAGGTCCCCAAGAGGTATGGATACCTCATTGTTGATTTTGTAAGGTTTTATTTAAGTTTGGTATGGTTTTGAAGAGTTTTAAAATGGGTTTGTGTTGGGTTGTTGTGGTTTTGGTTGAGGGTTGGATTTATGTTTGTTTTGAGGTGTATTTTGAAGGTTTATGTTGTTATTTATGTTGTTGGTTTGATGGTTTAAGTGTTGGTATGGATTGGAAGGAGTTTTGGTGCAAAAATGGTGAAAAATCGCGAGTCTGTGCGGGGCGATCGACCGCCTGAAAAGAGGCGACCGATCGCCTAAGGGCAGTAGGCAAATCGCAGGGCAGGCGATCGATCGCCTGAAATGGGGCGACCGATCGCCCAGAGGCAGTAGCCAATCCAAGGGTTAGGCGATCGATCGCCATGTTTGACGCGATCGATCGCCGCGAAGAAAAATTTGAGGCGATCGATCGCCTCAGCGAAGCGATCGATCGCCAACTGTAGAATTTTGAGAAATGATTTCTTTTGACGAATTTTTGGTATTCGACTATTATTTGGCTTCTAATATGGGGTTGTGTGATTGTGTAGAACCATCCCAGGTAGCAACGCAACCAAGGAACTGAAGCCATATCAATTCCACTTTTGGAAAGGTACGTAGAGGACGTACGGGCACCCCAACGGTACATGTATCTAGTATACTCATTGTTTATGCATTGTGGATGCGAGTATATATGTGATTATGCATTGTGGATGCAAATATATGTTGAATTATGCATGATGATTGTATATGCATATGATGATTATTGGAGCACATCCTATGAGTCGTGGTCATCCCTTGATGATTTTAATGCTTGCCGCTATTTGGTTTGTTTCCGCTAAATGTGAAGCGAGGGGTGGGAGCGCCGCATGTCACATTTGAGCGTGGTTATCATATAGGGCGAGGAAAGAATATTTGCCGCTCAATGTGAGGCGAGGGGTGGGAGTACCGCATGTCCATTGAAGCGAGGTTATTCTATGCCGCCTATATGTAAATAAGCGAGGGGCATTAAAATACATTGTGATGGACAGACTAGGGATTGGTGTTTGGTATTTGGTATCGATGAGCTGGAATTATGTCATGACATGTGTAGACCATTAAATAATCTATTGATTATACTCATGAGTTATGGTACAGGGACAACCAAATTGGAAGCATTTTGAAATGCATGGGAAAACAGGAAGTGTTTTATTATGATTTATGCATTTACGCTTTATGTTCATATTGTGTTGAATATGAATGATATTATTGCTCATGTTTGGGGATTGTCCTTGTAGGTACACTTTTGGCATGATAAGAAGGGCTAAGTGGGTTGAGGTGGTGAGCTTGTGAAGAATTCTTTTGAGAAAGGAAGGACAGGATTAATTTTGTATAGTATCTACTCTAGGAGTAGTGTAAAGCTATAATTGATAACATTCATTTGATTTGGGAATGTAACTAATCCATTGATAGTCCACATTTTGGCATGTAATTCTTAAGGCTCATAGACTCAACACGATTATTTTACTCTGATCATTTATATTAGCTCTAATTATGCCTTGAATCCGCACTTAAGGAACTAGGGTCCTTACAATTAGAGATTGCATGAAACATGTTTAAATGTTCATTTTCGAGTTGTAGGAGATATACCATGAGGATAAGCTCAAAATCGCCATGTTCTAAAGTTTCTGGACATCGGCGATCGAACGCAAGCTTTGTGCCGATCGATCGCCGATGACAGAGCAAAGTTTAAGGCGGTTATATCATGTGGCGATCAATCGGTGCAATGTGGCGATCGATCGCGAGCAACAGAACATTTTGGCGATCGATCGCGAGGTTGTGGCGATCGATCGCGATGGAACAGAATAGTATAGCGATCGATCGGTGAGATGTGGCGATCGAT
This sequence comes from Haberlea rhodopensis, assembly GCA_907163345.1. Taxonomy (NCBI): domain Eukaryota; kingdom Viridiplantae; phylum Streptophyta; class Magnoliopsida; order Lamiales; family Gesneriaceae; genus Haberlea; species Haberlea rhodopensis. The sequence goes on from CAJQUN010000306.1 coordinate 112,886, forward strand.
CGCCAAGGGCAGAAACTTGAAAAATGTTATATTTTTGTAGAATTTGATTTTAATGCCTATGATAACATGATATATTATTGGCATTGTGGTAGCACCATCACAGGGGACAGGACAACGAGGCAATTAGCCAGTGACGACTGATTTATCTCGTTTGTGTCGCTTTACAGGTACATGTTGACGTACGGAGTATAGATAGTATGTGATGATGATGTTATGGTTTTGATATCATATGATATATGTTAGCTTGTGTCATATGATTGGTAGTATCATATGCATGTACATACATGGATTTCATATGATTGGGATGGATGCCTTGATAGATATGTGTATATGCTTTGGTGAGATCATTGCCTTGATAGATATGCCCGGTTTGGTATATGCTTTGGCTGGATCATTGCCTTGATAGATATACTACATATGCTTTGGCTTGAGAGATATACGCCTGGTTTGGGTATATGCTCTGGCTATTATCACATATGAGTACGGTACTATGATATGTGCTGCTAATATGAAGATGTGATGTGGTTCCACTGACATATTGAGCTGAATAGGCATATCATATGGGGCTCGTGATAATAGGGTGATTGTTGAGACATGTCATGACATAGTGCATTTGTTGATGCATGATACAGAGCATTCACTATTGATGATTTTATTGTGCTTTATCATTGATGTTATTGTTTTGATATTGCACTGAGATAGTTGTTATCTATACTCACGTTGTGTGAATGTTTCTGTAGGGACTCATAGACGTGGGAGGACGGGATGTGAGTCATTTTCCGCTGCGAGATGAACCACTGCCTAGGAGTTATCTTGTAGTAGGTTGTTGTTGTACATATGATGTGTAGTGGATAGTGTTTTTTTATAAACCCTGTAACAACTTAACTAGTACGATACTCTTCATCAGTGATGCCCCGAAATTAATTAATGGTAACCTGTACATTAATTATGTTTATATGATGAATTATTACGACGATTAAGTTATGTGTGGAAATGAAGAATTAACATGATTTAAGGATGTTGATTTTAATTATGAGGATGATATGGATTTAATGATGTTGTTACATTTTATAAATGTTTACCATGTTAATGTATTTCATATACATCATGTTGTTTATTGGGGTGCAAGTTAAATGTTAGGATTTAATACTTAAATCACCATTCCTACCTCACCTCACCCTTTTACACCCAATTCCCAAAATCACTTTCCCAAAACCCCCTTTCCCCTCATTTTCGAAATTAGCCCTAAAGGTGGGAAGAAATCCTTGTAAAAGCTTCATTCTTGCATTTCTTGGTAAGATTTAGTGCCTATGATGTTTATATAGCACTTATTGATGTTCTTGAAATGTTTGTTAAGTTTTGGAAGGGTTTTAAAAAGGGTTTGAAATGGGTTTGTTTGGGTTAGTGTGATTCTTGGTGGGATGTTGGGTTTTTAATGGTTTTATGGTGTGTAATGAAGGTTTTGAGTGTTTTAATGTTTTTAAGTTGTTGGTATAAATGATGGTTGAGGTTGGTGAGGTTTAAAGGTACAAAAATGGAGATTTTCGTTGTACAGAGGCTGGCGATCGATCGCCCGTTTTTGGCGATCGATCGCGAGCAGGCAGTAGGCTCCAGAAGCCTTTGGCGATCGATCGCCACTTTTGGGCGATCGATCGGTGAGCTTGGCAATCGATCGCGCCAAAGGTGGCCATCGATCGCCGAATGCATAAATTTGTTGATGCGGGCAGTGTGATCTCGCGATCGATCGGGACGACTTGGCGATCGATCGCGAGACACACAAAAGTGTGTTTTTGGCATTTTTGTGGGAATTTTGAATATTGGACTATGATTAGCTTCTAATATTGAATTGTATGGTTGTGTAGAACCATCCCAAGGACCCACAACTTCGAGAAGATAAAGTACTACGACTTCACCACATTTTGAAAAGGTACGTAAGAAACGTACGGGCATCAACGGTAACATATCCCTAAACTATGACTTTGCATCAATTTACATAAGTATTTATGATGATGATTATGATGATTATGATGATGATGTTGTGATAAACGAAGATGATATAATGTTACGATGACAATTATGATATGATGAGGAGGTTTGAAATGATGATGCTTGTAAGATGATGACGCATGTTTGACTATGCTACTTAGAGTGGTCGAATGTCCGGTGACTATTATGGGCAAGTGAGGAAGGTCTTGCCGCTCACATAACTGAGCGATGGGGTACATCCGCTATCAAGGTGTAGCGATGGGTATCATCCGCTGAGCGATGGGGTACATCCGCTATCAAGGCGTAGCGATGGGTATCATCCGCTGAATAAGAGATACATCCGCTATCAAGGCGTAGCGATGGGTATCATAAGATGTGTTATGTCGAGCGAGGGGGCCAATTGTGCCGCTGTCATAGAACCCGGACAGTCCCATTTCTAATTAACATGGATTGTTGTGAGCTTATATACAAAATATGATGTTATTCACTCATGTCTTGAGCTAATGATTATATGCGTAATTATGACACAGGGACAACCAAGGAAGGATAGTACTATTAAACAGGAAGTATATGTTATCAACTATTTTCATGCATTATTTATATGCCATAAATTCATGATGTTAAGTAACGATGTACATGCTCACGATGAGTTGTTCCTGTAGGTACACTTTTGGATCGAGACTAAGGGTCGGGTTGAGATGGTGAGCTAAAGGAGCATAAGAAGATAGATACAGGATTTTTGTTAGCCTTAACATTCATTTTGGGAAATGTAATTAACTAACTATTTTCATTTTGGCCTGTAATTACATTAAGCTCACTTAACAACCAGAACTCTAAGATGTCTCTAATACATGTTTAGTTCATGATACGCTATTAATATGATGTTAAGGTAGGAAGGCCCTACATTAGTGGTATCAGAGCAGTGGTTAGATAACCCGGGGATGAGTGAAGGGTAGCCTTAGCAATAGGTTGGCTAGGCGCTCACTTTCGATATACTATGTTACACATGAAGCATATGACTGTTATGATAACATGTTATGGTTTTCTAACGATGTTTATATGAACTGCTTTTGGATCTTTTTGTTAACCCTTGTGTTGCAGTATGGCAGCAAATATCGACATTGGTGATGCGGTAAGTGTGAACGCTAGTGCGGGGCGCACGAATCCCCTACCACCGCCAACCCTAGGCGAGGAACCGTTCGAACAACAGCTTTTGCCGGGAGAGTTGAGCTGACTCAGTTTCTAGCGTATCGGCCCCCAACATTCGAAGGGACTGAAACAGGGGAGCGAGCCGAGGAATGGCTAGAAAGGATAGATCAAATATTTGTAGCAGCCCCGTGTGCAAAGACGGCATGGATAAGGCTAGCAGAGTTCCAACTAGCCAAGAAAGCACTGATGTGGTGGAAGACCACCGTGATTGAACAGGAGGCACAGGGTCAAGAAGTAAACTGGAAACTGTTCAGAACTAGATTCCTGGCCCGATACTTTTCAGTGGCTGCCCGTCAAGCTAAAGAGGATGAGTTTACTAAGCGAAAGCAAGGTACCATGCCGGTGTCAGATTATGCCCTCCACTACTGTTCTCTACTCAGATATGTACCTCATATCGCTGCCGACACTCAAGCTAAAATGAGGAACTTCATGAAGGGTTTAAGGCCAGAACTTTATGATAGGGTGATCACATATGGCCCTACTTGCTTTGACGATGCACTTACTCGGGTTGAGTTAGCCGAACTGGGGGTTGGTGCATACCCTGATGCTGTACCACCTCCAGCACCCCTCAGAAATCTACTCCCGATAATTTGAAACCAAGGGGTGATAAATTTAAGCCTGGAGGGAACACTTCAGTGTCTAGATTCAGTGGAAGGAGGCCCGATAACCGATGGAGAGGAACCCGCAGAAATGACGCCCCACCAAGAAAAGGACAGCCTCGGGGAGGCAGTGTTGGGGAGATTCAATGCTCTCATTGTGGGCAGCCACATCTGACGAAGAATTGTGTGGGATGTTATGTTTGTGGCGAGAGAGGCCACTTTGCTCGACAATGTCCCAACAGGGGAAGGCAGCAGAATTCTACTGGGAGGTCTACGGACAGAGCAGCACCACACAGGCCCCCATATGTACCGAGGCAGTATGGAAGTCAACCCACGGGGCCACCTCAAGGGCAGGTGTATGCATTGACGAGGGAGCAGGCTACAGCGGCTCCGGAGGAAGTCATAGCGGGTACGTGTCTTTTATTTACGCACCCTGCCTTTATATTGATCGACACAGGTGCGTCACACTCCTTTGTGTCGACGAGTTTTGTGGAAAGACACCACATATGCACTGCTCCGTCGCCCACGCCTCTTGTAGTCTCGACACCCGCTGGAAGAAGTTTGATTGCTGATCAGATTGTCTATGATGGCCTCATTTATTTTGAGGATAACAAGTTAAGGTCGGATTTGATCGTTCTGAGAATGTCGGACTTCGACTGTATTTTGGGCATTGATGTTCTGAATAAGTACCAAGCGGTTGTGAACTACAGGCAGAGGACTGTCCGATTCAGATCTGATGAAGGGGCTCAGTGGACGTTCTATGGAGATGGTTCTCGTTCAAAGATTCCGTTAATATCCACGGTCAAGATGACACAATTATTGGAACGAGGCCATACAGGATATCTTATTTATGCTGTTGATATTTCTGGAAAGAAGGAAGAACTAAAGGTTGAAGATGTGCCCGTAGTGGCGGAGTTTCCTGATGTATTCCCTGAAGAAATTCCCGGGTTTCCTCCGGTGAGAGAGGTCGAATTTGGAATTGAATTACTACCGGGGACGTCAGCCATTTCTCGTGCCCCGTATAGGATGGCACCACCGGAGTTAAAGGAATTAAAAGTTCAGTTGCAAGAACTCCTTGACAAGGGCTACATACGCCCGAGCGTATCGCCCTGGGGTACACCAGTTTTATTTGTTAAGAAGAAAGATGGCTCGATGCGTCTGTGCATCGATTACAGACAACTGAACAAAGCTACCGTGAAGAACAAGTACCCCCTCCCGAGGATCGATGATTTGTTTGACCAGTTGCAGGGTACGAGGCTATACAGTAAGATTGATTTGAGGTCGGGGTACCACCAGATCCGAGTTAGAGAGGATGATATACAGAAGACAGCTTTCAGAACCAGATATGGGCACTATGAATTCTTAGTCATGCCCTTTGGGGAGACGAATGCCCCAGCTGTTTTCATGAGTTTAATGAACAGGGTATTCCAGCCATATTTGGACCAGTTTGTCATAGTCTTCATCGATGACATACTTATCTACTCCCGGACTGAAGAAGAACATGTTGGGCACTTGAGGACAGTACTCCAGATCCTTAGGGATCATCAGTTATATGCAAAGCTTAGCAAGTGCGAGTTTTGGTTGGACAGTGTAGTATTCTTGGGTCATGTAATATCCAGCCGTGGGATATCTGTGGATCCCCGTAAGATTGAAGCTGTTATGGAGTGGGCTGCACCCACTTCTGTGCCCGAGATACAGAGTTTCCTCGGTTTAGCGGGCTACTACCGACGTTTTGTCGAGGGATTCTCTAAGATCGCTAAGCCGTTAACCCAGCTGACTCAGAAGGGAGTTCCGTTCTATTGGTCCGAAGCTTGCGAGGAGAGCTTCCAAGAGTTGAAACGTCGCTTGACGACAGCGCCAGTGTTGGTAATCCCTTCTGAGGATAAGAAGTTTGCTTTGTACACGGATGCATCATTGCAAGGTTTGGGTTGTGTGTTGATGCAAGATAGGCATGTGGTGGCTTATGCTTCGAGGCAGCTGAAGCCTCATGAGACCAGATACCCAATCCATGACCTGGAGCTGGCAGCCATCATCTTCGCCTTGAAGATTTGGCGTCATTATCTTTATGGTACGACGTTTACCATCTTTACAGACCATAAGAGCTTGAAATTCTTATTCACCCAAGCAGAACTGAATATGAGGCAACGAAGATGGATGGACTTACTCAAAGATTATGATTGTGAAATAGAGTACCATCCGGGTAAAGCAAATATGATAGCAGATGCCTTAAGTCGAAAAGTGAAGAGCACCGCAGAGGACACTATGAGCTTATCAGCTATGATGGCTTCCTATTGCCATTTAGGCTATGATTTTGATGTGGACACGTCGCCGGTGCGAGTGTCGACCTTATTGGCTGAGCCGGACGTATTTGAGGCAATCAGGAAAGCCCAGAGGTCGGACGATGAAGTTCAGAGATGGACATCGATAGTACTTCGAGGTCAGCCAACAAAGTTTAGAGTGGCTGAAGATGATTCTTTAAGAGTGGGAAACCGATGGGTGGTCCCAAATGCCCCGGGATTGCGTAAAGGAATTTTAGAACGGGCTCACAGTAGCTGGTTAAGTATCCACCCAGGAGGAAGAAAAATGTACAAGGACCTATGTGGTCAATTTTGGTGGAGACGCATGAAGCGTGAAGTAATTGCTTTTGTCAAGAGGTGTCTGATCTGCCAGCAAGTAAAAGCAGAAAGACAGAGGCCTGGTGGTGAGTTGAAGAGCTTAGAGGTACCTAAATGGAAGTGGGAGCATATATCTATGGACTTCGTAACCCACTTGCCAAGGTCGGCCTCTGGATTTGATGCGATCTGGGTGATCGTGGATAGGCTGACGAAAGTAGCTCATTTCATCCCTTACAGTATGACTTTCACGTATCTGAAGATGGCCCAATTGTATGTACGGGATGTAGTGAGGTTGCATGGTATTCCAGTGTCAATAGTTTCTGACAGAGACCCGAGGTTCACTTCACATTTCTGGGAGGGTCTCCAATCAGCGTTGGGCACAGAGGTAAGACTGAGTACAGCCTATCACCCTCAGACAGACGGTCAGACAGAGCGTACCATACAGACGCTCGAAGATATGCTGAGGGCATGTGTTTTGGAGTTTGATACTCCGTGGCAAGTACCACTGGTAGAGTTCTCATACAATAACAGCTATCAGGCGAGCATTCAAATGGCTCCTTTTGAAGCTCTTTATGGGCGACGATGTAGATCCCCGCTGTTTTGGGAGGACTTGACTAGTAGGGCGGTAGGAGGACCGGATATGATTAAAGATATGGAAGAAAAGATCAAGACGATACGCTTAAAGATGAAAGCGGCCAAAGATAGGCAAGCGGCCTATGCCAATAAGCGGCGACGACCGCTAGAATTCCAAGTAGGAGATAAGGTTTTCTTGAAAATCTCACCCTTCAAGGGTGTGGTCCGTTTTGGTATGCGGGGAAAGTTATCTCCGAGGTATGTGGGACCGTATGAGATATTGCAGCGCATCGGTACTTTGGCCTACCGCTTAGCTCTACCGCCGTCCTTATCCGGTATTCATGATGTTTTCCACGATTCCATGTTGAGAAAGTATGAACCCGATCCGTCTCATGTATTGCAGCCTTCGGAGGTTCAGTTGAGTTCAGATGTGTCCTATGTTGAACGACCGGTTAGAATCCTAGCTCGTGAGGATCGCAGGCTACGAAGTAAGATTATACCGATGGTCAAAGTTCAGTGGGATCGCCGGGGTGTCGAGGAGGCTACGTGGGAGACGGAACGGCATATGGTGCAGCACTACCTGGAACTATTTTCTGGTATGATTTGTTTAGTTTCTTTTTGGGTAAGTGCATGCGATTTCGAGGACGAAATCTTATAAGTAGGGGAGTAATGTGATGCCCCGAAATTAATTAATGGTAACCTGTACATTAATTATGTTTATATGATGAATTATTACGACGATTAAGTTATGTGTGGAAATGAAGAATTAACATGATTTAAGGATGTTGATTTTAATTATGAGGATGATATGGATTTAATGATGTTGTTACATTTTATAAATGTTTACCATGTTAATGTATTTCATATACATCATGTTGTTTATTGGGGTGCAAGTTAAATGTTAGGATTTAATACTTAAATCACCATTCCTACCTCACCTCACCCTTTTACACCCAATTCCCAAAATCACTTTCCCAAAACCCCCTTTCCCCTCATTTTCGAAATTAGCCCTAAAGGTGGGAAGAAATCCTTGTAAAAGCTTCATTCTTGCATTTCTTGGTAAGATTTAGTGCCTATGATGTTTATATAGCACTTATTGATGTTCTTGAAATGTTTGTTAAGTTTTGGAAGGGTTTTAAAAAGGGTTTGAAATGGGTTTGTTTGGGTTAGTGTGATTCTTGGTGGGATGTTGGGTTTTTAATGGTTTTATGGTGTGTAATGAAGGTTTTGAGTGTTTTAATGTTTTTAAGTTGTTGGTATAAATGATGGTTGAGGTTGGTGAGGTTTAAAGGTACAAAAATGGAGATTTTCGTTGTACAGAGGCTGGCGATCGATCGCCCGTTTTTGGCGATCGATCGCGAGCAGGCAGTAGGCTCCAGAAGCCTTTGGCGATCGATCGCCACTTTTGGGCGATCGATCGGTGAGCTTGGCGATCGATCGCGCCAAAGGTGGCGATCGATCGCCGAATGCATAAATTTGTTGATGCGGGCAGTGTGATCTCGCGATCGATCGGGACGACTTGGCGATCGATCGCGAGACACACAAAAGTGTGTTTTTGGCATTTTTGTGGGAATTTTGAATATTGGACTATGATTAGCTTCTAATATTGAATTGTATGGTTGTGTAGAACCATCCCAAGGACCCACAACTTCGAGAAGATAAAGTACTACGACTTCACCACATTTTGAAAAGGTACGTAAGAAACGTACGGGCATCAACGGTAACATATCCCTAAACTATGACTTTGCATCAATTTGCATAAGTATTTATGATGATGATTATGATGATTATGATGATGATGTTGTGATAAACGAAGATGATATAATGTTACGATGACAATTATGATATGATGAGGAGGTTTGAAATGATGATGCTTGTAAGATGATGACGCATGTTTGACTATGCTACTTAGAGTGGTCGAATGTCCGGTGACTATTATGGGCAAGCGAGGAAGGTCTTGCCGCTCACATAACTGAGCGATGGGGTACATCCGCTATCAAGGTGTAGCGATGGGTATCATCCGCTGAGCGATGGGGTACATCCGCTATCAAGGCGTATCGATGGGTATCATCCGCTGAATAAGAGATACATCCGCTATCAAGGCGTAGCGATGGGTATCATAAGATGTGTTATGTTTTGATGCCCCGAAATTAATTAATGGTAACCTGGACATTAATTATGTTTATATGATGAGTTATTACGATGATTAAGTTATGTGTGGAAATGAAGAATTAACATGATTTAAGGATGTTGATTTTAATTATGAGGATGATATGGATTTAATGATGTTGGTTACATTTTATAAATGTTTACCATGTTAATGTATTTCATATACATCATGTTGTTTATTGGGGTGCAAGTTAAATATTAGGATTTAATACTTAAATCACCATTCCTACCTCACCTCACTCTTTTACACTCAATTCCCAAAATCACTTTCCCAAACCCCCTTTCCCCTCATTTTCGAAATTAACCCTAAAGGTGGGAAGAAATTCTTGTAAAAGCTTCCTTCTTGCATTTCTTGGTAAGATTTAGTGCCTACGATGTTTATATAGCACTTATTGATGTCCTTGAAATGTTTGTTAAGTTTTGGAAGGGTTTTAAAATGGGTTTGAAATGGGTTTGTTTGGGTCAGTGTGATTCTTGGTGGGATGTTGGATTTTTAATGGTTTTATGGTGTGTAATGAAGGTTTTGAGTGTTTTAATGTTTTTAAGTTGTTGGTATAAATGATGGTTAGGTTGGTGAGGTTTAAAGGTGCAAAAATGGAGATTTTCATTGTACAGAGGCTGGCGATCGATCGCCCGTTTTTGGCGATCGATCGCGAGCAGGCAGTAGGCTCCAGAAGCCTTTGGCGATCGATCGCCACTTTTGGGCGATCGATCGGTGAGCTTGGCGATCGATCGCGCCAAAGGTGGCGACCGATCGCCGAATGCATAAAATTGTTGATGCGGGCAGTGTGATCTCGCGATCGATCGGGACGACTTGGCGATCGATCACGAGACACACAAAAGTGTGTTTTTGGCATTTTTGTGGGGATTTTGTATATTGGACTATAATTAGCTTCTAATATTGAATTGTATGGTTGTGTAGAACCATCCCAAGGACCCACAACTTCGAGAAGATAAAGTACTACGACTTCACCACATTTTGAAAAGGTACGTAAGAAACGTACGGGCATTAACGGTAACATATCCCTAAACCATGACTTTGCATCAATTTGCATAAGTATTTATGATGATGATTATGATGATGATGTTGTGATAAACAAAGATGATATAATGTTACGATGACAATTATGATATGATGATGATGTTTGAAATGATGATTCTTATAAGATGATGACGCATGTTTGACTATGCTACTTAGAGTGGTTGAATGTCCGGTGACTATTATGGGCAAGCGAGGAAGGTTTTGCCGCTCACATAACTGAGCGATGGGGTACATCCGCTATCAAGGTGTAGCGATGGGTATCATCCGCTGAGCGATGGGGTACATCCGCTATCAAGGCGTAGCGATGGGTATCATCCGCTGAATAAGAGATACATCCGCTATCGAGGCGTAGCGATGGGTATCATAAGATGTGTTATGTCGAACGAGGGGACCAATTGTGCCGCTGTCATAATAGAACCCGGACAGTCCCATTTCTAATTAACATGGATTGTTGTGAACTTTTATACGAAGTATGATGTTAATCATTCATGTCTTGAACTAATGATTATATGCGTAATTATGAAACAGGGACAACCAAGGAAGGATAGTACTATTAAACAGGAAGTATATGTTATCAATTATTTCCATGCATTATTTATATGCCATTAACTCATGATGTTAAGTAACGATGTACATGCTCACGATGGGTTGTTCCTGTAGGTACACTTTTGGATCGAGACCAAGGGTCGGGTTGAGATAGTGAGCTAAAGGAGCATAAGAAGATAGATACAGGATTTTTGTTAGCCTTAACATTCTTTTTGGGGAATGTAATTAACTAACTATTGAAGTTTCATTTTGGCCTGTAATTACATTGAGCTCACATAACAACCAGAACTCTAAGATGTCTCTAATGCATGTTTAATTCATAATACGCTATTAAAATGACGTTAAGGTAGGAAGACCCTACATATGTCGAGCGAGGGGGCCAATTGTGCCGCTGTCATAATAGAACCCGGACAGTCCCATTTCTAATTAACATGGATTGTTGTGAGCTTATATATGAAATATGATGTTATTCACTCATGTCTTGAGCTAATGATTATATGCGTAATTATGACACAGGGACAACCAAGGAAGGATAGTACTATTAAACAGGAAGTATATGTTATCAACTATTTCCATGCATTATTTATATGCCATAAATTCATGATGTTAAGTAACGATGTACATGTTCACGATGAGTTGTTCCTGTAGGTACACTTTTGGATCGAGACTAAGGGTTGGGTTGAGATGGTGAGCTAAAGGAGCATAAGAAGATAGATACAGGATTTTTGTTAGCCTTAACATTCATTTTGGGAAATGTAATTAACTAACTATTGAAGTTTCATTTTGGCCTGTAATTACATTAAGCTCACTTAACAACCAGAACTCTAAGATGTCTCTAATACATGTTTAGTTCATGATACGCTATTAATATGATGTTAAGGTAGGAAGGCCCTACAGATAGTCCTTGAATTGGCATGTAAATCTTAAGGCTCGTAGTCTCAACACGGATATTTAAACTCTGATGATCTATGTTAGCTCTAATTATGCCTTTAATCCGCACTTAAGGAACTAGGGTCCTTACAGAACCTAGATCTCACCAAAGATCCAAGCACATACTTCGGCGCTTTCATTTCATTCGAGAAATCGTTGAAAGAGGAGATGTTAAAATATGCAAAGTACCAACAGATGATAATGTATCTGACCCATTGACGAAGCCACTGTCACAGCAGAAGCATGATCGTCATACTAGATCTCTAGGCATTAGGTATATGTCTGAGTGGTCTTAGTGCAAGTGGGAGATTTGTTGGGATATGCCCTAAGACATGTCATTGGATGATTGTTTTGACATACAATGTTTATGATTTTATGAATGGCAATTCATTATTATATATTATTCGTTTAACTGTGCAATGTGAATTAATATATATGTTAATGTCCTTAGAATAATATTGTATTATTCTTAAACATTGTCCCTAGTCAAGTATTATCATGAATAAGGATAATGATAATACATAGAGACTAGTATGTATTGATTGATGAATTGTTCATTGATATGAGATATCAAATCAACACATGGGTACATGTTAGAGAACGATGTACTGGACAGACCCACCATAAGAATGCTACATGGATAGTTATATGAGTGTCATAAGCAATTCTCATAGTGATAATAATGTATGTAATCCTTACGACTTGTGATCATCAGAGATCCCAACATAAGGAGTTATGTATCTTGATATTGTCAAACGTTACCCGTAACAGGGTAAACTATAAAGGCGACTATTGGATACACTACGAATTATGTAGAGGGATGTTGACTGATCGAGATAGGATTTGTCCCTCCTATATAACAGGAGAAGTGTGTTGGCCCTTGATCAAGTGAGAACTAAAATGCATGGCCATGCTCGAATGAGTCGGTATGAGATATCGATATTATTCGTTTATTCTAGTTCTACTTGGGGATCAAGAAATAAAGATTGAATATGCAAGTATGACTATTCCATGACTCGTGTTCAATCTAAACACAAAGGACAAAGGGATTAAGTTACATGGTTAATATTATCACAAGTTCTAAATGTTATGTCGAGTCATTGACATTCTTGTAATTTGGGTAGCCTTGATGTGTTGCTAGACACCGCTCTTTGCTTGTAACGTAAAATGAGATTTTATGTCACTGCCAACATTACAAGATCCTATCGGGTCGCACAAAAGATTAAATCGAGAAGGGAAATCAAATTCATGGGATGAATTAAATAATTAAGAGGAGTCTTAATTAATAATTATAAGGATTAAATTAAAATCATGGGCTTAAGCCCATGAGGCTTTATGAAAGCTTTTAATTAAATCATATATAATGATAACAAGGTGATTAATGATAGATGATTCCTTGATATCAAAACCTAGCAACCTCTCTCAAGCTCTCGGCCTCCTCTCATTCACGAAGGTTCACGGCCGCCACCTTCACGGCCGCCGTCGACTCTTTCTTGGTGGTGTTAGGCAGTCGTTAATCGGTTTTGAACCGAGAGTTGAGTTTTGGTTCAAGAATAAGTCTAGCAACTTGTTCTTGAACGTCCCTTGTTCGTTTAATCGTGTGGATACCGTTGAGGCAAGACCTTGGAGGTGTTGCTCGTGACTCGGGATCGTTGGACGTGGTGCTCCGTGGAATCTGCTCAAACACGCTACAAGGGTGAGACTTTTGTAATCCTTTATCCGATATGATAACCTATGTATAGATCCGGTGTCTTGTAATCCATAAATTTTTATATTCCGCTGCGTTGCTATGCATGATGGATTACTAACAAAATCTTCCCCCAAGACGTTGGTGAGAAATTACCAGCCATTGCCGGAAGAGACTTTTCCAAACGGATCCTTATTTTTAATGAAGGAGTCCGAGGAGCGGAAATAATTATCGGCGGAGCAGGCGGTACCCCATGGTACAAAGTAAAAACTCCACCTATTTATTTCCATGACACCGGCGACGATATGCTGTTAGGAAACAATTTCCTACAGGCATTCAAGCGGTTCACACAGGAAAACGAGACCAGGAGACTTATTTTCACAACCCTTTGTGATCATAAGATTATGGTGCAACGACTACGGGAGGCGTTTCACCGAAAATTCCCTATTAGTTTTTGCAACAAGCGTGGTGATGAAGGAAAACTTCGACACCCAAAGATGAAAGATCAGCGGAAATTTGGAGAGGCAATTCTTCAGTTCCGACAACAAGGTCCTAGTGAAAAGGATTCTCAAACTTTTGACTGAGTTAATAACATGTCTTTAAAAGAGCAGGATGAGGAAAGAGTAACTCCAGAAACCCCGTTGCTACTGAAAAATGCTTTACGAGAAGAAGTTCCACAACCTGAATCTACCCTCGAAGAGCGAATTACTCTAGAGGATGTAAAAAGGAAGATTCGTAGGAACTACAAAGAGGATCCACTGGCATGGTGGAACAAAAATGAGCTCAGAGATACTTTGAAGGTTAAAACTGGAAAAGAAAATGAGTTTGTTAGGTACAAGCCGATCCCCATGAACCAGGAAGATCGAAAGGATATGCAGATCATACTTAAGGAGCATCTTGACCTTAAGTTAATCTCCGCAGGTATTTCTCCATACAGCAGCCCAGGATTTCTTGTACGGAATCATGGAGAAATTAAACGAGGAAAGCCAAGATTGGTAATCAACTATAAAGGATCAACGAAATCTTGGAGTTCGATGGATATTTTATCCCAAGTAGAGAACATTTGGTAAATAGCATCAAGAATGCCAAAGTATTTTCTAAATTCGATTGCAAGTCTGGGTTCTACCAGATTAGAATGGAGGAAGCAAGCAGAAAGTTTACAGCCTTCTCCACGCCCCAAGGTCATTATATCTGGAATGTTATGCCAATGGATTGGCAAATGCTCCCCAGATATATCAAAAAAAGATGGATAATCTGTTCAAGGATTACTTCAGCTTCATGTTTGTTTATATTAACGACATCCTCATAGCGTCAAAAAATATGGAAGAACATCTTACACATCTGGAAATCTTTTCGGACGTTTGTTACAAGGAAGGATTAATGCTTTCCGAAAAGAAAGCAGTGATTATTAACAAGACTTGAAGTCCGGACTTCACATCCACCTCCAGACTTCTATAAATACCAAGGCATTCAGGAAGCTAAGGACATCAAAAATTCTCCATAGTTTTCTGAGAAATAAATTTAGAGTCTCCAAGCTTTGTAATATTTCAACTTTCGTAGCTTGGTAATATTTCTTTCTTTCTTTCTTTTGTAATCGTTTGTATTATTGTTCTGTTTATGTGTTCTTGAGTCGAGCCTCATCTATATGAGAGGCTAAACAAGTCCGTCTCCTCCCAAAAGGAGACGTTTTAATGTAATAAATATTATAAGTATTCCAGAATAAAAATAAGGCTGTTGCCCAGCTATCTCCCAGATTTCTTTAACTCTTTTTTATATCTTGATTATACCTTACGCCCTAAGGTAGGAAACGAATTAGGGCTGTGCTGTGCGGTTTCTGAAGGAGTCGGATAACTGGCAGACTAGCCTCGCCAGTGTGCTGAGGTTGAATGGTGAGGAGCCATTCGTAAAACAGTCTGGAGGCAGTAAGTTTTCGACTGGTGGCGTTGCGACCCACCTCACCCGGTGCCGTTATGGTCAAAATGGTATATTTCAGTTTGCTAAAATTTTATTGTAATACGGAAGCATGTTGGGCCTTTTATTGTTTTTTAACATTATCTTCAAATCGGGTTGTGAATTATAATTAGAAGATTGTTACATGAACTATGAGTCCTTTGCAAAAGTATGCTCTTGGGTTCGCCCGAGATTACAGAAATTGAAGGATCTCATGTTCATAAATGCTACTGTTCATGAATAAAAGGATAAAGAAGATGATAAATAGTATATAGATGCTTATTTGTTCTTTAAACATTTTCTTAGGGTTAAGAATGCAATTTTATTAAGAGTTGGTTGGACCATGTGGACCACTTGGACCACATGGACCATGGGTTTTATAGTCATTTCAATCAAGAATGGACCTAAGTGAACTAAGGTTTTTTAACTAGACTAGGATGAATTAAGTTTCAGGAAAGGATACCGGCCCGCAATTTTCCCTTTAAAAAAATACATCCAATTTGTTTCCACCCATTAACTTGGTTGTTAAAGCCAAACGTTTCAGCCCCAAATTATAACCTTTATCCATTTTTGTAATTTATTATCCAATATTCTATGAATTTTTCTTTAATATCAATATTTTATCATGAGATATAAACAATGTTTGTTTACTTAGTTTGAAAAAGTTATTTTAAATAAAATATTGAGTGTTTGATATTAAAATAAAAAAAAAATAAAAAATAATCAACTTCAATTTTATTATAAAATTGTCACCGTTAACTTAAAATACACATAAACATCTCATTACTTATTTATCTGCTTCCGACAGTTGTTTTTTTTTTTTTTGTAAAGAACCAATAATAGAATCAAATATAGCACATATCCAAAATATGTTTTTTTGCTCTGAAAAGTAAATAAACATTTTTCGAAAATATTTGGAAATATTACTATAAGATCTCACACACAACTGCTCTTTTACACAACAAATCTCAAATGGTTACCCTTTTACACTCAAATTTCACACATTTTTATGCCGCGTGGCGTGCCTTATTTATGTATTCCACGTAAAGTCATGTGATTGCTTTTTTAAGTCACTATTAGCTTATATACTGATCTTTTCTTTGTAATAGCTTTCTTCGAGAGTTTTTGGCCGAATCCACTCCTAGATGCTGCTATCTTTTTTGTTTTCAGTAAAAAAAATGCTTTCCGTAGTAAAAGAACAAGGATTAAGGAGGGAAATTCTTTGGTGCACCCGATGCACCAATGATCAATACACATACATATATATGATGTTGTGTATCGGTGTTTTGGGAGAATTTTCCGATTCAGGAAGCTAACGTGGTTTTATATAGCAATTCCTAGCTAGCGGGTGCACCAAAGATCAACAAAAATACATATACATATATGATGTCGTGTATTGGTGTTTGGGAGAATTTTTCGATTAAGGAAGCCGACGTGGTTTTATATAGCATTTCCTAGCTAAGGGTCTAGTGTCCATATAAATAAGAGAATTAGAAAATTTTAAATTATAATTTTTTCCCCCAAAAATAGAATAAAAACTTTATTCTTTGAAGCTTCTATTAAATTTCATATCGTGTCAACATGAGAAATGGTATTTAATGATGCCATGAAAGGAATGCAAATAATCAAAAAGAGAATGAGAAAAGTTAAAAAGGATCAATAAAGAAGAGGGACAAGAATAATAATAAGAAATAAAGCAAAGTTTGCTTTAGCACACGATTTCCTATGCCCTGCTTTAATTGATTCGTGTGATATTCCCTTTGATTATCTTCATTTTCCCTCCGTTTCTCAAATAATTCAAGAACCAAGGAAGAATGTCCGAGCAGGTAAAGATTCTTCATTTCCATTGTTATCAGTCTTGGGCTTAAGTTAAGCTATTTTGTTGATTCAAAGCACTCATTTTTCTACTCCCCTAATCTTTAGTTGGTATTACGCCATTGTTCTCTTGAATCTTGCTCACGAGCCCCATGAAACTGAAACTCAGTAAACGGGGGCGCGATATAGGAACTCTTACCCGTGCTGGAAGTTCCATTTTACTTTTGTTTATGTCGGTTTCTTTATTGTCACATTTAGTAGCCTGCACAGTTTCTTCTGTTAATAGTGTTGGCGGCGAAATGGTGAGTCTAGGGCTCGACCCGCGAGACAAAAGTGCGCTTTTGGAGTTCAAATCTGAGCTCCAAGATCCCTCTCGCAGCTTGTCAAGCTGGGATGATTCAGTTTCTGTTAATGCTAGCTGGACTGGTGTCACCATATCCAGCCAGACTGGGCGGCTCACTGCTCTTAATCTTTCTGGCCTCACCTTGTTTGGCGAGATCCACCCTTCTTTCTGCAACCTTTCTTTCCTTGAAACCATCGTTTTATCCCGCAACCAGTTCCACGGCTCTGTC
Source organism: Haberlea rhodopensis (assembly GCA_907163345.1). NCBI lineage: Eukaryota > Viridiplantae > Streptophyta > Magnoliopsida > Lamiales > Gesneriaceae > Haberlea > Haberlea rhodopensis. Next base: position 130,579 of record CAJQUN010000306.1, read on the forward strand.
CTGTTGTGTTTTAGACTCTTGAGGAACCTTAAAACTCTGGATCTTAGTTATAATGGCTTTGGTGGTGTTGTCCCAGAAGCACTTGTAATGCTCGACCATCTGACTCGGTTAGACCTTAGCCATAATGAGTTCACGGGTAAAATTCCCTTTTGGATTGGGAATTTTTCTCTCCAACTTGAAAAACTTGATCTTGGATTCAATTATGTTAGTGGTGAGATGCCCGCGAGTTTGTATTACTCAATGTCACTGAAGTACTTGGATTTGTCCCACAACTACTTGTCGGGGATTCTGGATGAGTTTCGGCAAGGTTTGATGTATCTGAACCTCGAGTTCAATTTGTTCTCTGGTACTCTACCATGTTTTTTGTCTTCGTATCAGACTCTCTCGGTGCTTAATTTAGCGAATAACTCCATTGTCGGAGGAATACCGGCTTGCATTTCTGGTTGTCGTGCTTTAACTCAGCTCAATCTGTCCTTCAATGAACTGCAATATGGGATTTCCCCGAGATTAGCTTTTTCAGACAAGTTGGTTGTTTTGGACTTGAGTTTCAACAAGTTTTCAGGAAATCTTCCAAGAAGTATTGTTGGGATGCCAGAAAATTCCAGGCTTCTGCTCCTTGATATGTCTCATAACCAGTTCACTGGTGATATTCCCGAAACTATCACTGAGTTGAAAAACTTGCAGGCCTTGCTCCTCTCACATAATCTTCTTACCGGGAACATACCAGAGAGTATCGGAAATTTGACTTATCTTCAAGTGATTGATCTGTCGTACAATATGTTTTCTGGATCCATCCCTTTAAACGTTGTGGGGTGTTTTCAGTTGCTAGCACTGAAGTTGAACAACAACAATCTTTCTGGTGGAATTCGACCGGAGCTAGACGCACTAAATTGTTTGAAAATATTGGTTCTAAGTAATAATAAAATTTCTGGGGAGATCCCTCTCACTTTGGCTGGATGCAGGTCACTGGAAGTTGTAGATTTGAGCTCGAATAATCTCTCTGGTCCTTTAAATGACGCTATAACCAAATGGTCTAACCTTAGGTTCCTCTCCCTTTCTCATAACATGTTTGATGGAGCTCTACCGAGTTGGTTATTCACATTTGAAGCCATCAGAACAATGAATTTTTCGGGTAACAAATTCTTCGGTCATATCCCAAATGGTAGCCTCAATATTAGCTCGAATTTCAACAATGGTGACTTTTTTACAGCAGATTTTAGACAGCCATCAGTTTTGATTACTGATCTCGACTTACTAGTTTCAGTCACGATTGCTGACAAAACCGAACTGAGCTTCGGTTACAACCTTTCAACGCCGGTTGGAATTGATATCTCTGATAATTTACTGCAAGGAGAAATCCCTCCTGGACTATTTGGATTACAAGGTCTCGAATACCTGAACTTGTCATATAACGATCTTGATGGTCGAATCCCGTTCGGTTTAGGGAAGATGCGGAGTTTAAAGGTCCTGGACCTATCACACAATTCCTTCTTTGGTCCTATACAAGAAAACATATCCAGTCTTGGAAACTTAACATTCTTGAATCTGTCAAATAACTGTCTTTCGGGGATAATCACGACGAGGCAGGGGTATTGGAGATTCCCAGGAGCATTTGGTGGCAATCCGGAACTGTGCTTCGTGTCCTCGCCCTCTAATGGTGGGTGCGAGGAGCGAGGCCTTGCAGCAGTGTCAAGAAAAACATTCTCAGAAGAACTCGAGCGTGGACCAATCTCCGTAGCTATTTTTTGTTTAAGTGCATTGGTCAGTTTCTATGTAGGTGTGATTGCTGTGTGTTGTTCAGCACAAACCAGAAGCTACATTTTGCGGACAAAAGCTTAAACTTTGTGTTTGGATGTCATGTAAATGCTCTTTTGTTGTGTGGTGCAAATATTGAGATATTATGGAGATAACTTGAGTACATCATATGCTCGTATTCAAGTATATGTCTAGCCAATTGAGCTTCGATATTGTTTTCCAAAAATTAATGTATATTATTATTTAATATTAGTTATTTTTGTAAATTTACACATGATTATTATAATTTTATAGGATTCAAAGGAAATTTATGCAGCAAACACAATGCCTATTTCCAACTCATCAATTAATGCTAAAAAAAGCACAATGTTGAACTCAATTCCGGCAAGTAAATTATTTTCCAGTCGAGCTCGAGTAAGGAGTGAGTTTGACTGTTAAAGTGCATTCTCAGTACTTGATAAAAACATCTTAGACTTCAAATTAAATAGATTCTATTTTAGTACAGATTTTACGCTAAAATACTGCAATATGTGCACGAAATATAATATTTATTTCCAGCTCATTTACTTCAGTTTTACTAATATTCTAAAAACATTCTTATTAGTTTGTTTACTATTAATATTTCATTATAAACTACATACTTAAATGTTTATTAATATATTTATGAATTAAATTTACACAAAAAAAATTTGTACAATTAATAGAATAGAATATAATATGATATATAATTTACTTATATTGTACTAATTAAATATTATAGCAATTTGAAAAAGCTTATAATTAGATACTATTTAAAAAGTAATATGATTTACAATACTTGTGCTTTAACCTTTTTTTAGAAAATCATAAAAAAAAATTGAAATATTATAAATTGTTATTTTTATTTTTCAAAAAATCAATTTAGAACATGTAATCAGAAAATTTATATAAAGATTAATACTTACATGATGTGATTGGATGATTCCCGATCAAGAATAGGTGGACTTTGAACAACAAGTGTAAGGACCCCCGTGCCCTTAACCCGTAATTAGTGCATTAAGCCATACCATGAGTGCATATAATCATACCATCAGGGGAAAAAACCCTATGCAAGTGCAACACCGTATGCTACCCAGAAAATTTCTTGCATTCAATTCCCAATATTCAAATTCCCCCCTACCATTATTATTCACATAACATGCACCCACATAATACACTAATATGCTCTTAGTTCATTTAGCAATTTCCATAATTAATTGCATGCAACCATAATGAACAGAAAGAGGCCATAGCCCATTTATACATCCCATATACACGTAAGGTGTACTCAATGAATAAACGTGTATTTGATGCATAAAACACTATACCGGATACCGCTACTGGTACTTCTATCCTGGAAGCACCTTCCAAGCACAACTCGATCTCAACACTGGATCTGAGCGTCCATCCAACCAGCTCTGGTACCTCGATCCTGGAAGTACCTCTAACCAAAAGCCCGAGCTCGACTCCAAAGCCGCTACACCTGTGTTACCTGCCCCAACAGAGACAGCCCCCACACGGGGTGAGCATACCAATACCACCAATCACAAAATAATAATATTGCAATTCATAATTTACAGAATGTAAATGCCATAATTTAAATGATACTCCCTGGATGGCAATACCCTCATCCGGGATCCCATGCATTGTCCCTGTTCTCAAAATAACCAAACTCATCAAATTCCCAAAGCCAGTTAATCACCATATAGATTAACTAATACAGTTCTATCATGTCAGCTCCATAATCAATATGTAAAATCATTATACATAGGCCATAGATTTCACATATATTTAACCAAGGATTCCATGTTCCCGTAACATTGCTCGCTCCACAATAGCGGCATTCTTAACCCAGCGCACGCTCAACAATAGCGGCGTCATAACCGGTAGTGCTCAACGGCGACAACACCCAATCGTTGCTCGCTCTAAAGCGGCACCCTATGATTTCCAATGTATGTCTATTTATCACAGTTACCATATACCATGCATATCATTATCCATTTGAAGTAAATATAATGCACCATGCATTTCAATACTTACCACATGCCAGATATTGCAATGTCCATATAATACCATTACCATACACCATGTATTCCAATGCCCATTTAATACCATTATCACAAACCATGCATATTACAGTTGCAATACTATAATAGGTTATGCTCGTACGTCCCACGTACCTTAAGTCTCCGTAGTCCAAGCCAAACCTTCCTTGAGTCCCATGCCTAGAGAAATATGTGCTAAAACACATAAACGACTCAAAATCAAGAATAAGCATGCGATCACGTGCCCACGCACGTTCAAGACTCCCAATCATATCGTCAATCCATGACGATTACCAAAATAAAAGCCCCCCGGCTAAGCATGCATACTACCCAAAATATTCCATTTTATATGATTAACAGATAGCCAAAAACCCAACCAAAAATTCCGTTTAATAAGCTTGGTTCCAATCAAACCATTTTAAAAGCCTAACATTCTCATTGGAATGTGAACAACACTCCGGAAGTCGGCCCTTTAGACCTCGGTTCCAAAATCCCAACATTTTCCAACATATTCGAAAATCCATGCAGGTGAACAGTGCCGCGATCGATCGCCCATCAGGCGCGATCGATCGCGCAAGCCTACTGCCCGAAAAAAAATCAATCCGCGATCGATCGCCACATCTCGCGATCGATCGCTGAGACCCTCGCGATCGATCGCCCCCTTTTCGCGATCGATCGCCGATACTGTACATCTTCTACAAATTCCAGTAGCATGTCGCGATCGATCGGCGCCTCGCCAAGATCGATCGCGGACTGCGATTTTCGAAAAACTCGAGTTCTAATGGTGTTTTTCACACCCAACTCCAAACCAACACCCCATACCACCTCAATGCCTCAAATACAACAATTAAACTCCATGAAAACACTGAAATCAACATTTTGGATTTTAACCCAAAACCCCCAAATGCCATAACCAACCCAAAACTCAACCACACAACACAAAACCACAATCAAATTGAAGCCAAAAGAGAGGAGAAGAATATTACCTATCTTTCTTCAAGAAATCCGGCCCCCATAATCGAGTTCTAACGATTTTGCTTCAACCAAAGGGAAGGGGAAGGGTTTGGGGCGAAGGTGGCGTGAGAGGGGGAGGAGAGGAGAGAAATGGATTCCAAATGACGGAATCCCGAGTCCAACGGGTATATATAGCAAAATACCCCAACACACCAAAACCTCCGCAAATACATCATGATTCATTAAAAATCATCTGTTTTCAAAAACTCACCCTCCAACATCAAATCCCCAGACTGGCCCCAACACAAGGCACCCCGGACTCCAAGTCCCACTAAAAACCCAAATCATAGGCTTTCCACCAAAATGAGAATACAATCTCAACCTTTGGATCCAACGATCACAAATGCCCAATCTAACAACCTCGGGAGACCCAAACCGCAATTAATTCCTAATTGCTACAATTAAAAAAATCCATCCAGGATTAATACTACACCGGGATTAACACCATTAATTCCCGGACATCACAATTATCCCCTACTAATAAAATTTCGTCCCCGAAATTGCACCGGTGTACTCCACGTAACACCAGGACTACACAAACAAAACAAAGCCAAGACCCCCGATTCTGAACCACCTTAGAATCGAATTAACAACTGCGAGAATACCAGTCTCGCACTAAGACCTAAAATAGAGCAACCGCCAAAACCAATACAACCCGAAAGATAACAACATACCTCGACGTGAATCGTCCCAGAAGTCAGTCCACCATGACTGAAACTCAACCAAACCTTCATTAATCTCGACATAGATATCTCTCCATGATATCTCCATTACTTGTCCACGATGCTTAACACGCATCGTTATGATGAGGACTACTAGCATACGACAGTATACTCACAGAAAATCCGGTTCCGCTTCCCAGCCCATCTCCTCCAAAGGAGTAGTTGCACCACTTGCAACCCGGACCGGGTTACCCACGGTCACTGATCCACACAAAACACATCACCGAGGATGTTTACACCGGTGTGTTCCAAGAAATCATATCTTGGTCCCGACACACCCTCAAGACTCCACAAAGTCTCAAGTTCCACAGAGGTCACGCAAAACAATCACTTGCATCCCCGCCACGCGTGTCAACCACGACACCAAACAAATCCGAGTCCTGGCCACCCCTTGTCTATCCTGGGATTTTACAATCCTAAAACAGGGAGGCTATCGAATTAACCAGCAAGAACTACCATGGTTTCAAAACACAACAATCCCTCCTCCGGGGAAGTCAAACAACCCTCACGATCATTCATCAGAATGCATCGTGCCAGCGAGATTACCGATCTCGAGGTCCCACAATCTCACACCGGAGATTCACCAAACCAAGCATACAACTCGACGTTCAACAATGAACAAAATAACATTGGCATTCGTATACACTCACGGCATACATGCCCAAACACCAATCACAACATGCATACACAATGCAATAGACTCGGGTATCTCCAATCACACCCAAATCCCAAAACCAACTGTCAAACCCCGATTATTCTCGCCCCACGGAGAATGATGGTTGACAAACCAAAACCAAAGGGTGTGATTTCAACATCACCACCACACGAACCAAAATAACGAATCTCCCCAAAAGATTCAACCGGTAGGAATCACAATACCGTCTTCCTCTCAAGGAAGAAGTCATGAATCCATGATCCTCCAATCCTCGAATTACCGTTCGGAAAACCTGGTATATTAATACCAAAACATATCCCGGAACCCAGAAATATACAATTGGTTAGAGTAGTGCATCAATACTACCATTACCCAATCCAAAAATCCGTATACGCCATGTATACACCTTCCAACGATGCTCTGTACTAATACCATAGTACTCCAAAATCGAGCATCTCCCCGAAGACGTCTCCTCAAACGTCTCACCGAGGTAAGAAATCCATTACTCGGTCCAACATCAGTAATGCTTACCATGGCTGACTTACAATCAAACCACGACCGATGCAAGCTGTCTCCAAGACAGTACAATCCAAATCTCTCCAAGAGATAAAAAAAATCAATATAGTAGTGTCACCCCACTAACTATATCTCACAAACCATTGTGACTCCCATTGCATGCCATATGCAAGGATGCTCAACTAGAGCTAACCACGACTTGTTGACACTCACGTTGGTAATACCAACAAACTTGAGCTGTCCCAGCACAAGTCCCTCAAAACAATGACGTATAACGTCCCCGTGAGGTATTCCCTACCTCAAACACCATGCCACATAGAGACTACAAGAGTCTACCATAACCCTCATCGTATCACCATACGATTCACCAAACTCGAATCCAACGAGCATTATAATAGTTACCACAAGCACACTAAAGCACTGCAACAATACCTGGCTAGTGATTCGCTGGTCCCATAGGCTTATACCAACCTATTAACGCGACACACATTCCATCCCGGTATACCATACCGCCCAAACCATTAGAGTTGTGGGTCATTGCCCAACATATCTCTAAAACACCAAAGCACACTGGACAACCCGGCGTCCACGCTCAATTATCATGCAATCCTAATCCATTAGGACTTCTTCCACGCCCTTAGGGTGGGTGTAACCATGTTTACTCCTCATCACAATAACAAGCGAGTAGTTTCCTCAATGACTACTCTTACCACCATTCACTTGGCCTTAGCCATCCCAGCGAGCATACCCAAGGGTATCATTGCTCGTCAATAATATACCTCCATAATACGATGCGTACTCTCACCGGTACAATGCATCAATGATCCATCGAGCAAACCTGCTCGGCAAAAGGTCTCGTCAACTAAATACCCAGACCCTACCATGTGCCCACCATCGGCACTCAAACCATACAACCATATACATAAACATGAATGCATAAATCACCAAAATGACGCCAAGCGTCCACATAGTTATCCCAAATAACATCGTCGAACATATGACGGTACCTGTCGATACACGACATCCATAATCTCATCGTCAAACACATGACGGTAAATAATAATACACCATAATCACCATACTGATAACAAAAGTAATATGCCATACCTCATCGCTATCGAGATAGCGGAATACCTGTATCCATCGTCCACCAGCGGTACATAAGCAGCACCCATCGCTCGTAGGCGGCATAATCCAGTGCTACACACATAGCGGTATAATCCATCGCTATCGAATCAGCGGCATGATCCCTCGCCATGGAGTCAGCGGCATAAAATGTCGCTATAGATATCCGGCGGTATAAACCATCGCCAATAGAATACCCGGCGTAACCGTCGCCAATAAAATACCCGGCGTAACCATCGCCAACAAAATACCCGGCGTAACCATCGCCAATAAAATACCCGGCGTAACCATCGCCAATAAAATACCCGGCGTAACCATCGCCAATAAAATACCCGGCGGAACCATCGCCAATAAAATACCCGGCGTAACCATCGCCAATAAAATACCCGGCGTAACCATCGCCAATAAAATACCCGGCGGAACCATCGCCAATAAAATACCCGGCGTAACCATCGCCAATAAAATACCCGGCTAATCGCGGACTCAAGAGGTACTCACACTCATGTAGTACTTTGTTCCCGATCACATCGCTACGTCATGACAACGGCATCATCGCTTCGACGTGACAGCGGCATGTATCATCGCTTCGACACGACAGCGGCATCATCGTTTCGACATGACGGTGGTACCATCGCTTCGACGTGACAGCGGCATTTACCATCGCTTCGACACGACAGCGGCATTTACCATCATTCCGGCATGACAGCGGAAATACCCTTCGCTTCGACGTATTAGCGGCATAATATCCCTCGCAATAATAATATGACAGCGGCATTTTTCCTTCGCTTCGACATATTTGCGGCAAATATTCTTCATCGCTATAATACGACAGCGGCAAGTATTCATATCGCTACGCCATGCATGCAACCGTAATGCATAACCCGTATTTCAATAATTGTTTCGGCACGACAGCGGCATCATCGCTTCGACGTGACAGCGGCATTTACCATCGCTTCGACACGACAGCGGCATCATCGCTTCGACGTGCATGCAACCGTAATGCATAATCCGTATTCCCATAAACATCGCCATGAGTGTATTTTAATGCACCTCGCTCCAACATGTAGCGGCAAAGCATTAAAATCATCACTCCGATGTATACCTATGCAACCGTAATGCATAGTCCATGTCTCATAAGACCCTGCAACCACCATGGTTAGCAACACATATGCCAATGATGAACACATATCATAAACGCACATAAGCAATCATGCATAAGTATGTGCTTCTCATTCCCAATAACATGTTCCTAGGCCCTCAACAGCCCCAAAGAGCTAACCACTGCTCTGATACCACTAATGTAAGGACCCCCGTGCCCTTAACCCGTAATTAGTGCATTAAGCCATACCATGAGTGCATATAATCATACCATCAGGGGAAAAACCCTATGCAAGTGCAACACCGTATGCTACCCAGAAAATTTCTTGCATTCAATTCCCAATATTCAAATTCCCCCCTACCATTATTATTCACATAACATGCACCCACATAATACACTAATATGCTCTTAGTTCATTTAGCAATTTCCATAATTAATTGCATGCAACCATAATGAACAGAAAGAGGCCATAGCCCATTTATACATCCCATATACACGTAAGGTGTACTCAATGAATAAACGTGTATTTGATGCATAAAACACTATACCGGATACCGCTACTGGTACTTCTATCCTGGAAGCACCTTCCAAGCACAACTCGATCTCAACACTGGATCTGAGCGTCCATCCAACCAGCTCTGGTACCTCGATCCTGGAAGTACCTCTAACCAAAAGCCCGAGCTCGACTCCAAAGCCGCTACACCTGTGTTACCTGCCCCAACAGAGACAGCCCCCACACGGGGTGAGCATACCAATACCACCAATCACAAAATAATAATATTGCAATTCATAATTTACAGAATGTAAATGCCATAATTTAAATGATACTCCCTGGATGGCAATACCCTCATCCGGGATCCCATGCATTGTCCCTGTTCTCAAAATAACCAAACTCATCAAATTCCCAAAGCCAGTTAATCACCATATAGATTAACTAATACAGTTCTATCATGTCAGCTCCATAATCAATATGTAAAATCATTATACATAGGCCATAGATTTCACATATATTTAACCAAGGATTCCATGTTCCCGTAACATTGCTCGCTCCACAATAGCGGCATTCTTAACCCAGCGCACGCTCAACAATAGCGGCGTCATAACCGGTAGTGCTCAACGGCGACAACACCCAATCGTTGCTCGCTCTAAAGCGGCACCCTATGATTTCCAATGTATGTCTATTTATCACAGTTACCATATACCATGCATATCATTATCCATTTGAAGTAAATATAATGCACCATGCATTTCAATACTTACCACATGCCAGATATTGCAATGTCCATATAATACCATTACCATACACCATGTATTCCAATGCCCATTTAATACCATTATCACAAACCATGCATATTACAGTTGCAATACTATAATAGGTTATGCTCGTACGTCCCACGTACCTTAAGTCTCCGTAGTCCAAGCCAAACCTTCCTTGAGTCCCATGCCTAGAGAAATATGTGCTAAAACACATAAACGACTCAAAATCAAGAATAAGCATGCGATCACGTGCCCACGCACGTTCAAGACTCCCAATCATATCGTCAATCCATGACGATTACCAAAATAAAAGCCCCCCGGCTAAGCATGCATACTACCCAAAATATTCCATTTTATATGATTAACAGATAGCCAAAAACCCAACCAAAAATTCCGTTTAATAAGCTTGGTTCCAATCAAACCATTTTAAAAGCCTAACATTCTCATTGGAATGTGAACAACACTCCGGAAGTCGGCCCTTTAGACCTCGGTTCCAAAATCCCAACATTTTCCAACATATTCGAAAATCCATGCAGGTGAACAGTGCCGCGATCGATCGCCCATCAGGCGCGATCGATCGCGCAAGCCTACTGCCCGAAAAAAAATCAATCCGCGATCGATCGCCACATCTCGCGATCGATCGCTGAGACCCTCGCGATCGATCGCCCCCTTTTCGCGATCGATCGCCGATACTGTACATCTTCTACAAATTCCAGTAGCATGTCGCGATCGATCGGCGCCTCGCCAAGATCGATCGCGGACTGCGATTTTTCGAAAAACTCGAGTTCTAATGGTGTTTTTCACACCCAACTCCAAACCAACACCCCATACCACCTCAATGCCTCAAATACAACAATTAAACTCCATGAAAACACTGAAATCAACATTTTGGATTTTAACCCAAAACCCCCAAATGCCATAACCAACCCAAAACTCAACCACACAACACAAAACCACAATCAAATTGAAGCCAAAAGAGAGGAGAAGAATATTACCTATCTTTCTTCAAGAAATCCGGCCCCCATAATCGAGTTCTAACGATTTTGCTTCAACCAAAGGGAAGGGGAAGGGTTTGGGGCGAAGGTGGCGTGAGAGGGGGAGGAGAGGAGAGAAATGGATTCCAAATGACGGAATCCCGAGTCCAACGGGTATATATAGCAAAATACCCCAACACACCAAAACCTCCGCAAATACATCATGATTCATTAAAAATCATCTGTTTTCAAAAACTCACCCTCCAACATCAAATCCCCAGACTGGCCCCAACACAAGGCACCCCGGACTCCAAGTCCCACTAAAAACCCAAATCATAGGCTTTCCACCAAAATGAGAATACAATCTCAACCTTTGGATCCAACGATCACAAATGCCCAATCTAACAACCTCGGGAGACCCAAACCGCAATTAATTCCTAATTGCTACAATTAAAAAAATCCATCCAGGATTAATACTACACCGGGATTAACACCATTAATTCCCGGACATCACAACAAGTATCAAAGTGATTGTTTATGGTGTCCGAACAGGATATCCCGAATATAATAGGCCTGATGATGTTCCCAACGTGGACACTCCGACCATCAAATCAGTACTCGGAAAAACAAGTGATACAATAATCAAACAAGCAAGAGAATAAGAGTTTTAGAGAGTGTTTTGGGATCAATTAAATAATCATTCTATGTTGCTTAATGCTTGTATTTATAGTGGTGCTTTAGCCACTAAAGACCGGCCAAATCCGGAGCACGATCAACCCATGACCAATGCATGATAAGCTCATAACATGCTCGAGAAATCCGCACATATTACTCATCATTAATACACGTTCAACTATCCGTGTTGACCAGCGGTTACACCCGGATCTTTCATCACTGTTTGACCACGTGGGCCGAGCAGGTATTTGTTCTGCTAGATCATCTTTGTAAGGCCCCGCTTATTAGAAACAAATATATTCAACTAATACGAAGATTTAAAAAAAAAAAATTGACAATAATCACAACGTAATTTGGACAATCCAAATTACACAACAATCAAAACGATCCTCAAAACATAAATCCTAACAACCACTATAATCATAAAACGTCTAACCAAGAAAAGGACACTGAATGATTACAGAAAAACATATTACAATCCTATATAAAAGTAATGTTCTAGAAATACTATGACACGTACTCTAACTCAACTTGACCCTACTAAGCGTCTGACTAGCAACTCTAACACCACGAGCTCTCTGACAGCTACCCTGTTTCCACAGAAACAGCCCCACACGGGACGAGCATACCAATAAACAGGCAACCAACAAACACAAAATATATAACTTGTACAATACAGAGTTATAAGTGATAAATAGTTACTCCCAGAGTAACCCACAATGCGTAGAATATTATCTACTACAATTAGCTCTTCAATGTGCACCTGTTATAATGACACACCTTACCAATAAACCATGATAACTTATACATCTTTCCATGACGGTAAATCTCATGTCATCAGTATCACACTGATTGATATCTCAAAATCCCTGCATATAATTGCTTAACAACAACAATGCAATAATATCTACTCAACTATATATATATATATATATATATATATATATATATATATATATATATATATATATATATATATATAAACATATGGCCCTCAACGGTAAAATGACATATAAATTCTCATCGCCCACAAATTAGCGGCATAACCATGAACCCAAGAGTATATATAGATATATATATATAAACATATGGCCCTCAACGGCAAAATGACATATAAATTCTCATTGTAAGGACCCCCGTGCCCTTAACCCGTTATTAGTGCATTAAGCCATACCATTAGTGCATATTTTCATCTCGATCAAGGGGAAAACCATATGTAAGTGCAACACCATATGCTATCCAGAAAATTTCTTACATTTAATCCACATGATATAAAAATTCCCCAGCCAAGATTATTCATATAACATGCACCCTCATAATACACTAACATGCTCTTAATTCATTTAGCAATTTCATATTTAAATGCATGCAAACCATGAATGAATAGAGAAGAGCTGTAGTCCATTTATACATTCCATATACACGTAAAATGTACTCACGTAAGAGCACCAAATGAACACGCGTGTATCTAATGTATAAAACACTCTACTGGATACCGTTACTGGTGCTTCGATCCTGGAAGCACCTCCCAAGCGCATCTCGATCTCAACTCTGGATCTGTGCGTCTATCCAATAAGGTCTGGTACCTCGAACCTGGAAGTACCTCTAATCAACAGCCCGAGCTCAACTCCCAAGCCGCTGCTACACCTGTAATACCTGCCCCAACAGAGACAGCCCCCACACGGGGTGAGCATACCAATACCACCAATCCAATAATCATAACATTGCAATTCATAATTTACAGAATGTAAATGCCATAATTTAAATGATACTCCCTGGATGGTAACACCCTCATCCGGGATCCCCTGTATTGTCCCTGTTATCAAAATAACCAAACTCATCAGATTCCCAAAGCCAGTTAATCGTCACATAGATTAACTAATACCGTTCTATTATGCCAGTTCCATAACGAACATGGTAAAATCATTATATAAAATACCATAGATTTTAAATATATCTAACCAATAATTCCATGTTCCTGTTTCATTGCTCGCTCCACAATAGCGGCATTCTAAACCCCGCGCACGCTCAACAATAGCGGCGTCATTACCGATGGTCGCTCTACGACGACAGCATTCCAATTCATTGCGCACTCAATAGCGGCACCGTATGGTTCCCCATGTATAACCATTTGACACAAATACCATTTACCATGCATATCGCTATCCATTTATACCAAGTATCATGTACCATGCATTTCAATGCCTATTTGATGCAATTACCACACGCCATGTATTCCAATGTCCATATAATGAGATTATTACACACCATGTGTTTCAATGTCCATTTAATGCAATTATCACATATCATGCATTTTTACAGTTGCAACATTATAATAGGCTATGCTCGTACGTCATACGTACCTTAGAATTCTGTAGTCCATGTCAAGCCTGGCTTGAGTTCCATGCCCCGAGAAACATGTGCTAAAACACATAAATATTTCACAATTAAATATAGGCATGCAATCACGTGCCCTAGTACAATCACAACACCAAATCGTATCGTCAATCTATGACGATAACCGAATTATAAAAGTTCCCGGCTAAGCATGCATAATACCCCAAAAATATAGTCAATCCATGACAATTAACCTTTTAAAATAACCCGGGGCGAAGCATGCAAGACACCCAAAAAGAGCCAAGAAACAACAAAAAGGGGCACCAACATACTGGCCATCTCGATCGATCGAAATTTCATCTCGATCGATCGAGAACCACCCTCCGATCGATCGGTCAAAATCCCGATCGATCGGTCCACTGTTCCAACGCCACAAAACATATTCTGCCATGCTCGATCGATCAAAAATATTTTCGGATCGATCGAGCAGCCCTGTAAACGCGAGAAACCTCCAAGAATGAGTTCCTTTCAACACCAAATCACCTACAACTCAAACCCACTTCAATTTACAACATAAAACCAACCAAAAACCATCCAAACACTACAAAACCTAACTCCCAACATAACAACAATGATAGAACAAGATTTACCCCTTGAACCCCAAGATACAACATCAAAACCAACCAATGCTCAACAAAACTTTACAATAATGAAAGCTTACTGATGTGACTAGAAATAGACACATCTTGAGTGCTTAATTGTCTACGGTTTGGTAGGTTTTGATAGATAAATTGATACGTATGCTACCTAATCGTATATTTGTGTAATTATAGGTACAATCGAAGAAAAGGAGCTAAAAGCGATGTGTAAAGACCAAGGAGAGACATGGACATGAAAAGGACTCAAAGTTGATCAAGAAAAGGGCAAAAACGTAATTTTAGAGGTGGCAATCGATCGCTCGGAAGAGGAAATCGATCGCCTATGGACAGAAACATTTTCATCAAATTTGAAGAGTCAGCGATCGATCGCGAAGAAGTGGCGATCGATCGCCAAAGTCTACTGGAGCTCGGCGATCGATCGCCTCAATGATTTTTCCGAAAAATAAAAGCCTCGCGATCGATCGCCACACATCAGGCGATCGATCGCCGAAGAGTCCGAAAATAAGGAAATTAGGTCTTTTACCATGTTTAGAAGATTGTAACCTATTTTATCAACCACCAACCCCCATAACTCGATTATTCAGTTCTTAGGCAGAGTTTTTCATAGTTTTGATACTTTAGAATATTTTGGAGCTTTTAGATTAATTGGTTTTTCAAGTTTTCTTCAAGAACAACGAAGAACGGAACCGGAATCGACAAGCCGGAATCGTGATTTATATTAGTAATTTCTTTTCCTTTATTTATTTAATGTTTTCCATTGAATTTTTATTGTTTTTAGATTTAATTATGCTAGGCTAAAACTCTTCGATTCTTGGTTGAAGGGATACCTGCTTTTGGAATTGAACCTTTTATGAGAATTTGGTTTGATTGTTGAATTTTATTTCGATTTCAATTCGTTTCATAGATTTCGAATTCCATGATTGTTGTGTTTGTGTATTAGACCAATCACCTAATATTCATTTGCATAATCGATAGTTTGTTAAGAAACAACTAAGATCAATAATTAACCGGCTGTAGGTGTTATTGAATTCTTAGGAGAAACGGTTGAATAATCAATTTTAACGGCTGTAGTTTTCATTGATTAGATTTATCGAACTCATTAGCAGCTTATGGATGAGTGGAGGGGGTTTAGGGACCAAAAAACTGATGTGAGGTGGATGGGATGTAAAGGGATGCAAGTGGCTCTATCTTATATCATAAGGAAATCAATTATATAAACTTAAACAAAAGCATGGTGTATAAAACACCCCAACATGATATTCTAAAAGCATTTACCAAAATGCATCAAAATCCCAATTAGAACCATGCTTGTCCGAAAATAATTATCAATTTCACCATCAAGCCATAATCACCCCTAATTTCCCAACATGCATAACATGCACCCCGAAATGCACCCCAGGTCACCCATACCATGTGACTAAGCATTTTTACCAAGATAATTAATTCCAACACATAAATTAATTATCACCGTAAGAATCATATAAACACAATTAATTCCTAATTGCCACAATAAAAAAAACATTAAAGATTAATAACCCTCCGGGATTAATACCAATAATCCCAGGACATCACAATTATCCCCCGCTAATAAAATTTCGTCCTCGAAATTTGCACCGGTGTACTCCACGTAACACCAGGACTACACAAACAAGACAAAGTCACAACCCCGATTCTGGACCACATTAGAATCGAATTATCAACTGCGAGAACACCAATCTCGCACCAAGCTATAAAATAGAGCAAACGCCAAAACCAATAGAAACCCGAAAGATAACAACATACCTCGATGTGAATCGTCCCAGAAGTCAGTCCACCACGACTGCAAATCAACCAAATCTCCCTTGGTTCTGACATGGATATGTAATACCCCAAAATGTCATGTAATTATGTGCTACGATGATGATTTATGATATGTTTAAGGGTTGTGGTGTATTTGATTTGGGGGATTATAATTATGATATGATGATATGTTTTAGGGGGCATGTTGGGTGTTTTAAAGGATGTATTAAATTAAATGAAGTTATAAATATCGAGTGAGGATATTTTAATACATTGTACTAAATACCGGGACACAATTAAACACCACATGACCACCCTACCCACACCAACCCCCACCCATTCGGTCACTTCACCCCTCCCCCACTTGTTCAACCCATACCCCCACTTGCCCCAACCCATGCTATCACTCATTGCTTGCATCAACTCTCCTCCACCTCCTTCTCCCTCTCTTTCTCTCCCAAAATCGATGGAGTGAGCTGCAGATAGGAGAAGGAAAGGCTTGTGATTTGTGTGCAAAAGCTTACCGAGAGGGGTAAAGTTTTAATACTATGTTCTTCAGAGTTTTGTTTGGGTTTGGTTTTGGTGGTGATGATTCCATGCATGCTAGTATAGGTTTGGGTGAAACCTTGGTATGGATGCTTGCATGGTAGTATTATGTAACTACTAGCATTTAGTTCGAGCATGCTACATGTTTTATGTGATAGATTTCTGGCTATGAAACTATGTGCTCGAAAATCTGGGCAAGGAAGAGCATGCTCTGTTTTCTGTATAAGTTGGATGAGGTTGAAGATTTTGATGATGTTATGATGCATGTTAGCTTAGGATTTGTTAAACCTTTGATTTAAGTACCTACATGGATGTTTTATGAAGTTCCTAGCATGTTTGTTTGAGCAAGTATGATGTGTTATGAAGTAGAATTGATGAGATGAAATGAGGTCCTCGAAAATCTGGAAAACTCCCGATTTTCAGAGTGCTCGATGGATCGAGATTCTTGTACCGATCGATCGAGCGAGGCAGAAGCTTTTAAACATGGTTTGAAATTCAGGCGTCGATCGATCGAAGGATTTTCCGATCGATCGGTGAAGCTCCTCGATCGATCGGTAAAATATTTCGATCGATCGATCGAGACAGAGTGTTGGGCACTGTTTATGCACAGTTTCTCGATCGATCGAGACCTTGGGGCCGATCAATCGAGAGAGGCAGAATGTTGAAAAATAAAATGATGATTTATTTTGTTAAGTTTATGGTATGAGATGATATTGTGGCATCTAATATGGTATTATGTGGTCTTGTAGAACCATCCCAGGTGCCAGCACAGTCAAGGAGATAAAGTCTGTTGACTCCTCCTCCTTTAAAAAAGGTACGTAAGAGACGTACGGGCATCGGACTGTAAAACACATCTCTACACTATGACTATGCATTTATCGCATGAATGTTTACGATGAAATGATGATGTTTATACGATGTTTATATAATGATGTGATACGATGTTTATTATGTGGTAAGATGCCACAGGGTAAGATGCCCATATGGTAAGATGCCATACGATGTTTATTATGTGGTAAGATGCCACAGGGTAAGATGCCCATATGGTAAGATGCCATACGATGTTTATTATGTGGTAAGATGCCACAGGGTAAGATGCCCATATGGTAAGAGGCCATACGATGTTATTATGTGGTAAGATGCCACAGGGTAAGATGCCCATATGGTAAGAGGCCATACGATGTTATTATGTGGTAAGATGCCACGGGGTAAGATGCCCATATGGTAAGAGGCCATACGATATTATGATGTGGTAAGATGCCACAGGGTAAGATGCCCATATGCATGAATATGAATCAGGGACAACAAAAAGAAGTTAATGAATAACCAGCATATTTACTTAACCAATATTTCATGCATTTACTACGATGTTTTATGATGTTAAGTAAGATTGTATATGCTCATGATGTGTTGTCCCTGTAGGTACACTTTTGGACTAAAGGACTAAGGGTCGGGTTGAGGCAGTGAGCTATGAGGAACACATGAATGTTTAGGTTTCAAGTTATGATTAGTATCTACTCTAGGAGTAGTGTAAATCTAAATGTTGACATTCTTTTGCGAATGTAATGAATTATTTTTGAAGTTTTGTATTTTGGCCTGTAATCCTGTTAACTCATGTAACAACCAGAACCTTAAGATGTTATTAATGCATGATTAGTCCTTCTTATGTCACTATAACACTGTTAAGGTGGGAAGACCCCACATTAGTGGTATCAGAGCAGTGGTTAGATAACCCGGGAATGAGTGAAGGGTAGCCTTAGCAATAAGTTAGCTAGGTGCTTACTTTTAAACATGTTTTATATGTGTGTTGCATATGAAGTAGAAGATGTTATGCTAACATGTTTAATTATCTAACGATGTACTTTATGAACTGCTTTTGGTATTGTTGTTAACCCTTGTGTTGCAGCATGGTAGCAAACACCGAAGTAGGTGATGCGATAAGTGTCAATGCAAGTGCTGGGCGTACGAATCCACTACCACCGCCAGCCTTGGGGGAAGAGCCCTCTGAACAACAATTATTACCCGGGGAGTTGAGCTTGTCTCAGTTTTTGACATACCGACCTCCGATGTTCGAAGGAACGGAAACCGGGGAAGTGGCCGAGGAGTGGCTAGAGAGGATAGAACAGATATTTGTGGCAGCGCCTTGTGCGAAGACGGCATTGATCAGATTAGCAGAATTTCAGCTGGCTAAGAAGGCACTGATGTGGTGGAAGACCACAGTGATAGAGCAAGAGGCTCAGGGTCAGGAGATCAATTGGAAACTGTTCAGGACTAGGTTTCTGACCCGCTATTTCTCAGCTGCTGCGAGACAGGCTAAAGAGGATGAATTTACCAACTTAAGGCAAGGTACAATGCCTGTATCAGACTATGCTCTACATTACTGTTCTTTACTCCGTTATGTGCCCCACATTGCTGCGAACACCCAGGCTAAGATGAGGAATTTTATGAAAGGCTTGAGGCCTGAGCTGTATGACAGGGTCGTCACTTATGGCCCTGCCTGCTTTGACGATGCGCTTTCACGGGCTGAGTAGCCGAACTGGGAGTTGGTGCATACTCTGATGCCGTGCCACCTCCAGTACCCCCACAGAAATCTACTTCTGACAATTTGAAGCCCAGGGGTGATCAGTTTAAGCCTAGGGGGAACACTTCAGCGTCGAGATTCAGTGGAAAGAGGCCCGAGAATCGTTGGAAGGGGAATCGTAGGAATGACACCCCTACGGGAAGAGGACAGCCTCAGGGAGACAGATCTGGAAGGGTTCAGTGTACTCTTTGTGGGCAACCACATTTGGCAAAGGATTGCATAGGATGCTATGTTTGTGGCGACATAGGCCACTTTGCCCGGCAGTGTCCCAACAGGGGAAGACAACAGAACTCTGCGGGGAGGCCTACAGACAGAGCAGCACAACACAGACCACCTTTCGCACCGAGGCAATATGGAGGTCAGCCCACGGGGCCACCTCAGGGGCAGGTTTACGCTTTGACGAGGGAGCAGGCTACAGCGGCTCCGGAGGAGGTTATAGCGGGTACGTGTCTTTTATTTACGCACCCTGCTTTTATATTGATAGCATAGGTGCGTCACACTATTTTGTGTCGACGAGTTTTGTGGAAAGGCACCACATATGTACTTCTCCGTCCCCCATGCCTCTTATGGTCTCGACACCCGCTGGAAGAAGTTTGACTACAGATCAGATTGTTTTTGATGGCCTCATTTATTTTGAGGATAACGAATTAAGATCGGATTTCATTGTGCTGGGAATGTCAAACTTCGATTGCATTGTGGGCATCGATGTGCTGAACAAGTATCAGGCAGTTGTGGACTGTAGACAGAGGACTGTTAGGTTCAGATCTGATTTAGGAGTCCAGTGGACATTCTATGGGGATGGTTCTCGTCCAAAGATTCCGTTGATATCTGCTGTCAAGATGTCACAGTTATTGGAACGAGGCCATACCGGATATCTTATCTATCCTGTGGATAATGCGGAAAAGAGGAAGGAATTAAAGGTTAAGGATGTGCCAATAGTGGCGGAGTTTCCTGATGTTTTTCCGGAGGAGATTCCCGGATTCCCACCGACGAGAGAGGTCGAGTTTGGGATTGAGTTACTACCGGGGACGTCTGCAATTTCTCGGGCCCCGTATAGGATGGCACCAGCAGAGCTAAGGGAGTTAAAGACTCAGTTGCAAGAGCTCCTTGATAAGGGCTACATACGCCCTGGGGTGCGCCTGTTTTGTTTGTTAAAAAGAAGGATGGATCGATGCGTCTATGCATTGACTATAGGCAACTGAACAAAGCCACAGTAAAGAACAAGTATCCACTCCCGAGGATCGATGAC
Source organism: Haberlea rhodopensis (assembly GCA_907163345.1). Taxonomy (NCBI): domain Eukaryota; kingdom Viridiplantae; phylum Streptophyta; class Magnoliopsida; order Lamiales; family Gesneriaceae; genus Haberlea; species Haberlea rhodopensis. The sequence continues at coordinate 151,585 of CAJQUN010000306.1, forward strand.
TTGTTTGATCAGTTGCAGGGTACGAGGCTCTACAGTAAGATCGATCTGAGGTCGGGGTACCATCAGATTCGAGTAAGAGAAGATGATGTTCAGAAGACGGCTTTCAGGACTAGATATGGGCACTATGAATTCTTAGTCATGCCTTTTGGGGTGACAAATGCCCCAGCTGTTTTTATGAGTCTGATGAACAGGGTGTTTCAATCATTTTTGGATCAGTTCGTCATAGTCTTCATTGACGCTATACTCATCTACTCCCGGACCGAAGAAGAACACGCGGAGCACTTGAGGACAGTACTTCAGATCCTTAGAGATCATCAACTATATGCAAAGCTCAGCAAGTGCGAGTTCTGGTTGAGCATCATAGTATTCTTAGGCCATGTTATATCTAGCAGTGGGATATCTGTGGATCCCAGGAAGATTGAGGCTGTGATGGAGTGGGCTGCACCCACTTCTGTACCTGAGATACGGAGTTTTCTCGGTTTGGCAGGATATTACGGACGTTTCGTCGAGGGTTTTTCAAAGATCGCCAAACCCCTAACTCAGCTGACTCAGAAAGGAGTTTCCTTCTATTGGTCTGAGGCATGTGAGGAAAGTTTCCAAGAACTGAAGCGCCGCTTGACTACAGCACCGGTGTTGGTAATTCCGTCTGAGAATAAGAGATTCGCCCTGTATACGGATGCATCACTACAGGGTTTGGGCTGTGTGTTGATGCAAGATAAGCACGCGGTGGCTTATGCTTCGAGGCAGTTGAAGCCTAATGAGACCAGATACCCAGTTCATGACTTGGAGCTGGCGGCTATTATCTTCGCCTTGAAGATTTGGCGGCATTATCTTTATGGTACTTCATTTACCATCTTTACGGACCATAAGAGCCTGTTATTCACTCATGCAGAGTTGAATATGCGGCAAAGAAGGTGGATGGATCTGCTTAAGGATTATGATTGTGAGATTGAGTACCATCCGGGTAAAGCGAACTTGATAGCAGACGCCTTAAGTCGGAAGGTGAAGAGTACTGCTGAGGATGCTATGAGTCTATCAGCTATGATGACTTCTTATTGCCATCTGGGCTATGATTTTGATGTAGACACGTCGCCTGTGCGAGTGTCGACCTTATTGGCGGAGCCAGATATATTTGAGGCAATCAGGAAGGCCCAGAGGTCGGATAATGAGGTTCAGAGATGGACGTCATTGGTACTTAAAGGTCAGCCATCCAAGTTCAGAGTGGCTGAGGATGATTCTTTAAGACTGGGCAACCGATGGGTAGTCCCAGATGCACCAGAGTTACGTAGAGGAATATTGGAGCGAGCTCACAGTAGTCGGTTCAGTATCCACCCAGGAGGAAGAAAGATGTACAAAGACCTATGCGGTCAATTCTGGTGGAGGCGCATGAAGAGTGATGTGACTGCCTTCTTTAAAAGATGTTTGATCTGCCAGCAGGTAAAGGCAGAGAGACAGAGGCCTGGTGGCGAACTGATGAGCTTAGAGGTACCCGAGTGGAAGTGGGAGCATATCTCTATGGACTTTGTGACCCACTTGCCAAGGACGGCCTCGGGATTTGATGCGATCTGGGTGATCGTAGATAGGCTGACGAAGACGGCTCATTTCATCCCTTACAGTATGTCATATACATACTTGAAGATGGCCCAAATGTATATACGAGATGTGGTGAGATTGCATGGTATTCCAGTCTCGATAGTGTCTGACAGAGACCCGAGGTTCACTTCACATTTCTGGGAGGGTCTCCAGACAGCTTTAGGCACAGAGGTGAGACTGAGTACGGCCTATCACCCTCAGACAGACGGTCAGACGGAGCGTACCATTCAGACGCTCGAGGACATGTTGAGGGCATGTATTTTGGAGTTTGATACTCCGTGGCAGGATTCAGTGCCACTGGTGGAGTTCTCCTATAATAACAGTTATCAGGCGAGCATTCAAATGGTTCCTTTCGAGGCTCTGTATGGATGACGATGTAGGTCACCGCTGTATTGGGAGGACTTGACTAGCAAAGCGGTCGGAGGACCGGATATGAACAGGAATATGGAAGACAAGATAAAGTTGATACGCCAAAAGATGAAAGTGGCCCAGGATAGGCAAGCAGCCTATGCCAATAAGCGGCGACGACCGCTGGAATTCTAGTTAGGAGACAGGGTCTTCTTAAAGATTCGCCCTTCAGGGGTGTAGTTCGTTTTGGTATGCGGGGAAAGTTATCTCCGAGGTATGTCGGGCCATATGAAGTATTGCAGTGTATCGGTACTTTGGCATATCGTTTGGCTCTACCGCCGTCTTTATCTGGAATACACGATGTTTTTCACGTTTCTATGTTACGGAAGTATGAGCCAGACTCGTCTCATGTCTTACAGCCTACTGAAGTTCAGTTAGACTCAGATGTGTCCTACGTAGAACGACCAATCAGAATTCTGGATCGAGAGGATCGCTGTAAGGACTCCCGTGCCCTTAATCCGTTATTAGTGTATTAAGCCATACCATTAGTGCATATAATCATACTATCAGGGGGAAAAACCATATGCAAGTGCAACACCATATGCTATCCAGAAAATTTCTTGCATTTAATCCACATAATGTTCAAATTCCCCAACCAAGATTATTCATATAACATGCACCCTCATAATACACTAACATACTCTTAGTTCATTTAGCAATTCCATATCTAATTGCGTGCAAACCATAAATGAACAGAGAAGAGCCGTAGCCCGTTTATACATTCCATATACACGTAATATGTACTCACATAAGAGCACCCAATGAATAAGCGTGTATTTAATGTATAAAACACTCTACTGGATACCGTTACTGGTACTTCGATCCTGGAAGCACCTTTCAAGTGCAACTCGATCTCGACTCTGGATCTGAGCGCCTATCCATCCAGCTCTGGTACCTCGATCCTGGAAGTACCTCTAATCAACAGCCCGAGCTCAACTCCGAAGCTGCTGCTACACCTGTACCACCTGTCCCAACAGAGACAGCCCCCACACGGGGTGAGCATACCAATATCCCAAATCTCATAATCACAATAATGAAATTCATAATTTACAATATGTAAATGCTATGAAATATAAGAGATCGTCCTCATCCGGGATCCCCTGTACTGTCCCTGTTCTCAAAATAACTGAAACCATCAAATTCTCAAATGCAAGTTAATCATTACATTGATTAACGAATTCACTTGCCACATACTGACATTATAACAATAACATCAAATCATTAAACAATGATCACAAATATCCCATATATCTCTTTTATGGTTCCATAGTTCTAATTAATTGCTGGCTCTACAATAGCAGCATTTCATTCTCACGCATGCTCAACAGCAGTGGCGTCATAACCGATGTTCGCTCGAAGGCGACTATCTCCAATCATTGCTCGCTCAAAAGCGGCACCATGCAATTCCCGATGTATATACATCCATTTGTACCAATCACCCTTAAACATGTATTTTTAACATCCATTAATACCCGTTTATTGCTAAAACCGTATATCAGGCACTTTCATACACATTTATTGCCATACAGTGTGTCATGCACTCAACAATTGCATTTAAAATAAGGGGCTATGCTCGTACGTTATACGTACCTTAGAATTCCGTAGCTCGAGTCCAAACTTTGCCCGAGTCCCACGATCCGATAAATTATGTGCTAACACACCAAAAACTCACAATCAACAACAAGCATGCTACCACGTGCCCAAGCACGTTCAAACTTCTAAACTTATCGTCTAACCATGACGATTACCAACACAAAATCCATCCGGCTAAGCATGCATAATACTCAAAATATTCCATTCAACAAGTTAAAAAGATAGCCAAAAACCCAACCAAAAATTCGGTTTAATTAATTTTGGCTCCAACCAATCCATTTTAAAAGTATAGCATTCCCGTTGGAATGTAGACATTGCCCCGGAAACGGCCCCTTAAAACCTCGATTCCAAAATCCCGACATTTTCCAAAATTTTGAAAAAAAACAAAGGGAACAGGGCCGCGATCGATCGATGCCAAGCCGCGATCGATCGCGATACCCTACTACCCGAAAATAAACAAGCCGCGATCGATCGCCACATCTCGCGATAGATTGCCAAGACCCTCGCGATCGATCGCCCACTTTTCGCGATCGATCGCCGCTACTGCTCATCGCCTTCCCAAAACAGAAACATGTCGCGATCGATCGGCGCCAAGCCGCGATCGATCGTGACCTGTGGGATTCCGAAAATTTCGAGCTTCAATGGTGTTTTTCACACCCAAACTCCAAACCAACACCCCATACAACCTCAACACCTCAAATACAACAATTAAACTCCATAAAAACACTGAAATCAACATTTTAGATTTTAACCCAAAACCCCCAAACACAAATCCAACCCAAAGCTCAACCATAACACGCCATACCACTATCAAATCGAAGACAATGGTGAGGGGAATGTTAATACCTGATTATCTTCGAGAAATCCGGCTCCCGAGCCAAGCTACCAACGATTTCCTTCCCAAGAGCCAAAGAGGGGAAAGGGGGAGGAGGGTTTGAGCGATGAGAGAGAGAAGAGAGAGAGGGATTCCGTACCAAATGACGGAAATCTCGAGTCCAACTGGTATATATATAGCAAAATGTCCCAACATACCAATACCTCCACAAATACATCATGATTCATTAAAAATCATATGTTTTCAAAAACTCTCTCTCCAACATCAAATACCCATACTGGCCCCAACAAAATGCATCCCAGACTCTAAGTCCCACCAAAAACCAAACACATAGGTTTTCCACCAAAATGAGAATACAATCTCAACCTTTGGATCCAACGGTCCCAAATGCCCGATTTAACAACCTCGGGAGACCCAAAACCGCAATTAATTCCTAATTGCCACAATTAAAATCCGTCAAGGATTATTACCACACCGGGATTAACACCATTAATCTCCGGACATCACAATTATCCCCCACTAATAAAATTTTGTCCTCGAAATTTGCACCGGTGTACTCTACGTAACACCAGGACTACACAGCAAAACAAAGTCACAACCCCGGTTCTGGACTACATTAGAATCGAATCATTAACTGCGAGAACATCAATCTCGCACCAAGCTCTACAATAAAGCAAACGCCAAAACCAATATAAACCCGAAAGATAACAACATACCTCGATGTGAATCGTCCCGGAAGTCAGTCCACCATGACTGCAAATCAATCAAAACCCCATTGGTTCTAACATAGATATCTCTCCATGATATCCACCACTCGCCCACGATGCTTAATACACATCGTTATGATGGGAACCACTAGTATACAATCAGTATACTCCCGGAAAAATCCGGTTTCGCTTTCCCGATCATCTCCTCCAAAGGAGTAGTTGTACCCTTTACAACCCGGGTCGGGTAAACCACGGTCACTAAACCACACAAAACACATAACTACCGAAGACTACAACCATGTGTTCCAAGAAGTCCCATCTTGGTCCAAAACACACTATCCAGACTCTACGAGGTCTCAAGTTCCACAGGGGACATGCAAGACAAACAATTGCATTCCCAAACACGTGTCGACCGTGACACTAAACAAATCCGAATCCTGGCCATCCCTCAATCATCCTAGGATTCAACAATCCTAAAACAGGAAGGCTGTCGAATTATCCAACAAGAATTACCATGGTTCCAAAACACGACGATCCCTCCTCAGGGGAAGTCAAACAACCCTCACGATCATTCATCAGAATGCATCGTGCCATCGAGATTGTCGATCTCGAGGTTCCACAATCTCACACCGGAGATTTACCAAACCAAGCATACAAACTCGACGTTCAACAAGGAACGAAATAGAGTTGGCATTCGTATACTCACACGGCATACATGCCCATACACCAACACAACCTACATACACAATGCAATGGACTCGGGTATCTCCAAGCATACCCAAAGTCCCAAAACCTACTATCAAACCTCGATTATTCTCACTCCACGGAGAATAGTGGTCGACAGACCAAAGCCAAAGGGTGTGATTTCAACATCAACACCACACAACCAAAGCAACGAATCTCCCAAAAGATTCAACCGGCAGGTATATTAATACCGCCTTTCCCACAAGGATAGTGTCATGAATCCATGACCTTCCAACCTCGAACCCCCGTCCGGAAAACTGGATATACATACCAACATATATCTCGGAACCAAAATATGTAATTGGTTCAGAATAGTGCATCGAAGCCACTATCATCAAATCGAAACTCGTATATGCCAGGTATACTCAACCAACGATGCCCTGTACTATTGTCATAGTACTACACAACTCGAGCATCCTCCGGAGACGTCTCCTCGAACGTCTCACTGGAAGTACAAAGCCATCACCTAGTCCAACACTAGTAGGGCTTACCCTGGTTGATTCACGATCAACCCTCAACCAATACTAGCTGTCTCCATGACAGTACAATCCAAATCTCTCCAAGAGATAAAGTCAATATAGTAGTGTCACCCCACTAACTATACCACACAATTCCAATTGTGACTTCCGTCGCATACCATATGCAAAGATGCTCAACCAGAGCTAACAACGGCTTGTCGACGCTCACGTTGGTATTTCCAACAAAAATGAGTTGTCCCAAAACAAGTCTCTTAAAACATTTGACGTATAAACTTCTCCGTGAGGTATTCCCTGCCTCAATTATCATGCCACAAAGAGACTACAAGAGTCTACCAAAAGTCCTCATCGTATCATCATACGATTCACTGAACTCGAATCACACGAGCAGTATAATGGCTAACACAAGTACACCAAAGGACTACTACAATACCTGGCTAACGGTTCGTTGGCCCCATAGGCTCATACCAACCTATCAACGTGACACACGTTCCATCCCAATATACCATACCGTACAAATCATTAGAGTTGTGGGTCATCGCCCAACATACCTCTAAAACACCAAGCACAATGGACAACCCGGTGTCCTTGCTCAACTATGATGCAATCATAATCCGTTAAGACTTATCCAACACCCTCAGGGTGGGTGTAATCATGTTTTCACCATATCATAACAACAAACGAGTAGTTTCCTCAATGACTACTCTTACCACCAATCACTTGGCCTTAGCCAAACCAGCGAGTATACCCAAAGGATATCATTACTCGAACAATATATACTTCGAATATGTGCTGCGGTACAATTCCTGTACGGTGCACCCAATAATTCTTCGAGCAATCTGCTCGGCATAATGGTCTCGTCAACTAGTGACCCAGACACTACCATGTGCTCACCATCGGCATCCAAACCATACAACCAAATACATAAACATGAATGTATTAATCATCAAAACGACGCTGCACGTCTACATAGAAGCTCCACTATGTCATCGTCATCCCGTGACGGTACCTGTCAACATATGACTTTGAAATAACATCGTCGACTCGTGACGGTATATGTCGATACACGACGTCCATAGTCTCATCGTCAACGGTATAAGTATATCAATGCATATCATCCACAATAATGCTAATAAAACAGCAATAAACCATACCTCATCGCTAATGAGATAGCGGCATACCTGTCTCCGTCATCCAACAATGGTACGCAATCAGCATCCATCGCTCACAGGCGGCATAATCCAGTGCTACGTACATAGCGGTATAACCCTGTCGCTATAGAATAAGCGGAATAATCCCTCGTCATAGAGTCAGCGGCATGAAACATTGCTATAGATATCCGGCGGCATGAACCATCGTCAATAGAATAGCGGAATGAACCATCACTATGAACACCTGGCGGCATAAACCATCGCCAATAGAATAGCGGAATGAACCATCGCTATGAACACCTGGCGGCATAAACCATCGCCAATAGAATAGCGGAATGAACCATCGCTATGAACACCTGGCGGCATAAACCATCGCCAATAGAATAGCAGAATGAACCATCGCTATGAACACCTTGCGGCATAAACCATCGCCAATAGAATAACGGAATGAACCATCGTTATGAACACCTGGCAGCATAAACCATCACCAATAGAATAGCGGAATGAACCATCGCTATGAACACCTGGCGGCATAAACCATCGCCAATAGAATAGCGGAATGAACCATCGCTATGAACACCTGGCGGCATAAACCATCGCCAATAGAATAGCGGAATGAACCATCGCTATGAACACCTGGCGGCATAAACCATCGCCAATAGAATAGCCGGACCCTAGTCATTGTTACGGTAGTGTATTTTAATGCCCCTCGCTTAAATAAAACATGCGGTACTCCCACCCCTCGCTTCACATATAGGCGGCATAGAATAACCTCGCTTAAATGGACATGCGGCGCTCCCACCCCTCGCTTCACATTTTAGCGGCAAATATTCTTTCCTCGCCTCATATGATAACCACGCTTCAATGTGACATGCGGTGCTCCCACCCCTCGCTTCACATTAACGGCACAAAACAATAAATAGCGGCAAGCATTTAAAATCATCACTCATCCATAACAATGACTCATGGGATATTCACCAAGTATCCCGTCTATACCTGCAACAAAAAGCATATTCCATATTCCAACATACATCATCATGAGTGTATTTTAATGCACCTCGCTCAAATGCGACATGCGGCACTCCCACCCCTCGCTTCAACATTTGGCGGCAGAGCATTAAAATCATCACTCCATTGTACACATGCAACCACAATGCATAATTCCATGATGTATATAAAACGCAGGTTACCGTTCGTGTCTTTCAACCCTTGCCTTAGCCCTTCGCATCATAGTGTCCCTACAGGAACAATCCCAAACCATGAGCATACGAGAATCCATATTCCTCACAATATGATTATAATGAGTAAATGCATAAACTATGAGTACAAAGTGTTAGCAATGCCCTTCAAGCCAATGGACCAATGGTTGGCCTGTTGGGCTTAATGGACCCTAGCCCAACTAGACAACTATAAATATATCAGTCATTCTCTAGGTTTGATGATTTTTTGATTCCATTCACTCTCATAGAAATGCCAAGATCAAACTAGCACTGGTGTTGGCTTGTAGATCTGGTCAGGTTGGTTGGACTCGAGGGTCACCGCTATCAGATTCACGTCGGTGAACGGTAATTCCTTTTCGTGCATTTATTTGATTTATGCATGTTAATATATGAATCAGGCGCGATCGTCCGTCCCTGGGTCAGATCTGTTTATTGTATTATTTCCGCTGCGTTTGGATCTGGCGCCGGGGTACGGAAACCCAACAGTGGTATCAGAGCCAGGTTGCGCTTTGAATCATGTATTCAATAATTAATTTTTATTAGATCGTTTTCCACGCAATACTATTCGTATTTGGATTTTCAAAAATGTGGAATCCGGAAAATATAGAAAATGGATTAAAATGAGTTTTAATCGAGACCCAAAACCCGTCACCGGAGAACCAATGGCCACAATCACTCACGGCAGCTGTAGCATGTGCGGCGGCGCACACGGCGGAGAACTGTTCTCCGCCGCCGTGCGCCGCCCAGGTTGGAATCGAACCATCTGCGACAGTATCGCTCGATCTCACGTTGAACTCGCTTGAACGTGTGCAATTGTTGCAGACGAAAATCTTGCGAGCCCCATGAAAAATCTGAACGAAGCTTTTCGCAGCGAATCTCAGAATTTGTCTCGCGATTGAGTTTTTTGTTTTGCGTGAGAATGGCGACGGAAAGCGAGACCGGCTGCTCGCGAATCCAGTGAGAGACACGAGGGTGAGGAGGAGGCGGCGCACGGGCTGGAGGCGCAGGGTGGCGGCGGATTTCGCAGACTAACCCTAACCCTAAACCCTAATTTTTGAATTGTTGGGGATGATGAACAGTAACTCGAATCTGATTTTTCGAAATTAAAAAAAAAAAAAAACAAATTTTTTTTTTGATAAATCCGAAAATAGGGTATTTTTTGGGGTTGAAATTGCAATTTTTAATTTTTTGGATCCAAATTGGTTTGGAGTCCATAAATGTTTTTGGGTCATTTTAGATGTTTTATCCGGATATTATTTTTGAAATAAATCATAATACTTAATTTATTAAAAATGTGATTTTTAATTTATTAAATGTAAAATGGAGATTTTACAATTAGTTGAAATTTAATTAATTGAAAATTGAATGAAAATGTTTCATTTAATTTGTTAATTTTATTTTTGGCTAATATTATGATTTGGGGTAAAATAGTGATTTTACCAAGTAATTGAAAATTTAATTAACTGAAAATTAAATGAAAGTGTTTCATTTAATTGTTAATTTATTTTCGATTATCATTATGATTAAAAGGTAAAATAGTGATTTTACCAATTAATTGAAAAGTAATTAATTAGAAATTAAATAAAATGGTTTTATTTAATTTGTTAATTTCATTTTCAATTAATAATGCGATTAGTGGGGAAACGATAGAATAAATTAATTATTGTGCTCTAATTACATGTGATGTGATTAGTACAATTACATGTGATGTAATTGACTAGTTTAATGTTTAATATTATATGATGTGATTGCATGGTGGATGATTACGGGCCTTGACCAATGTGTTTAGGTGAATGCTTAGGTTTTTATTGTTTCATTATTATTGTGATTTTTGGTTATCAGGCCTGCGAGTCTGCTCTCTCTATTTTCTGATGTATCCCACCCCGGATTTGTATCCCTATTCTCTTGTTTGCACGATTTAAATGTAAAATCTTTAGAATTAGTGGGAGATCGAGATTGAAGACGGAGCACCAAGAATCAAGACATGTATAATGGAAGCAAAAATGTAATAGGATTGCATTGCATACCTACATCACCTTAGACAGACTTGTGATCCACGTATGGCTCACGTGGATCAATTAGGAAAAGGCCGTAATCGTCCATATTTATTTTTATTATGCATATGATGTATGATAAATGTTTGTTTGTATGTTTTATTAGTACATATGATTGCATGAATAAAACATAGTTGCATGAATCCGGCAAACAAACAAACAAACAAGTACTTGATGAGATTTGAAAATTATTAAATCCCTCTTTTGAATATGATTCAAAAATTTTAATATCAAACTGTAAAGGGAGCTCAAAGGAGTTTGTTGTTTCCTGTCTTCCATCAACAGTTAAGCCATGAGACGCTACTTGTGTCAGGTGTCTTGTCTCACCCTCGTGGGGGGCATCTGGCATGGGAAAGCTGTGTGTTTAACTGCCACTTAATTAAGGATAGGGTTCTGTTAACCTTTAAGATTACTCACCCTCGTGGGGTCTTATTGGCGAACGTTACCATCCGTGGGATGGGTTAGTTTGACGTGAGAAGGCATAATTGGCCTGCCTCCGTAGGGTTATGCCAATCACGAGACGAATAACTTGGGGGTTGCATATGATGCAATTGTGAGCTACCTTTAGTATCATGAGGTCGGCTGGACCCTCGCCCGGGGCTATCATGAGCTAGTTGGACTCCAAGCCCACTAAGAAAATACGATTTTCCGTTCATTTGTCATGAGGGTGACGAATTCGAAAAAATTTAGTGGGAGCATTCAATAACTAAAGTCCATAGTTTTTGAATTAATTAATAATCAAACGGTTTGCATGTATTTTCTGTTTATTCTCAGTATTGTGATTGCCGTGAATTCGATTGCAACAATTCTCGATACAAACAAAGTAACCGCACCAAATTATTCTGATTGACTATTAATTTTAAAATAGTGCTTGCTTCTAAAAGGTTGCTATATACCTTGGTGGGAGCCTCCTGTTGAAGTGTCTCCCCGTTCGTCTCATGAAAAGATCGCCACACTTGAGAAGTGGTGGGACGATGATCTCTCGGCTAGGTGCTATATGATAGCATCAATGTCACCAATGAGTTTCAACACAGATATGAGAAATTCGTTCACATTGCTGATATTTTCCAACACCTACAAATGTTGTTTGGTGGACGGACGCGATTACTGAGACTCGCGATTTCAAAAGAGCTATTTTCATTTTACATGCGAGATGGGGCTTCGGTCTATGAGCATGGTGTAAGAAAAATATCTCTTGTTGAGAAATTGGAAAATCTGAATGTGACAAATCCTCATTAACTGGCTATAGATTTGATCTTGTAGTCAAAATGTTGGAAACTCATGAGTCCTTGATTCAAACGGAGAAACGTGTTCTTCTTGTCGAATCTTCTACCAATGGTAGGAAGAGTTCAAGGATAAAGAAGAGGAAGGGAAATGGTTCCCAACCTTGAAAGACGAAAGAGGATATAGTAGCAACTAAGAAAGGAGAGGCATCTATGTTTTCACTGCTGGTCACTATCGCAAAATTGTAAGGAATACATATACTAGAAGCGTTCTAGAAATGGTATGTTATATATTAAAATTAAATGTTTCTATTGGTTCTACTTCTTTGGTATATGATGCCATTTGTGCTCGCCTTTTTTTTACAAAGAGTTGCATGTGATGTGAAGAAGTAGAGAGCCCTAGGAAGGTGAACCTACCTGAGGCTAAGCATTGTAGCAAGAGTTGTTGCAATGGCTGTTTGAAACATTTATTTAAAATAAAATCTTGAACTGGTTAGGAACTGGTTTGAGCAATTATTTATTTGTTCTAGATTTAATAATGAACATTGTTCCTATTTTGATAGAGAATGATATTCTTTTAAATATGCGAATGTGATTTGCATTATTTTTAAGAATGCATGTTTTATTGAATCTGGTGAACTTATGAATGATTAGTATGCTTATATTCAAAGAATATAAAAAAGAATAATAACTTAAATCCAACATATATTTAGCATGTGCTGAATGTCCATTGAATTTGATTCATATGGACGTATGTGGAGCACTAAATGTTAGTGCAAGATGATGTTGAGTTATCTTAAAGAGGATGTGATTCTCTCCCAGTAACTCTCTAAAGTTACATATTGGTTGAGTATAATTCATACAAATGCAGTGACCAAAACTCTATATACGATATGGACTGAGAAATAATCCAAATATAGATTTGAGATTGTTCTGCTTATGTGAAGCAGCCAGTGAGAGATGAGTTGGATAGTTGATCCAACTTATTTTATTTTGTGGAAATTTATATTATCAATTGGAGACAAAGTGTTTGTTTCGCAAGTGCAGTCTTTCTAGAGAAAATGTTTCTATTAGAAAGGAATGATAATATAATATAACTTGAAAGGGTTCAAGAACCACAAACCACTAGAAAAGTGAAAACGGTTAAATTAATTGAGTCAATCACAACCTTTGATTTACACACACCAAGGAGATTTGAAATTGTTTCAAGAGCTCCTGATAGAATGAATCTACTCCTTGAAAGTAGTCAAGAAATATACCATGGATATGATCCTTGGACTTTCAAGGAGGTGATGTCAGATATTGATTCGGGACATTGGCAAGATGCCATGAAATCTGAAATGGACTCCATGTACTCCAATAAGGTATGGGCCTTAGTAGATCATCTTTGGGAATTGTTCCCATTGGCTGCATGTATTTACAAGTGAAAGCTTGGAGTGGATGGGAAAGGTAGTGACCTTCAAAGATTGACTGGTGAGAAACGATTATTCTCATAGGCAAAGAGTTGTTTATGAGAAAAATTTCATCGGTTATGATGCTATAGTCTATTTAGATTTTATTAGTTATATCTTTATATTATGAATATGAGATATGTGTAATGGATGTGAACACAACATTTCTCAGTGGTGGCATGAGGTAGAAATGTAGCAGCCAAATGTGTTTACAACTTCTTGGAGTGAGAAAAATATTTTTAAACTCCAGAGGTCCATTTATGGGCCTAGGAAGGCATCCCGAAGTTTGAACTTCTGTTTGATAACATCATCAAAGTGTTTGGTTTTGTTAAAAATCTGGAAGTAACATGTGTGTGCAAAAGGGTTAGTGGGAGCATGGTTACATTTGTTATGCTTTAAGTTGATTATATCATGCTCATTATGAATGGTATTGGATTAATCAATTAAAGCATGATTATCTACTAATTTCTCCATGTAAGATTGGGGGAAGCGTCATACGTGTTTAGCGTAAGGATCTATAGGGATAGATCTAAAGGATGCTTGAGATATCTCAATCTACGTACATAAACAATGTGCTAAAAGGGTTTAGCATAGAATAGTCGAAAAACGAGTTACTTCATAATATGTCATAGTATTCATCTCTCGAGTCAATGGGTTTTAAGATTGATAAGGAGAGTGAAAAGATGACATTGGTACCTTATATTTCTACTTTTAATAGCATAATGTATGCTATGTTATGTACTTGGCCTGATGTATGTTCTTAGTGTAACATTAGACAGATCCCGGTGAAGATCACTGGAAAATTGTGAAAATAATCTTCAAGTGCTTATGAAGAACTTAGGATATGTTCATGTTTTTTTGGATCTGAAAGTGGAGAAATAAAAGTTGAAGGCTAAGCTGATGCTTGTTTTTCAGTCGGATGTAGATGACACCATATGAATGTTCGGATTTGTATTTAAGCTTAATGATGATGTTGTCTCTTGGAAACGTTCCAAGCAAGACACCATATCGGATTCCACCATTGAAGCTGAATACATTGCAGCATACGATGCAGCAAAGAGGCAGTTTGGATATGAAATTTCATCCAAAAGTTGGGTGTAATTTCTAGTGCAGTTGACACAGTCTCTGTGTACTGTGACAACATTTGAGCTATTATGAATAACATAGATCTCATCAGGATCCAAACATATATTGAGAAAATATCATCTAATGAGAGAGATGGTAGATGCGACATTATTATCGAGAGAATCGCTTCAACAGAAAAATATAGTGAATCCACTGACAAAGCCTTTACAACGATTGGTGTCTGTCAGACATCTTGGGAAGATGGTCTTTAGACACATGAGTAGTTGGCTTTGGGAAAGTGAAAGATATTGTTGTCATATGTGATTAAGTAAATCAATAGTTGATTGATTGTACTTATAATCTTATTGTGACAAATCTTTGTTTGAATATTAATATATATGGCACTTCTTCATCTGTTTACCCATGCATCTTGATGTGTTGATGAAGTCCTTGAGATTGCTATAGTCCATAGAATGTGGTTACGCATATGATGGTGGCCATGAAATACATTCTCGACTGCGATTTCTAAATGTTCCTGGTCGATGAGCCTTCGAGAATGGGATATCGATATATGCTCGTTAGAGACTGGTATTCATGATGTGTCTAGTGTAGCGCGCCGCGTTTCATCGGCGTTTGGCTTGGAGAAGTCAGCACACATGAATAGGTGCTCATTAGGAATGAGTTCACTGAACGACCCTACTCGGAATTCTATAAGTGGTTATCATTTGTCGAGTATAGAATTCCTAGTCATAGTTGTGCACCATTACTCCTCATGACCCGAGGCGTCATTGAGGTCTTGACAGATAGCTGTTTACTTTGATTTAATGACTGATCACATGCGGGTCATAAAGTTGTTATTTTGGGTATTCAGTGATGCTGTCAGAGGCCTATGATTGTCGTTGGGGATTCACCACTGTCTTGATGAACCAGGATGTCCTATGTGTTTTTCTATATATGATTCGAGGAATCTCTGGCCAGAGTGGGTAGTGCTTGTGAAAAATGGGTTTTTCATATACGCACACAAGGAATCATATAATGTGAAACAAATACATAGTTATTGAAATCATAAGGGCCTCGACCAACCAATGCCCTTGATTCAATCGGGACATATTGAGTGAAAGGAATGTACTGCACGCTAACTATGGCTGACAGGTTCTCGTACGTTGCTAGTCATTTGTATCTAGGTCTTCGTGAAGCGCAGATGCTAGGCGCTACCCACGATCGGTAGGTTGTTGCTGAAATTGTATTTCAGCCATTGTCTATTAAAGGAGTTTAATTGACAATGAGGCATTCAGGGTAAGCCCAAAGAAGTGTTTGACTTCTAAAATCACAAAGGTTGTGATCCTACTGCTATGATACACTTGAGCCTCGTTGGGTCACAATCAACCGGCCGCCGATCTATTGATGAGAATTGAGACTTAAATGTTAAGTGCTCAAATTGAGTGATTTAGAAGAGATGCATTTAATTTTTTGAAAGCTCCTCACTTTAGTGGAGTTTCTATATTTGAAAATGTTTCATCTATAGAAAGTTCTAAAATTAAAACGTTTAATATATTTATGTCTCATAATTATGTACATTAGTAGTACATCAAGTTATTCAATTGGATTGAGTTGCTTGGATTATGAGTATGTAGTTTTGTTTTGGCTTTTGGGCAAGTGGGAGATTGTTAGCAATGCCCTTCAAGCCAATGGACCAATGGTTGGCCTGTTGGGCTTAATGGACCCTAGCCCAACTAGACAACTATAAATATATCAGTCATTCTCTAGGTTTGATGATTTTTTGATTCCATTCACTCTCATAGAAATGCCAAGATCAAACTAGCACTGGTGTTGGCTTGTAGATCTGGTCAGGTTGGTTGGACTCGAGGGTCACCGCTATCAGATTCATGTCGGTGAACGGTAATTCCTTTTCGTGCATTTATTCGATTTATGCATGTTAATATATGAATCAGGCGCGATCGTCCGTCCCTGGGTCAGATCTGTTTATTGTATTATTTCCGCTGCGTTTGGATCTGGCGCCGGGGTACGGAAACCCAACACAAAGTACTTCCTGTGTGATGTCCGGGGATTAATGGTGTTAATCCCGGTATGGTAATAATCCTTGATGGATTTTTAATCGTGGCAATTAGGAATTAATTGCGGTTTTGGGTCTCCCGAGGTTGTTAAATCGGACATTTGGGATCGTTGGATCCAAAGGTTGAGATTGTATTCTCATTTTGGTGAAAACCTATGAATTGGGTTTTAGTGGGACTTAGCGTCCGTGGTGCCTTATGTTGGGGCCAGTCTGGGGATTTGATGTTAGAGAGAGAGTTTTTGTAAACAGAAGATTTTTAATGAATCATGATGTATTTGTGGGGGTATTGGTATTTTGGGGCAGTTTTTGCTATATATACCAAGTGGACTCGGTATTCCGTCATTTGGCACGGAATCTTTCCCTCTCTTCCCTCTCTCATCGCCCAAAACCCTTCTCCCCCATTTCCCTTTTCTCCCTTGGAGGAGAAATCACGGGTAGCTTGGTTCGGAGGCCGGTTTTCTCGAAGATAATCAGGTATTAATCTTCCCCTCGTCATGGTATTCGTTTTGGTAGTAGTATTGTAGTGTTTGGTTGGGTAGTGTTTTGGTTATGGAATTTGGGGGTTTTGGTTGAAAATCAAAATGTTGGTTTTAAGTGTTTTTATTGAGCTTAATTCGTGTATTTGTGGTGTTAAGGAAGTTTGGGGTGTTGGTTTTGAGTTTGGGTGTGAAAAACACCATGGAAGCTCGAATTTTTTGGAAAATTGCAGGTGGCGATCGATCGCCGAGGTGGGGCAATCGATCGCGACGGGCGGCTGTTGAAAATCGAAGATGATGAACAGTCCAGGCGATCGATCGCGTGTCCAAGGCGATCGATCGTGAGCATGTTGGCGATCGATCGCGTGTCCAAGGCGATCGATCGTGAGCATGTTGGCGATCGATCGCGAAGGGTGGAGATCGATCGCGAGAAGGCACTGGTTGGCCACTGGAGTGTGGCGATCGATCGCGGTAAATGTGGCGATTGATCGCCACCCGAAGGAATTGGTTTTTTTGGAATTTTTGGAAAATATCGGGATTTTGGAATCGAGGTTTAAAGGGGCCGTTTCCGGGGCAGTGTATACATTCCATTGGGAATGCTATGCTTTTAAAATGGATTGGTTGAGGCCAAAGTTTAATAAAACGGAATTCTCGGTTGAATTCTTGGTTATCTTTTAAACTTGTTAAATGGTATATTTTGGGTATTATGCATGCTTAGCCCAGGGGCTTTTATTTTGGTAATCGTCATGGATTGACGATGGGTTTTGAGGTTTGCAAACGTGCGTGGGCACGTGATCGCATGCTTATTCTTGATTGTGAGTTGTTTATGTGTTTTAGCTCATATTTCTCGAGGCATGGAACTCAAGCAAGGTTTGGCTTGGACTACAGAAACTTAAGGTACGTATGACGTACGAGCGTAGCCTATTATAATGTTGCAACTGTAAAATGCATGGTATGTGATAATTGCATTAAATGGGCATTGGGGACACATGGTGTGTGATGATTGCATTATATGGGTATTGAAATATGTGGCATGTGATAATTGCACGAAATGGGTATTGAAATGCATAGTACATGATACTTGCTATAAATGGATAACAATATGCATGGTAAATGGTATTTGCGTCAAATGGTTATACATTGGGAACCATACAGTGCCGCCATTGGGCGAGCAATGATTCGGGATGCTGTCGCCGTTGAGCGACCATCGGTTATGACACCGCTATTGTTGAGCGTACGCGAGGTTTAGTATGCCGCCATTGTGGAGCGAGCAATGAAACAGGAATATGGAATTATTGGTTAGATATATGTGATATCTATGGTCCTTTACGTTATGTTTTTACCATATTGATCATGGAACTGGATGATAGAACAGTATTAGTTAATAGATTAACTGGCTTTGGGAATTTGATGAGTTTGGTTATTTTGATAACAGAGACAATACAGGGGATCCCGGATGAGGGTGTTACCATCCAGGGAGTATCATTTAAATTATATCATTTACATTCTGTATTTGAATTGCAATGTTATGCTTATTGGATTGGTAGTATCGATATGCTCACCCCGTGTGGGGGCTATCTCTGTTGGGGCAGGTAACACAGGTGCAGCAGTAGCTTTGGAGTTGAGCTCGGACTGTTGATACATGTAGGGTCTTCCTACCTTAACATCATATAGTACACATATAATGGACAGAACATGCATTTATAACCTCTTAAGGGTTCCGGTTGTAGCTTGAGCTAAGAAGATTACAGGCCAAAATAAAATTTCCAAAAGCTATTTAGTTACATTCCCAATAATGGATGTTCAAGTTATAGATTTATACTACTCCTAGAGTAGAGACTATCAAAATCCTGCATCCTATATTCATCTTGTTCCCTTTTAGCTCACCGCCTGAACCCGACCCTAGGCCCTTCGGTTCAAAAGTGTACCTACAGGGACAAAAGTGTACCTACAGGGACATACACATATTTACTTAACATGATATTAAAAGACATACAGTAATGCATAGCATCTTAGTTAAGTAAAAGTTATTGGTCGTTCTTCAACTTCCTTTGTTATCCCTGATTCTTATTCATGTATAAGGGCATCTTACCCCCATTGTATGACATCTTACCATAACATAATCATCGTGTGGCATCTTACCACGTGGGCATCTTACCCAATCATATGGCGTCTTACCATATCATAAACATTGTGTGGCATCTTACCACAGGGGCATCTTACCCACTCACATACATTGGGTGGCATCTTACCACATGGGCGTCTTACCCAATCATATACGTCGTATGACCTTATCATAAACTTACTTATCATAAACATCATCATCATAAACGTCATCATAAACATCATCATCGTAAACAGCATCATAATCATCATCATAAACATCATCATCATAAACATCATCATCATAAATATCATCATAAACATCATCATCGTAAACATCATCATAAACATCATCATCATAAACGTCATCATAAACATCATCATCATAAATATCATCATAAACATCATCATCGTAAACATCATCATCATAAACGTCATCATAAACATCATCATCATAACCATCATCATTAAATATAGGAGTATGGTTTACCGTCCGATGCTCGTACGTTTCTTACGTACCTTAATCCCAAAAGTGGAGAAATCGGAGAGCTTTATCTCCTTGAGGTTGCGGGTACTTGGGATGGTTCCACATAACCATACAAATTGATATTAGAAGCTAATCATGGTCCAATATCCAAAAATCCCACAAAAATATCAAAAAAGCACATTTTTACACCTCGCGATCGATCGCCGCCCAGGCCCGATCGATCGCGAGATCATACTGGACGAGGCTCAATTTTTTGCATCATGGCGATCGATCGCCACTTTTGGCGTGATCGATCGCCAGCCTCGCCGATCGATCGCCCAAAGGTGGCGATCGATTGCCAAACGCTACTGGCGCCCACTGCTGGCTCGCGATCGATCGCCAAAAATGGGCGATCGATCGCCAGCACCTGTACATCGAAAAATCGCCATTAATGAGCATTTTTCAAACCTTTCTTCATACCTTACAAATCCAAACTTCCCTACAACATCAATAACATCATAACCCACTAAACCCACATAAAACACTTCAAAAATCATACCTCACCATAAACAACATATACCCAAAACAAACCCACATAAATCATCAAAATTTAACCCATTTCAACACCAAACATCATAAAACTTTTAGGAATGGTTCCATACCTCTTGTAGGCTCCAAATCCTAACAAAGATCACACAAACAAAGTTTTTGTGAAGCTTTCCTTCTCCTTCTTTGGTGGATCTCGAAAATGGGAAGGGTTTGGGGTTGGGAAGTGATTTTGGGGGTTTTTAAAAAGTGAATGGTAAAGTGGGGTTAAAGTGATGGGTATAGGATTAAAAGGGGTTGTTTAATTTAATTAAAAATTGTACCCCAAACTTAACATGATGTAAAAAACACCCCAACATGGCATCTTGACAAAATGCACTAAACTTCATCTAAAATAACATCTTCCTCATATTTAATAATCAACACAATTAAATCATGCTAACATCTCATTACCCAACACATAAATCAATTACCACATGATTCATCATATAAACATAATTAATGCCTTAATCGCAATTAATTAATTTCAGGACATCACAATAGAGGTACTTCCAGGATCGAGGTACCAGAGCTGGTTGAATAAGTACACAGATCCAGCGTTGAGATCGAGCTGTGCTTGGAAGGTGCTTCCAGGATTAAAGTACCAGTAACGGTATCCGGTAGAGTGTTTTATACATCAGATACATGCTTATTCATTGGGTGCTCTTATGTGAGTACATTTTACGTGTATATGGAATGTATAAATGGGCTACAGCTTCTCTCTGTTCATTATGGTTGCATGCAATTAACTATGGAATTGCTAATGAACTAAGAGCATGTTAGTGTATTATGTGGGTGCATGTCAAATGAATAATCTTGGTTGGGGAATCTGAATATTATCTGAATTGAATGCAAGAAATTTTCTGGATAGCATACGGTGTTGCACTTGCACATGGTTTTCCCCATGATAGTATGATTATATGCACTAATGGCATGACTTAATACACTAATACCGGGTTAAGGGCACGGGGGTCCTTACATTAGTGGTATCAGAGCAGTGGTTAGCTCTTTGGGGCTGTTGAGGGCCTAGGAAAATGATAATGGGAATGAGAAGCACATACTTATGCCTGATGGTAGTTAGTGTTGCGTGGCACAACTATATTGCTTATGTGCGTTTATGATATGTGTTCATAATTGGAATATGTTATTGCTAACCATGGTGGTTGCAGGGTCTTATGAGACATGGACTATGCATTACGGTTGCATAGATATACATCGGAGTGATGATTCTAATGCTTTGCCGCTAAATGTTGGAGCGAGGTGCATTAAAATACACTCATGGCGATGTTTATGGGAATACGGGTTATGCATTACGGTTGCATGCACGTCGAAGCGATGATGCCGCTGTCGTGTCGAAGCGATGGTAAATGCCGCTGTCACGTCAAAGCGATGATGCCGCTGTCGTGCCGAAACAATTATTGGGACACGGGATATGCATTACGGTTGCATGCGTGGCGTAGCGATGTGAATACTTGCCACTTTATGGCGTAGCGATGTGAATACTTGCCGCTGTCATACCGTAGCGATGAGAGAATATTTGCCGCTAATATGAAGCGAAGAACACGGCCGCTGTCATATTAATAGCGAGGGATATTATTTTCCGCTGGTATTGTCGAAGCGAGGGGTATTTCCGCTGTCATGTAAAGCGAGGGGTATTTCCGCTGTCATGCCGGAACGATGGTACCACCATCATGTCGAAGCGATGATGCCGCTGTCGTGTCGAAGCGATGATACATGCCATTGTCACGCCGAAGCGATGATGCCGCTGTCATGACGTAGCAATGCGATCGGGAACAAAGTACTAAATGAGTGTGAGTACCTCTTGAGTCCGCGATTATTCCGCTATTCTATTGGCGATGGTACATTCCGCCAGGTATTCTTTTGGCGATGGTTCATGCCGCCGGGTATTCTATTGGCGATGGTTCATGCCGCCGGATATTCTATTGGCGATGGTTCATGCCGCCGGGTATTCTATTGGCGATGGTTCATGCCGCCGGGTATTCTATTGGCGATGGTTCATGCCGCCGGGTATTCTAATGGCGACGGTTCATACCGCCGGGTATTCTATGGCGATGGTTTATGCCGCCAGGTATCATATAGCGATGGTACATTCCGCTACATCTATGGTGATGCTTCATACCGCCGAATATTCTTTGGCGATGTTTTAGGCCACTGATTCTATAGCGATGGATTATACCGCTATGTATGTAGCACTGGATTATGCCGCCTACGAGCGATGGATGCTGCTTATGTATCGCCGGTGGACGATGGATACAAGTATTCCGCTATTTTGATAGCGATGAGGTATGACAAATTACTTTTGATATCATTATTGTGAATTCCATGTGTTGTTTTATACCGTCATGTGTTTGACGATGAGATTATGGATGTCGTATATCGACATGTGCCGTCATGTGTTTGACGATGAGATTATGGATGTCGTATATCGACATGAGCCGTCATGTGTTTGACGATGTTATTTGGGATGTCTCTGTGGACGCGCGGCGTCGTTTTGGTGAATAATGCATTCACCTTTATGTATTTGGTTGTATGGTTTGAGTGCCGATGGTGGGCACATGGTAGAGTCTGGGTCACTAGTTGACGAGACCTTTTCCGAGCAGGTTTGCTCGATGGAGCATTGGATGCATTGTACCGGTGAGTGTACCGCATCATGTTATAGAGGTAAATATTTGTCGAGCAATGATACCCTTGGGTATGCTCGCTGGGATGGCTAAGGCCAAGTGATTGGTGGTAAGAGTAGTCATTGAGGAAACTACTCGCTTGTTATTGTGATGAGGAGTAAGCATGGTCACAGCCACCCTGAAGGTGTGGAATAAGTCCTAATGGATTAGGATTGCATGGTAATTAAGCATGGACGCCGGGTTGTCCATTGTGCTTTGGTGTTTTAGAGATATGTTGGGCGATGACCCACAACTCTAATGGTTTGTGCGGTATGGTATACCGGGATGGAACGTGTGTCACGTTGATAGGTTGGTATGAGCCTATGGGGCCAGCGAATCGCTAGCCAGGTATTGTTGCAGTACTTTAGCGTGCTTGTGTTAGCCATTATAATGCTCGTTGGATTCGAGTTTGGTGAATCGTATGGTGATACGATGAGGGTTATGGTAGACTTTTGTAGTCTCTATGTGGCATAGTATTTGAGGTAGGGAATACCTCACGGAGACGTTTATACGTCAAATGTTTTGAGAGACTTGTTTTGGGGCAGCTCAATTCTGTTGGGAATGCCAACGTGAGTGTCGTCAAGTCGTGGTTAGCTCTGGTTGAGCATCTTTGCATGTGGAATGCAACGGGAGTCACAATGGTTTGTGAGATATAGTTAGTGAGGTGACACTGCTATTTTGACCTTATCTCTTGGAGAGATTTGGATTGTACTGTCTTGGAGACAGCTTGCATCGGTCGTGGATTGATTGTAAATCAGCCATGGTAAGCATTACTGGTGTTGGATCGAGTAATGGATTTCTTACCTCGGTGAGACGTTTGAGGAGACGTCTCCGGGGAGATGCTCGATTGTGTTATACTATGGCATTAGTACAGAGCATCTTTAGTTTGAGTATACACGGGATATACAGGTTTCGATTTGGTAATGGTTGCTTTGATGCACTATCTTGAACCAATTGCGTACTTTTGGTTCCGTGATATGTTTTGGTAAAATATATCCAGTTTTCCGAACGGTGGTTCGAGGTTGGAGGGTCATGAATTCATGACACTTTCCTTGTGAGAAAGGCGGTACTGATATACCTACCCGTTGAATCCTTAGGGAGATTCGTTGCTTTGGTTGTGTGGTGTTGATGTTGAAATCACACCCTTTGGTTTTGGTTTGGCCACCATTATTCTCCGTGGGGCGAGAATGATTGGGGATTGGCAGTTGATTTTTGGGATTTTGGGTATGATTGGAGATACCCGAGGCTATTGCTTTGTGTACGCATGTTGTGTTGGTGTTTGGGCATGTATGCCGTGTGTGTATACGTATGCCAACTTTATTTTGTTCCTTGTTGAACGTCGAGTTTGTATGCTTGGTTTGGTAAATCTCCGGTGTGAGATTGTGGAACCTCGAGATCGGTAATCTCGATGGCACGATGTATTCTGAGGAATGATCGTGAGGTACGGTTGACTCCCTCTGAGGAGGGATTGTCGTGTTTTGAGACCATGGTAATTCTCGTTGGATAATTCGATAGCCTTCCTGTTTTAGGATTGTCAAATCCCAGGATAACGAGGGATGGCCAGGATTTGGATTTGTTTATTGTCGTGGATTGACACGTGTGGCAGGAATGCAACTGTCTGTTTTGCATGGCCTCTGTGGAACTTGAGACTTTGTGGAGTCTTGATGGTGTGTCGGGACCAAGATATGATTTCTTGGAACACACCGGTGTAAACATCCTCGATGGTGTGTTTTGTGTGGATCAGTGACCGTGGGTAACCCGGTCCGGGTTGCAAGTGGTGTAACTACTCCTTTGGAGGAGATGGGCTGGGAAGCGAAACCGGATTTTCTGTGAGTATACTGTTGTATACTAGTAGTCCCCATCATGACGATGCGTGTCAAGCATCGTGGGCAGGTGGTGAATATCACGGGATGATATCTATGTCAGAACCAATGGAGATTTGGTTGATTTTCAGTCATGGTGGACTGACTTCTGGGACGATTCACGTCGAGGTATGTTATTATATTTCGGGTTTGTATTGGTTTTGGCGTTCACTCTATTTTAGGGCTTGGTGCGAGACTGGTATTCTCGCAGTTGTTAATTCGATTTTAAGGTGGTTCAGAATTGGGGTCTTGACTTTGTTTTGTTTGTGTAGTCCTGGTGTTACGTGGAGTACACCGGTGCAATTTCGAGGACGAAATTTTATTAGTAGGGGGTAATTGTGATGTCCGGGGATTAATGGTGTTAATCCCGGTATGGTAATAATCCTTGATGGATTTTTAATCGTGGCAATTAGGAATTAATTGCGATTTTGCGTCTCCCGAGGTTGTTAAATCGGGCATTTGGGATCCTTGGATCCAAAGGTTGAGATTGTATTCTCATTTTGGTGAAAAACCTATGAATTGGGTTTTAGTGGGACTTAGCGTCCGTGGTGCCTTATGTTGGGGCCAGTCTGGGGATTTGATGTTAGAGAGAGAGTTTTTGTAAACAGATGATTTTTAATGAATCATGATGTATTTGTGGGGGTATTGGTATTTTGGGGCATTTTTTGCTATATATACCAAGTGGACTCGGTATTCCGTCATTTGGCACGGAATCTTTCCCTCTCTTCCCTCTCTCATCGCCCAAAACCCTTCTCCCCCATTTCCCTTTTCTCCCTTGGAGGAGAAATCGCGGGTAGCTTGGTTCGGAGGCCGGTTTTCTCGAAGATAATCAGGTATTAATCTTCCCCTCGTCATGGTATTCGTTTTGGTAGTAGTATTGTAGTGTTTGGTTGGGTAGTGTTTTGGTTATGGAATTTGGGGGTTTTGGTTGAAAATCAAAATGTTGGTTTTAAGTGTTTTTATTGAGCTTAATTCGTGTATTTGTGGTGTTAGGGAAGTTTGGGGTGTTGGTTTTGAGTTTGGGTGTGAAAAACACCATGGAAGCTCGAATTTTTCGGAAAATTGCAGGTGGCGATCGATCGCCGAGGTGGGGCGATCGATCGCGACGGGCGGCTATTGAAAATCGAAGATGATGAACAGTGC
This sequence comes from Haberlea rhodopensis, assembly GCA_907163345.1. Taxonomy (NCBI): domain Eukaryota; kingdom Viridiplantae; phylum Streptophyta; class Magnoliopsida; order Lamiales; family Gesneriaceae; genus Haberlea; species Haberlea rhodopensis. The sequence continues at coordinate 177,495 of CAJQUN010000306.1, forward strand.
AGGCGATCGATCGCGTGTCCAAGGCGATCGATCGCGAGCATGTTGGCGATCGATCGCGAGAAGGCACTGGTTGGCCACTGGAGTGTGGCGATCGATCGCGGTAAATGTGGCGATCGATCGCCACCCGAAGGAATTGGTTTTTTTGGAATTTTTGGAAAATGTCGGGATTTTGGAATCGAGGTTTAAAGGAGCCGTTTCCGGGGCAATGTCTACATTCCATTGTGAATGCTATACTTTTAAAATGGATTGGTTGAGGCCAAAGTTTAATAAAACGGAATTCCCGGTTGAATTCTTGGTTATCTTTTAAACTTGTTAAATGGTATATTTTGGGTATTATGCATGCTTAGCCCCGGGGCTTTTATTTTGGTAATCGTCATGGATTGACGATGGGTTTTGAGGTTTGCAAACGTGCGTGGGCACGTGGTCGCATGCTTATTCTTGATTGTGAGTTGTTTATGTGTTTTAGCACATATTTCTCGAGGCATGGAACTCAAGCAAGGTTTGGCTTGGACTACGAAACTTAAGGTACGTATGACGTACGAGCGTAGCCTATTATAATGTTGCAAATGTAAAATGCATGGTATGTGATAATTGCATTAAATGGGCATTGGGGACACATGGTGTGTGATGATTGCATTATATGGGTATTGAAATATGTGGCATGTGATAAATGCACGAAATGGGTATTGAAATGCATAGTACATGATACTTGCTATAAATGGATAACAATATGCATGGTAAATGGTATTTGCGTCAAATGGTTATACATTGGGAACCATACAGTGCCGCCATTGAGCGAGCAATGATTCGGGATGCTGTCGCCGTTGAGCGACCATCGGTTATGACGCCGTTATTGTTGAGCGTACGCGAGGTTTAGTATGCCGCCATTGTGGAGCGAGCAATGAAACAGGAATATGGAATTATTGGTTAGATATATGTGATATCTATGGTCCTGTACGTTATGTTTTTACCATATTGATCATGGAACTGGCATGATAGAACGATATTAGTTAATCTATGTGACGATTAACTGGCTTTGGGAATTTGATGAGTTTGGTTATTTTGAGAACAAGGACAATACAGGGGATCCCGGATGAGGGTGTTTCCATCCAGGGAGTATCATTTAAATTATAGCATTTACATTCTGTATTTGAATTGCAATGTTATGCTTATTGGATTGGTAGTATCGATATGCTCACCCCGTGTGGGGGCTGTCTCTGTTGGGGCAGGTAACACAGGTGCAGCAGTAGCTTTGGAGTTGAGCTCGGACTGTTGATAGAGGTACTTCCAGGATCGAGGTACCAGAGCTGGTTGAGTAAGTACACAGATCCAGCGTTGAGATCGAGCTGTGCTTGGAAGGTGCTTCCAGGATTGAAGTACCAGTAACGGTATCCGGTAGAGTGTTTTATACATCAGATACATGCTTATTCATTGGGTGCTCTTATGTGAGTACATCTTACGTGTATATGGAATGTATAAATGGGCTACGGCTTCTCTCTGTTCATTATGGTTGCATGCAATTAACTATGGAATTGCTAATGAACTAAGAGCATGTTAGTGTATTATGTGGGTGCATGTCATATGAATAATCTTGGTTGGGGAATCTGAATATTATGTGAATTGAATGCAAGAAATTTTCTGGATAGCATATGGTGTTGCACTTGCACATGGTTTTCCCCATTATAGTATGATTATATGCACTAATGGCATGACTTAATACACTAATACCGGGTTAAGGGCACGGGGGTCCTTACATCCTGTATCCCAATGCATTTCAAAATGCTCCATTTGGTTATCCCTGTGTCACAACTGACAATCATAATCAACAGGTTATATTATGATTCTATAGATGTCATGACATATAATCGTTTCACTATGATCACATGTCACAAATGCACATAAGCAAAATAGTTGTGTCACACAACACTAACTACTATCCATAATAAATATGTGCTACCCATCCCTATCAGCATGTTCCAGGCCTTCAACAGCCCCAAAGAGCTAACCACTGCTCTGATACCACTAATGTAAGGACCCCCGTGCCCTTAACCCGTTATTAGTGTATTAAGCCATACCATTAGTGCATATAATCATACTATCAGGGGGAAAAACCATATGCAAGTTCAATACCATATACTATCCAGAAAATTTCTTGCATTTAATCCACATAATGTTCAAATTCCCCAACCAAGATTATTCATATAACATGCACCCTCATAATACACTAACATACTCTTAGTTCATTTAGCAATTCCATATCTAATTGCGTGCAAACCATAAATGAACATAGAAGAGCCGTAGCCCGTTTATACATTCCATATACACGTAATATGTACTCACATAAGAGCACCCAATGAATAAGCGTGTATTTAATGTATAAAACACTCTATGGATACCGTTACTGGTACTTCGATCCTGGAAGCACCTCTCAAGCGCAACTCGATCTCGACTCTAGATCTGAGCGCCTATCCATCCAGCTCTGGTACCTTGATCCTGGAAGTACCTCTAATCAACTGCCCGAGCTCAACTCCGAAGCTGCTGCTACACCTGTACCACCTGTCCCAACAGAGACAGCCCCCACACGGGGTGAGCATACCAATATCCCAAATCTCATAATCACAATAATGCAATTCATAATTTACAATATGTAAATGCTATGAAATATAAGAGATACTCCCTGGATGGCATCGTCCTCATCCGGGATCCCCTGTATTGTCCATGTTCTCAAAATAACTGAAACCATCAAATTCTCAAATGCAAGTTAATCATTACATTGATTAACGAATTCACTTGCCACATACTGACATTATAACAATAACATCAAATCATTAAACTATGATCACAAATATCCCATATATCTCTTTTATGGTTCCATAGTTCTAATTAATTGCTGGCTCTACAATAGCAGCATTTCATTCTCACACATGCTCAATAGCAGTGGCGTCAACCGATGTTCGCTCGAAGGCGACTATCTCCAATCATTGCTCGCTCAAAAGCGGCACCATGCAATTCCCGATGTATACATCCATTTGTAGCAATCACCCTTAAACATGTATTTTTAACATCCATTATAACCCGTTTATTTGCTAAAACCGTATATCAGGCACTTTCATACACATTTATTGCCATACAGTGTGTCATGCACTCAACAATTGCATTTAAAATAAGGGGCTATGCTCGTACGTTATACATACCTTAGAATTCCGTAGCTCTAGTACAAACTTTGCCCGAGTCCCACGATCCGATAAATTATGTGCTAACACACCAAAAACTCACAATCAACAACAAGCATGCTACCACGTGCCCAAGCACGTTCAAACTTCTAAACTTATCGTCTAACCATGACGATTACCAACACAAAAGCCACCCGGCTAAGCATGCATAATACTCAAAATATACCATTCAAAAAGTTAAAAAGATAGCCAAAAACCCAACCAAAAATTCCGTTTAATTAATTTTGGCTCCAACCAATCCATTTTAAAGTATAGCATTCCCGTTGGAATGTAGACATTGCCCCGGAAACGGCCCCTTAAAACCTCGATTCCAAAATCCCGACATTTTCCAAAATTTTGAAAAAAAACAAAGGGAACAGGGCCGCGATCGATCGGCGCCAAGCCGCGATCGATCGCCATACCCTACTGCCCGAAAATAAACAAGCTGCCGCGATCGATCGCCACATCTCGCGATCGATCGCCCACTTTTCGCGATCGATCGCCGCTACTGCTCATCGCCTTCCCAAAATAGAAACATGTCGCGATCGATCGGCGCCAAGCCGCGATCGATCATGACCTGCGGGATTCCAAAAATTTCGAGCTTCAATGGTGTTTTTCACACCCAAACTCCAAACCAACACCCCATACAACCTCAACACCTCAAATACAACAATTAAACTCCATAAAAACACTGAAATCAACATTTTAGATTTTAACCCAAAACCCCCAAACACAAATCCAACCCAAAAGCTCAACCATAACACACCATACCACTATCAAATGGAAGACAATGGTGAGGGGAATGTTAATACCTGATTATCTTTGAGAAATCCGGCTCCCGAGCCAAGCTACCAACGATTTCCTTCCCAAGAGCCAAAGAGGGGAAAGGGGGAGGAGGGTTTGAGCGATGAGAGAGAGAAGAGAGAGAGGGATTCCGTACCAAATGACGGAAATCTCGAGTCCAACTGGTATATATAGCAAAATGCCCCAACATACCAATACCTCTACAAATATATCATATTCATTAAAAATCACCTGTTTTCAAAAACTCTCTCTCCAACATGAAATACCCATACTGGCCCCAACAAAATGTATCCCGGACTCTAAGTCCCACCAAAAACCAAACACATAGGTTTTCCACCAAAATGAGAATACAATCTCAACCTTTGGATCCAACGGTCCCAAATGCCCGATTTTAACAACCTTGGGAGACCCAAAACCGCAATTAACCTAATTGCCACAATTAAAATCCATCAAGGATTATTACCACACCGGGATTAACACCATTAATCTCCGGACATCACAATCGCAGACTACGAAGCAAAGTTATACCGATGGTCAAAGTTCAGTGGGATCGTCGGGGTGTCGAGGAGGCTACGTGGGAGACGGAACGACATATGGTGCAGCACTATCCGGAACTATTCTCTGGTATGTCTTTATGTTTAGTTTTGATATGGTGATGCATGTGGATTTCGAGGACGAAATCTTATAAGTAGGGGAGTAATGTAATACCCCGAAATGTCATGTAATTATGTGCTACGATGATGATTTATGATATGTTTAAGGGTTGTGGTGTATTTGATTTGGGGGATTATAATTATGATATGATGATATGTTTTAGGGGGCATGTTGGGTGTTTTAAAGGATGTATTAAATTAAATGAAGTTATAAAATATCGAGTGAGGATATTTTAATACATCGTACTAAATACCGGGACACAATTAAACACCACATGACCACCCTACCCACACCACCCCCCACCCATTCGGTCACTTCACCCCTCCCCCACTTGTTCAACCCATACCCCCACTTGCCCCAACCCATGCTATCACTCATTGCTTGCATCAACTCTCCTCCACCTCCTTCTCCCTCTCTTTCTCTCCCAAAATCGATGGAGTGAGCTGCAGATAGGAGAAGGAAAGGCTTGTGATTTGTGTGCAAAAGCTTACCAAGAAGAGGGGTAAAGTTTTAGTACTCTGTTCTTCAGAGTTTTGTTTGGGTTTGGTTTTGGTGGTGATGATTCCATGCATGCTAGTATAGGTTTGGGTGAAACCTTGGTATGGATGCTTGCATGGTAGTATTATGTAACTACTAGCATGTTAGTTCGAGCATGTTACATGTTTTATGTGATAGATTTCTGGCTATGAAACTATGTGCTCGAAAATCTGGGCAAGGAAGAGCATGCTCTGTTTTCTGTATAAGTTGGATGAGGTTGAAGATTTTGATGATGTTATGATGCATGTTAGCTTAGGATTTGTTAAACCTTTGATTTAAGTACCTACATGGAAGTTTTATGAAGTTCCTAGCATGTTTGTTTGAGCAAGTATGATGTGTTATGAAGTAGAATTGATGAGATGAAATGAGGTCCTCGAAAATCTGGAAAAATCCCGATTTTCAGAGTGCTCGATCGATCGAGATTCTTGTACCGATCGATCGAGCGAGGCAGAAGCTTTTAAACATGGTTTGAAATTCAGGCGTCGATCGATCGAAGGATTTTCCGATCGATCGGTGAAGCTCCTCGATCGATCGGTAAAATATTTCGATCGATCGATCGAGGCAGAGTGTTGGGCACTGTTTATGCACAGTTTCTCGATCGATCGAGACCTTGGGGCCGATCGATCGAGAGAGGCAGAATGTTGAAAATAAAATGATGATTTATTTTGTTAAGTTTATGGTATGAGATGATATTGAGGCATCTAATATGGTATTATGTGGTCTTGTAGAACCATCCCAGGTGCCAGCACAGTCAACGAGATAAAGTCTGTTGACTCATCCTTTTAAAAAGGTACGTAAGAGACGTACGGGCATCGGACGGTAAAACACATCTCTACACTATGACTATGCATTTATCGCATGAATGTTTACGATGAAATGATGATGTTTATACGATGTTTATATAATGATGTGATACGATGTTTATTATGGGGTAAGATGCCACAGGGTAAGATGCCCATATGGTAAGATGCCATACGATGTTTATTATGTGGTAAGATGCCACAGGGTAAGATGCCCATATGGTAAGATGCCATACGATGTTTATTATGTGGTAAGATGCCACAGGGTAAGATGCCCATATGTGTGACATCCCCGAAATGGTTAATTGCATTTAGTGCATTAATTGTGTGTATTATGATTAATTATGTGTTGGATTTATTTACCTTATGTGGAAATGCATGGTCATGTGGTTAGGGTGACCCGGGATTGCATTTCAGGGTGCATGTGGTGCATGTTGGGTAAATATTATTGGAAGCATGATTTATTTGCCATTGGTAGCAATTGATTAGAAATCATGTATTTAATTGATATTTGGTGCATTATGAGTAAATGCTTTGAAAAATATCATACTGTGGTGTTTTATACACCATGGACTTATTTTAGTATGCTTTTAATTAAATTAACCCAATCCCCTTTTATCCCCAACCCCACTTTACCAAATCACTTTCACTTTACCAAATCAAAACCCACAAACCCTTTCCCTTCTTCCATTTTCGAGCTTGAGCTTAGGGTTGAAGAGAAAACCTTCCAAAAGTCTTGATTTGTGAAGATTATTGGGTGATTGGAGGTCCCCAAGAGGTATGGATGCCTCATTATCATTTTTATTGTGTTTGGGTTAGTTTTGGAAGGGTTTTTAATGATTTTGAAATGGGTTTGTGTGGGTTGTTGTGGTTTTGGTTAAGGGCTAGATTTATACTTGTTTTGAAGTGTATTTTGGTGGTTTATGTTGGTATTTATGTTGTTGATTGGTTGGTTAAAGTGTTGGAATGGGTTGGAATGGTTTTGAGGTACAAAAATGGGGGATTTTCGGGTTACAGGGGTTGGCGATCGATCGCCCATTCCAGGCGATCGATCGCGCCCAGGCAGTGAGTTTTGCCAGCGCTTGGCGATCGATCGCCACTCTTGGGCGATCGATCGGCGGGTCTGGCGATCGATCGCGCCAGGGGTGGCGATCGATCGCCGAAGGGTGCAATTTTTAATTCTCGGACAGTGAGTATTGGCGATCGATCGCCGTGAGGGGAGATCGATCGCGAAAGCCAAAATATGGTTTTTTTGGTTATTTTTGTAGGATTTTTGGTATTGGACTATTATTGGGTTCTAATATTGGTATTTGTGAATATGTAGAACCAACCCAGGTGGCAACACAGCCAAGGCATTGAAGTCCTACCATATCCTACATTTTGGAAAGGTACGTAGTGGACGTACGGGCACCCAACGGTAACATGTATTTTGTTGGGAAAACGATTTCTAAGTTTTGGTGATTACAAACACCTACTGGATGTTAAAGATCAACCGGATGCTAGAGACCTACCGGGTGAATACACCTACCGGATATTAAAGTCTCACCGGGTAAAGACATCAACTGGATAGACACCAACCGGACAAGACATCAACTGGATAGATACCAACCGGACAAGACATCAACTGGATAGACACCAAGTCATCAACCGGATGAAGACATCAACTGGATAGTCATCAACCGGATGAAGACATCAACTGGATAGACACCAACCGGACAAGACATCAACTGGATAGATACCAACCGGACAAGACATCATCTGGATAGACACCAAGTCATCAACCGGATGAAGACATCAACTGGATAGTCATCAACCGGATGAAGACATCAACTGGATAGACACCAACCGGACAAGTCATCAACCGGATGAAGACATCAACTGGATAGTCATCAACCGGATGAAGACATCAACTGGATAGATACCAACCGGACAAGCTATCAACTGATAAAGACATCAACCGGATGAAGTCATCAACTGGTATGAAGTCATCAACCGGATGAAGACATCAACTGGATAAAGTTATCAACTGATAAAGACATCAACCGGATGAAGACATCAACCGGATGAAGACATAAACTGGATATCTATCAACTGCAAAGTCTCTCACTGAACAAGGACATCAACTGGTCTTAAGAGGATGAACGACCAGTTGAACAAAGAAACCAGCAGAAGTCTAAGCAACAAGACAAAGTAAGTACAACATTCTCTGACAAAGGTACAACAGAGCGGCGCACCCTGCTATATCTCCGCCACCATTACCGTCAGAGTGAAAAGAGCCGTTGTTTTCCAAAATAGGAAAGAAGACAACAGGTATTTGGAAAGCTAATCCATTCCATATACAAAAAGGCTACCGTTGGACAACAAAACCTATAAATACGTCCAAACAGAGAATGAAGAGGTGCTGAGCAACTTTCAAACTAAGAGAAATACTTCAAAGCAAGAAAGCTATACAACTGATATTTCAAACGTTCAGCAAAGAGCAGACAAACCGCAAAACTGAATCTGTGACAGATTATTTTCAATTGAAGTCTGCTGCTTAGAAACTCTCAAAGCTAGAAAGTTTTATTCTGTAGAGAGTGTTGTAAAATCACTTGTATCCAAAAGATAAGAAGAGTGTGATTGCTAGGAGTTTAGGCCAAGTGTGTTAGTGCCTAAGGAGGTTGTATACTGTAAAGTGTAAACCAAGTCTTCTAGTGAATCCTTCCTGCAAAGGAAGAAGGGGAGACGTAGAAGCGTTGTGCTTCGAACTTCCAGAAACAACTCTCGTATTATTCGTTTATTGCTTTATTACTTCAGTTTTATTCCTCACAAGTTTTGTAGACGTCTTCCGCACTATAATAAGTGTCTACTGACTTGCCTGTTATTGAGAAGCAACTGTAACACTTAACAGTTTACAGTTAACCAGAAAAGAAATCGAAATTATATCTAGTGTTTATTCAACCCCCCCCTTCTAAACACTACCCCGATCCCAACAAGTGGTATCAGAGCTTAGGTCTTCTCAATCTTGAGAAACTACTATTTACCAAAAACTGATGGCCTCATTCAGCAAGATTCCAATGTTCAAGAAAGACGAATATGATGACTGGAGGATCCGTATGCAAGCACATCTAAGTGCTCAAGATGATGATATGTGGTATGTGATCACCGAGGGACCATTGAAGATCATGAAAATCAATACAGCTGCCTCTATCACAAGTGGTGATCCACAAATGGTAGAAAAGGAAAGATCTCAATGGTCAAATGAAGACAAAAAAAAGGCAAACCTAGACAACGTGGCTAAAGACATTTTGTTCAAAACTTTGGACAAAAATATGTTCAACAAAATCAAAATGTGCCCAACAGCCAAAGAGATCTGGGAAAAGATTGCTCAACTCTGTGAAGGAAATGATCAAACCAAGGAGAACAAGCTTACTGTGGCTTTACAAAAGTTTGAGCATATCAAAATGATAAATGGAGAAACTCTCAACGAGTATGATGAAAGAGTGACTGGAATAATAAATGAGCTAAGCAGTCTGGGTAAGGAGTTACCCAACAGAGAAGTCACTCTCAAAGTGATGAGAGGTCTACCAAGAGAATGGGATGTCAAGACCATTGCTATGAGAGAATCGAAGGATATCAACAAGATAGATCTACATGATCTGCTGATTTAAAAGCCTATGAATTCGAATTAGGCATTCGGGTTGAAGATGAACCAAGTACAAGTCAACCAACAAAAGCTCTCACTGCATCTGAGTCTCTGCCTACTCCTACTGAAATGACTCCGGAAAAGATGTGTAACGATGCGATGGCAATGTTCGTAAAGAAATTTGGAAAATTCATGAAGAAGAACCAGAGACCTTATCAATCATATCCTCGAAGGCAAAGCTCCAAAGGAAATTCAGAAGAAGAAGAGCGAGTATGCTTCAACTGTCTCAAACTAGGGCACTTCATCGCAGACTGTCCTAAACCCAAAAAGGATGATCACAAAAGAGGATCCAAGGATTACAGAAAATCCAAGGAAACCAGAAGAACATCCAAACGGGACAGAGATCAAAAGGTTTTAGTGGCAGAAGATAGTAAGAGCAAATGGGCTGATTCTGAATCAGAATCAGAGGAGTCAAATAGCTCATCCAGCGAGAGTGAAGACGAAGAAGTCCACTGCTTAATGGCGAATGATGAAAATGAGGTACATGAAACCAACCTATCTGAATTTACACATCATGAACTCACCAATGCATTGCAGGACATGATAAATGAGTATCAGACGCTATACGAATCTTTTGAAAGCTATAAGACTGAGCACTCAATTCCAACTAAAACGCTTGAAAACAAACTTGATTGTGAACAATCAAGGGAGTTGAATTGCTTAAGGGAAGCAGCCAGTCGCCTAGTGAAAGAAAGAGATGAAGCCAAGTGTGCGTACCAGAAACTCAGCAAACTGGTTAGCACTTGGAATGCGTCGACTACCAGAAAGGATGAAATGCTTGAGTCTATAAGGCTTGCTGGTGATTTAACTGGCATAGGCTTTAATAGCAATGACAGCAGATCATCTGGTAATGAGCCTCAACTGTGTCTAACAAAAGGCAAGGTTCAATCAATGAACTTTGTAAGATCTAGCACAGTATATGACCCGTATGAACTGGTTAAAGAACCTGTTAAAGCAACACTCATCAAGGATGTAGGGTCTTCCTACCTTAATATCATTTAGTACACATAAATTGGACAGAACATGCATTTATAACCTTTTAAGGGTTCCGGTTGTAGTTTGAGCTAGGGAGATTACAGGCCAAAAATAAAGTTTTCAAAGCTATTTAATTACATTCCCAATAAAGGATGTTAAAGCTATAGATTTACACTACTCCTAGAGTAGAGACTATCAAAAAAATCCTGCATCCTACGTTCATCATGCTCCCTTTAGCTCACTTCCTCAACCCGACCCTAGGCCCTTGGTCCAAAAGTGTACCTACAGGGATAACACATCATGAGCATTCATATATTTACTTAACATTATATAAAAGCATACAATAATGCATAACATCTTAGTTAAGTAAAAGTTATTGGTCGTCCTCCGACCTCCTTGGTTATCCCTGACTCTTATTCATGTTTGGGGTGTCTTACCCCATTGTATGGCATCTTACCATATCATAATAATTGCGTGGCATCTTACCACGTGGGCATCTTACCCAATCATATGGCGTCTTACCATATCATAAACATTGCGTGGCATCTTACCATGTGGGCATCTTACCCAATCATATGGCGTCTTACCATATCATAAACATTGCGTGGCATCTTACCACGAGGGCATCTTACCCAATCCTATACTTTGGGTGGTGTCTTACCACATGGGCGTCTTACCCAATCATACACGTCGTATGACCTTATCATAAACTTCGTCATTATAGACGTCCTCATAACATCGTTATCATAAACATCATCTTAAGCATCATCATCGTATCATCATCATAAGCATCATCATTATAAATATCATCATAGATATCATCATCATAACATCATCTTAAACGTCATCATCGTAAACATCATCTTAAACATCATCATAATATGTAAGGGCATGGTTTACCGTCCGATGCTCGTACGTCTCTTACGTACCTTAATTCCCAAAAGTGGAGAATTTGGAGAGCTTTATCTCCTGGATGTTGTGGGCACCTGGGATGGTTCTACACAACCATACAAATTGATATTAGAAGCTAATCATAGTCCAATATCCAAAAATCCCACAAAAATATCAAAAATCCACTTTTCTTCAGCTCGCGATCGATCGCCGCCCAGGCGCGATCGATCGCGAGACCACACTGGACGAGGGGGCAAAATTTCCTTCTTGGCGATCGATCGCCACTTTTGGCGCGATCGATCGCCAGGCCCGCCGATCGATCGCCCAAAAGTGGCGATCGATCGCCAAATGCCTCTGGCTGGTACTGGACGCTCGCGATCGATCGCCAAGAACGGGCGATCGATCGCCGAGTGCTGTACATCGAATTTTCGCCATTAATGCTCATTTTTCAAGCTCCTTCACATACCACCCCAAAACCAAACTTCCTCATAACTTCAATAACAACATAACCCACTAAAACCAACATAAACACTTCAAAAAATCATACCCCAACCATAAACAACACATACCCCAAATAAACCCACATAAAACATCAAAACTTAACCCATTTCAACACCAAACATCATAAAACTTGTAGGAATGGTTCCATACCTCTTGTAGGTTCCAAATCCTAGCAAAGATCACACAAATAAGGATTTTGTGGGACTTTGCTCCTCCTATTTTGGTGAGTTTCGAAAATGGGGTAGGGTTTGGGGTTGGGAAGTGATTTGGGGATTTTTTAAAGGTGAGAGTAAAGTGGGGGGGTTTAAAGTGATGGGTATGGGATTAAAAAGGGGTTGTAATGACTTAATAAAAAGTGTACCCCAAACTTAACATGATGTATAAAATACCCTACTTGGTATTTCAAAAGCATTTTTCAACAATGCTCTAAACTTCATTTAAAATCACATCTTCCTCATATTTGACAATTTAACACAATTAATCATGTTAACATCTTAATACCCAACACATAAATCCTATCAACACATGATACATCATATAAACATAATTAATGTCCAAGTTACCATTAATTAATTTCGGGGCATCACATTACTCCCCTACTTACAAGATTTCGTCCTCGAAATCGCATGCACTTACCCAAAAGAAACTAAACATAAATCATACCAGAAAATAGTTCGGGGTAATGCTGCATCATATGCCGCTCCGTCTCCCACGTAGCCTCCTCGACACCCCGACGATCCCACTGAACTTTGACCATTGGTATAACTTTACTTCGTAGTCTGCGATCCTCACGATCCAGAATTCTGACCGGTCGTTCAACGTAGGATACATCTGAGTCTAACTGCACTTCAGTAGGCTGTAAAACATGAGACGGATCTGGCTCATACTTTCTCAACATAGAAACATGGAAGACATCATGAATCCCAGATAAGGACGGCGGTAGAGCCAATCGGTAAGCCAAAGTGCCGATACGCTGTAACACCTCATACGGTCCAACATACCTCGGGGATAACTTCCCCCGCATACCAAATCGAACAACACCCCTGAAGGGTGAGATTTTCAAGAAGACCTTGTCTCCCACTTGAAATTCTAGCGGCCGTCGCCGCTTATTGGCATAGGCTGCTTGCCTATCTTGGGCCGCTTTCATCTTTAAGCGTATCATCTTAATCTTTTCCTCCATGTCCTTAATCATATCCAGTCCTCCGACCGCTTTACTCGTCAAGTCCTCCCAATACAGCGGTGACCTACATCGTCGTCCGTATAGAGCTTCAAAAGGGGCCATTTGAATGCTCGCCTGATAGCTGTTATTGTAGGAGAACTCTACCAGAGGTATAGACTCTTGCCACGGAGTATCAAACTCCAAAACACATGCCCTCAATATATCTTCGAGCGTTTGTATAGTACGCTCCGTTTGGCCATCAGTCTGAGGGTGATAAGCTGTACTTAGTCTCACCTCGGTGCCCAAAGCTGTCTGGAGACCCTCCCAGAAATGAGAAGTAAACCTTGGGTCTCTGTCAGACACGATCGAGACTGGAATCCCATGCAATCTCACTACATCCCGTACATATAATTGGGCCATCTTTAGATACGTGAAAGTCATACTGTAAGGGATGAAATGAGCTACCTTCGTCAGCCTATCTACGATCACCCAGATCGCATCAAATCCAGAGGCCGACCTTGGCAAGTGGGTCACGAAGTCCATAGATATATGCTCCCACTTCCACTTAGGTACCTCCAAGCTCTTCAGCTCGCCACCAGGCCTCTGCCTTTCTGCCTTTACTTGTTGGCAGATCAAACATCTCTTAACGAAGCTGATCACATCACGCTTCATGCGTCTCCACCAGAATTGACCACTTAGGTCCTTATACATCTTTCTTCCACCGGGGTGGATACTGAACCGGCTACTATGAGCCCGTTCTAAAATTCCTTTACGCAATCCTGGCGCATCTGGGACCACCCATCGGTTGCCCAATCTTAAAGAGTCATCTTCAGCCACACTAAACTTTGTTGGCTGACCTCGAAGTACTATTGATGCCCATCTCTGAACTTCATCATCCAACCTCTGGGCTTTCCTGATAGCCTCAAATACGTCTGGCTCGGCCAATAAGGTCGACACTCGCACCGGCGACGTGTCTACATCGAAGTCATAGCCCAGATGGCAGTAAGAAGTCATCAAAGCTGACAAACACATAACGTCCTCAGCAGTACTCTTCACCTTCCGACTTAAGGCGTCTGCTATCAAATTTGCCTTACCAGGATGGTACTCAATTTCACAGTCATAATCCTTGAGTAAGTCCATCCACCTCCTTTGCCTCATATTCAACTCTGCCTGAGTGAACAAGAACTTCAGGCTCTTATGGTCCGTAAAAATGGTAAACGTAGTACCATAAAGGTAATGACGCCAAATCTTCAAGGCGAAAATGATAGCTGCCAGTTCCAGATCATGGACTGGGTACCTGGTCTCATGAGGCTTCAACTGTCTCGAAGCATAGGCTACCACTTGTCTGTCTTGCATCAGTACACAGCCCAAACCTTGCAATGATGCATCCGTGTACAAAGCAAACCTCTTGTCCTCAGACGGAATCACCAACACTGGCGCTGTCGTCAAACGACGCTTCAATTCTTGGAAGCTTTCCTCACAAGCTTCGGACCAAAAGAATGGGACTCCTTTCTGAGTCAGCTGTGTCAATGGCTTAGCGATCTTAGAAAATCCTTCGACAAAACGTCGGTAATAACCTGCTAAGCCCAGAAAACTCCGTATCTCGGGTACAGAAGTGGGTGCTGCCCACTCCATCACAGCTTCAATCTTCCTCGGATCCACAGATATCCCTTGGCTAGATATGACATGGCCTAGGAACACCACGCTGTCCAACCAGAATTCGCACTTGCTAAGCTTAGCATACAACTGATGATCCCTAAGGATCTGAAGTACTGTCCTCAAGTGCCGTACATGATCTTCTTCAGTCCTAGAGTAGATGAGTATGTCGTCAATGAAAACTATGACGAATTGATCCAAATACGGCTGGAACACCTTGTTCATCAAACTCATGAAAACAGCCGGGGCATTTGTCACCCCAAAAGGCATGACTAGGAATTCATAATGCCCATACCTAGTCCTGAAGGCTGTCTTCTGGACATCCTCTTCTCTTACTCGAATCTGATGGTACCCCGACCTCAGATCGATCTTACTGTAGAGCCTCGTACCCTGCAACTGATCAAACAAATCATCGATCCTCGGAAGTGGGTACTTATTCTTCACCGTAGCTTTGTTCAGTTGTCTGTAATCGATGCACAAACGCATCGAACCATCTTTCTTCTTCACAAATAAAACTGGTGCTCCCCAGGGCGATACGCTAGGGCGTATATAGCCCTTATCAAGGAGCTCCTGCAACTGAATCTTTAGTTCCCTTAGCTCCGCTGGTGCCATCCTATAAGGGGCACGAGAAATGGCAGACGTCCCTGGTAATAACTCAATCCCAAACTCGACCTCTCTCGTCGGTGGGAATCCGGGAATCTCCTCCGGAAAGACATCAGGGAACTCCGCCACTACGGGCACATCCTCAACTTTCACTTCTCCTTTCTTTTCCGTAACATCGACGGCATAAATGAGATATCCTGAATGACCTCGTTCCAACAACTGCGCCATCTTGACAGCAGATATCAACGGAATCTTAGAGCGAGAACCATCCCCATAGAACGTCCATGGAACTCCCATATCGGATTTAAACCGTACAGTTCTCTGCCTGCAGTTCACAACTGCCTGATACCTGTTCAGAACATCAATGCCCAGAATGCAATCAAAATCTGACATTCCCAGAACAATCAAGTCTGACCTTAGTTCCTTATCCTCAAAATAAATGAGGCCATTGTAGACGATCCGATCAGTAATCATACTTCTTCCAGCGGGGGTCGAGACTATAAGAGGCGTGGGCGACGGAGAAGTGCATAAGTGGTGCCTTTCCACAAAACTTGTCGACACAAAAGAGTGTGACGCACCTGTGTCGATCAATATAAAAGCAGGGTGCGTAAATAAAAGACACGTACCCGCTATAACCTCCTCCGGAGCCGCTGAAGCCTGCTCCCTTGTCAGTGCATAGACCTGTCCTTGAGGTGGCCCCATGGGCTGACCTCCATGCTGTCTCGGTACAAAGGGTGGTCTGTGTTGTGCTGTCCTATCTGCAGGCCTCCCCGCAGAACCCTGTTGGCTCCCCCTGTTGGGACACTGTCTAGCAAAGTGGCCCTTGTCGCCACAAACATAGCACCCTATACAGTCTTTCGCCAGATGTGGTTGCCCACAAAGAGTGCATTGGATCCTCCCGGATCTGTCTCCCTGAGACTGCCCCCTTCCAGATGGGGCATCACCTCTTCGATTACCTTTCCACCTATTGTCGGACTTCTTACCGCTAAACCTTGATGCTGAGGAGTTCCCCCTTGACTTGAACTGATCATTCCTCGGCTTCAAATTATCCGGAGTGGATTTCTGAGAGGGTGCCGACGGTGGTACAACATCAGGGTATGCACCCACTCCTAGTTCGGCTAGCTCAGCCCTTGAGAGTGCATCATCAAAACAAGTAGGGCCATAAGTGATCACCCTATCGTATAGCTCCGGCCTCAGACCCTTCATGAAATTCCTCATCTTTGCTTGCGTGCTCGTGGCAATGTGAGGTACATATCGGAGCAAGGAGCAAAACTGAAGAGCATAATCCGATACCGACATATTACCTTGCTTGAGGTGAGTGAATTCATCTTCCTTAGCCTGTCGTGCTGCAGCCGAGAAATAACGGTTCAGGAAGCGAGTTCGAAACATTTTCCAGTTAACTTCATGCCCTTGAGCCTCTTGCTCTACCACAGTGGTCTTCCACCACATTAACGCCTTCTTGGCCAATTGGAACTCCGCTAACCGTATCCATGCTGTCTTCGCACATGGGGCTGCCACAAAGATTTGCTCTATTCTTTCTAACCATTCCTCAGCTCGTTCCCCAGTTTCGGTTCCTTCAAAGGTTGGGGGTCGGTAAGCAAGAAACTGAGTTAGGCTTAGCTCCCCTGGCAACAACTGTTGCTCGGCCGGTTCATCATCAAAAGCTGGCGGGGGTAGGGGATTCGTACGCCCCGCGCTTGCATTGACGCTCACTGCGTCACCTACCTCCACATTTGCTGCCATACTGCAACACAAGGATTAACAACAAGATCCAAAAGCAGTTCGTATAATACTTCGTTAGATAAACAAAACATGTTAGCATAACATCATATACTTCATATGCAACTTATGCACAAAACATGTTCAACAGTAAGCACCTAGCTAACTTATTGCTAAGGCTACCCTTCACTCATCCCGGGTTATCTAACCACTGCTCTGATACCACTAATATAGGGTCTTCCTACCTTAATATCATTTAGTACACATAAATTGGACAGAACATGCATTTATAACCTTTTAAGGGTTCCGGTTGTAGTTTGAGCTAGGGAGATTACAGGCCAAAAATAAAGTTTTCAAAGCTATTTAATTACATTCCCAATAAAGGATGTTAAAGCTATAGATTTACACTACTCCTAGAGTAGAGACTATCAAAAAAATCCTGCATCCTACGTTCATCATGCTCCCTTTAGCTCACTTCCTCAACCCGACCCTAGGCCCTTGGTCCAAAAGTGTACCTACAGGGATAACACATCATGAGCATTCATATATTTACTTAACATTATATAAAAGCATACAATAATGCATAACATCTTAGTTAAGTAAAAGTTATTGGTCGTCCTCCGACCTCCTTGGTTATCCCTGACTCTTATTCATGTTTGGGGTGTCTTACCCCATTGTATGGCATCTTACCATATCATAATAATTGCGTGGCATCTTACCACGTGGGCATCTTACCCAATCATATGGCGTCTTACCATATCATAAACATTGCGTGGCATCTTACCATGTGGGCATCTTACCCAATCATATGGCGTCTTACCATATCATAAACATTGCGTGGCATCTTACCACGAGGGCATCTTACCCAATCCTATACTTTGGGTGGTGTCTTACCACATGGGCGTCTTACCCAATCATACACGTCGTATGACCTTATCATAAACTTCGTCATTATAGACGTCCTCATAACATCGTTATCATAAACATCATCTTAAGCATCATCATCGTATCATCATCATAAGCATCATCATTATAAATATCATCATAGATATCATCATCATAACATCATCTTAAACGTCATCATCGTAAACATCATCTTAAACATCATCATAATATGTAAGGGCATGGTTTACCGTCCGATGCTCGTACGTCTCTTACGTACCTTAATTCCCAAAGTGGAGAATTTGGAGAGCTTTATCTCCTGGATGTTGTGGGCACCTGGGATGGTTCTACACAACCATACAAATTGATATTAGAAGCTAATCATAGTCCAATATCCAAAAATCCCACAAAAATATCAAAAATCCACTTTTCTTCAGCTCGCGATCGATCGCCGCCCAGGCGCGATCGATCGCGAGACCACACTGGACGAGGGGGCAAAATTTCCTTCTTGGCGATCGATCGCCACTTTTGGCGCGATTGATCGCCAGGCCCGCCGATCGATCGCCCAAAAGTGGCGATCGATCGCCAAATGCCTCTGGCTGGTACTGGACGCTCGCGATCGATCGCCAAGAACGGGCGATCGATCGCCGAGTGCTGTACATCGAATTTTCGCCATTAATGCTCATTTTTCAAGCTCCTTCACATACCACCCCAAAACCAAACTTCCTCATAACTTCAATAACAACATAACCCACTAAAACCAACATAAACACTTCAAAAAATCATACCCCAACCATAAACAACACATACCCCAAATAAACCCACATAAAACATCAAAACTTAACCCATTTCAACACCAAACATCATAAAACTTGTAGGAATGGTTCCATACCTCTTGTAGGTTCCAAATCCTAGCAAAGATCACACAAATAAGGATTTTGTGGGACTTTGCTCCTCCTCTTTTGGTGAGTTTCGAAAATGGGGTAGGGTTTGGGGTTGGGAAGTGATTTGGGGATTTTTAAAAGGTGAGAGTAAAGTGGGGGGGTTTAAAGTGATGGGTATGGGATTAAAAAGGGGTTGTAATGACTTAATAAAAAGTGTACCCCAAACTTAACATGATGTATAAAATACCCTACTTGGTATTTCAAAAGCATTTTTCAACAATGCTCTAAACTTCATTTAAAATCACATCTTCCTCATATTTGACAATTTAACACAATTAATCATGTTAACATCTTAATACCCAACACATAAATCCTATCAACACATGATACATCATATAAACATAATTAATGTCCAAGTTACCATTAATTAATTTCGGGGCATCACAAAGGAACAGGTACAGCACAGAGGTATCGGTTATGTAGAACCACTCAAAGAGGCTAAACCAAGGCAAAAGTTCAGAAATGAACCTAAAACCACTGGTCGAGCAGCTAGAGAGGTTAAACCCAACTGGTACTACAACTGTAAACCTGTCCAGAAGAGGTATATGCTGAATAACAGGAACTACAAACCAAAAGCACATGCATACACATATTATCACACCACAGCTAAAATCATCACCTACATTTATAAATGCACACACATTTCAGAACACACACCGACCTAAGTCATTTAGGGTCATACAAGTGTGGGTTCCGAAAGGACTAATCCTACCAGGACCCAAGTAGGATTGGGTACCAATCAGTCTATCGCTTTAATTGCAGGAAACTAGAATGCATCCAGTTCGGAGCTCTGAATGGTTCCTAGACAGCGGATGCTCTAGACATATGACAGGGAATGCAAGCTTATTGTCTGAACTAGTGGACTCCACTGGACCCAGAATAACGTTTAGAGATAACGCGAAAGGTAGAACCGTAGGTAAGGGTAAGATTATCTACGGTAACCTCATCATTAAAGATATTCTCTTAGTTGAAAATCTATGCTATAATTTGATTAGCATAAGTCAATTATGTGACAATGGTCATTCCGTAGAATTCAATCAGCATTCATGCACAATTAAATCTACTGATGGCAATGTATTACTTATAGGAAGAAGGCATGATAACACATATAAAATTGATTGGAATCTTAATCAGCCTACTTCCTTTACTTGCTTAGCTGCCCAGAATACTTCCAAAAATTGGCTTTGGCACAAACGGTTGAGTCACTTAAATTTTAAAACTATTGCTAGTCTGCGTAAACTTGATCTAGCTGTTGGACTGCCCCAAATTGAGTTCTCAAAGGACAAGATCTGTGCAGCATGCCAACTCGGTAAGCAAATCAGATCCTCCTTTAAGAACAAAGGGAGTAAATCTTCTTCTCGGTGCCTAGAGTTGCTGCATATGGATCTGTTTGGTCCTATACCAGTAACAAGTCTAGGGGGAATGAAGTACACCCTAGTGTTAATAGACGATTACACTCGTTTCACGTGGGTCTTGTTCCTAAGTGGTAAAGATCAGGCTACTCCAAAGCTGATCAAATTACTGAAAAGACTCCAAAATGAGAAATCGTGTGGGATAGATAGAATTCGCAGTGATAAAGGTACTGAGTTTACCAATCAATCACTCGAATCATATCTAGATGACCTTGGTATTAAACACGAATACTCTGCAGCTAGAACTCCTCAACAAAACGGAGTTGCTGAGCGTAGGAACCGCACTTTAAAAGAAGCTGCGCGAACTATGCTCGCGGAATCAGAAATATCGCAGAAATTTTGGGCGGAAGCTGTCAACACAGCATGTTATACGCAGAACAGATCGATGATTAATAAGCGAGCCAATAAAACCCCTTATGAGATCTGGAATGGCAGTAAGCCAAATATTTCTTATTTCCATGTGTTTGGTTGCAAATGTTTTATTCACAACAATGGAAAGACTCATCTCACCGCCTTTGATGCCAAATCTGATGCTGGAATATTTCTTGGCTATTCTACAGTTAGTAAGGCATTCAGAGTATTTAATAATAGAACTCTTAATGTAGAAGAATCAGTACATGTAAAATTTGATGAACCTACTGACTGTACACTATCCGATATACAAATCAACAACTTGAGTAATCGACTGGAAAGCACTTATATTGACGAAAATGTTGATGATGAGATTGATTACAGAAGCAGGGCTGACTGCTCCTTAGAACCAGAAATCCCTGAAGCTCAAGCAGAAGCGTCTGCTGGCCAACAAGCACTGCAGCCAGCCATCAATGAAACAGTGGCATCCACCTCTACTGCAGTTGAAGGAACCAATGAGAAAGATGGGTCTATCAGAATCTCTGATTTACCTACTCACATCCAATCAACTGAAGAACTCAACCCACTAGGACCTTCGCTCCGGTGGAAGAAGGATCATCCACCCGAGCAGGTCATCGGTAACCCTCTTGCTCCTCTACGCACCAGAGGACAAATGATTAACGAATTTCTTCATGCTGCATTCATATCTCATATAGAACCTAAGAAGATTGATGAAGCTATATTAGACCCAAATTGGGTAGAAGCAATGCAGGAAGAACTAAACCAGTTTGAGCGGAACAGAGTATGGTATCTAGTACCACGACCACTGCATCACACTGTAATTGGCACCACATGGGTATTTAGAAATAAATTAGACGAAAACGGAACAGTAATTAGAAATAAAGCAAGATTAGTTGCACAGGGCTACAGACAGGAAGAAGGCATTGATTTCGATGAAACCTTTGCCCCTGTAGCACGACTAGAAGCAATTCGCATATTTCTTGCATTTGCTGCATTTAAAGACTTTAAAGTCTATCAGATGGATGTTAAGAGTGCATTTCTTAACGGCAAACTCCAGGAAGAAGTTTATGTTGAACAACCTCCTGGATTTGAAAACCATCAGCAGCCATCTCATGTTTTCCGTCTGAATAAAGCTCTGTATGGTCTAAAGCAAGCTCCTCGTGCCTGGTATGAAACTTTATCAAAATATTTGACAGAGCACAACTTTGTTATTGGCACGGTGGACAAGACCCTTTTTAAATTTACAAAGGGAGATCATACGTTGCTAGTTCAAATATATGTTGATGATATTATCTTCGGGAGTACTAACCCAAAACTGTGCGAAAGATTTTCTAAAATCATGCAGGAACAATTCGAGATGAGCATGATGGGAGAGTTATCATTTTTCTTAGGATTGCAAGTCAAGCAATCTAGTGAAGGAATTCTGATAAATCAGTCCAAGTACACTAAAGAGCTACTGAAGAAATATGGAATGAGTACCAGCTCAGCTGCTGCTACACCAATGAGCTCATCCGCCAAACTCGACTTGGATAATTCAGGAATACCAGTTGAAGTCACAATGTATCGAGGCATGATCGGATCTTTACTATACTTGACAGCCAGCCGACCCGATATTATGTTTGCAGTATGTATGTGCGCCCGGTTTCAAGCAAATCCCAAGCAGTCGCACTTCACTGCTGTCAAGAGGATCCTAAAATACTTAAAAGGAACCGAGAATGTTGGTCTATGGTATCCAAGAGACTCAACTTTTAATCTCATTGGATACTCAGATGCTGACTATGCTGGATGTAAAATTGACAGGAAAAGCACCAGTGGATATTGTCAATTTCTTGGTGATCGGTTAATATCATGGGGATGCAAGAAACAGACATCCATCGCAACCTCCACTGCAGAGGCAGAGTACCTTGCTGCTGGAAGCTGCTGTGCCCAACTGCTCTGGATTCAGCAACAACTCAGAGACTATGGAATTGAGTCCACAGAGGCTCCTATTTTCTGTGACAATACGTCTGCCATTGCCATTACATACAATCCAGTTCTTCATACTCGTACTAAACATATTGACATTCGTCATCATTTCATCAGAGATCATGTTATGAAGAAGGAAATACGGCTGGAGTACATTTCCACAGAACAACAGGCAGCAGACATCTTCACAAAACCCCTACCGGACGCTAAGTTTTCTTACTTTCGAAATATTCTTGGTTTAATTGAAATTACTTCTTGATTATTTTGATTGGGTAATGGATTCAGGGGGAATTTGTTAGTTTAGTTGCATTTATTTAGGGGGAATTTCTGTTTTAATTTTATCATGGTTATTTAAGCTAAGCTGGTAATACAATGGTCAACTGCAGTGGGGGTATTCGTACCAGTAGGACTCTGCATCCAGTAGATGTTCTCCTACCTGTCGAACCCCACATACCAGTTGATGTTACCAAATATGCTTTGACAAAAATAACCCTCGATACTAATTAACCTAATGAACGTCGGAATTCAAAATTACTTTTGTGTAAAATAAATTATTTCACTCCCGCCTAAATCCTGTCCTTTTATTTTTGGTTAAAATCTTTTTAATTTTTAGATGATTGCCACGTATACATGTGTCCGCTCATCTACAGTACGACGTTACATATACTTCCTTTTTCACCGCCTTTAGTTTTCTCTTCTCTTCATCTTCTCCAAACATTTTACTGCTACAATCGTCTCTTTCAGAAAAATTTCCTTTAACAGATTGCTGCTGCTCCTTCACCTAAATCATTCAAAATGACGAAGACTGTTCAACCGAGTTTTATCACAAATGCTGTTCACGTCGATTTTAACTCCATATATACTTCATCTGACGAGGAAACAAAGGATTTAATTCAAAAGCTGGATACCTCAGGGCTATTAGTGATCCTAAGCCAGGCTCCCTCATTTTACCAGGATGAACTACAAGAATTCTTTGCCACAGCAACTGTTGTGGATGACACCGTTGTGGCATCCATCTCTGGGCAGTCAGTCACCATCACTCAACCAGAATTTGCCACTCATCTGTGCCTACCCTCCACTGGACTCACTGACTTTTCGACTATTCCGGCAGACCTAAGAGAAGAGATGCGGCTCACAGTGTCGGACTCTGACCATCGTATTCAACGACCTCCTTTCAGGAAGGTATTAATGAAGAGCCACTATCGACAACTGGCAGACATCATCTCAAAGGGGATCCTCTGTAAGGCAGGATCATTTGATATAATTACCCCTGAGAAGTTTGACGTCATGAGCGCCATATGCAAAGGGTTGGAGATCAACTGGTCAGCTGTACTATTTCAAATACTGACTAGCCTCGTCGTATCTGGCAAGGGTCAATCCGGTTTTGCTCTCCCACTAAGCAGTCTATTTGAGAGCAAACACATCAAGACAGGGGCTCTCTCTCATCTTCATCCAGGGAGACTCGTCACTCACAAGTACCTTCAGCTTCATCGCCAACGAAGTGGCAGAGAAGGTGGAGCAACAAAGCGCCGGTTGACTCAAGTCATTAGTGACTCGGAACAGACTGTCTCTGAATCCGCTGAGTCTCCTCCTCCTCCTCCTCCTCCTCCTCCTCCTCCTAAGAAGCCAAGGACCAGAAAAATTGCATCTCTAGATGCTCGTCAGAGAGACACTGCCGCCTCCGACACTATCTCCTCTGCCGGACCTACAGGTGTTATTTCTGACAGAGAACCCAGCCCTGTCCTCCCTTCAACTGAGGAACCCACTGCTGCATTAGCCATGGTGTCTGCTCCATTAATAGACACTCCTTCAGCTCAGGTGAGCTCTCAGCAGGCCCCAGGCTCCATCAGCTTCAGAACACCCAAGTCTACTTGTCCTTACTGTCATCCCAAGGCCACTCCAGCTGACAAAGGAAAATCTCTTATTGCTCCAGTGTCCACTCCTGTTGCATTCGAGATTCAAATGGTCATGGATGCAGTTAAAGCCCAACTGGAACCCCAACTGGAGATTTTTGATCGTTGGGTAAAGGCTCGAGTACAGGTTCGCTTTGATGATATCGATCCCATTCTGGCTCAGGCAAAGCAAGACGAAAACAGAATCCTGACCTATCTTCAAATTCCCGAACCTGAGAAAAGTTTGAAGCTGCGTGATGTCTTTAGTATTATGAACTATGTGGGCGGACTCCAAGCTCTTGTTACATCCCGCATTCAAGTGTTTGATGGACATTCAAGAACATCGAATCATGATCGAGCAGTTCTAAACGCTCTAGGCCTTAAGCTGGAAATGGCTGAGCTTGCTCTTCATGATCTTCGCATATCCACTGGGATTCATTCATGCTCCTCTTCTGAAATTGTTGCAAGCCCTGATCAGCCAGATCTACAAATGGCTATTGCAAATTTAGAGGTTGTCCCTCCTACTGTGGAGCTTACTTCTAATGTTTTGGAGACCTCTCCTACTGGAGCAGACGCCACACCAACTACTTTGGAAGCAGCATCCTCTGCTCCCAGCTCTCCACATGATCAACAGCCCCACCAAATGATTGTTGATCACACCAATGTCGATTCAGTTATTCAGAATGTGGTTCAGCTGGTCACCATCTCCTCTGCAAATAATGAACCAAGTGAATCCTCTCATTCCAATGATCATACTCAAGCGTCTGCTGCTGGGATTGATCAAGACAATGCTGAACTGGATGCTCCGCACGTGGAAGAAACTGGAACTGTGGATGTAGCTATCTCCGCCTCAACTGCGGCCCCTCATATTGACGCTACTACTTTACCATCCACTGCAGTAGTCATTGCTCATCCCAATGCGCTTGCCCCTGCTGCTGATATCCCAATGCTTGCCGGCGATCCGTCCATGGATCAGGAACTATCCGAGGGTTTCTTTGTCTTCACAAACCCTCTGGACGAGCCACCAAACATCGCTGCCCAGCTAGCTCAACTCTCCACCGCTATTACAGCACTGACCAACGATGTTCATAAGCTTAAGCAGGAAGAGAGGGCTGCAACTCTTATTTTAGGAACTCTTCAGCAGCAAACGGACTCTAAATTCCAGCAAGTCTACGCTGACCTAAGTAGTTTAACTACTACTGTCACTAGACTTCAAACCTTTGCTGAGAATGCGGTTGCAGAAGCAGTTTCTCATATTGGCCAGGCGCGTCTTCAGATCAATCAGAACAATGAATCTCTTCATACTGCCACCTCAATGGCTCTTGGAGAAAAGATTGACGACGCCAAAAAGATTTTGACTGATCAATTGGCCACCATGCAAGCAGCGTTTGCATCTCAAATTCAAGATATCTGCAACAGTCTGCCTGCTGCTCCTAAAATTATCCGCAGGCTGCCTGAACCCAGTCGAACTGCTCCCTCTTCTCAGAGAGCTTCAAGTTCAGCTGCTCATTCATCCCCTGCACCTGGAGCACTCCCTCAGTCCAGACCCACTGCTCAACAAAGATCTCGAAGTCCGCGCCAACCGCCAAGCGACAAACGCGACTATTCCAAACATTGGTTAGGGCGCAAATAGTATCATTTTCTGACTCTCTCTTACTTACTCCTATTTACTTCTGTGTTAAATTGACTGTCTCTCTGTATTCACTATTTAACATAAATGCATTCACATTTATTGCTACCTTGTTTTTCCTATAAATAGAGGTTCTTGTTTGATCACATAACACACATTCACTCATCATGCTTACTTTTAAGTTATTTCTCATTCCCTGGTTTTCTGTTAGATCCTTTCCTGCTTCATGGGTTTATTACTTATCTAAATCAACCCCTCATGGGTTGATTACTTATCTAACCCAGCTCTGATAAGCTTCAGTGCTTTGATCCTGTTCTGGTGCTCCTCATCAGTCAGGAACTACTAACAGCAGATGCCTGGGTGCTGATGACAAAAAGGGGGAAGATAGAGATAGAGTATTCTCAACAGAGATAGAATATTTTTATTAGGTGATTCCATAAAAACTAAAGGAGCTGCCTGATGAATATTCATATGACTCTTCCTCTTCCCGACCTCTCTCTGAAACAAGGTGGATCGAGCTCTTCCTCTCCGCAACTAGGTGGATCGAAGCCTTCCGGTCTACTTTGTTTATTTAAAGAGAAATTTGTCATGTATCATCTATTTTATGTAAAACTAGACTTGTCTTAGATTCTATTCAAAGTGTAAGAATTCATCTTATATAAAGATGAATTTCTCTCAATTGTCCAGTTTGATTACAACTTGTAATCTGCTTATATTTAATGAAAATTTCTTTTCCATGATGTCTTCAAGTATTTTCAGGACTCTTATCTTATTTACTCTAGTAGGAAATCGATTACTGCTTAGTTTTGTCATCACCAAAAAGGGGGAAATTGTTGGGAAAACGATTTCTAAGTTTTGGTGATTACAAACACCTACTGGATGTTAAAGATCAACCGGATGCTAGAGACCTACCGGGTGAATACACCTACCGGATATTAAAGTCTCACCGGGTAAAGACATCAACTGGATAGACACCAACCGGACAAGACATCAACTGGATAGATACCAACCGGACAAGACATCAACTGGATAGACACCAAGTCATCAACCGGATGAAGACATCAACTGGATAGTCATCAACCGGATGAAGACATCAACTGGATAGACACCAACCGGACAAGTCATCAACCGGATGAAGACATCAACTGGATAGTCATCAACCGGATGAAGACATCAACTGGATAGATACCAACCGGACAAGCTATCAACTGATAAAGACATCAACCGGATGAAGTCATCAACTGGTATGAAGTCATCAACCGGATAAAGACATCAACCGGATGAAGACATCAACTGGATAAAGTTATCAACTGATAAAGACATCAACCGGATGAAGACATCAACCGGATGAAGACATAAACTGGATATCTATCAACTGCAAAGTCTCTCACTGAACAAGGACATCAACTGGTCTTAAGAGGATGAACGACCAGTTGAACAAAGAAACCAGCAGAAGTCTAAGCAACAAGACAAAGTAAGTACAACATTCTCTGACAAAGGTACAACAGAGCGGCGCACCCTGCTATATCTCCGCCACCATTACCGTCAGAGTGAAAAGAGCCGTTGTTTTCCAAAATAGGAAAGAAGACAACAGGTATTTGGAAAGCTAATCCATTCCATATACAAAAAGGCTACCGTTGGACAACAAAACCTATAAATACGTCCAAACAGAGAATGAAGAGGTGCTGAGCAACTTTCAAACTAAGAGAAATACTTCAAAGCAAGAAAGCTATACAACTGATATTTCAAACGTTCAGCAAAGAGCAGACAAACCGCAAAACTGAATCTGTGACAGATTATTTTCAATTGAAGTCTGCTGCTTAGAAACTCTCAAAGCTAGAAAGTTTTATTCTGTAGAGAGTGTTGTAAAATCACTTGTATCCAAAAGATAAGAAGAGTGTGATTGCTAGGAGTTTAGGCCAAGTGTGTTAGTGCCTAAGGAGGTTGTATACTGTAAAGTGTAAACCAAGTCTTCTAGTGAATCCTTCCTGCAAAGGAAGAAGGGGAGACGTAGAAGCGTTGTGCTTCGAACTTCCAGAAACAACTCTCGTATTATTCGTTTATTGCTTTATTACTTCAGTTTTATTCCTCACAAGTTTTGTAGACGTCTTCCGCACTATAATAAGTGTCTACTGACTTGCCTGTTATTGAGAAGCAACTGTAACACTTAACAGTTTACAGTTAACCAGAAAAGAAATCGAAATTATATCTAGTGTTTATTCAACCCCCCCCTTCTAAACACTACCCCGATCCCAACATATTTTATATACTCATTGATTATGCATTGTGGATGCGGGTATATATGTGGTATTGCATTGTGGATGCATATACATGTTGATTTATGCCATATGTGGTATTGCATTGTGGATGCATATACATGGTAATTGATGCATATTGATGATAGATGCATATTATGATTATTGGATGCACATCCCATGAGTCGTGGTCATCCTTTGATGATTTTAATGCTTGCCGCTTTTGTATTGGTTCCGCTAAATGTGAAGCGAGGGGTGGGAGCGCCGCATGTCACGTTTGAGCGTGGTTGTCATATGGGGCGAGGAAAGGGTATTTGCCGCTCTCTGTGAAGCGAGGGGTGGGAGTACCGCATGTCCATTGTAGCGAGGTTATCCTATGCCGCCCATATGAAAATAAGCGAGGGGCATTAAAATACACTGTGATGGACAGACTAGGGAACGGTGACCAATATTTGATATTGTTGAGATGGTATATGTCATGACATGTTTTGGCCATTAAAAATAATCTGTTGATTATACTCATGAGTTATGGTACAGGGACAACCAAACGGGAAGCGTTTGAAATGCATGGAAAACAGGAAGTGTTTTATATTGATTATGCATTTACGCTTTATCTTCATATTGTGTTGAATATGAATGATTATTATTGCTCATGTTTGGGGGTTGTCCTTGTAGGTACCTTTTTGGCATGATAGCAAGCTTTGAACGGGTTGAGGTGGTGAGCTCGTGAAGCATTCTTTTGAGGATTAAAGGACGGGATTATTTTGTCTAGTGTCTACTCTAGAAGTAGTGTAAAACTAGTTGATAGCATTCATTAATGAGGAATGTAATTAATCCATTCTTTTTGGAAGTCCTTATTATTATGGCATGTAATGCTTAAGCTCATAGACTCAACATGTTCTTTTCTCACTCTGATCATTATATTAGCTCTATTATGCCTTATTTCCGCACTTAAGGATTAGGGTCCTTACATTAGTGGTATCAGAGCAGTGGTTAGCGAACCCGGGAACGAGGGAAGGGTAGCCTTAGCATGTTTGGCTAGGTGCTTACATTTGAAGCATGTTTATGCATGTGGTGCATATTGATGTATATCCTGTTATACTAACATGCTTATATCACTCCTGTTAACGACATGATATATATTGCTTTGGATTGTTGTTAACATTTGTGTTACAGCATGGCTGCTAATGAGGAAGTCGGTGATATGGGAAGCATGAATGCTAGTATTGGACAGACAAACCCTCTACCTCCACCGGCTGTAGGGATGGAACCAGTAGTTCAGTTATTGCTACCGGGTGAGATTTGCTTGACGCAGTTTCTATCTTATCATCCGCCCCGGTTTGAGGGGATAGAGTCTGGGGAGGAGGCTGAAGAGTGGTTGGAAAGACTGGAGCAGATCTTTGTGTCGGCTCCTTGTGCTGTGACAGCTTGGCTGAGGCTGGCGGAGTTTCAATTAGCCAAGAAACCTCTGATGTGGTGGAGGAGCACAGTAATGGAGATGAGAGCACTGGGTGCTGTGATTGATTGGACACTCTTCAGGACGAGGTTTTTGAACCGGTACTTCTCCGCAGCAGCAAGACAGACGAAGGAGGACGAGTTCACAAGTCTGAGGCAGGGGAACATGACAGTGGCAGACTATGCCACACGGTACTCTTCATTGCTGAGGTACGTTCCCCACATTGCCACCAGTGGACACGCTAAGATGAGAAACTTTATGAAGGGATTGCGACCGGAGCTCTATGACCGGGTTATCACTAATAACCCAACTTCTTTTGATGACGCTCTCACAAGAGCGGAGCTTGCTGAGCTAGGAGTGGGAGCTTATGCTATGCCACCACCGGTACCGCCACAGAGGCAGACTAGTGACAGTTTGAGGCCTCGGGGTGAGCCATTTAAGCCCCGTGGTGCCTCTTCATCTTCACGGTATGGTGGAAAGAAACATTTTGGTCAGAAGCAGGATAACAAGAAGGGCAATTGGTCAGCCAATAGAGGATCTTCACAAGGGGATAGGCCGGGAGAGCCGAGGTGCAACAACTGTGGAGGGCCACATTCTTCAAACAAGTGTCCTGCATGTTATGTCTGTGGCAAGATGGCCCACATTGCTCGGTATTGCCCCACACGGGGAGGACAGTCAGAGTATCAGGGCAACAGGCCGAGATTTGATGATCGGACAGTGCAGCAGAGGCAGCAGTTTGGGCCTCGACCATCGGGAGGTCAGACAGTAGGACCACCCCAGGGGCAGGTGTATGCACTGACCAGGGAGCAGGCCCAGGCAGCCCCAGAGGAGGTGATTGCCGGTACGTGTCATTTATTTACGTACCCTGCTTTTATTTTGATCGATACAGGTGCCTCCCATTCTTTTGTATCGGTGGGTTTTGTGGAAAGACACCATATGCGCACGTCTTCTTTACCCACGCCTCTCCTTGTCTCGACACCCACTGGAAGAAATGTTGTTGCTGATCAGTTTATGGCAGACTGCCTCATTTATTTTGAGGGCAACGAGTTGAAGGCAGACTTGATCGTATTGGGTATGTCAGACTTCGACTGCATCTTGGGTATTGATGTTCTGAACAGATATCAGGCAGTGGTAGATTGCCGACAGAGGACAGTGAAGTTCAGACCTGAGTTGGGCAGTCAGTGGACTTTCTATGGCAACGGTTCCCGTGCGAAGATTCCGTTGATTTCAGCGATCAAGATGACTCAGTTGTTGGAACGTGGTCACACGGGCTATCTTATTTATGCCGTGGACACGTCTGGGAAGAGTAAGGAACTAAGAGTTGAGGATGTGCCAGTAGTGGCAGAGTTCGCTGATGTATTCCCAGAAGAGATCCCAGGATTCCCACCGGCTAGGGAAGTTGAGTTTGGGATCGAGCTATTGCCAGGGACATCCGCTATCTCTCGTGCACCTTATAGGATGGCACCGGCCGAGTTGAGAGAGTTGAAAGAACAGTTGCAGGATCTCTTGGACAAGGGATATATACGCCCGAGCGTGTCGCCATGGGCGCACCAGTTCTCTTTGTGAAGAAGAAGGACGGTTCGATGCGGCTGTGCATCGATTACCGGCAGCTGAATAAGGCTACAGTGAAGAACAAGTATCCTCTCCCAAGGATAGACGACTTGTTTGATCAGTTGCAAGGTACCAGGGTGTATAGCAAGATTGATTTGAGATCCGGGTATCATCAGATTCGGGTCAGAGAGGAAGATGTGCAGAAGACAGCATTCCGGACGCGATATGGACATTATGAGTTCCTGGTGATGCCGTTCGGCGTGACGAATGCTCCAGCAGTCTTCATGAGTCTGATGAACAGAGTGTTTCAGCAGTATCTTGATCAGTTCGTCATCGTGTTCATAGACGACATTCTTATCTACTCCCGGAGCGAGGAGGAGCATGTGAAACACTTGAGGACAGTGCTTCAGATTCTCAGAGAGCATCAGTTATATGCTAAGCTCAGTAAGTGTGAATATTGGCTGAGCAGTGTAGTGTTTCTGGGGCATGTCATATCGAGCAGCGGGATATCTGTAGATCCCAAGAAGATTGAGGCTGTGATGGAGTGGGCTGCCCCCACTTCTGTGCCAGAGATTCGGAGTTTTCTGGGCTTGGCCGGGTATTATCGGCGTTTCGTCGAGGGCTTTTCGAAGATTGCCAAGCCGCTGACTCAGTTGACTCAGAAGGGTGTGCCCTTCTTTTGGTCAGAAGCTTGTGAGGAGAGCTTCCAGGAGTTAAAGCACCGGTTGACGACGGCGCCAGTGTTAGTGATCCCGACGGAGAACTCCAGATTTGTTCTGTATACTGATGCATCACTGCAGGGCCTTGGGTGTGTTCTGATGCAAGATAAGCATGTGGTAGCTTATGCATCGAGGCAGTTGAAGCCGCATGAGACCAGATATCCAGTTCATGACTTGGAATTGGCGGCTATCATCTTCGCCCTGAAGATCTGGAGACATTACTTATATGGCACTTCATTCACCATATACACGGATCACAAGAGCCTCAAGTTTTTATTCACTCAGGCAGAGCTGAACATGAGGCAGAGGAGATGGATGGACCTACTCAAGGACTATGATTGCGAGATCGAGTATCATCCGGGGAAAGCCAATTTGACAGCAGACGCTTTGAGCCGGAAAGTGAGGAGTTCTGCTGAGGACGTCATTCATCTGTCGGCTATGATGACCTCCTATTGCCATCTTGGCTATGATTTTGATATAGATGCTTCACCAGTGTATGTCTCTACCTTATTAGCTGAGCCAGATATTTATGAGGACATCAGGAGAGCTCAGAGGTCAGATGATGAGGTTCAGAGGTGGTTATCTTTAGTGCATCTTGGTCAGCCAACGAAGTTCAGAGTGGCCGATGACGGGTCTTTGAGATTGGGTGACCGATGGGTGGTTCCAAGTACGCCGGAGTTGCGTAAAGGGATCTTAGAGCGAGCTCACAGTAGCAGACTGAGCATCCACCCAGGCGGGAAGAAGATGTACAGAGATTTGCGTGGTCAGTTTTGGTGGAAAAGGATGAAGTCAGATGTCGTCGCTTTTGTGAAGAGGTGTCTGATCTGCCAGCAGGTTAAGGCAGAGAGGCAGAGACCTGGCGGCGAATTGAGGAGCTTGGAGATACCGAAGTGGAAGTGGGAGCACATTTCCATGGACTTCGTGACTCATTTGCCGAGGAGTGCTTCAGGCTTCGATGCTATTTGGGTGATTGTGGACAGATTGACCAAGGTAGCCCACTTTATCCCCTATAGCATGACCTTTACATTCTTGAGGATGGCGCAGTTATATATTAGAGATGTGGTGAGATTGCATGGGATCCCCGTTTCCATAGTGTCAGATCGAGATCCGCGATTCACATCTCATTTCTGGGAAGGCCTTCAGTCAGCCTTGGGAACTGAAGTCAGATTGAGTACTGCTTACCATCCTCAGACGGATGGCCAGACCGAGCGCACTATCCAGACGCTCGAGGACATGTTAAGAGCTTGTGTTTTGGAGTTCGATGCCTCTTGGCAGGATTCAGTGCCTTTGGTAGAGTTTTCGTATAACAATAGCTACCAGGCGAGTATTCAGATGGCTCCGTTTGAAGCTCTTTATGGCAGACGGTGTAGATCACCCTTGTGTTGGGATGATTTGGACCGCAAATCGGTCGGAGGACCGGAGCTGATTCGGGAGATGGAAGAAAAGATAAAGGTAATAAGGCAGAAAATGAAAGCGGCCCAGGACAGACAGGCAGCTTATGCAAACAAACGGCGGAGACCGTTGGAATTTCAGTTGGGAGATAAGGTCTTTTTGAAGATCTCGCCTTTCAAAGGCGTTGTGCGATTTGGGATGCGCGGGAAACTGTCTCCGAGGTATGTTGGACCGTACGAGATCTTGCAGCGCATCGGCACCTTAGCTTACCGACTGGCTTTGCCGCCTTCTTTATCTGGTATACATGATGTATTTCATGTGTCTATGTTGCGGAAGTATGAGCCGGATCCGTCGCACGTGTTGCAGCCTTCCGAAGTTCAGTTGGAATCAGATGTATCTTATGTGGAACGGCCTGTCAGAATTCTAGATCGAGCAGACCGTAGGCTTCGGAACAAAGTGATACCTATGATCAAGGTTCAGTGGGATCGCAGGGGTGTCGAGGAGGCTACGTGGGAGACGGAGCGGCATATGGTGCAGCACTACCCGGAACTATTCTCTGGTATGTGTTTATGTTTAGTTTCCTTTTGGGGTAAGTGCATGTGATTTCGAGGACGAAATCTTATAAGTAGGGGAGTATTGTGACATCCCCAAAATGGTTAATTGCATTTAGTGCATTAATTGTGTGTATTATGATTAATTATGTGTTGGATTTATTTACCTTATGTGGAAATGCATGGTCATGTGGTTAGGGTGACCCGGGATTGCATTTCAGGGTGCATGTGGTGCATGTCGGGTAAATATTATTGGAAGCATGATTTATTTGCCATTGGTAGCAATTGATTAGAAATCATGTATTTAATTGATATTTGGTGCATTATGAGTAAATTCTTTGAAAAATATCATACTGAGGTGTTTTATACACCATGAACTTATTTTAGTATGCTTTTAATTAAATTAACCCAATCCTTTTTATCCCCAACCCCACTTTACCAAATCACTTTCACTTTACCAAATCAAAACCCACAAACCCTTTCCCTTCTTCCATTTTCGAGCTTGAGCTTAGGGTTGAAGAGAAAACCTTCCAAAAGTCTTGATTTGTGAAGATTATTGGGTGATTGGAGGTCCCCAAGAG
The DNA here is from genome assembly GCA_907163345.1 of Haberlea rhodopensis. Taxonomy (NCBI): domain Eukaryota; kingdom Viridiplantae; phylum Streptophyta; class Magnoliopsida; order Lamiales; family Gesneriaceae; genus Haberlea; species Haberlea rhodopensis. The sequence goes on from CAJQUN010000306.1 coordinate 212,293, forward strand.
GTATGGATGCCTCATTATCATTTTTATTGTGTTTGGGTTAGTTTTGGAAGGGTTTATAATGATTTTGAAATGGGTTTATGTGGGTTGTTGTGGTTTTGGTTAAGGGCTAGATTTATACTTGTTTTGAAGTGTATTTTGGTGGTTTATGTTGGTATTTATGTTGTTGATTGGTTGGTTAAAGTGTTGGAATGGGTTGGAATGGTTTTGAGGTACAAAAATGGGGGATTTTCGGGTTACAGGGGTTGGCGATCGATCGCCCATTCCAGGCGATCGATCGCGCCCAGGCAGTGAGTTTTGCCAGCGCTTGGCGATCGATCTTCACTCTTGGGCGATCGATCGGCGGGTCTGGCGATCGATCGCGCCAGGGGTGGCGATCGATCGTCGAAGGGTGCAATTTTTAATTCTCGGACAGTGAGTATTGGCGATCGATCGCCGTGAGGGGAGATCGATCGCGAAAGCCAAAATATGGTTTTTTTGGTTATTTTTGTAGGATTTTTGGTATTGGACTATTATTGGGTTCTAATATTGGTATTTGTGAATATGTAGAACCAACCCAGGTGGCAACACAGCCAAGGCATTGAAGTCCTACCATATCCTACATTTTGGAAAGGTACGTAGTGGACGTACGGGCACCCAACGGTAACATGTATTTTATATACTCATTGATTATGCATTGTGGATGCGGGTATATATGTGGTATTGCATTGTGGATGCATATACATGTTGATTTATGCCATATGTGGTATTGCATTGTGGATGCATATACATGGTAATTGATGCATATTGATGATAGATGCATATTATGATTATTGGATGTACATCCCATGAGTCGTGGTCATCCTTTGATGATTTTAATGCTTGCCGCTTTTGTATTGGTTCCGCTAAATGTGAAGCGAGGGGTGGGAGCGCCGCATGTCACGTTTGAGCGTGGTTGTCATATGGGGCGAGGAAAGGGTATTTGCCGCTCTCTGTGAAGCGAGGGGTGGGAGTACCGCATGTCCATTGTAGCGAGGTTATCCTATGCCGCCCATATGAAAATAAGCGAGGGGCATTAAAATACACTGTGATGGACAGACTAGGAAACGGTGACCAATATTTGATATTGTTGAGATGGTATATGTCATGACATGTTTTGGCCATTAAAAATAATCTGTTGATTATACTCATGAGTTATGGTACAGGGACAACCAAACGGGAAGCGTTTGAAATGCATGGAAAACAGGAAGTGTTTTATATTGATTATGCATTTACGCTTTATCTTCATATTGTGTTGAATATGAATGATTATTATTGCTCATGTTTGGGGGTTGTCCTTGTAGGTACCTTTTTGGCATGATAGCAAGCTTTGAACGGGTTGAGGTGGTGAGCTCGTGAAGCATTCTTTTGAGGATTAAAGGGCGGGATTATTTTGTCTAGTGTCTACTCTAGAAGTAGTGTAAAACTAGTTGATAGCATTCATTAATGAGGAATGTAATTAATCCATTCTTTTTGGAAGTCCTTATTATTATGGCATGTAATGCTTAAGCTCATAGACTCAACATGTTCTTTTCTCACTCTGATCATTATATTAGCTCTATTATGCCTTATTTCCGCACTTAAGGATTAGGGTCCTTACAATATGGTAAGAGGCATACGATGTTATTATGTGGTAAGATGCCACAGGGTAAGATGCCCATATGGTAAGAGGCCATACGATGTTATTATGTGGTAAGATGCCACGGGGTAAGATGCCCATATGGTAAGAGGCCATACGATCTTATGATGTGGTAAAGATGCCACAGGGTAAGATGCCCATATGCATGAATATGAATCAGGGACAACAAAAGAAGTTAATGAATAACCAGCATATTTACTTAACCAATATTTCATGCATTTACTATGATGTTTTATGATGTTAAGTAAGATTGTATATGCTCATGATGTGTTGTCCCTGTAGGTACACTTTTGAACTAAAGGACTAAGGGTCGGGTTGAGGCAGTGAGCTACGAGGAACACATGAATGTTTAGGTTTCAAGTTATGATTAGTATCTACTCTAGGAGTAGTGTAAATCTAAATGTTGACATTCTTTTGCGAATGTAATGAATTTTTGAAGTTTTGTATTTTGGCCTGTAATCCTGTTAACTCATGTAACAACCAGAACCTTAAGATGTTATTAATGCATGATTAGTCCTTCTTATGTCACTATAACACTGTTAATGTGGGAAGACCCCACATGATATCTCTCCATGTAATTCACCACTTGCCCACGATGCTTAACACGCATCGTTATGATGGGGACCACTAGCATACAACAATAAACTCACAGAAAATCCGATTTCCGCTTCCCAGTCCATCTCCTCCAAAGGAGTAGTTGCGCCACTTGTAACCCGGATCGGGTAACCCACGGTCACTGATCCATACAAAACATCGCTACAGATGTCCACATCCATGCGTTCCAAGAAATCCCATCTTGGTCCAAAACACACTATCGAGACTCCACAAGGTCTCAAGTTCCATAGGGGACATGCAAGACAACAATTGCATTCCTAAGTACGTGTCAACCGTGACACTAAACAAATCTGAATCCTGGCTGTAAGGACCCCAAGCCCTTAACCCTTGATTAGTGTATTAATCATTATGTGTGGCACATGCTTTCAATAAAATCAATCGGGAAACTCAGATGATACTTTACCATTGAATGGCAATTACAAAATTTCTTTAATATTCAACAATAAGATCATCTCTACCAACAAATAGACTCATATATTTCGCCCATTTCCATCCCCATTACACCACTTTTTACATTGTGGACTTTTATAAAAATTTGGGCAGAGTCTCCCCATAAATAGAGCCATCCCGAAATAAAAGCACATCACATAATATAGTTCCCGGCCAGGGAAAACACATACTCAACAGAATACAGCAACACTAAGTAAATTCCCAGCCAGGGAAGACACCACACATAAGACAACATAAGTGGGTTTCAACACCCACATAATACACCAATGACTCTCATATCATTAGCAATTCTACCCTTAATTGCATGCAACATAGAATGAAAGAGAGAAAGGCTCATGCCTTTATATACAACCCATATACAAGTATAACCGTGCTCACATGCGAGCATCATAAATGTGTATATAACCCTCGGGTGTATATAAGTACTCTATACGATACCGTGCTCCATCAAGCCCTGGTACCACGATCCTGGGAGTACATCCAATCAACAGCTCGAGCTCAGCTCCACAGCCATCGATGTACCTGTTTGTTGGAATCGAAGAGGGGGGGTGAATGAGATTCCTTGGCTACTTTAGCGTTTTAAAATGAGTTTGTAAAAATAAAATATTTTGCGCTTTGCGGAAGCCTTTAGTCAATCGATAAATAAAAAGAATAAATAAATAAATGCGTAATGTAAAATAAAGCAATAAAAGAGAAGGATATTTGTTATAGAAGTTCGGCGATGAATCGCCTACGTCCCCTCTTCCCGGTTAGATAACCTCCAACCGAGGTTCCACTAAAAAAAACAATAGATCTTGGCCTTGAGGGCTCCAAGTTAGCCACACAACAACTCTTCCCGAGTTTACAACGCTCTTCCCGAGCACACTACTCTTCCCGAGTACACAACGCTCTTCCCGAGCACAATACCCTTCACGAGTATACAAAGCTCTTCCCGAGCTACCAACACTCTTCACGAGTCTTCTTGGCCTTAAGGGCTCCAAGGATAGCCACACACTTGCACCAACTAGACTTGTTGACGACTTTACAATTTTCCAACTTGCTTTGGTGTTGGAGGACCTTTACAAGAAATCAAACCAAAAGCACCTTCACGGTGTACTCACACGAAGAAACAAGACTCTAAGAAAGATAAGAATTACAAGCTCCAATACAACAACAATGTATGGAGATTGCAATGCAAATTCAAATAATAATTTTCAAGACTTTGTGGAAGTTTGTAGGCTTGTTCCTTAGCTTCAAAATGCTCCAAAGCATCCATATTTATAGTGTAGAAGGCCCCCTAGGCTCCTACTAGCCGTTGCTAAACAAAAGGCTTGAATCACTCCTCGATCGCCTCGGACATCGCCTCGGGCGATCACCATCGCCGCGCCCCAACGGTCAGCAAAAATCACGGATCGCCTCAGGCGATCGGTGGATCGCCTCTGGCGATCAAGAGCAAAAATTAAGGTCGTAGCTTCAGCATGTCCAAATTTTGCATCGCCTCAAACGAACTCCACATCGCCTCAGGAGTTCGTGCCATCGCCTCGGGCGAACTCCCCTCGCGCATGCCCGCGCATTGCCTCGGCGTCGCCTCTGTCGATGTGCGGGGGCGAAGTCCCTGTGGCTGCCATCGCCTCAGGCGTTGGTCACCATCGCCTGGGGCGATCTTGCTCGCTTGCTCGCCTAGCCATCGCCTCTGTCGATGGGCGTGGCGATCCTCGCCTGGCACCCATCGCCTGGGGCGATGGCACCCATCGCATGGGGCGATCCGTGTCTTTCAAAAGACAATTTTTCTTTGGCATTTCAATACTATTACAATCTTCAACTTTGATCATAATTTATGCTGCATACTCAATAAAAATCATTAGTATAAAATGTATAGGTTTTGTAATCATCAAAACAAAAACGATAATTTTATTTAAAATAGAAGAATGAGAGTTGTAGCGTTTTAAGGCGCAACACTGTTCACCTGCCCCAACAGAGACAGCCCCCAACGGGGTGAGCATACCAATACACAAAATCCCATAATCAGAATAATGAAATTCATAATTTACAACAAAAGTAAATACTAATGAATTTTAAATGATACTCCCTGGATGGCAACGTCCTCATCCGGGATTCCGTGTACTGTCCCTGTTCTCACAATCATCAAACTCATCAAATCTAAAAAATCAGTAAATCAACACATTGATTAACTCATCGCATGCCTGATTCTCAAATATCATAATTAATGGTTCCAAATTCATTATACATACAAATATAGATATCTCAATATCTAATACTGATTTCTCAACTTCACTATCAATCACAGATAGCTCAAATGCCTCGCATTTATTTCACCAATTCTCCATTATACTCAGACATCTCAAATGTCTTATAATGATTACAAGATTCCACAGTCATTCTCAGGCATCTCAATGCCCTACAATGGTCATATAAAACCAGTACCCCATATATCATGTAAGGTTATACTACTCTAGTATTACGCACGCTTGTGGCATCGATGTCAAGATTAGGTCGTTCCATAGTTATATCAACACATATATATATAACCATACCCATAACCATCTAATGCAATTAAAATACATTATGCATTTCACAAATGCTCTCATATAAAGTAATGCTCGTACGTCGCACTTACCTCAAATCTCCGAAGTCCGAGCCAAACCTTGCTCGAGTTCCATGCCCCGAGGAATGATGTGCTAACACGATAAATAATTCACAATTATTTACGAACATGCAACCCATGCTCAAGCACACCCATAATCCTCATACAAAAATATTGCCAACACACGACAATTAACCATTTAAAAGACCCGGGGCAGGGCATATGCAGGGAGGGGAAATCGAATGAGACATCAACGAAAATTGCTCAAGAACCGCCTTTCAATTTTCGAACCCTATCATCACAATTCGAACCCAATTAAGCACCATAATTCAACTAAAATATGAATTAATCGATCAACAACATGAATAATCGCCCCTCCTGCCAAAACCCCAATTTTCGAACCCAAACCCTCACGCATACAGGGCAAAATTCGAACCATAAGCATCACCAAAGAGACTCAAAAGCTGAACCATGTGAAGCATAAGAATTTATCCAAAAATCAGCAAGATTTTCGAAAAAACCCAACACAATTTCGAACCAATTGGCAACAAATTTTTGAACCACAAGGTATGAAATTTTCGACCCAAATAATAGCACAAAACGCCCCAAAAACGCCTGAAGAAAAGCCCCAAAAACGTACCAAAAATCGAGCCCCAAATCGGACAGATTCGAACTTTCGAACCCCTGCGCTTTTCTGGCAAATCCGAACGCGATTCTCGACGAAACTTCAAATTCTTGGTATGGAAAGGTGCGCCTGGAAGAGACGAAGCCGATGGCGGGTCGGACGCGCCGGATGGCGGCCGGACGGCGGCGGGCGTGACGCTTTTACGCGCGGGGGGTCGAGGAAATCGGGAAATCAGCGGGGAGAGAGAGAGAGGCGGGCAAGGTGAGGAAAATGGTTTCTAAAAACTAAAATCTCGGGTTCAACTGGTATTTATAGCAAAAATACCCCGAAATACTAATAGCCCCACAAATACATCATGATTCATTAAAAATCATCTGTTTACAAAAATTCTCTCTCTAACTTCAAAACCCCCTACCGGTGCCCACACAAAGCACCCCAGATCCCGAGTCACACTAAAAACCCAACTCATAGGTTTTTCACCCAAATGAGAATACAATCTCAACCTCGGGATCCAACGATCCCAACTACCAAAATAGACGAGCCTGGAAGGCCCAACACCGCGATTAAACTCCAAATCGCCACGTAAAAACAACTTTAGGGGTTATTAACACTCCGGGATTAACATCTATAATCCCTGGTCATCACAATATCCCCCACTAAAAGAATTTCGTCCTCAAAATTAGCACCGGTGTATCACGTAACACCCAGGCTACACAACAACATGAAGCGATAACCTCGATTCTTGACCATATCAGAATCGTAATAATAAACGCGAAGGTACCTACCTCGCACCAACTCTGGAATGAAATAACCCTTCCAGTCCACCAAAAACGAAAGAGCGTCGGCACAACATAACGCTAACAATCCAAAAACAGTTAGTCAACTGAAACTGCAAGGATTTGAATCGCTCCCGATTCCATCGTAGATATCATTCAATGACATCTTTACTAAGACTCACGATGTCTAACACACATCGTTACGAGGAAAAACACTAGTATACCACGGTGTACACATACCAAACCTGGTTTCCACTTTCAAACCTCCTCCATCGAAGGAGCAGTCGCATCATTGCAACTCAATTTGGGCAACTCACGGCCACAGATTCACACAAAAGACATCTCACAAGATGTCCACCTCCGGATGTTCCAAGAATCACATCCCGATCATAAATAAACAATCGAGACTCCACAGAGTTGTAACTTCTGAAAGGATATGCAATAAACCATTTGCATCCTCATCGCTTGTAAGACCCCGTTATCTTATCAGGTACAAAGGTGCAATTTAGAGAACTAAACATTCATGTGAATATATCAGAGTAACGTGCCGTGTTGATTAACCTGAGCTTTAGAGATTACAGTACCAAAATGTTTCAAAAGGAATAACACGAATTCCTACAAGGTACTACATTATAGTCTTACTCTACTCAGTAGAAGCTATACAAATTTTTTCTCTAACATTCTAATCCTGTAGCACTCCTTACAGCTCAGCATATCAACCCCGACCCTGGTTCTCGTCAACAAAAACACCTACAAAGACAACCCCCAACACATGAGCATATCATAATTCATATACAACATAATATGAATGTAAAGTGTAAATGCACAAATCATAAATACAAAGCACTTCCTGTATTTCCAAGCATTTACAACGCCCATTGGTTGTCCCTGTACCATAACTCATAATAAAACACATTATATGAAATTATGGATCCTTTAATAATGTCATGACATATCACCTCTTTCTTTACATATCTTTTGAGTCATATATCAACAGTTATGTTAATGCTTCATGCTTCCACAACTCATAATGAGCGGTACAATCCTCCCTGCTTCATTACTACATAAACTCATAATGAGCGGTACAATCTTCCCCGCTTCATTACTACAGAAACTCATAATGAGCGGTACAATCCTCCCCGCATCATTACTACAGAACCTCATAATGAGCGGTACAATCCTCCCCGCATCATTACTACAGAACAAGCATAAGCATTAAACATACACTGTGATCTCTCTTGACTCGTGGAATACACCTCTTTATTCCACATCACAATATGCAACAACAATGCATAATATGCAACAACAATGCATAATAACATGTATCATACTCTTAATGCATCACATTGCATTCATCATGTGTCAAAAGACAAACATAAAGTACATGTTACCGTTGGATGCCCGTACGTCGCTTACGTACCTTTTCAAAATGTAGTGTGTTGTGGGACTCTATCCCCTGCGCTGTGTAGCTGTCTGTGAAGGCTCTACACCAGTGTACAACACAATATTAGATGTCTCATTACAATCCAATATCAAATTCAAAACAAATTCTACATTTTTTTAAAAAAAGGCACTACCGATCGATCGGACCTCATCACCGATCGATCGGTGAACTGTTTGAATTAAGGAAAAAAGCTACGGCTTTTGCCGATCGATCGATGTTCTTCACCGATCGATCGGTCGATCATATTCAACCCAGATTTTCCAGAATTCTCTAACACCGATTTTCATACCCTTCAATCTAACATGTAAGACATACAACATGCCAAGACCAACATGCTAGCAGTTATAACACACTACCCTGAGTGTATCCATATCAAATTTACACCCCAAACATAAGCCCACATGCATAAACGTCGACCATTTACACAAGTACTCGATCAACTTTTCTGGAAACAGGGCAACATTTTCATTCCCAGATTTCTTGAGTACTTCATTTCATGCTATAAAAACTACAACATATTTCATAAAACATGCTCAAACATGAAACGTCCTGGGCTTTACAAACTACCATACATGTACAAAAGGTTCACCCTGAAACCCATCTAACATGCATAATATCACCTCCTCAAAATCACTCCCAGTCCACGTTTTCCAGAAAAACAGGGCATACTCCTACCCAGATTTCCGAACACCCTACTTTACATTCTTATTTCCTCAACATAAAACATGTAATATACATAAGGAAAAATACTGAGAGTTACATAATAACACCATGTAAGCATTTAAATCGAAGGTTTCAAGAAACCTAAGCTAACATGCCATTTTCACGCCACCTAAAAACATGAACTTAACAAGCTTAAAAAACAAAAACAGAGCATGGTTTCTCACCCTATTTTGCTCCGACTTTTCAAAGGCTTCCAGGCGATGAAAAAGGGAAAGCTCCTCAGAATTTTGCTTAGCAAGTGCTGGTGAAGAAATGGGAGAGAAGGGCCGAGATTTGGGATGGCTGAGAGTGGTGAAATGATTGAGCCAAGTGGGGTGTAAAGTCAGCAAGTGAACAGGTTGATTGGCATGGGTTGGGGGGTGGTTGGGTGTTGGGTGGTTTGATGTGTTATGTTTTGGTCCCGGTATTTAGCACGAAGTATTAAAATATCCTCACATGCACCCTGAAATGAATCTCCCCAATAATATTAATTCAATCCCATGAATTAACACCCAAATCATCATAATTTAAATTAAATGATTAAAATCACATAATCATTTCGGGGATATCACATCGCTTGTGTCAACAGCGACACCCAACAAATCCGAATTCCTGCCATCCCTTGATAACCTTAGGATTTAACAATCCAAACTTGGGAAGGCTATCGAATAACTCGGAGGAAAACACCAACAAGGAAATACCTCAACCTACACGAGATAATCCTTCTTCAAAGGGAGTCAACTAACTTCACGATTATTCCTCATAATTATCGTGCCATGGAGATTCCCAATCTAAAGGTGTTCCATATCTCTCATCAGAGATTTAACCACCCAAACACAGCATAACTCTATGCTTGACAAAAAGAAATCGATAACTGGCATCCGTATTGTGAGACCCCCTTATTAATCAAGATATTAAGGTGCGATAAGAGAACTAATCATTCATGTGCATATATCAGAGTAGTAGTGTCGTGTTGATTAACCTGAGCTTAAGAGATTACAATACCAAAAGTTTAAAAGGAATTACGCATATTCCTACAAAAGGTACTACACTATAGTCTTACTCTACTTCGTGTAGAAGCTATACAAAAATTTCTCTAACATGCTAATCCTGTAGCACTCCTTATAGCTCAGCATTTCAACCCCGACCCTGGTTCTCATCATCAAAAGCACCTACGAAGACAACCCCCAACACATGAGCATACCGTGATTCATATTCAACATAATATGAAAGTAAAGCGTAAACGCACAATCATAAATACAAAGCACTTCCTGTATTTCCAGCATTTATAACGCCCATTGGTTGTCCCTGTACCATAACTCATAATAAAACACATTATATGAAATTATGGATCCTTTAATAATGTCATGACATATCACCTCTTTCTTTACATAGCTTTTGAGTCATATATCAACAGTTATGTTAATGCTTCATGCTTCCACAACTCATAATGAGCGGTACAATCCTCCCCACTTCATTACTACAGAATCTCATAATGAGCGGTACAATCCTCCCCGCTTCATTACTACAGAACCTCATAATGAGCGGTACAATCCTCCCCGCTTCATTACTACAGAATCTCATAATGAGCGGTACAATCATCCCCGCTTCATTACTACAGAACCTCATAATGAGCGGTACAATCCTCCCCGCTTCATTACTACAGGACAAGCATAAGCATTAAACATACACTGTGATCTCTCTTGACTCGTGGAATACACCTCTTTATTCCACATCACAATATGCAACAACAATGCATAATATGCAACAACAATGCATAATAACATGTATCATACTCTTAATGCATCACATTGCATTCATCATGTGTCAAAAAGACAAACATAAAGTACATGTTACCGTTGGGATGCCCGTACGTCGCTTACGTACCTTTCCAAAATGTAGTGTGTTGTGGGACTCTATCCCTTGCGCTGTGTAGCTGTCTGTGAAGGCTCTACACCAGTGTACAACACAATATTAGATGTCTCAATACAATCCAATATCAAAATTAAACAAATTCCACAATTTTTTAAAAAATAGGCACTACCGATCGATCGGCCCTCATCACCGATCGATCGGTGAACTGTTCTAATTATGTAAAAATGCTACGGCTTTTGCCGATCGATCGGTGTTCTTCACCGATCGATCGGTCGCTCTGTTTCAACCCAGGTTTTCCAGAATTCCCTAACACCGATATTCATACCGTTCATTCTAACATGTAAGACATACAACATGTCAAAACCAACATGCTAGCAGTTACAATACACTACTCAGAGTGTATTCATGTCAAATTTACACCCCAAACATAAACCCACATGCATCAACGCCGTCCATTTACATAAGTACTCAACCCACTTTTCCGGAAACAGAACAACATATTTCATTACCAGATTTATTGAGCACCTCATTTCATGCTATTAAAACTACAACATATATCATAAGCATGCTTGAACAAAAACGTCCTGGGCTTTACAAAACTACCATGCATGTAGTCAAATCGAGGGTTCACCAAAACACCAACTAACATGCATGATATCACCTCCTCAATATTAGTCCCAATCAATATTTTTCCAGAAAAACAGGGCAAATATATACCCAGATTTTCGAACACCTTATTTCACATGCTTTAATCCTTCACATAAAACATGTAACATGCACATGGAAAAATACTGAGAGCTTCATAATAACACCATGTAAGCATTTAAATTGAAGGTTTTAAGAAACCTAAGCTAACATGCCAAAATCACACCACTTAAAAGCAAGAACTTAACAAGCTTAAAAACAAAAACAGAGCATGGTTTCTCACCCTACTTTGCTCCGATTTTTGAGAGGCTTCCAAGGAATGAAAATGGCAACGCTCCTCACGGTTTTGCTTAGCAGGTGTTAGAGGTTATTTGGGAGAGAAGGCTCGAGATTTGGGAAGGGAGAAGGAGGCTGAATGATTGAGCCAAGTGGGGTGACTAATCAGCTTATGCACAGTTGATTGGTATGGGTTGGGGGGGGGGGGGGTTGTTGGGTGTTGGGTGGTATGATGTGTTATGTTTTGGTCCCGGTATTTAGCACGATGTATTAAAATATCCTCACATGATATTTATAGTATTTTCTCAATAAAATACTTCAATTCCCATTTAAACATGCTTCACCAAAACAAATAACATATACCCTAAATAAACATGCCACAACCCCAAAATCCCAACATATATCACGTGCACCCTGAAATGTATCTCCTCAATAATATTAATTCAATCCCATGAATTAACACCCAAATCATCATAATTTAATTAATGATTAAAATCACATAATCATTTCGGGGATATCACAATACTCCCCTACTTATAGGATTTCAGTCCCCGAAATCAAACATGCTTACCAACATGAAGTAAAACAATACATAAACGCATACGAGAAAACAGCTCTGGGTAGTGCTGCACCATGTGTCGCACTGTCTCCCACGTGGCCTCCTCGACACCCCTACGATCCCACTGAACCTTGATCATAGGAATAACATTGTTCCGAAGTCTGCGGTCTGCTCTATCCAAAATCCTGATAGGCCGCTCCACATAGGAAACATCGGACTCGAAACTGCACCTCTGAAGGCTGCAACACATGCGAAGGATCTGGCTCGTACTTCCTCAGCATAGACACATGGAACACATCGTGAATACCAGACAGAGAGGGCGGTAAAGCTAAACGGTACGCCAGAGTACCCACACGCTGTAAGATCTCATACGGCCCTACATATCTCGGGGACAACTTCCCCCGCATACCACACCGTACTACTCCTCTGAAAGGCGAGATCTTCAGAAAGACTCTGTCGCCCAACTGAAACTCCAACGGCCTTCGCCGCTGATTGGAACACGCTGTCTGTCTGTCCTGAGCTGCCTTCATCTTTCTCCTGATAACCTTTACCTTTTCTTCCATATCCTGGACCAACTCTGGCCCTCCGACCGATTTACGGTCCACATCATCCGAACACAAAGGCGACCTGCAACGCCTGCCATATAGGGATTCAAATGGAGCCATCTGTATGCTAGCCTGGTGACTGTTATTGTAAGAAAATTCCACCAAGGCTACTGAGTCCTGCCAAGAATTGTCGAACTCCAGCACACAAGCCCTCAACATATCTTCGAGCAGTCTGTATCGTACGCTTGGTCTGTCCGTCTGGGGATGATAGGCTTGTGCTCAACCTCAACTCTGTACCAAGAGCTGACTGAAGACCCTCCCAAAAGTGAGATGTAAACCGCGGATCTCGATCAGACACAATCGAAACAGGGATCTCATGCAGTCTCACCACATCTCTGACATATAACTGTGCCATCCTCAAGTACGTGAAGGTCATACAGTAGGGAATGAAATGAGCACTCTTAGTCAATCTGTCGACGACTACCCATATAGCATCAAAACCCGAAACAGTCCTTGGTAAGTGGGTCACGAAATCCATAGACACGTGCTGCCACTTCCACTCGGGTATCTCCAAACTCCTTAGTTCACCTCCAGGACTCTGCCTCTCAGCCTGCACCTGCTGACAGATCAAACATCTCTTAACGAATGAGGTGACATCTTGTTTCATACGCCTCCACCAGAACTGGCTACGTAGATCCTTATACATCTTCTTCCCGCCTGGGTGGACACTCATTCTGCTGCAATGAGCTCGCTGTAATATACCCTGACGCAACTCGGGTGTATCTGGAACCACCCATCTGTCGCAGCCACTCTGAATTCTCGATGGCTGACCTGAATGAACCACTAACATCCATCTCTGAACCTCTGCGTCGGTCCCCTGAGCCTTCCTGATGTGATCATAAATAACAGGCTCAGCTAGCAAGGTCAATACCTGTACTGGTGAAGTAGATACATTATAATCAAACCCCAACTCACAGTAGGAGTCCATCATAGCTGATAAGCACATGGCATCCTCTGCTGTGCTCCTCACCTTCCGACTCAAAGCGTCAGCTCTCAAATTTGCGTTCCCGGGATGGTATAGGATTTCACAATCATAATCCTTCAGCAGATCCATCCATCTCCTCTGCCTCCTGTTCAGCTCAGCCTGTGTAAACAAGAACTTCAGGCTCTTGTGATCAGTGAAAATGGTAAATGAGGTACCGTATAAGTAGTGTCGCCATATCTTCAAGGCGAACACTATAGCTGCTAGCTCCAGATCATGGACTGGATACCTCGTCTCATGTGGCTTCAACTGTCTCGAAGCATATCTACATGTCTGTCCTGCATCAGTACGCATCCTAGGCCCTGTAGCGATGCGTCAGTATAAAGAACAAATCCTTTGTTCTCCCTAGGAATCACTAGAACTGGTGCCGTAGTCAGTCTGTGCTTTAATTCCCTAAAGCTCTGCTCACAAGCCTCTGTCCAACAAAAAAGGACTCCCTTCTGAGTCAGCTGTGTAAGTGGCTTGGCGATCTTTGAGAAACCCTCGACGAAACGTCGATAATAGCCAGCCAGACCAAGAAAACTTCGAATTTCACTGACTGAAGTAGGGGCAGACCAATCCATAACTGCCTCTATCTTCCTCGGGTCTACTGATATCCCCTCTCGTGAAATGATATGGCCCAAGAATGCTACACTGCTCAGCCAAAACTCACACTTGCTGAGTTTGGCGTACAACTGATGATCTCTGAGGATCTGGAGCACTATCCTCAGATGATCGGCATGATCCTCCTCACTCCTTGAATAGACAAGGATGTCATCAATGAATACGATCACAAACTGATCGAGGTACTCCTGAAATACTCTGTTCATCAGGCTCATAAAAACTGCAGGTGCATTTGTCACCCCGAATGGCATCACTAAGAACTCGTAGTGCGCATACCGAGTTCTAAAAGACGTCTTTTGGACATCGTCAGCTCTAACCCGCACCTGGTGATAGCCTGACCTCAAATCTATCTTTGAGTAAACCTCTGTACCCTGAAGCTGATCGAACAGGTCATCAATCCTCGGAAGTGGATACCTGTTCTTCACTGTGGCCTTGTTCAATTGCCTGTAGTCAACGCACAGACGCATTGATCCATCCTTCTTTTTCACGAACAAGACTGGTGCACCCCAAGGCGATACACTAGGACGAATGTATCCCTTGTCGAGGAGCTCCTGTAACTGTACCTTCAGCTCCCTCAGCTCTGTCGGTGCCATCCTGTAAGGAGCACGGGAAATAGCAGAAGTCCCTGACAGCAGCTCAATGGCAAACTCAACATCCCTGACAGGCGGAAACCCCGGAATCTCATCTGGGAACACATCAATGAACTCCGCCACGACCGGAATGTCCTCGGCTCTCACTTCCTTCTCTTCTGATACATCCACGGCATAAATAAGGTAGCCCTTGTGGCCGCGTTCCAATAATCGCGACATCTTAACCGCTAAGATTACTGGAATCTTTGGACGAGAGCCGTCCCCATAAAAAGTCCACTGGAACCCCTGATCAGATAGAAACGAACAATCCTCTGCTGGCAATCTACCACAGCTCGGTATCTGCTCAACACATCAATGCCGATAATGCAGTCAAAATCTGCCATCTCTAACTGAATCAAATCTGCCCTCAGATCGTTGCCCTCAAAATAAATTAGGCAATCAGATAACAATCGGTCAGCAATCACATGTGACCGCTTTTATTTTAAACAAAAGATATTTCAAAGAATGGGTTGACGCGATTCTACCGCAAGTGCACGGTTGTCAAGTTTTAGTATAGTGAAAATTAAGTACAGGTTGTCGAATCCACAGGGACTAACGTATAAGTACCAAATAAGATTAATAAAATTATATTTCGCCTACGATAAAAGAGGTTTGATTAACTAAAGCTAGATTAAACTAAAGAATAAAGATTAAACTAGAAACAAAGAATAGAATGGTTCCGAAAATGCGAAGGTAAGTCACTCGAGAAAATTACCAAGCTCGTCGTTCAATTATATTATCTCTACTGATTCAACGGAATTCTCAAATTATCACTCAATTGATTTTAAGGTGAAAGGTTTTCACTATTATTCTATACACTCTCTCGAGCTGTAACGAAACTAACAATAAATTAGAATAAGTCACTCTCGTGCACCTATTTACTAATTCAAAGTTGCTTAAATTATCAAAACCTTATAACTCTAAATCTTTCGATTTCAAGTTCTCACGTATGCGATATCATCTCTCGATCTCAATCGTGACATACATCATAAATTAATGGAGCGTGTTACAACGTTATCTCTCGATCTCGGTTGTAACTCTCAAATTCAATCAAAGCTAGCTAGACTTTGATTTACACATGCAATCAATCTATGAACAATAAATATCAATGCGCTCAAATACCAATGAATCAATATATCAAACACAACGAACGAAAACTTCAATAATATAAACCAAATTCAATTCAAATCAAATACAGATGAGTTTAATTGTCTCTCGACCTCAAAAACATCAAATGAAAATGAAAATCGAATAAACTAAGGTTCAGAAATACGATAAACGATGGATGAATCCGTGCGTTGCACCGTAATTTCTTCTCTTGTTCCTTCCTTGCACTCCGGAAGAGATTGGCTCGACTTTGGACGAGGAAACGGAGATTGGATCTCCTTGGTGGCGTTGGGCGGCGGCTTCTTGACCTAGAAATCGTCTGATAAATGTGTCTAATCTCGTCTCCCCCTTTTGAAATGGATCAAAACTCCCTAAAAAGCCCCAAAATCTCGATAAATAAGGAAAATAAAATCTTCAGATTTCGCGTCTCGATCGATCGAGATTTTCACCGATCGATCGGTGCACTGTTCACGTCAGCCTTTTGCACTCACTGCCTCGCTCGATCGATCGAGAATTTCCACCGATCGATCGAGATTTCTCAAAATTTGTTGCTGAGGTTACTGCCTCGCTCGATCGATCGAGATTTCCACCGATCGATCGAGCCTTCAAAAAAATCTGATTCTCGCTTCTGGCTGGCTCGATCGATCGAGAATAAATCTCGATCGATCGAGATTTGGGAAATTCATCTTCTTTCATTTTCTCTTCTTTTACGCCTCGATTTCGCCCGTTCTCTTCAAGTAAGCTCATTTCTTCCACTTCCGGTCTAATTTCCTGAAACAAACGAATAAACACCAAAAAACATAATATCATCCAGGAAAAAGTACGGAAAATGGGAAGAAATTACAGTTAAAATCACTCAAAATCTAAGCCTATCAACTCCCCCAAACTTAGACTTGATCGTCCTCGAGCAAGCAATAAACTCAAAAAGAAAAGTTAAACTCGATACTAAGCATGGATCATCTTTACAACATACGTAACAACTCAGAAATCCTACTTACACATCAATAGAAGTCAATCAACATTTAACAAGAAGCAATTTCTCCTAAGTTAAACAATACATCGCAACATCGGAACGTGCGTGTGTGCTATTGTCAAACATGAGTTACATATATATCTGTGATGACCAGAAATTATGGATGTTAATCCCGGAGTGTTAATAACCCGTTAAGTTGTTTTACGTGGCAATTGGAATTTAATCGCAGTGTTGGGCCTTCTGGGCTCGTCTATTTGAGTAGTTGGGATCGTTGGATCCCGAGGTTGAGATCGTATTCTCATTTCGGTGAAAACCTGTGAGTTGGGTTTTTAGTGTGACTCGGAATCTCGGGTGCTTGGTGTGGGCACCGTAGGGGGTTTTTGAGTTAGAGAGAGAGTTTTTGAAAACAGATGATTTTTAATGAATCATGATGTATTTGTGGGGATATTAGTATTTCGGGGTATTTTTGCTATAAATACCAGTTAAACCCGAGATTTTAATTATCGGAGCCATTTTTCCCCACCATTCCCGTCACTTTCTCTCTCCCGTGTACACGTATTCCCGATCCCCTTTCGACCACCGCGCAGAAAAGTCGTGCGCCCGCCGCCGTCCGGCCGCCGTTCAGCGCGTGCCACCCGCCGTTGGAATCGTCTCTTCCGGGCGCTTCTATACATACCAACAATTCGAAGTTTCGTCGAGAATCGAGCTCGGATTTATGCAGAAAGCGCTACGGTTCGTCACTGGATTTCATCCGATTTTTGGGGCTCGATTTTGGTATGTTTTTGGCACGATTTTTCTGGTGTTTTTGGGGCGTTTGTGAGCTGTTATTGAGTCGATTATTTCAGACTTCTTGGTTCGAAAATATTGGTTGCATTTGGTTCGAATTTCAGCTCGATTTTTGTGAGTTAGGGTTCGAAAAATTGGGGCTTTTGACAAGGAGTGATGATTCTTGTTGGTAATTGATTAATTCATGTTGTAGATGCATTATGATGCTTGATTGTGTTCGAATTTGAAGAATTATAAGGGTTCGAATTTAGGGGCTTGTTTGGGTTCGAATTTAAGGGTTTTGAGTTCGAAAATTGGGGGTTTTTGGCAAGGGGTGTTGATTCTTGCTTGGATAGCTTAATTCATATTTTTAGATGAATTATGGTGTTTATATTGGGTTCAATTTGTGTTGTGAAGGTTCGAAAATTTGTGGGGAATTCTTGAGCAATTTTCGATATTGGTTTATTGTCTTGTGTTGACAATATTTTTGAGGGTTATGGGTGTGCTTGAGCATGGGTTGCATGTTCGTAATTAATTGTGAATTAATTTATCGTGTTAGCACATCGTTCCTCGGAGCATGGAACTCGAGCAAGGTTTGGCTCGGACTTCGGAAATTTGAGGTACGTGCGACGTACGAGCATTACTTTACGTGATAGCAATTGTGAAATGCATAATGTGTTGTAATTGCATTAGATGGTTGTGGGTATGGCTATATGCATACATGTGTTGATATATATGGGGTACTGAGTCTATATGACTATTGTACGGCATTTGAGATGCCTGAGAATGATCGTGGGATCAAGTACTCATTATAAGACATGTGAGATGTCTAGGCATAATGGGAACTTGGTAAAATAAATGCTAGGCATTTGAGCTATCTGTGATTGATAGCGAAATTGAGAAATCATTACTAGATATTGAGATGTCTATATTTGTATGTATAATGAACTTGGAAATCATTGATTTTTGATACTTGAGAATCAGGCATGCTATGAGTTAAATCAATGTGTTGATTTACTGATTTATGAGATTTGATGAGTTTGATGATTGTGAGAACAGGGACAGTACACGGAATCCCGGATGATGATGTTGCCATCCAGGGAGTATCATTCAAAATTCATTAGTATTTACTTTTGTTGTAAATTATGAATTTCATTATTATGATTATGGGATTTGTGTATTGGTATGCTCACCCCGTTGGGGGCTGTCTCTGTTGGGGCAGGTGAACAGGTACATCGATGACTTTGGAGTTGAGCTCGAGCTGTTGATTGGATGTACTCCCAGGATCGGGGTACCAGGGCTTGATGGAGCACGGTATCGTATAGAGTACATATATACACCCGAGGGTTATATACATATTTATGATGCTCGCATGTGAGCACAGTTATGCTTGTATATGGGTTGTATATAAAGGCATGAGCCTTTCTCTCTTTCATTATATGTTGCATGCAATTGTGGTAGAATTGCTAATGATATGAGAGTCGTTAGTGTATTTTGTGGGTGTTGAAACCCACTTTTGTCGTCTTATGTGTGGTGTCTTCCCTGGCTGGGAATTTACTTGGTGTTCAGTATTCTGTTGAGTATTATGTTTTCCCTGGCCGGGAATTATGTTGTGATGTGCTTTTATTTCGGGATAGCTCAATTTACGGGGAGACTCTGCCCAAATTTTTATAAAAGTCCACAATGTGAAAAGTGGCAAAATGGGGATGGTATTGGGCAACTCTATGAGTCTATATGTTAGTAGAGATGATCTTATAACGTTGAATATTAAAGGAATTTTGTAAGTATCATCTGAGTTTCCCGATTGATTTGTATAGAAGCATGTACCACACATAGTGGTTAATACACTAATCAAGGGTTAAGGGCTTGGGGTCCTTACATTAGTGGTATCAGAGCAGTGGTTAGCTCTTTGGGGCTGTTGAGGGCCTGGAACATGCTGATAGGGATGAGTAGCACATATTTATGCATGATAGTAGCTAGTGTTGTGTGACACAACTGTTTTGCTTATGTGCATTTGTGATATGTGATCATAGTGAAACGATTATATGTAATGACATCTATAGAATCATAATATAACCTGTTGATTATGATTGTGAGTTGTGACACAGGGACAACCAAATGGAGCATTTTGAAATGCATTGGAATATGGGAAGTACTTTGTACTCACGATTTATGCATTTACTCATTATAATCATATTGTGGAGAATATGGATTATCGTATGCTCATGGTTTGTGATTGTTCCTGTAGGAACACTATGATGCGAAAGGCTAAGGCCATGGTTGGAAGATACGAAACGGTAACCTGCATTTTATACACATCTTGGAATTATACATTGTGGATGTATGTGTACATGTAGTGATGATTTTAATGCTTTGCCGCCAAATGTCGAAGCGAGGGGTGGGAGCGCCGCATGTCGCATTTGAGCGAGGTGCATTAAAATACACTCATGATGATGTATGTTGGTATATGGATTATGCTTTGTGATGCAGGTATGGATGGAATACTTGGTGAATATCCCATGAGTCATTGTTATGGATGAGTGATGATTTTAAATGCTTGCCGCTATTTATTATTTTGTGCCGCTAAAATGTGAAGCGAGGGGTGGGAGCGCCGCATGTCACATTGAAGCGTGGTTAGCATATGAGGCGAGGAAAGAATATTTGCCGCTAAAATGTGAGGCGAGGGGTGGGAGTACCGCATGTCCATTTAAGCGAGGTTATTCTATGCCGCCTATATGTGAAGCGAGGGGTGGGAGTACCACATGTTTTTACTTGAGCGAGGGGCATTAAAATACACTACCGTGACAATGACTAGGGATCAGCTATATTGACTGGCGATGATTCTTGCCGCCATGGATATTGATAGCGATGGTTCATGCCGCTATATTGATTGGCGATGGTTCTTGCCGCCATGGATATTGATAGCGATGGTTCATGCCGCTATATTGACTGGCGATGGTTCTTGCCGCCATGTATATTGATAGCGATGGTTCATGCCGCTATATTGACTGGCGATGATTCTTGCCGTCATGGATATTGATAGCGATGGTTCATGCCGCTATATTGACTGGCGATGGTTCTTGCCGCCATGGATATTGATAGCGATGGTTCATGCCGCTATATTGACTGGCGATGGTTCTTGCCGCCATGTATATTGATAGCGATGGTTCATGCCGCTATATTGACTGGCGATGGTTCTTGCCGCCGGATATATTGCTAGCGATGCCTCTTTCCGCTATTATGTGAACGATGATTCATGCTCAGGTGTATAGCGAGGTTTCATGCCACTTATTATATGACGAGGTATCATGCCGTCGATTCTATAGCGATGGATTGTGCCGCTATGTGCTCAGCACAGGATTTTGCCGCCTTCGAGCGATGGGTGCTGACTACGTACTATTATCGAGCGACGGAGACAGGTATGCCGCTATATTGATAGCGATGAGGTATGGCATATTACTTGTGTTAGCATTATTGTGGATACTATGTGTTGCTATATATATGCCATGTGTTTGACGATGAGATTATGGATGTCGTGTATTGCCATGTACCGTCGTATGTTTGACGATGTTAGTTGGATGTCATATGTTGACATATGCCGTCACGGGACGACGATGACATAGTTGATGTTCTATGTAGACGTGTGGCGTCGTTTTGATGATTAATACATTTATGTTATGTATTTAGTTGTTTGGTTTGAGAGCCGATGATGAGCACATGGTAGAGTCTGGGTCACTAGTTGACGAGACCTTTTGTCGAGCAATGATACCCTTGGGTATGCTCGTTGGTTTGGCTAGGGCCAAGTGTTTGGTGGTAAGAGTAGTCATTGAGGAAACTACTCGTTTGTTGTTGTGATCTACGGTAGGCGTGGTCACACCCACCCTGAAGGTGTGGGATATGTCCTAATGAATTAAGATGGCTCCGTGGTTGAGCAAGGACACCCGGAGGTCCATTATGCTTTGGTTTTAGAGAGATTTGGGGTGATGACCCACTACTCTAAATGGATGTTACGGTATGGTATACCGGGTGGAACGTTTGAGACATTGGTAGACTTTTGTAGTCTCTTTGTGGCTTGATAATTGAAGCAGGGAATACCTCGAGGAGACGTGTATACGTCAATGTTTTAGGGACTTGTCTGAGACAGCTCATGATGTTGGAGTACCAACGAGAGAGTCATCAGGTCGTTATTGACTCGATCTGAGGGAACCCGTGCACTTGGGATGCAATGGGTGTTATTGTATTCAGTTTTCCGAACAGTGGTTCGAGACTTGTGGATCTCGAGTTCGATGGCACTTCCCTTGTGGGGAAGGAGGTAGTATTATACCTATTTGGGAATCTTTGAAAGATTCGGGGAGTTGGTACGTGTGGTGTTGATTTTGGGGAATCACACCGTGTTGTTAATCGTCGATTATCGTTCTCCACTGGATAGGGAATGACTCAGAATTGACGGTTGTGTTTGGGGCTTAGGGGTAGGTTGTAGATACCCAAGCCGAGTGCATTGAGTATGCATGCGATGTCAGTGCTTAGGCAGGTATACTGGTGAGTATACAGATGCCAGTTATTGATTTTCTTTCTGTCAAGCATAGAGTTATGCTATTTTTGGATGGTTAAATCTCTGATGAGAGATATGGAACACCTTGAGATTGGGAATCTCTATGGCACGATATTTATGAGAAACAATCGTGGAGTTAGTTGACTCCCTTTGAGGAGGGGTTATCTTGTGTGGGTTAAGGTATTTCCTTATTGGTGTTTTCCTCCGAGTTATGCGATAGCCTTCCCAAGTTTGGATTGTTAAATCCTAGGATTATCAAGGGATGGCAGGAATTCGGATTTATTGGGTGTCGCTGTAGACACAAGCGTTGAGGATGCAATGTGTTTATTGCATGTCCTTACAGGATTTGAACTCTGTGGAGTCTCGATGGGTTATTTATGACCAGGATGTGATCCTTGGAATATCCGGAGGTGGACATCTTGTGAGATGTCTTTTGTGTGAATCTGTAGCCGTGAGTTGCCAAATTGAGTTGCAATGATGCGACTGCTCATTTGATGGAGGAGGTTTGAAAGTGGAGACCAGGCTTGGTATGTGTAAGGACCCCGTGCCCTTAACCCGTAATTAGCGCATAAATCCCATAATCATGTACGAGTAACCATCTATGTTGGAAAATAACCATATGCTATATTAGCATAATATACCGATAATAAGATTTTTCCTTTTTAATCCAATACATACCATTTCCATTTTTTTCCAACTAAACCATTTAACATGTCATGTACTCCCGATATACACTAATTACTTCTCAATTCATCTAGCAGTTCCCAATTAATTGCATATCACAATATAGATGAAAAGAAAAGACCTTTGCCCTTTTATACAACCCATGCACACATATACGTCGCTCACCAACGAGCACCAAATAATCGTATGTGTACATAAAGTATAAAATACCATACTCCCAGATACCGTTACCGGTGCCTCAATCCTGGAAGCACCTCCCAAGCGCCACTCGATCTCAACTCTGGATCTGAGCGTCTATCCAGCCAGCTCTGGTACCTCGATCCTGGAAGTACCTCTAACCAACAGCCCGAGCTCGACTCCAAGGCCGCTGCTACACCTGTAATACCTGCCCCAACAGAGACAGCCCCCACATGGGGTGAGCATACCAATACCACCAATCCAACAATAATAATATTGCAATTCATAATTTACAGAATATAAATGCCATAATTTAAATGATACTCCCTGGATGACAACACCCTCATCCGGGATCCCATGTATTGTCCCTGTTCTCAAAATAACCAAACTCATCAGATTCCAAAGCCAGTTAATCGCCATATAGATTAACTAATACAGTTCTATCATGCCAGTTCCATAATCAATGTGTAAAATCATTATATATAGGCCATAGATTTCACACATATTTAACCAAGGATTCCATGTTCCCATAACATTGCTCGCTCCACAATAGCGGCATTCTAAACCCAGCGCACGCTCAACAATAGCGGCGTCATAACCGATGGTCGCTCAACGGCGACAACACCCAATCGTTGCTCGCTCGAAAGCGGCACCCTATGATTTCCAATGTATGTCTATTTATCACAGTTACCATATATCATGCATTCCACAATCCAATTATTGCAAGTACCCTGAATCATGCATTTCGACACCCATCTATTTCCAATACCATACACCATGCATTTCAATACCCATTTATTGTAAATGCCACACACCATGCATTTCAATGCCCATTTATTACAATTACCATATATCATGCATTTCACTATTGCAACATTATAAAAGGCTATGCTCGTACGTTATACGTACCTTAAAATTCCGTAGTCCATGTCAAGCCTGGCTTGAGTTCCATGCCCCGAGAAACATGTGCTAAAACACATAAACAACCCATAATCAAGCATGAGCATGCAACCATGTGCCCAAGCACGTTCAAAACTCCCAAACATATCGTCCATCCAAGACGATTACCAAATTATAAAAATTCCCGGCTAAGCATGTATAATACCCCCAAAAAATAATGTCGATCTATGACAATAGCCTTTTAAAATAACCCGGGGAAAAGCATGCAAGACACCCAAAAGAGCCAAGAAACAATAAAAAGGGGCACCAATACACTGGCCAGCTCGATCGATCGAAATTTCATCTCGATCGATCGAAAACCATCCTCCGATCGATCGGTCCAAATCCCGATCGATCGGTCCACTGTTCCAACGCCACAAAACACATTCTGCCATGCTCGATCGATCTAAATTATTTTCGGATCGATCGAGCAGCCCTGTAAACGCGAGGAACCTCCATGAATGAGCTTCTTCCAACACCAAATCACCTACAACTCAAACCCACTTCAAATACAACATAAAACCAACCAACCCAAAATCATTTAAAAACCCATTTCTTTAACTCAACACAAATCCTTCCCCAAATAATCACCATAATTCATCTAAAACATGAATTAATTAATTAACAACAAGAATCAACATCCCCAAGCCAAAACCCCAAATTTTCGAACATAACTCCATGCACACAGCATACAAATTCGAACCATAAGCAACCAATTTTTCGAACCACAAAAGTGTGAAATAATGGACCCAACAACACCATAAAAACGCCCCAAAAACACCTGAAAGAAAGCCCCAAAATCGTACCAAAAATCGAGCCCCAATTCGGACAAATTTCCAGTTTCGAACCCTAGCGCTTCCAGTAGAAATCCGAGCTCAAATCGCGACCAAACCTCAAATTGATGGTACGGGAAGGAGCGCCTGGTCGAGACGATGACGGCGACGGGTCGGACGCGCCGAACGGCGGCCGGACGGCGGCGGGCGCACGCCTGGAAGCGGCGTGGGTCGAGCAGATCGAGAAATCGCGCAGACGGGAAGAGGAAAGGAGAAGAGGAAAATGGTTCCGATAAATAAAATCTCGGGTTCAATTGGTATTTATAGCAAAAATACCCGAAATACTAATAGCCCCACAAATACATCATGATTCATTAAAAATCATCTGCTTTCAAAAACTCTCTCTCTAACTCAAAAACCCCCTACCGGTGCCCACACCAAGCACCCGAGATTCCGAGTCACACTAAAAACCCAACTCGCAGGTTTTCACCGGAATGAGAATACGATCTCAACCTCGGGATCCAACGATCCCAAATGCCCGATTTACCAACCTCGGGAGATGCCAAACCGCAATTAATTCCTAATTGCCACAATTAAAAATCCATCAAGGATTAATACAACACCGGGATTACCACCATAATTCCCGGACATCACAATTATCCCCTACTAATAAAATTTCGTCCCCGAAATTGCACCGGTGTACTCCACGTAACACCAGGACTACACTAACAAAACAAAGCCAAGACCCTGATTCTCAACCACCTTAGAATCGAATTAACAATTGCGAGAATACCAGTCTCGCACCAAGCCCTAAAATAACGCAACGTCAAAACCAATACAAACCCGAAAGATAACAACATACCTCGACGTGAATCGTCCCACAAGTCAGTTCACCAAAACTGCAAACCAACCAAATCTCCATTGGTTCTGACAAAGATATCATACCGTGATATACACCACCTGCCCACGATGCTTGACACGCATCGTCAAGATGGGGACCACTAGCATACAACAGTATACTCATAAAAAGAAACCAGTCTTCGTTTCCCAGCCCATCTCCTCCAGAGGAGTAGTTGCACTACTTGCAACCCGGACCGGGTTACCCACGGTCACTGATCCACACAAAATACATCATCAAGGATGTTTGCACCGGTGTGTTCCAAGAAATCATATCTTGGTCCCGACACACCATCAAGACTCCACGAAGTCTCAAGTTCCATAGGGGACATGCAAGGCAAACCATTGCATTCCTACACACGTGTCAACCATGACACTAAACAAATCCGAAACTCGGCCATCCCTCATTTATCCTTGGATCCAACAATCCTAAAAATAGGAAGGCTATCGAATTATCCAACAAGAATTTCCATGGTTCCAAAACACGACAATTCCTCCTCAGGGGAAGTCAAACAGCCCTCACGATCATTCATCAAGAATGCGTCGTGCCATCGAGATCATCGATCTCAAAGTCCCACAATCTCGCACCGGAGATTCACCATCCCAAGCAAATTAAACCCACGTTCAACAATGAACAAAAAAAATAGAGTTGGCATTCGTATACACACACGGCATACATGCCCATACACCGCACAACATGCATACGCAATGCAATAGACTCGGTATCTCCAATCATACCCACATCCCAAAGTCAACTGTCAAACCTCGATTATTCTTACCCCACGGAGAATGATGGTTGACAAACCAAAACCAAAGGGTGTGATTTCAACATCACCACCACACGAATCAAAATAACGAATCTCCCCAAAAGATTCAACCGGTAGGAATCATAATACCGTCTTCCTCTCAAGGAAAAAGACATGAATCCATGATTCTCCAATCCTCGAACTACCGTTCGGAAGACCCGGGTATATTTATACCAAAACATAACCCGGAACCCAGAAATACACAATTGGTTAGAGTAGTGCATCAATACTACCATCACCCAATCCAAAATCCGTATACGCCATGTATACACATCCCAACGATGCTCTATACTAATGCCATAGTACTCCACAATCGAGCATCTCCCCGAAGACGTCTCCTCAAACGTCTCACCGAGGTAAGAAATCCATTACCCGGTCCAACACCAGTAATGCTTACCATGGCTGATTTACAATCAATCCACGACCGATGTAAGCTGTCTCCAAGACAGTACAATCCAAATCTCTTCAAGAGATAAAACCAATATAGTAGTGTCACCCCCACTAACTATATCTCACAAACCATTGCGACTCCCATTGCACGCCATATGCAAGGATGCTCAACTAGAGCTAACAACGACTTGTTGACACTCACGTTGGTAATACCAACAAACTTGAGCTGTCCCAGTATAAGTCCCTCAAAACAATGACGTATAAACGTCTCCGTGAGGTATTCCCTACCTCAAATACCATGCTACATAGAGACTACAAGAGTTTACCATAACCCTCATCGTATCACCATACGATTCACCAAACTCGAATCCAACGAGCATTATAATGGCTAACACAAGCACACCAAGTACTGCAACAATACATGGCTAAAGATTCGCTGGTCCCATAGGCTCATACCAACCTATCAACGTGACACACATTCCAACCCGGTATACCATACCGCACAAACCATTAGAGTTGTGGGTCATCGCCCAACATATCTCTAAAACACCAAAACACACTGGACAACCCAGCGTCCATGCTCAATTATCATGCAATCCTAATCCATTAGGACTTATTCCACACCTTCAGGGTGGGTATAACCATGCTTACTCCTCATTACAATAACAAGCGAGTAGTTTCCTCAATGACTACTCTTACCACCAATCACTTGGCCTTAGCCATCCCAGCGAGCATACCCAAGGGTATCATTGCTCGATAATTATTTACCTCTATAATACGATGCGGTACACTCACCGGTACAATGCATCAATGCTCCATCGAGCAAACCTGCTCGGCAAAAGGTCTCGTCAACTAATGACCCAGACTCTACCATGTGCCCACTATCGGCACTCAAACCATACAACCAAATACATAAACATGAATGTATTATTCACCAAAACGACGCCAAGCGTCCACATAGACATCCCAAATAACATCGTCAAACATATGACAGTACCTGTCGATACACGACTTCCATAATCTCATCGTCAAACACATGACGGTACATGTCGATACACGACTTCCATAATCTCATCGTCAAACACATGACGGTAAATAACAACACATCATAGTCACAATACTGATAACAAAAGTAATATGTCATACCTCATCGTTATCAAGATAGCGGAATACCTGTATCCATCGTCCACCAACGGTACATAAGTAGCATCCATTGCTCGTAGGCGGCGTAATCCAGTGCTACCCACGTAGCGGTATAACCCATCGCTATAGAATCAGCGGCATGATCCTCCAGCCATAAAGTCAGCGGCATGAAACATCGCTATAGATATCCGGCGGTATGAACCATCGCCATAGATGTAGCGGAATGTACCATCGCTATATGATACCTGGCGGCAAGAACCATCGCCAATAGATGTAGCGGAAAGACCCGTCGCTATATAATACCTGGCGGCAAGAACCATCGCCAATAGATGTAGCGGAAAGACCCGTCGCTATATAATACCTGGCGGCAAGAACCATCGCCAATAGATGTAGCGGAAAGACCCATCGCTAAGAATACCCGGCGGCATAAACCATCGCCAATAGACTAGCGGAATGAACCATCGCTAAGAATACCCGGCGGCATAAACCATTGCCAATAGACTAGCGGAATGAACCATCGCTAAGAATACCCGGCGGCATAAACCATTGCCAATAGACTAGCGGAATGATATCCCTCGCTATAATATGACAGCGGTCGTGTTCTTCGCTTCATATGAGCGGCAAATACCTTAATCGCTACCTCGCTTCGACATACCAGCGGCAAATAATATCCCTCGCTATAATATGACAGCGGCCGTGTTCTTCGCTTCATATCAGCGGCAAATATTCTCTCATCGCTACGGTATGACAGCGGCACCATTACTCCTCGTTTTAATCATGACAGCGGAAATACCCCTCGCTTTACATAACAGCGGAAATACCCCTCGCTAAGATATGACAGCGGTCGTGTTCTTCGCTTCATATCAGCGGCAAGTATTCACATCGCTACGCCATGGAGCGGAAAGTATTCACATCGCTACGCCATGCATGCAACCGTAATGCATAACCCGTATTCCGATAAACATTGCCATGAGTGTATTTTAATGCACCTCGCTTCAAATGTGACATGCGGAATTTTACCATCGCTTCAACATTTAGCGGCAAAGCATCAAAATCATCACTCCGATATATATGCAACCGTAATGCATAACCCATGTCTCATAAGACCCTGCAACCACCATGGTTAGCAATAACACATTCCAATTATGAACACATATCATAAATGCACATAAGCAATATAGTTGTGCCACGTAACACTAACTACCATCATGCATAAGTATGTGCTTCTCATTCCCATTAATATTTTCCTAGGCCCTCAACAGCCCCAAAGAGCTAACCACTGCTCTGATACCACTAATGTAAGGACCCCGTGCCCTTAACCCGTAATTAGCGCATAAATCCCATAATCATGTACGAGTAACCATCTATGTTGGAAAATAACCATATGCTATATTAGCATAATATACCGATAATAAGATTTTTCCTTTTTAATCCAATACATACCATTTCCATTTTTTCCCAACTAAACCATTTAACATGTCATGTACTCCCGATATACACTAATTACTTCTCCATTCATCTAGCAGTTCCCAATTAATTGCATATCACAATATAGATGAAAAGAAAAGACCTTTGCCCTTTTATACAACCCATGCACACATATACGTCGCTCACCAACGAGCACCAAATAATCGTATGTGTACATAAAGTATAAAATACCATACTCCCAGATACCGTTACCGGTGCCTCAATCCTGGAAGCACCTCCCAAGCGCCACTCGATCTCAACTCTGGATCTGAGCGTCTATCCAGCCAGCTCTGGTACCTCGATCCTGGAAGTACCTCTAACCAACAGCCCGAGCTCGACTCCAAGGCCGCTGCTACACCTGTAATACCTGCCCCAACAGAGACAGCCCCCACACGGGGTGAGCATACCAATACCACCAATCCAACAATAATAATATTGCAATTCATAATTTACAGAATATAAATGCCATAATTTAAATGATACTCCCTGGATGACAACACCCTCATCCGGGATCCCATGTATTGTCCCTGTTCTCAAAATAACCAAACTCATCAGATTCCCAAAGCCAGTTAATCGCCATATAGATTAACTAATACAGTTCTATCATGCCAGTTCCATAATCAATGTGTAAAATCATTATATATAGGCCATAGATTTCACACATATTTAACCAAGGATTCCATGTTCCCATAACATTGCTCGCTCCACAATAGCGGCATTCTAAACCCAGCGCACGCTCAACAATAGCGGCGTCATAACCGATGGTCGCTCAACGGCGACAACACCCAATCGTTGCTCGCTCGAAAGCGGCACCCTATGATTTCCAATGTATGTCTATTTATCACAGTTACCATATATCATGCATTCCACAATCCAATTATTGCAAGTACCCTGAATCATGCATTTCGACACCCATCTATTTCCAATACCATACACCATGCATTTCAATACCCATTTATTGTAAATGCCACACACCATGCATTTCAATGCCCATTTATTACAATTACCATATATCATGCATTTCACTATTGCAACATTATAAAAGGCTATGCTCGTACGTTATACGTACCTTAAAATTCCGTAGTCCATGTCAAGCCTGGCTTGAGTTCCATGCCCCGAGAAACATGTGCTAAAACACATAAACAACCCATAATCAAGCATGAGCATGCAACCACGTGCCCAAGCACGTTCAAAACTCCCAAACATATCGTCCATCCAAGACGATTACCAAATTATAAAAATTCCCGGCTAAGCATGTATAATACCCCCAAAAAATAATGTCGATCTATGACAATAGCCTTTTAAAATAACCCGGGGAAAAGCATGCAAGACACCCAAAAGAGCCAAGAAACAATAAAAAGGGGCACCAATACACTGGCCAGCTCGATCGATCGAAATTTCATCTCGATCGATCGAAAACCATCCTCCGATCGATCGGTCCAAATCCCGATCGATCGGTCCACTGTTCCAACGCCACAAAACACATTCTGCCATGCTCGATCGATCTAAATTATTTTCGGATCGATCGAGCAGCCCTGTAAACGCGAGGAACCTCCATGAATGAGCTTCTTCCAACACCAAATCACCTACAACTCAAACCCACTTCAAATACAACATAAAACCAACCAACCCAAAATCATTTAAAAACCCATTTCTTTAACTCAACACAAATCCTTCCCCAAATAATCACCATAATTCATCTAAAACATGAATTAATTAATTAACAACAAGAATCAACATCCCCAAGCCAAAACCCCAAATTTTCGAACATAACTCCATGCACACAGCATACAAATTCGAACCATAAGCAACCAATTTTTCGAACCACAAAAGTGTGAAATAATGGACCCAACAACACCATAAAAACGCCCCAAAAACACCTGAAAGAAAGCCCCAAAATCGTACCAAAAATCGAGCCCCAATTTGGACAAATTTCCAGTTTCGAACCCTAGCGCTTCCAGTAGAAATCCGAGCTCAAATCGCGACCAAACCTCAAATTGATGGTACGGGAAGGAGCGCCTAGTCGAGACGATGACGGCGACGGGTCGGACGCGCCGAACGGCGGCCGGACGGCGGCGGGCGCACGCCTGGAAGCGGCGTGGGTCGAGCAGATCGAGAAATCGCGCGGACGGGAAGAGGAAAGGAGAAGAGGAAAATGGTTCCGATAAATAAAATCTCGGGTTCAATTGGTATTTATAGCAAAAATACCCGAAATACTAATAGCCCCACAAATACATCATGATTCATTAAAAATCATCTGCTTTCAAAAACTCTCTCTCTAACTCAAAAACCCCCTACCGGTGCCCACACCAAGCACCCGAGATTCCGAGTCACACTAAAAACCCAACTCGCAGGTTTTCACCGGAATGAGAATACGATCTCAACCTCGGGATCCAACGATCCCAAATGCCCGATTTACCAACCTCGGGAGATGCCAAACCGCAATTAATTCCTAATTGCCACAATTAAAAATCCATCAAGGATTAATACAACACCGGGATTACCACCATAATTCCCGGACATCACAGTATGTGTACATCGTGGTATACTAGTGTTTTCCTCGTGATGATGTGTGTTAGACATCGTGAGTCATGATAGAGATGTCTTTGAATAATATCTACGATAGAATCGGGAGCGATTCGAATCCTTGCAGTTTAAGTTGACTAACTGCTTTTGGATTGTTAGCGTTGAGTTGTGCCGACGCTCTTTGACGTTATGTTGGATTTGGAAATCTATTCCACTCCAGAGATTGACACGAGGTCAACGTTCTCACGGTTGAGGTGTCATTCATGATGCGTTCTTACTAAGTGGTATTAGAACGAAGGATGACTGTCCGATCTACGATCGTAAATATTGGTTGTTTTGCAGTCATGAGGGACTGACTTTTGGGATGATCCGCATCGAGGTACGTTTTGCCTCTTGGGTGATGAGTTGGTGTTGGTTTTGGTATGTCGCTCTGTTTCAGAGTTCGATGTGAGATAAGTATTCTCGAGGTTTTTAAGACGACTCTGATATGGTCAGGAATCGAGGTTATGGCTTCATGTTGTTGTGTAGCCTGGGTGTTACGTGATACACCGGTGCTAATTTCGAGGACGAAATTCTTTAGTGGGGGATATTGTGATGACCAGAAATTATGGATGTTAATCCCGGAGTATTAATAACCCGTTAAGTTGTTTTACGTGGCAATTGGAATTTAATCGCAGTGTTGGGCCTTCTGGGCTCGTCTATTTGAGTAGTTGGGATCGTTGGATCCCGAGGTTGAGATCGTATTCTCATTTCGGTGAAAACCTGTGAGTTGGGTTTTTAGTGTGACTCGGAATCTCGGGTGCTTGGTGTGGGCACCGGTAGGGGGTTTTTGAGTTAGAGAGAGAGTTTTTGAAAACAGATGATTTTTAATGAATCATGATGTATTTGTGGGGATATTAGTATTTCGGGGTATTTTTGCTATAAATACCAGTTAAACCCGAGCTTTTAATTATCGGAGCCATTTTTCCCCACCATTCCCGTCACTTTCTCTCTCCCGTGTACACGCATTCCCGATCCCCTTTCGACCACCGCGCAGAAAAGTCGTGCGCCCGCCGTCGTCCGGCCGCCGTTCAGCGCGTGCCACCCGCCGTTGGAATCGTCTCTTCCGGGCGCTTCTATACATACCAACAATTCGAAGTTTTGTCGAGAATCGAGCTCGGATTTCTGCAGAAAGCGCTAGGGTTCGTCACTGGATTTCATCCGATTTTTGGGGCTCGATTTTGGTATGTTTTTGGCACGATTTTTCTGGTGTTTTTGGGGCGTTTGTGAGCTGTTATTGAGTCGATTATTTCAGACTTCTTGGTTCGAAAATATTGGTTGCATTTGGTTCGAATTTCAGCTCGATTTTTGTGAGTTAGGGTTCGAAAAATTGGGGCTTTTGACAAGGAGTGATGATTCTTGTTAGTAATTGATTAATTCATGTTGTAGATGCATTATGATGCTTGATTGTGTTCGAATTTGAAGAATTATAAGGGTTCGAATTTAGGGGCTTGTTTGGGTTCGAATTTAAGGGTTTTGAGTTCGAAAATTGGGGGTTTTTGGCAAGGGGTGTTGATTCTTGCTTGGATAGATTAATTCATATTTTTAGATGAATTATGGTGTTTATATTGGGTTCAATTTGTGTTGTGAAGGTTCGAAAATTTGTGGGGAATTCTTGAGCAATTTTCGATATTGGTTTATTGTCTTGTGTTGACAATATTTTTGAGGGTTATGGGTGTGCTTGAGCATGGGTTGCATGTTCGTAATTAATTGTGAATTAATTTATCGTGTTAGCACATCGTTCCTCGGAGCATGGAACTCGAGCAAGGTTTGGCTCGGACTTCGGAAATTTGAGGTACGTGCGACGTACGAGCATTACTTTACGTGAGAGCAATTGTGAAATGCATAATGTGTTGTAATTGCATTAGATGGTTGTGGGTATGGCTATATGCATACATGTGTTGATATATATGGGGTACTGAGTCTATATGACTATTGTACGGCATTTGAGATGCCTGAGAATGATCGTGGGATCATGTACTCATTATAAGACATGTGAGATGTCTAGGCATAATGGGAACTTGGTAAAATAAATGCTAGGCATTTGAGCTATCTGTGATTGATAGCGAAAATGAGAAATCATTACTAGATATTGAGATGTCTATATTTGTATGTATAATGAACTTGGAAATCATTGATTTTTGATACTTGAGAATCAGGCATGCTATGAGTTAAATCAATGTGTTGATTTACTGATTTATGAGATTTGATGAGTTTGATGATTGTGAGAACAGGGACAGTACACGGATCCCGGATGATGATGTTGCCATCCAGGGAGTATCATTCAAAATTCATTAGTATTTACTTTTGTTGTAAATTATGAATTTCATTATTATGATTATGGGATTTGTGTATTGGTATGCTCACCCCGTTGGGGGCTGTCTCTGTTGGGGCAGGTGAACAGGTACATCGATGGCTTTGGAGTTGAGCTCGAGCTGTTGATTGGATGTACTCCCAGGATCGGGGTACCAGGGCTTGATGGAGCACGGTATCGTATAGAGTACATATATACACCCGAGGGTTATATACATATTTATGATGCTCGCATGTGAGCACAGTTATGCTTGTATATGTGTTGTATATAAAGGCATGAGCCTTTCTCTCTTTCATTATATGTTGCATGCAATTGTGGTAGAATTGCTAATGATATGAGAGTCGTTAGTGTATTTTGTGGGTGTTGAAACCCACTTTTGTCGTCTTATGTGTGGTGTCTTCCCTGGCTGGGAATTTACTTGGTGTTCAGTATTCTGTTGAGTATTATGTTTTCCCTGGCCGGGAATTATGTTGTGATGTGCTTTTATTTCGGGATAGCTCAATTTACGGGGAGACTCTGCCCAAATTTTTATAAAAGTCCACAATGTGAAAAGTGGCAAAATGGGGATGGTATTGGGCAACTCTATGAGTCTATATGTTAGTAGAGATGATCTTATAACGTTGAATATTAAAGGAATTTTGTAAGCATCATCTGAGTTTCCCGATTGATTTGTATAGAAGCATGTACCACACATAGTGGTTAATACACTAATCAAGGGTTAAGGGCTTGGGGTCCTTACAATATCTTTAACATCAACATGTGCCATATTAACTCCTAGTCAAGATTACTTTGAATTACTCTACAAGTTTACTATCCAGCACTTCTCCACTAATGTAACCCTAGACTTGGATCAAAAGGTCTTGAAAGCTTATAACGTTAGGCCTTTTGGTGTCGGCTTCAAAGAAAATGTAGGATGAATTCAAAGAAGAGAGTATAACAAAATCAGTTCAACTATTTTTGAGCTTCTCTTCAACTTTTTTTTAGCCTTGGCCACTTTGGGTCTTATTTTGAATTTTTCTTTTCAAGGCTTTTCTCTACATCTTTTCTTTTTCTTTGCTCATTCTTTTGTTCCTTTTGAACTCATTTGCATATAACAATTCTGTGCAATGAATGAGATTCATTATACTCTCCTAGGGGTAGGTAAAAATTTTCTTTTAGGCTCAAACCAAGGTGGGTATAATGAGTTGCCAAGAATGTCGAATGGGGGTCTAATCATATGCAATGCATATACCCTTCTTTTTTCAATAAGGCTCAAAAGGGGACACTAAGGAATAATATATAACAGGTAGGCTTGAAAGGCTCAAACGGTCCAAAGATCGCCTAAATCATCTCCAAGTCTAGTTCCTAATTATAAATTTCGCCTCAAAGTGCTTTCAACTAAACTGTAGAGTTATCTAAGATACTCAAGACTCATCATAGTTAACACAAGTTTTCAATTTAATCAATACATACTTCACTCAATCATGACTCAATAAGTGCTCAAAGTATTCCTCAGTTTTGACATGTAGTTAACAAAGGATATATACAAACAAGTTAAGCATTTCCATGACTCCTATCTAGATGAGGATTAATTTCATCATGTATTACCGTTGCAATTCCAACTCATCAATTCTCAAGAATAACTCAATCAATAGAAAAAAATTTTTGTTGGTAATGCTCAAGGACGAATTAGTCTCAACATCATGCAGTCATGCTAGGAAAAGAAACAAGACAACTAGCAATATGTGCAAAAGCAAGATATATACAAATAATCAAAAACCCCCCCAAACTTAGCATGTGAATTGCCCTCAATGAACAAGAAAAATAAATGCAATGGCAAAGACACATACCATGACGACGATCGTCACTGATCGTCGTCCTCATCCTGCTCCGGAGGGGGGACTGGGTCGTGGTGCTCCTCGACACACACGGATTCATACTGCAAAACAAAAGTAAACAAATAACAAAATCAATAAACTAAACTAAAGAAAAGAAAAAGAAACAAAGGGAATAAAAAAAAGAGTTCTTGATTTATAGTCCCAAGCTGGACTGTCATCTCCTCTTTCTTAGTCGTCAAGATAGACTATAGAGGTAACCGTTTGGACTTCATTGCTCATGTGGTAATGCTTTAAGCGCTGCCCATTCACTGTAAATGTTCCCCTGCTAGGATCAGTAACTTCAATTGCACCAGAGGGATAGATTTTTGCAATGGTGAATGGTCCGGACCAACGAGAGCGTAGTTTGCCTGGGAAGAGTCGCAATCTGGAGTTGAACAAGAGTACGACATCTCCTACCTTGAATTCCCTTTGTTGTATACGCGAATCATGCCACTTCTTAGTTTTCTCTTTGTAAATCTTGGCATTCTCATATGCTTGATTCCTGAATTCTTCCATCTCATTCAATTGTAGAAGACGCTTCTCACCTACAGCCTGACAGTCAAAGTTCAACCATTTAATAGCCCAATATGCTTTATGTTCAAGTTCAACAGGAAGGTGACATGCCTTACCAAATACCAACTTATAAGGTGATGTGCCAATGGGTGTCTTAAAAGCAGTTCTATACGCCCATAGTGCATCATCTAAGCGTAAGGACCAATCCTTTCGGCTTAGAGTCACTGTCTTTTCTAAGATCCTCTTCAACTCTCGATTTGAAACCTCTACTCGCCCACTGGTTTGTGGATGATAAGGTGAAGACACTTTGTGGGTGACACCATATTTACTCAAAAAATTTTCAAATTGTTTGTTACGAAAATGGGTGCCACCATCACTAATGATTGCTCGAGGGGTGCCAAAACGAGTAAAAATTTTTCTTTTCAAAAATTGCACAACCACTCGAGCATCATTAGTGCGCACAGCTTCCGCCTCTACCCACTTTGACACATAATCTACTGCAACAAGTATGTATTTATTTGAACAAGAGCTTGGGAAAGGTCCCATGAAATCTATTCCCCACACATCAAAAATTTCACATTCAAGCATATTGATCAATGGTAATTCATTCCTCCTAGACATATTTCCTACCCTCTGACATCTATCACATGTAGAAACATACCTGAATGTATCCCTATACAGCGTTGGCCAATAAAATCCAGAAGCAAGTACCTTAGCCGCTGTTTTAGTAGCTCCAAAATGTCCACCAGCATCCCCATCATGACATTTCTGCAAAATATCCTGTATCTCCTCCTTGGGGACACAACGCCTTATGATGTTGTCTGCACAAACTTTAAACAAGTATGGTTCCTCCCACAACAGATGTTTAACCTCAGAAAAGAATTTTTTTTTTTGATAAAAAGTCAGATTTTGTGGGAGGATACCACTAACAATATAGTTTGCATACTCTGCATACCAAGGTAACAATTCAGCACTAAATAATTGCTCATCAGGGAAATTCTCATTAATCTCAACTACCTCATTGTCAATTGTATCAGTCATGTTCTCAATTCGCGATAAATGATCTGCAACCACATTTTCAACACCTTTCTTATCTCTTATCTCTAAGTCAAATTCTTGCAACAATAAAATCCACCTAATCAAGCGTGGTTTGGCATCTTTCTTTGCAAGTAAGTACTTAAGTGCAGCGTGGTCAGTGTAGACAATAACTTTAGCAAGACATAGGTAGGAGTGAAACTTATCAAAAGCAAAAACTATGGCTAGAAGCTCTTTTTCAGTGGTGGCATAGTTAAGTTGTGCTTCATTCAAAGTGCGACTAGCATAGTAAATTGTATGAAATACCTTGTTCCTCCTTTGACCTAAGACTGCTCCTACCGCAGTGTCACTGACGTCACACATTAGTTCAAAAGGTAACTCCCAATCAAGTGCGACCAATACTGGTGCAGTTACCAATTTCTCTTTGAGTGCCTCGAACGCCTGCATACAATCAGAATTGAATTCATAAGATGCATCTTTAGTTAACAAATGAGATAAAGGTTTAGAAATTTTTGAAAAGTCCTTAATGAAACGTCGATAAAATCCTGCATGTCCTAAAAAACTTCGGATTCCTTTCACTGTTGTCGGCGGTGGTAATTGTTGTATCACTTGAATTTTAGCCCGATCCACTTCAATACCCTTTTCAGATATCTTGTGTCCCAAGACTATACCTTCTTGGACCATAAAGTGACACTTCTCCCAATTTAGTACAAGATTTGTTTCTTCACACCTTGCCAATACCAAAGTCAAGTTAGCTAAACATATATCAAAAGAGAACCAAACACAGAAAAATCATCCATGAATACTTCTAGGAACTTCTCTATCATGTCATGAAATATAGCTACCATACATCTTTGAAAAGTAGCAGGTGCATTACATAATCCAAATGACATTCGTCGGAATGCAAATGTGCCATAAGGACAAGTGAAGGTGGTCTTCTCTTGATCCTCAGGCGTAATAGCAATTTGGTTATATCCCGAATATCCATCTAGAAAGCAATAAAAATCATACCCTGCTAACCTTTCTACCATCTGATCAATGAAGGGAAGGGGGAAATGGTCTTTACGAGTGGAATCATTTAACCTCCTATAATCAATACACACTCTCCACCCTGTGACTGTTCTTGTGGGTATTAACTCATTATTCTCATTAGGGACAACAGTAATACCTCCCTTCTTTGGTACACATTGAATAGGACTTACCCATGAGCTATCAGAAATAGGATAGATAATACCTGCGTCCATAAGCTTAATCACCTCAGCTTTGACTACCTCTTGCATTTTTGGATTAAGACGACGTTGAGGTTGAACCACGGCCTTGAATGTGTCCTCCATAAGAATTTTATGCATGCATACCGATGGGCTAATTCCTTTGATATCTGATATCTTCCATCCAAATGCTTTCTTGTGCTTCTGAAGGACTTTTAGAAGCTTTTCCTCATTATCACCTGTCAAAGACGAAGAAATAATGATTGGTAAAGATTTTTCAGCATCTAAGAAAATATACTTAAGATGTGATGGAAGAGGTTTGAGTTCAAGATTAGGTGACTCTTCAATTGATGGCTTTTGAGGTTTAATATCTCTTTTCCCAACTCTCCAAGATTCTCAGTGGCTCGCTTCATGTATGGGCTGGTGTTGTTCATAAAAGCTATACTCTCAATATCTTCTTTGCAATGTTGCTCATCAGCTTCCACTAGACATGCTTCCATGTTATCCTTGAATGTATCTTGCAGCAAATCATCTGTCAGAATATCAATGGTATCTATACTGAAACACATGTTTTCGTCGTGTGGATGTTTAAGTGCTTTGAAAACATTAAAAGTAACTTGATCCTCCCCTACTCGGAGGACCAACTTCCCTTGTTGTACATCGATTATAGCTTTTCCCGTTGCTAAGAATGGTCGACCCAAAATCAGTGGTGTTTCTGAATCTGCTTCCATATCAAGTACCAGAAAATCAACAGGAAAGATGAATTTATCCACTTTGACCAAAACGTCTTCGATGATACCCCTGGGGTATGTGATGGATCGATCTGCTAATTGTAGTGAAACCTTAGTAGGTTTTGGCTCTCCTAGCCCCAACTTCCTGAAAATAGAAAATGGCATTAAATTTATACTAGCACCCAAATCACACAATGACTTTGTAAAAGATACTGATCCTATAGTGATAGTAAAACTCCCTGGGTCTTTTAACTTTGGAGGCATTTTATTTTGCACAATTGCTGAGCACTCCTCCGTCAAACTTACCGTCTCATATTCGCCCAACTTTCGCTTATTCGACAAGATTCCCTTCAAAAACTTAGCATAACTAGGCATTTGAAGTAAAGCATCAGCAAATGGAATATTAATATGTAATTTCTTAAAAACTTCAAGAAATTTACCAAATTTTGCGTCCATCTTAGCTTTTTCCAATGCTGCGGGAAATGGGGGAGGAATTACTATCCTATCAATGTGTGTGATTGGTGTAGTGTTAGAATTCTTACCTTTCTCTGTTGCCTTTTTCTCAGTCATATCCTTGCCTTCAGATGTCTCTCCATGACTCTCTTCAGCTTCAGCTTGCGGTCTTAACTCCTTTCCACTTCTTAACTCAATGGCCTTTGCTTGCTCACTTTGATTCTTCACTCTTCCAATTGAGATTGTGCCCTGCGTTTTTCCTGAAATTAATGATGCGAGCTTACCCACCTGCACTTCCAAGTTCTTTATTGCTGCATCCTGGGTTGTCATCCTAGATTCAGTTGATGCTATGAACTTGGCTATTAACTCTTCCATACTCAGCTTATTTGATCCTCCCGGTTGTAGCTGTGGAGTTAACACTTTCTCTTTGTTGGACCACCTAAAATTGTTATGATTTCTCCACCCCGGGTTGTATGAGTTTGAGTACGGACCGTTGGGTGGCCTGTTACCTACAAAATTAACAGCCTCAACGGATTGGTTAAATTGATTACCTGCCTGGCACTCGATGCTAGGATGACCGCCTCCACACAGCTAACAGAAAATAGTTTGGGCCTGCATTGCTGCTGCTCCCATGCTGTCTATCTTCCGGTTCATGGCTTCTAATTGAGCCGAAAGAGCAGTGATCTCATCCACTTGATGGACTCCCATTGGTTTCTGTGGCGTGCTCCTCTCAGATTGCCACTGATAACTGTTGCACGCCATTTCCTCCAACAAGCTATATGCCTCTTCCGGTGTCTTTCTCATTATGGATCCCCCAGATGCTGCATCAAACATGGAACGGTTAGCAGAAAATAAACCGTTATAGAACGTTTGTACCTGCAGCCATATGGGTAGACCATGGTGTGGGCATCTCCTCAACAACTCCTTAAACCGATCCCACGCTTCGTATAAAGTTTCGGGGTCAAACTGACCAAAAGTCGTGATATCGTTCCGCATCTTCGCCGTCTTGGAAGGGGGAAAGTACTTTGACAAAAACGCCTTTGTCATCCCCTCCCATGCTGTGATAGAACCTGCAGGTAAAGAATTCAACCATGCCTTAGCTTTGTCTCGTAATGAAGGGAAAGAGTCTTAACCTGGTGGCGTCGTCAGAGACGCCATTGTGTTTGAATGTATCACAAATCTCCAAAAAGTTGGAGATGTGATTGTTCGGATCATCTGTAGCTGCTCCCCCGAACATCACTGAGTGCTGAATCATTTGTATGATTGCCGGCTTGATCTCAAAATTGTTTGCTTGAATCGTCGGCCTTGTATTACTCGACAACGATCCATGAAATGCGGGTTGTGCAAAGTCCATCATCGATCTAGGGTGCTGTGCTTCGTTATTGTCAGCCATTTCTCGAGCTTCTCGTAATCTTCTTAGTAACGTTCTCTCTATCTCTGGATCAAACGGCTCGAGAAAGGGTTCCTCTCTTCTATGCATGCACTAAAGAACCGATTCCTGTACAAAATAGACAAAAGGAGACAACAAAATGCACAACGTTATTCACAAAGATCAACAAAAGAAAACAAAGAAAACAAAAATGCAATAATAAAAGAATTGGCTAAATTACAATTAACTAATCTCGTATGATATTATACAGATTAGTCCCCGGCAACGGCGCCAAAAACTTGACCGCTTTTATTTTAAACAAAAGATATTTCAAAGAATGGGTTGACGCGATTCTACCGCAAGTGCACGGTTGTCAAGTTTTAGTATATTGAAAATTAAGTACAGGTTGTCGAATCCACAGGGACTAACGTATAAGTACCAAATAAGATTAATAAAATTATATTTAGCCTACGATAAAAGAGGTTTGATTAACTAAAGCTAGATTAAACTAAAAAATAAAGATTAAACTAGAAACAAAGAATAGAATGGTTCCGGAAATGCGAAGGTAAGTCACTCGAGAAAATTACCAAGCTCGTCGTTCAATTATATTATCTCTACTGATTCAACAGAATTCTCAAATTATCACTCAATTGATTTTAAAGGTGAAAGGTTTTCACTATTATTCGATACACTCTCTCGAGCTGTAACGAAACTAACAATAAATTAGAATAAGTCACTCTCGTGCACCTATTTACTAATTCAAAGTTGCTTAAATTATCAAAACCTTATAACTCTAAATCTTTCGATTTCAAGTTCTCACGTATGCGATATCATCTCTCGATCTCAATCGTGACATACATCATAAATTAATGGAGCGTGTTACAACGTTATCTCTCGATCTCGGTTGTAACTCTCAAATTCAATCAAAGCTAGCTAGACTTTGATTTACACATGCAATCAATCTATGAACAATAAATATCAATGCGCTCAAATACCAATGAATCAATATATCAAACACAACGAACGAAAACTTCAATAATATAAACCAAATTCAATTCAAATCAAATACAGATGAGTTTAATTGTCTCTCGACCTCAAAAACATCAAATGAAAATGAAAATCGAATAAACTAAGGTTCAGAAATACGATAAACGATGGATGAATCCGTGCGTTGCACCGTAATTTCTTCTCTTGTTCCTTCCTTGCACTCCGGAAGAGATTGGCTCGACTTTGGAGGAAGAACGGAGATTGGATCTCCTTGGCGGCGTTGGGCGGCGGCTTCTTGACCTAGAAATCGTCTGATAAATGTGTCTAATCTCGTCTCCCCCTTTTGAAATGGATCAAAACTCCCTAAAAAGCCCCAAAATCTCGATAAATAAGGAAAATAAAATCTTCAGATTTCGCGTCTCGATCGATCGAGATTTTCACCGATCGATCGGTGCACTGTTCACGTCAGCCTTTTGCACTCACTGCCTCGCTCGATCGATCGAGAATTTCCACCGATCGATCGAGATTTCTCAAAATTTGTTGCTGAGGTTACTGCCTCGCTCGATCGATCGAGATTTCCACCGATCGATCGAGCCTTCAAAAAAATCTGATTCTCGCTTCTGGCTGGCTCGATCGATCGAGAATAAATCTCGATCGATCGAGATTTGGGAAATTCATCTTCATTCATTTTCTCTTCTTTTACGCCTCGATTTCGCCCGTTCTCTTCAAGTAAGCTCATTTCTTCCACTTCCGGTCTAATTTCCTGAAACAAACGAATAAACACCAAAAAGCATAATATCATCCAGGAAAAAGTACAGAAAATGGGAAGAAATTACAGTTAAAATCACTCAAAATCTAAGCCTATCAACATGCTTCCCCGTGGGTATCGAGACCATGAGAGGCGTGGGTAACAGAGACGAGCACAAGCGGTGTCTCTCCACAAAAGCAGTAGATACAAAAGAATGGGAAGCACCTGTATCCATCAATATAAGTGCAGGGTACGTAAATAAATGGCACGTACCAGCAATGACCTCCTCTGGGGCTGCCTCAGCCTGCTCCCTAGTCAGTGCAAACACCTGACCCTGCGGCGGTCCTGCCGTCTGACCTCTCTGCGGTTGAGGTGCGAACTGCTGTCTCTCTGGTGCCCTCCCAGCATCAAACCTTGGCCTATTCGGCCCAGAGTCTGCCTGTCTCTGTGGTGCTCTCCGATCGGGGCAACCTCGAGCCAAGTGGCCCACCTTGCCACAAACATAGCAAACCTGGCAGTCACGTGACGAGTGCCATCCTCCACAGTTGTTACATCGATTTCCCCCTGCCTTGCTCCCCTGTGTGGGTCCCCGATTGTGTTGTTTCTGACCCTGAGACTTCTTCCCACTAAATCTGGAAGATGATGAGGCCCCACGAGCCTTGAACTGATCTCCTCGTGGCCTCAGGCTATCAACAGCTGGTCCCTGAGGTGGTACAAAAGGGGGTACAACGTCCTTGTACGCGCCCACTGCAATCTCTGCCAACTCCGCCCGTGTCAGGGCGTCATCAAATGAGCTGGGGTTGTTGGAGACAACCCGATCAAATAGCTCTGGCCTCAGTCCCTTCAGAAAGTTCCTCATCTTGGCATGACTGCTGACAGCAATATGAGGTACATACCTCAGCAGTGAGGAATATTGCATAGCGTAATCTGATACTGACAGGCTGCCTTGCTTCAAACTATTGAACTCATCTTCCTTCAATTGTCTGGCAGCCGCAGAAAAGTACCGGTTAAGGAACCGGGTCCTGAATACAGTCCAATCCACCGTCATACCCTGAGCTCTCAACTCCATGACTGTTGTCTTCCACCACATGGAAGACTTTTTTGCTAACTGGAACTCTGCCAACCTCAGCCAGGCAGTCCGTGCACAGGGTGCCGATACGAATATCTGTTCCAGTCTCTCAAGCCATTCCTCGGCTGCTTCCCCAGTCTCTGTCCCTTCAAATAGCGGTGGATGATAGCTCAAGAACTGGGTCAGACTTATCTCCCCTGGTAGTAGTATCTGTGCTACAGGCTCCAAGCCTACAGCAGGTGGCGGTAATGGATTCGTCTGAGCAATACTAGCGTTCATACTGCCCATATCCCCTACCTCTTCATTGAAGTTCTCCGGGTTAATAGCCGCCATGCTGCAACACAAGAGTTAACAACAATACCAAAAGCAGTTCATAATATAAGCCGTTAGATAACAAGAGTATCTTATTCAAAAGCAT
Organism: Haberlea rhodopensis; assembly: GCA_907163345.1. NCBI lineage: Eukaryota > Viridiplantae > Streptophyta > Magnoliopsida > Lamiales > Gesneriaceae > Haberlea > Haberlea rhodopensis. The sequence goes on from CAJQUN010000306.1 coordinate 257,256, forward strand.
GTTAGTATATCACTTATACACAATATGCATCACATGCATGACATGCCCAACAATGAATACCTAGCCAACTTGTCTCTAAAGGCTACCCTTCACTCTTCCCTGGTTATCTAACCTGGCTCTGATACCACTAAATGTGAGACCCCGTTATTAATCAAGATATTAAGGTGCGATGAGAGAACTAATCATTCATGTGCATATATCAGAGTAGTAGTGTCGTGTTGATTAACCTGAGCTTAAGAGATTACAGTACCAAAAGTTTAAAAGGAATTACGCATATTCCTACAAAAGGTACTACACTATAGTCTTACTCTACTTCGTGTAGAAGCTATACAAAAATTTCTCTAACATGCTAATCCTGTACCACTCCTTATAGCTCAGCATTTCAACCCAGACCCTGGTTCTCATCATCAAAAGCACCTACAAAGACAACCCCCAACACATGAGCATACCGTGATTCATATTCAACATAATATGAAAGTAAAGCGTAAATCATTTACGGTAAATGCACAATCATAAATACAAAGCACTTCCTGTATTTCCAGCATTTATAACGCCCATTGGTTGTCCCAGTACCATAACTCATAATAAAACACATTATATGAAATTATGGATCCTTTAATAATGTCATGACATATCACCTCTTTCTTTACATAGCTTTTGAGTCATATATCAACAGTTATGTTAATGCTTCATGCTTCCACAACTCATAATGAGCGGTACAATCTTCCCCGCTTCATTACTACAGAATCTCATAATGAGCGGTACAATCCTCCCCGCTTCATTACTACAGAACCTCATAATGAGCAGTACAATCCTCCCCGCTTCATTACTACAGAACCTCATAATGAGCGGTACAATCCTCCCCGCTTCATTACTACAGAACAAGCATAAGCATTAAACATACACTGTGATCTCTCTTGACTCGTGGAATACACCTCTTTATTCCACATCACAATATGCAACAACAATGCATAATATGCAACAACAATGCATAATAACATGTATCATACTCTTAATGCATCACATTGCATTCATCATGTGTCAAAAAGACAAACATAAAGTACATGTTACCGTTGGGATGCCAGTACGTTGCTTACGTACCTTTCCAAAATGTAGTGTGTTGTGGGACTCTATCCCCTGCGCTGTGTAGCTGTCTGTGAAGGCTCTACACCAGTGTACAACACAATATTAGATGTCTCATTACAATCCAATATCAAAATTAAACAAATTCCACATTTTTAAAAAAAATAGGCACTACCGATCGATCATCCCTCATCACCGATCGATCGGTGAACTGTTCGAATTATGTAAAAATGCTACGGCTTTTGCCGATCGATCGGTGTTCTTCATCGATCGATCGGTCGCTCTGTTTCAACCCACGTTTTCCAGAATTCCCTAACACCGACATACCCTTCATTCTATGATGTAAGACATACAACATGTCAAAACCAACATGCTAGCAGTTACAATACACTACTCAGAGTGTATTCATGTCAAATTTACACCCCAAACATAAACCCACATGCATCAACCCCGTCCATTTACATAAGTACTCAACCAACTTTTCCGGAAACAGAACAACATATTTCATTACCAGATTTATTGAGCACCTCATTTCATGCTATTAAAACTACAACATATATCATAAAGCATGATTGAACAAAAACGTCCTGGGCTTTACAAAACTACCATGCATGTAGTCAAATCGAGGGTTCACCAAAACACCAACTAACATGCATGACATCACCTCTCAATCCATATTTTTCCAGAAAAACAGGGCAAATATCTACCAAGATTTTCGAACACCTTATTTCACATGCTTTAATCCTTCACATAAAACATGTAACATGCACATGGAAAAATACTGAGAGCTTCATAATAACACCATGTAAGCATTTAAATCGAAGGTTTTAAGAAACCTAAGCTAACATGCCAAAATCACACCACTTAAAAGCAAGAACTTAACAAGCTTAAAAACAAAAACAGAGCATGGTTTCTCACCCTACTTTGCTCCGATTTTTGAGAGGCTTCCAAGGAATGAAAATGGCAAGGCTCCTCACGGTTTTGCTCAGCAGGTGTTAGAGGTTATTTGGGAGAGAAGGCTCGAGATATGGGAAGGGAGAAGGAGGCTGAATGATTGAGCCAAGTGGGGAGACTAATCAGCTTATGCACAGTTGATTGGTATGGGTTGGGGGGGGGGGGGGGTGGTTGGTAGTTGGGTGGTATGATGTGTTATGTTTTGGTCCCGGTATTTAGCACGATGTATTAAAATATCCTCACATGATATTTATAGTATTTTCTCAATAAAATACTTCAATTCCTATTTAAACATGCTTCACCAAAACAAATAACATATACCCTAAATAAACATGCCACAACCCCAAAATCCCAACATATATCACGTGCACCGTGAAATGTATCTCCTCAATAATATTAATTCAATCCCATGAATTTTCACCCAAATCATCATAATTTAATTAATGATTAAAATCACATAATCATTTCGGGGATATCACACGTATACTCACCGGTATACCTGCCTAAGCACAGACACTACATGCATACTCAATGCACTTGGCTTGGGTATCTACAACATACCACTAAGCCCCAAACACAACCGTCAATTCTGAGTCATTCCCCTCCAGTGGAGAATGATAATCGACGATCAACAACACGGCGTGATTCCCAAAATCAACACCACATGCACAAACTTACCGAATCTTTCAAAGGTTCCCAAATAGGTATAATACTACCTCCTTCCCCACAAGGGAAGTGCCATCGAACTCGAGATCCACTAGTCTCGAACCACCGTTCGGAAAAACTGGATACAATAATACCCATTGCATCCCAAATACACGGATTCCCCAGATCGAGTCAACGACGACTTGATGACTCTCTTGTTGGTACTCCAACATTATGAGCTGTCCCAGACAAGTCTCACCAAGATTAAACATAAACGTATACACGTTTCAGTGAGGCATGCACAACCTCAACCTCAAATGACGTGGTGACTACTAGAGTCCACCACAATCCACATTGTATCACCTTACGATTTGCTAAACTTGGTTCCAACGAGCAGTATAAAGGCTCTAGCAAAGCCCATCATGGTACTGCACACACGCGGCATACAAACTAGTCGCTGCCTCTTTAGGTTTACCTCAAACCTACCAACAAGACAGACGTTCCCGCACGGCATACCACACCGTGGGAAGAAAAGTCAATAGAGTAGTGGGTCTGTACCCAACGTTCCTCTAGTGCCGTTACACCCTGGACACTCCAGTGTCCCTATGTACTTAACGTACCTGATCCTAATCCTTTAGGACCCATTTTACACCCTCAAGGGTGGTGTGACCATGTCTACCACATGTCATATCGACAGAAAGCGAGTAATTTCCTCCATGATTACTCCTGTCGTCAAAAACATGGCCAAAAAACCATTCCAACGAGCATACCTCAAGGGTATCACCACTCGTAATATGATCACCTCAAACATATGCTACGGTACAATCACATGTACAGCGCGTCCATCCATTTCTCGAGCGACCCGCTCGGTATAAGGGTCATGTCAATCGGTGACGTAAACACCACCTTGTGCTCGGCACTGGCACCCAAGGCATACAACTGAATACGTATACTCAACGCATTGTTCATCGTAACGATGATGCATGTCTAATAAGACATCCCCCACACCATCGTCATCGTCATCCCGTGACGACACATGCCCACTCATGGCATCTAAGGCATCGTCAACTAGTGACGATACATGTCAACAATGACATCTAAACAACCAGTCAACTCGTGACGGTCCATGTACATCAACATATGTCATCCATCATCATGCTAGTAAAATAGTCATAATAAAACATGCATATCAACGCATGCCAGCTATAATAATGCTAATAGAATAGCAATATCCCATACCTCATCGCTAACAAGATAGCGGCATACCTGTCTCTGTCACTCAATAATTGTAGGGTCTTCCTACCTTAACATCAAATAGTACACATATAATGGACTAACCATGCATTTATAACCTCTTAAGGGTTCCGGTTGTAGCTTGAGCTAAGAAGATTACAGGCCAAAATAAAATTTGCAAAAGCTATTCAATTACATTCTCAACAATGAATGTTAAAGCTATAGGTTTACACTACTCCTAGAGTAGAGACTATCAAAATCCTGCATCCTATATTCATCTTGCTCCTTTTAGCTCACCTCCTCAACCCGACCCTAGGCCCTCGGTCCAAAAGTGTACCTACAGGGACAACACATCGTGAGCATATACATATTTACTTAACAAGATATAGAAAACATACAGTAATGCATAACATGTTAGTTAAGTAAAAGTTATTGGTCATTCTTCGACTTCTTTTGTTATCCCTGATTCTTATTCATGTATGAGGGCATCTTACCCCATTGTATGGCATCTTACCATAACATAACCGTCGTGTGGCATCTTACCACAGGGGCATCTTACCCCATCATATGGCGTCTTGTCGTATCATAACATTGTGTGGCATCTTACCACGTGGGCATCTTACCCACTCACATACATTGGGTGGCATCTTACCACGTGGGCGTCTTACCCAATCATATACATCGTATGACCTTATCATAAGCTTACTTATCATAACATCATCATCATAAACGTCATCATAAACATCATCATCGTAAACATCATCATAAACATCATCATAAACATCGTCATCATAAACATCATCATAAACATCGTCATCGTAAACATCATCGTAAACATCATCATCGTAAACATCATCATAAACATCATCATCATAAACATCATCATAAACATCATCATCGTAAACATCATCGTAAACATCATCATCGTAAACATCATCATAAACATCATCATTATAAGCATCATTGTCAAATGTAGGAGTATGGTTTACCGTCCGATGCTCGTACGTTTCTTACGTACCTTAATTCCAAAAGAAGGAGAAATTGTAGAACTTTATCTCCTTGAGGTCGTGGGTACCTGGGACGGTTCTACATAACCATACAAATTGATATTAGAAGCTAAACAATAGCCCAATACCAAAAATTTAACAAAAATCATCATTTTCCTACTTTTGAACAGTGGCGATCGATCGCTCAAAACATGGCGATCGATCGCCAGATTTTTCACATAGCGGCGATCGATCGCTTAAAATGAGGCGATCGATCGCCTTGATGCTCATTTCGCTACTGGACGTTGGCGATCGATCGCGCCATTTGAGGCGATCGATCGCCTATCCTCATTTTCGCGTACTGCCTCTCGGCGATCGATCGCTGCATTTGTAGCGATCGATCGCCACAACCAGTGGTCGCGATTTCACCATTTTTATGTGCATTTTCCAAGCTTATCTTCATACCTTTCAAAACCAAACTTCCCAACAATAACAATAACATCATAACCCACTAAAACCCACATAAAACACTTCAAAAATCATACCCCAAACATATATAACACATACCCCAAAACAACCCACATAACCACTTCAAAAATCACCACATTTCAAATCCAAACATCATCAAAACTTTAGGGAGAGTCCCATACCTCTTGAAGACTCCAAATCTTGATAAAAATCACACAAACTCAAGTTCTATGGAGCTTCCTCCTTCCTCCTTTGAAGAATTTCGAAAATGTGGGATAGTTTAGGGTTGGGGATGATTTGGGGGGTTTTAAAAGAGTAAAGGTGAAAATGGGGTTTAAAATGATGGGTGAAGGGTTAAAAAGGGGGTTGGGGATTAATTTAATATCACACCCCAAACTTAACATGATTCATAAAATACTCCAACATGGTATTTTGAAAGCATTTTACAAAAATGCTCTAAACTTCATCTAAAATCACATCTTCCTCATATTTAATAATCAACACCATTAAATCATGTTAACATCTTAATACCCAACACATAAATCAATCAACACATGATTCATCATATAAACATAATTAATGCCTTAATTGCAATTAATTAATTTCGGGGCATCACAATAATAGTGCGTAATCAGCACCCATCGCTCGAAGGCGGCAAAATCCGGTGCTGAGTACATAGCGGCAAAATCCATCGCTATAGAATCGACGGCATGATACCTCGTCATATAATAAGTGGAATGAAACCTCGCTATACACCTGAACATGAATCATCGTCCACATAATAGCGGAAAGAGGCATCATTATCAACATATCCGGCGGCACGAATCATCGCCAATCCTCATAGAAGAATGAGTCATCGTAAATCATCATATACATATGCTCAACGGCGTGAACCATCATCAACCGACACAGCGGAATGTCTCATCGCTATACATGTGTCTGGCGGTATGAATCATCGCCCATCATCATAGAGGAATGAATCATCATCATCGACACAGCGGAATGTCTCATCGCTATACATGTGTCTTGCGGTATGAATCATCGCCCATCATCATAGAGGAATGAATCATCATCATCGACACAGCGGAATACATCGTCGCTATCATCCGTGTCCTCATAAAGAAATGAATATAAATCGACACAGCGGAATACATCGTCGCTATCATCCGTGTCCTCATAAAGAAATGAATATAAATCGACACAGCGGAATACATCGTCGCTATCATCTGTGTCCTCGTAAAGAAATGAATATAAATCGACACAGCGGAATACATCACCGCTATCATCCGTGTCCTCATAAAGAAATGAATATAAATCGACACAGCGGAATACATCACCGCTATCATCCGTGTCCTCATAAAGAAATGAATATAAATCGACACAACGGAATACATCACCGCTATCATCCGTGTCCTCATAAAGAAATGAATCATCACAACAAGCGGCATCTCATCCTCGCTTCTTCATACAAGCGGTATCTCATCCTCGCTTAGTATGGAATACCCCGCCTCCATGTGCAAGCGAGCCTCCCCCCTCCCGCTCCACATTTTTAGCGGTATAAGCATAAGCTTCTTCATACAAGCGGTATCTCATCCTCGCTTCGTATGGAATACCCCGCCTCCATGTGCAAGCGAGCCTCCCCCCTCCCGCTCCACATTTTTAGCGGTAAAAACGTAAGTATAAATATTCTCACTGTGATAAACAAGACTCCTAGAATGTATAATCATCATTCCTTTTTATACTCCATATTTCCTGTAACCTGCAACCATCATGGTTAGCAACAATAGCCATATACGCTATGCATCAAACATTCAATGCATATATGCAACCACTTGCAAATCAATACGTATACCAAGACATGTTACCTCAGAAATATCCCTTTACCTGATTTTCTTACAAAATCAGATTCCTTGGCACGTAACACACGGAGTGCATTACTTTTCATATCATAAAAGCACATAAACAATGAGTTATGTCGTACAACATTAATGCCATCATGCATAAATATGTGCTATCAATAACTTCCTAGGCCCTTAACAGCCCCAATGAGCAACCACTGCTCTGATACCACTAATGTAAGGACCCCATGTAAGGACCCCAAGCCCTTAAACCTTGATTAGTGTATTAACCACTATGTGTGGTACATGCTTTCTATAAAATGTCAATCGGGAAGCTCTGATGATACTTAATCATTGCCTGTCAATTACAAAATTTCCTGTAATACTCAATGTTATAAGATCATCATCCTGACAATAAAAGACTCATATGTTTGCCCTTTACCAACCCCTTGGTGCCACTTTTCACATTGTAAACTTTTATAAAAATTTGGGCAGAGTCTCCCCATAAATAGAGCTATCCCAAAAAAAGAGTACAACACATAACAAAATTCCCGGCCAGGGAAAGCATAATACTCAACAGAAAGCAGCAATACAAGTAAATTCCCAGCCAGGGAAGACACCACACATAATACACCAATGACTCTCATATCATTCTAGCAATTCAACCTCTAATTGCATGCAACCTTAAATGAAAGAGAGATAGGCTCATGCCTTTATATACAATCCATATACAAGTATAATCGTGCTCACATGCGAGCATCATGAATATGTATAAATCCTCAGGTGTATATATAGGTAATCTATACGATACCGTGCTCCATCAAGCCCTGGTACCACGATCCTGGGAGTACCTCAAATCAACAGCTCGAGCTCAGCTCCATAGCCATCGATGTACCTGTCCACCTGTCCCAACAGAGACAGCCCCCAACGGGGTGAGCATACCAATACACAAAATCCCATAATCATAATAATGAAATTCATAATTTACAACAAAGGTAAATGCTAATGAATTTAAATGATACTCCCTGGATGGCAACCTCATCCGGGATTCCGTGTACTGTCCCTGTCCTCACAATCATCAAACTCATCAAATCTCAAAATCAGTAAATCAACACATTGATTTACACATCGCATGCCTGATTCTCAAATATCAATAATGAATGATTCCAAGTTCATATACATGCAAATATAGATATATCAATATCTAATATTGATTTCATAATCTCGCTTTCCATTATACCTAGACATCTCAAATGTCTCATAATGAATACATGATTCTACGAACCTAGACATCTCAATGTCTCACGAAGAATACATGATTCTACAAACCTAGACATCTCAAATGTCTCATAATATAGTCATATAAACCCAGTACCCCTTATATCATGTAAGAGTCATCCTACTCTAGTGTCACGCACGCTACAAGCTGCGATATCAAGATTTGGGTCATTCCTTGGCCATATCAACATATATGTATAACCATACGCAAAACATTCAATGCAATCAAAAACACCTTATGCAGTTCACATATATATAGTAATGCTCGTACGTCGCACGTACCTTAAATCTCCGAAGTCCGAGCCAAACCTTGCTCGAGTTCCATGCCCCGAGGAATGATGTGCTAACACGATAAATAATTCACAATTATTTACGAACATGTAACCTATGCTCAAGCACACCCATATCCCTCAAAATATTGTCAACACACGACAATTATCCTCTTAAAAGACCCGGGGCAGGGTACATGCAGGGAAGGAAATAAATGAGACAATATCGAAATTTGTTCAAGAATGCCCTACAAAAATCGAACCCTAATCTCACAATTTCGAACCCAATTAAATACCATAATTCATCTAAAATGTCAATTAAGCTATCCAAGCAAGAATCAACATCCCTTGACAAAAACCCCCAATTTTCGAACTCAAAACCATTAAATTCGAACCCAAACAAGCCCTTAAATTCGAACCCTTAAAATTCTTCAAATTCGAACCATAGCTTCTCAATTCGATCTCAATCAAGCATCATAATACTCCTAAAACATGCAATAATCGATCAATTGCACGAATTAATACCCCTGCCAAAAACCCCCAAAATTCGAACCAAACCCTACCAATTTTCGAAAATAATTTCGAACCAAAACCACCGAATTTAGTAGGGAATAACATGAGAGGGATGCAAAAGGGGTAAGGGAGGCTACCCAACGAAATCGGAAGCAAAATCAAACGAAAATCGAAGAACCCTAGAAATTGGGGATCGACGCTTACCTGCAAAATCCGAACGAGAAACGCGACGAAACCTTCAATTGACGGAGGGGAAAGGAGCGCCTGGACGAGACGAAGCCGTGGGTAGGTCGCACGCGCCGATCGGCGGCCGGACGGCGGCAGGCGCACCGCTTGAAGCGGCGGGGGTGCTGTAGCAGCGGGAAGATCGCGCGCGGGAAGAGGGAGGAGAGATTTGGGGCTGAAATGATAATTTCCTTAAAATTTCGGGTTCAACTGCTATTTATAGCAAAAATAACCCGAAAAAATAATAGCCCCACCAATACATCATGATTCCTTAAAAATCATCTGTTTTCAAAAACTCTTTCTCTAACTCCAAAACCCTCTACCGGTGCTCACATAGCACCCGAGATTCCGAGACACATCAAAAATCCAACTCTTAAGTTTTACACCGTAATGTGAATACAATCTCAACCTCTGGATCCAACGATCCCAACTGCCCAAATAAACGAGCCCAGAAGGCCCAACACCTCGATTAAATTCCAAATCGCCACGTAAAACCACTTTAGGGATTATTAACACTACGGGATTAACACCTATAATCCCTGGTCATCACAATATCCCCCACTAAAAGAAATTCGTCCTCGAAATTAGCACTGGTGTATCACGTAACACCCAGGCTACACAACAACATGAAGCCATAACCTCGATTCCTGACCATATCAGAATCGTATTAATAAACGCGAGGATACTTACCTCTCATCAAACTCTGAAACAGAGCGACTTACCAAAACCAACCTATCACCCAAGAGGCGAAACGTACCTCGATGCGGGTCATCCCAGAAGTCAGCCTCTCATGACTGCAAATCAACCAATACTTACGACTGTAGATCGGACAGTCATCCTTCGATCTAATACAACAGTACGAACACGTCCTGAATGACACCTCAACCGTAAGAACGTTGACCTCGTGTCAAACTCTGGAGTGGAATAGACTTCCAAATCCATCATAACGTCAAAGAGCGTCAGCACAGCTCAACGCTAATAATCCAAAAGCAGTTAGTCAACTGAAACTGTAAGGATTCGAATCGCTCCTGATTCTATCGTAGATATCATCCAATGGCATCTTTATCAAGACTCACGATGTCTAACCTACATCGTTACGAGGGAAACACTAGTACAACCACGGTGTACACATACCAAACCTGGTTTCCACTTTCAAACTTCCTCCATCGAAGGAGTAGTCGCCTCATTGCAACTTAATTTGGGCAACTCACGGCCACAAATTCAAACAAAAGACATCTCACAAGATGTCCACCTCCGGATGTTCCAAGAATCACGTCCTGATCATAAATAACAACCGAGACTCCGCAGAGTTTAAATTTCTTAAGGGGCATGCAATAAACCCATTGCATCCTCAACGCTTGTGTCGTCAGCGACACTCAACCAATCCGAAATCCTGCCATCCCTTGAAAATCCTCGGATTTAACAATCCAAACTTGGGAAGGCTGTCGCATAACTCGAAGGAAAACACCAACAAGGGAAATACCTTAACCCTCACAAGAAAATCCCTCTTCAAGGGAGTGAACTAACTTCACGATTATCCCTCATAATCATCGTGCCATGGAGATTCCCAATCTCAAGGTGTTCCATATCTCACATCAGAGATTTAACCATCCTAAAATAGCATAACTCTATGCTTAACAGAGAGGAAATCAATAACTGGCATCCGTATACTCACCGGTATACCTGCCTAAGCACTGATATCGCATGCATACTCAATGCACTCGGCTCGGGTATCTACCACCCAAACACAACCGTCAATTCTGAGTCATTCCTTACTCAGTGGAGGATGATAATCGACGATTAACAATACACGGTGTGATTCCCAAAATCAACACCACTTGCACCAACTTACCGAATCTTTCAAAGATTCCCAAATAGGTATAATACTACCTCCTTCCTCGCAAGGGAAGCGCCATTGAACTCGAGATCCACAAGTCTCGAACCATCGTTCGGAAAAACTGGATATAATAACACCCATTGTATCCCTAATACACGGGTTCCCTTAGATTGAGTCAATAACGACCTGATGACTCTCTTGTTGGTACTCCAACATCCTGAGCTGTCCCAGACAAGTCTCCAAGATTAAACATAAACGTATACACGTTTCAGTGAGGCATGAACAACCTTAACCTCAATGACATGGTGACTACTAGAGTCCACCACAATCCACATCGTATCACCTTACGATTTGCCAAACTTGGTTCCAACGAGCAGTGTAACGGCTCTAGCAAGCCCATCATGGTGCTACACACACGCGGCAGACAACCTAGTCTCTGCCTCTTTAGGTTTACCTCAAACCTACCAATAAGACAGACGTTTCCACATGGTATAACATACTATGGGAGGAAAACTCAATAGAGTAGTGGGTCTTTATCCAACATTCCTCAATGCCGATACACCCTGGACACTCCAATGTCCCTATGTACTTAACATAACCTGATCCTACTCCCTTAGGACCCATCCTACACCCTCAAGGGTGGTGTGATCATGTCTACCACATGTCACATCGACAGAAAGCGAGTAATTTCCTCCATGATTATTCCTGTCGTCAAATCACATGGCCAAAAGTCATTCCAGCGAGCATACCTCAAGGGTATCACCACTCGTAAAATGATTACCCCCAAACATAAGCTGCGGTGCAATCACATGTACAGCGCATCCAACCATTCCTCGAGCAACCCGCTCGGTATAAGGGTCACGTCAATCGGTGCCGCACACACCACCTTGTGCTCGGTACTGGCACCCAAGACATACCACAGAATACGTATACTCAACGCATCGATCATCGTAACGATGATGCATGTCTAATAAGACATCTCCTACACCATCGTCATCGTCATCCTGTGACGACACATGCCAACTCATGGCATCTAAAACATTGTCAACTAGTGACGATACATGTACATCAGCGTATGTCAATCCACTATCATGCTAGTAAAATAGGCATAATAAAACATGTATATCAATGCATGCCAGCTAAAATAAAGCTAATAAAGTAGCAATATCTCATACCTCATCGCTAGCAATATAGCGTCATACCTGTCTCCGTCGCTCAATAATAGTGCGTAATCAGCACCCATCGCTCGAAGGCGGCAAAATCCTGTGCTGAGTACATAGCGGCAAAATCCCTCGCTATAGAATCGACGGCATGACACCTCGTCATATAATAAGTGGCATGAAACCTCGCTATACACCTGAGTATGAATCATCGTCCACATAGTAGCGGAAAGAGGCATCGCTATCAATACACCTGGCGGAATGAACCATCGCCAATCAATATAGCGGAATGAACCGTCGCTATAAATACACCTGGCCGAATGAACCATCGCCAATAGATATAGCGGAATGAACCATCGCTATAAATACACCTGGCGGAATGAACCATCGCCAATCAATATAGCGGAATGAACCGTCGCTATAAATACACCTGGCGGAATGAACCATCGCCAATAGATATAGCGGAATGAACCATCGCTATAAATACACCTCGAATTGAGTCACTTATCAGTAGTGTATTTCAATGCTTCTCACTACTCCATATAAGCGGAATCCTTCCTCGCTTCATATGGACCTTAGTGCAAGCATTGAAATCCTCACTAGGATAACCTGGACTCGTGAAATATCAGTGCATTTCAATGCTTCTCACTACTCCATATAAGCGGAATCCTTCCTCGCTTCATATGGACCTTAGTGTAAGCATTGAAATCCTCACTTTATATTTCACAATATACATATGCAAAACGATGCGTATCAACATGTATCATATCATAATGCACTATCTTATGCATACCTTGATTTACCTTGTGTTAAATGACTAACCACATAATACATGTTGCCCTTGGGATGCCCGTGCATATGTATAATCATCATTCCTTTTCGTATTCCTTATTTCCTGTAACCTGCAACCATCAGGGTTAACAACAATAGCCATATACGCTATGCATCAACATTCAATACATAATAAAAACGCATTATAAGAATGTATGGTTTCATAAATAAATGTCATGACATCCTTCCTCTTTAAATCCATATTTCATCTTGAGCCCTTATCATTAGTACATTTTAATGCTTCTTGCTACTCCATGTAAGCGGGACTCTTCATCGCTTCCAATGGACTTTAGCGTTGCTACTCCATATAAGCGGGACTCTTCATCGCTTCATATGGACTTTAGCGTTGCTACTCCATGCAATGGACTTTAGCGTTGCTACTCCATGTAAGCGGGATTCTTCATCGCTTCCAATGGACTTTAGCGTTGCTACTCCATGCAATGGACTTTAGCGTTGCTACTCCATGTAAGCGGGATTCTTCATCGCTTCCAATGGACTTTAGCGTTGCTACTCCATGCAATGGACTTTAGCATAAGCCATTAAAATCCTTACTAAGATAACTTTGACTCAAGAAATACACCTCTTATATTTCACAACATGCATATGCAAAAACAATGCACAATAACATATATCATAACCTTAATGCACCACTTTGCATTCATCATGTGTCAACAAGACAACATAAAGTACATGTTACCTCGGAAATATCCCTATTAATGCCATCCTATCGTGTTCCACACGATTCCTGCAACCACAATGGTTAGCAATACCACTTTTCATATCATAATAGCACATAAACAATTTGTTATGTCATACAACATTGATGCCATCATGCATAAATATGTGCTATCAATAACTTCCTAGGCCCTTAACAGCCCCAATGAGCAACCACTGCTCTGATACCACTAATGTAAGGACCCCAAGCCCTTAAACCTTGATTAGTGTATTAACCACTATGTGTGGTACATGCTTTCTATAAAATGTCAATCGGGAAGCTCTGATGATACTTAATCATTGCCTGTCAATTACAAAATTTCCTGTAATACTCAATGTTATAAGATCATCATCCTGACAATAAAAGACTCATATGTTTGCCCTTTACCAACCCCTTGGTGCCACTTTTCACATTGTAAACTTTTATAAAAATTTGGGCAGAGTCTCCCCATAAATAGAGCTATCCCAAAAAAAGAGTACAACACATAACAAAATTCCCGGCCAGGGAAAGCATAATACTCAACAGAAAGCAGCAATACAAGTAAATTCCCAGCCAGGGAAGACACCACACATAATACACCAATGACTCTCATATCATTCTAGCAATTCAACCTCTAATTGCATGCAACCTTAAATGAAAGAGAGATAGGCTCATGCCTTTATATACAATCCATATACAAGTATAATCGTGCTCACATGCGAGCATCATGAATATGTATAAATCCTCAGGTGTATATATAGGTACTCTATACGATACCGTGCTCCATCAAGCCCTGGTACCACGATCCTGGGAGTACCTCAAATCAACAGCTCGAGATCAGCTCCATAGCCATCGATGTACCTGTCCACCTGTCCCAACAGAGACAGCCCCCAACGGGGTGAGCATACCAATACACAAAATCCCATAATCATAATAATGAAATTCATAATTTACAACAAAGGTAAATGCTAATGAATTTAAATGATGGCAACCTCATCCGGGATTCCGTGTACTGTCCCTGTCCTCACAATCATCAAACTCATCAAATCTCAAAATCAGTAAATCAACACATTGATTTACACATCGCATGCCTGATTCTCAAATATCAATAATGAATGATTCCAAGTTCATATACATGCAAATATAGATATATCAATATCTAATATTGATTTCATAATCTCGCTTTCCATTATACCTAGACATCTCAAATGTCTCATAATGAATACATGATTCTACGAACCTAGACATCTCAATGTCTCACGAAGAATACATGATTCTACAAACCTAGACAACTCAAATGTCTCATAATATAGTCATATAAACCCAGTACCCCTTATATCATGTAAGAGTCATCCTACTCTAGTGTCACGCACGCTACAAGCTGCGATATCAAGATTTGGGTCATTCCTTGGCCATATCAACATATATGTATAACCATACGCAAAACATTCAATGCAATCAAAAACACCTTATGCATTTCACATATATATAGTAATGCTCGTACGTCGCACGTACCTTAAATCTCCGAAGTCCGAGCCAAACCTTGCTCGAGTTCCATGCCCCGAGGAATGATGTGCTAACACGATAAATAATTCACAATTATTTACGAACATGTAACCTATGCTCAAGCACACCCATATCCCTCAAAATATTGTCAACACACGACAATTATCCTCTTAAAAGACCCGGGGCAGGGTACATGCAGGGAAGGAAATAAATGAGACAATATCGAAATTTGTTCAAGAATGCCCTACAAAAATCGAACCCTAATCTCACAATTTCGAACCCAATTAAATACCATAATTCATCTAAACTGTCAATTAAGCTATCCAAGCAAGAATTAACATCCCTTGACAAAAACCCCCAATTTTCGAACTCAAAACCATTAAATTCGAACCCAAACAAGCCCTTAAATTCGAACCCTTAAAATTCTTCAAATTCGAACCATAGCTTCTCAATTCGATCTCAATCAAGCATCATAATACTCCTAAAACATGCAATAATCGATCAATTGCACGAATTAATACCCCTGCCAAAAACCCCCAAAATTCGAACCAAACCCTACCAATTTTCGAAAATAATTTCGAACCAAAACCACCGAATTTAGTAGGGAATAACATGAGAGGGATGCAAAATGGGTAAGGGAGGCTACCCAACGAAATCGGAAGCAAAATCAAACGAAAATCGAAGAACCCTAGAAATTGGGGATCGACGCTTACCTGCAAAATCCGAACGAGAAACGCGACGAAACCTTCAATTGACGGAGGGGAAAGGAGCGCCTGGACGAGACGAAGCCGTGGGTAGGTCGCACGCGCCGATCGGCGGTCGGACGGCGGCAGGCGCACCGCTTGAAGCGGCGGGGGTGCTTGTAGCAGCGGGAAGATCGCGCGCGGGAAGAGGGAGGAGAGATTTGGGGCTGAAATGATAATTTCCTTAAAATTTCGGGTTCAACTGCTATTTATAGCAAAAATACCCCGAAAAAATAATAGCCCCACCAATACATCATGATTCCTTAAAAATCATCTGTTTTCAAAAACTCTTTCTCTAACTCCAAAACCCTCTACCGGTGCTCACATAGCACCCGAGATTCCGAGACACATCAAAAATCCAACTCTTAGGTTTTACACCGTAATGTGAATACAATCTCAACCTCTGGATCCAACGATCCCAACTGCCCAAATAAACGAGCCCAGAAGGCCCAACACCTCGATTAAATTCCAAATCGCCACGTA
Source organism: Haberlea rhodopensis (assembly GCA_907163345.1). Lineage (NCBI taxonomy): Eukaryota > Viridiplantae > Streptophyta > Magnoliopsida > Lamiales > Gesneriaceae > Haberlea > Haberlea rhodopensis. Next base: position 274,002 of record CAJQUN010000306.1, read on the forward strand.
AAACCACTTTAGGGATTATTAACACTACGGGATTAACACCTATAATCCCTGGTCATCACACCCCAAGCCCTTAACCCTTGATTAGTGTATTAATCATTATGTGTGGCACATGCTTTCAATAAAATCAATCGGGAAACTCAGATGATACTTTACCATTGAATGGCAATTACAAAATTTCTTTAATATTCAACATTAAGATCATCTCTACCAACAAATAGACTCATAGATTTCGCCCATTTCCATCCCCATTACACCACTTTTTACATTGTGGACTTTGATAAAAATTTGGGCAGAGTCTCCCCATAAATAGAGCCACCCCGAAATAAAAGCACATCACATAATATAGTTCCCGGCCAGGGAAAACACATACTCAACAGAATAGAGCAACACTAAGTAAATTCTCAGCCAGGGAAGACACCACACATAAGACAACATAAGTGGGTTTCAACACCCACATAATACACCAATGACTCTCATATCATTAGCAATTCTACCCTTAATTGCATGCAACATAGAATGAAAGAGAGAAAGGCTCATGCCTTTATATACAACCCATATACAAGTATAACCATGCTCACATGCGAGCATCATAAATGTGTATATAACCCTCGGGTGTATATAAGTACTCTATACGATACCGTGCTCCATCAAGCCCTGGTACCACGATCCTGGGAGTACATCCAATCAACAGCTCGAGCTCAGCTCCACAGCCATCGATGTACCTGTTCACCTGCCCCAACAGAGACAGCCCCCAACGGGGTGAGCATACCAATACACAAAATCCCATAATCACAATAATGAAATTCATAATTTACAACAAAAGTAAATACTAATGAATTTTAAATTATACTCCCTGGATGGCAACGTCCTCATCCGGGATTCCGTGTACTGTCCCTGTTCTCACAATCATCAAACTCATCAAATCTCAAAAATCAGTAAATCAACACATTGATTAACTCATCGCATGCCTGATTCTCAAATATCATAATTAATGGTTCCAAATTCATTATACATACAAATATAGATATCTCAATATCTAATACTGATTTCTCAACTTCACTATCAATCACAGATAGCTCAAATGCCTCGCATTTATTTTACCAATTCTCCATTATACTCAGACATCTCAAATGTCTTATAATGATTACAAGATTCCACAGTCATTCTCAGGCATCTCAATGCCCTACAATGGTCATATAAAACCAGTACCCCATATATCATGTAAGGTTATACTACTCTAGTATTACGCACGCTTGTGGCAGCGATGTCAAGATTAGGTCGTTCCATAGTTATATCAACACATATATATATAACCATACCCATAACCATCTAATGCAATTAAAATACATTATACATTTCACAAATGCTCTCATATAAAGTAATGCTCGTACGTCGCACGTACCTCAAATCTCCGAAGTCCGAGCCAAACCTTGCTCGAGTTCCATGCCCCGAGGAATGATGTGCTAACACGATAAATAATTCACAATTATTTACGAACATGCAACCCATGCTCAAGCACACCCATAATCCTCATACAAAAATATTGCCAACACACGACAATTAACCATTTAAAAGACCCGGGGCAGGGCATATGCAGGGAGGGGAAATCGAATGAGACATCAACGAAAATTGCTCAAGAACCGCCTTTCAATTTTCGAACCCTATCATCACAATTCGAACCCAATTAAGCACCATAATTCAACTAAAATATAAATTAATTGATCAAAAACATGAATAATCGCCCCTCCTGCCAAAACCCCAATTTTCGAACCCAAACCCTCACGCATACAGGGCAAAATTCGAACCATAAGCATCACCAAAGAGACTCAAAAGCTGAACCATGTGAAGCATAAGAATTTATCCAAAAATCAGCAAGATTTTCGAAAAAACCCAACAAACTTTCGAACCAATTGGCAACAAATTTTTGAACCACAAGGTATGAAATTTTCGACCCAAATAATAGCACAAAACACCCCAAAAACGCCTGAAGAAAAGCCCCAAACGTACCAAAAATCGAGCCCCAAATCGGACAGATTCGAACTTTCGAACCCCTGCGCTTTTCTGGCAAATCCGAACACGATTCTCGACGAAACTTCAAATTCTTGGTATGGAAAGGTGCGCCTGAAAGAGACGAAGCCGATGGCGGGTCGGAAGCACTGGATGGCGGCCGGACGGCGGCGGGCGCGGCGCTTTTACGTGCGGGTGTAAGGACCCTAATCCTTAAGTGCGTAATAAAGGCATAATAGAGCTAAATAAATGATCAGAGTAGAGTAAACAAGTTGAGTCTATGAGCTTAAGCATTTACATGCCAAAATAAAGGACTACCAAAAGGATTAATTACATTCCAACAAATGAATGTGTCCACTATAGTTTTACGCTACTCCTAGAGTAGGCACTATACAAAAGAATCCTGTCCTTTCATCTACCAAAGATGCTCGTGAAGCTCACTGTCTCAACCCGTTCAAGCCCATCTATCATGCCAAAAAGGTACCTACAAGGACAACCCCCAAACATGAGCAATAATAATCATTCATATTCAACACAATATGAAGATAAAGCGTAAATGCATAATCAATATGAAACACTTCCTGTTTCCCGTGCATTTCAAACGCTTCCCGTTTGGTTGTCCCTGTACCAGAACTCATGAGTATAATCAACAGATTATTTTTAATGGCCAAAACATGTCATGACATCATATACCATCTCAACTGTACCACATATTGGTCACCATTCCCTAGTCTGTCCATCACAGTGTATTTTAATGCCCCTCGCTTATATTCATATGGACGGCATAGGATAACCTCGCTACAATGGACATGCGGCGCTCCCACCCCTCGCTTCACAGAGAGTGGCAAATACCCTTTCCTCGCCCCATATGACAACCACGCTCAAATGTGACATGCGGCGCTCCCACCCCTCGCTTCACATTTAGCGGAACCAATACAAAAAGCGGCAAGCATTAAAATCATCAAAGGATGACCACGACTCATGGGATGTGCATCCAATAACCATATTATGCATCTATCATCAATATGCATCAATTACCATGTATATGCATCCACAATGCAATACCACATATGGCATAAATCAACATGTATATGCATCCACAATGCAATACCACATATATACCCGCATCCACAATGCATAATCAATGAGTATATAAAATACATGTTACCGTTGGGTGCCCGTACGTCCACTACGTACCTTTCCAAAAGTGGAATTGGTCCGGCTTCAATTCCTCGGTTGTGTTGCTACCTGGGATGGTTCTACACAATCACACAACCCCATATTAGAAGCCAAATAATAGCCAAATACCAAAAATTTGACAAAATAAACCATTTTCCAAAATTCCACAGGCGGCGATCGATCGCTTCCCATAGGCGATCGGTCGCCTCAAAATTATCACTGTGGCGATCGGTCGCCCCAAACATGGCGATCGATCGCCATCCCTTTGAAAAACCTACTGCCTCTCGGCGATCGGTCGCCCCATTTTAGGCGATCGATCGCCTAACACATAAAAAGTCTACTGCCTCTTGGCGATCGGTCGCCTCTTTTCAGGCGATCGATCGCCTCGCACAGACATGCGTTTTTCTGCCATTTTTGCACCCAAAATCCTTCCAAACCATTCCAACATTTATACCAACCAACCAACAACATAAATATCAACATAAACCACCAAAATACACCTTAAAACAAGTATAAATCCAACCTTTAAACAAAACCACAACAACCCAACAAAACCCATTTCAAAATCATTAAAAATCAAACCAAACTCAAACAAAACCTTACAAAATTAAAGCATGAGGTACCCATACCTCTTGGGGATCTCAAATCACCCAATATGCTCCACAAATCAAGATTTTGCAAGGACTTCTCTCCACCCAAAGGCTTGAGCTCGAAAATGGAAGGGGGTAGGGTTTGTGGATTTGATTTGGTAAAGTGAAATAAGAGTGGATGGGGTGGGGTTGGGTATAAAAGGTGGGTTTTAATTAAAATGCATACCAACAATTCCATGGTGTATAAAACACCCCAACATGATATTTTTCAAAGCATTTACTCAAAATGCACCATAATATCAATTAACACATGATTTCCAATTAATTGCTAACCAATGCAAATAAATCATGCTTCCAATAATATTTACCCAACATGCACCACATGCACCCTAAAATGCAATCCCGGGTCAACCCTACCACATGAACATGCATTTCCATAAGGTAAATAAATCCCAACACATAATCAATTACCACATAATTAATCATGTAAACACAATTAGAGCCAAATAGCAATTAATCATTTCGGGGATGTCACAATACTCCCCTACTTATAAGATTTCGTCCTCGAAATCACATGCACTTACCCCAACAGAAACTAAACATAAACTCATACCAGAGAATAGTTCCGGGTAGTGCTGCACCATATGCTGCTCCGTCTCCCACGTAGCCTCCTCGACACCCCTGCGATCCCACTGAACTTTGATCATCGGTATCACTTTGTTCCGAAGTCTACGGTCTGCTCTGTCCAGAATTCTAACAGGCCGTTCCACATAAGATATATCTGACTCTAACTGAACTTCGGAAGGCTGTAACACGTGAGACGGATCCGGCTCATACTTCCGCAACATTGATACATGAAACACATCATGTATCCCAGATAAAGAAGGCGGCAAAGCCAGTCGGTAAGCCAATGTGCCAATGCGCTGCAAAATCTCGTACGGTCCCACAAACCTCGGAGACAGTTTCCCGCGCATCCCAAACCGCACAACGCCTCTGAAAGGCGAGATCTTCAAAAAGACCTTATCTCCCAACTGAAACTCTAACGGTCTCCGCCGTTTATTCGCATAAGCTGCCTGTCTGTCTTGGGCCGCTTTCATTTTCTGCCTTATAATCTTTATCTTCTCTTCCATTTCCCGGATCAACTCAGGCCCTCCGACTGATCTACTGTCCAAATCATCCCAACACAGGGGTGATCTACATCGTCTGCCATAAAGAGCTTCAAACGGAGCCATCTGAATACTTGCCTGGTAGCTATTGTTATAAGAAAACTCTACCAGAGGCACTGAATCCTGCCAAGAAGCATCAAACTCCAAAACACAAGCTCTTAACATGTCCTCGAGCGTCTCAATAGTGCGCTCGGTCTGGCCATCCGTCTGAGGATGATAAGCAGTGCTCAATCTGACCTCAGTTCCCAAAGCTTACTGAAGGCCTTCCCAAAAATGAGATGTGAATCGCGGATCTCGATCTGACACTATGGAAACGGGGATCCCATGCAATCTCACCACATCTCTAATATATAACTGCGCCATCCTCAAGAATGTGAAAGTCATGCTATAGGGGATAAAGTGGGCTACCTTAGTCAATCTGTCCACAATCACCCAAATAGCATCGAAGCCTGAAGCACTCCTCGGCAAATGAGTCACGAAGTCCATGGAAATGTGCTCCCACTTCCACTTCGGTATCTCCAAGCTTCTCAATTCGCCGCCAGGTCTCTGCCTCTCTGCCTTAACCTGCTGGCAGATCAAACACCTCTTCACAAAAGCGACGACATCGGACTTCATTCTCTTCCACCAAAACTGACCACGCAGATCTCTGTACATCTTCTTCCCGCCTGGGTGGATGCTAAGTCTACTACTGTGAGCTCGCTCCAAGATCCCCTTACGCAACTCCGGCGTACTCGGAACTACCCAGCGGTTACCCAATCTCAAAGATCCGTCGTCGGCCACTCTGAACTTCGTCGGCTGACCAAGATGCACTATAGACAACCATCTCTGAACCTCAGCATCTGATCTCTGAGCTCTCCTGATGTTCTCATAAATATCTGGCTCAGCTAATAAGGTAGAGACATACACTGGTGATGCATCTATATCAAAATCATAGCCGAGATGGCAATAGGAGGTCATCATAGCCGACAAATGGATGACGTCCTCAGCAGAACTCCTCACTTTCCGGCTCAAAGCGTCTGCTGTCAAATTGGCTTTCCCGGGATGGTACTCAATCTCGCAATCATAGTCCTTGAGTAGGTCCATCCATCTCCTCTGCCTCATGTTCAGCTCCGCCTGAGTGAATATAAACTTGAGGCTCTTGTGATCCGTGTATATGGTGAATGAAGTGCCATATAAGTAATGCCTCCAGATCTTCAGGGCGAAGATGATAGCCGCCAATTCCAAGTCATGAACTGGATATCGGGTCTCATGCGGCTTTAACTGCCTCGATGCATAAGCTACCACATGCTTATCTTGCATCAGAACACATCCAAGGCCCTGTAGTGATGCATCAGTATACAGAACAAATCTGGAGTTCTCCGTCGGGATCACTAACACTGGCGCCGTCGTCAACCGGTGCTTTAACTCCTGGAAGCTCTCCTCACAAGCTTCTGACCAAAAGAAAGGCATACCCTTCTGAGTCAACTGAGTCAGCGGCTTGGCAATCTTCGAAAAGCCCTCAACAAAGCGCCGATAATACCCGGCCAAACCAAGGAAACTCCGGATCTCAGGTACAGAAGTGGGGGCAGCCCACTCCATCACAGCCTCAATCTTCTTTGGGTCCACTGATATCCCGCTGCTCGAAATGACATGCCCCAGAAACACTACACTGCTCAGCCAAAACTCGCATTTACTGAGCTTAGCATACAACTGATGCTCTCTAAGAATCTGAAGCACTGTCCTCAAGTGTTTCACATGATCTTCCTCACTCCGGGAGTAGATAAGAATGTCGTCAATGAACACGATGACGAACTGATCAAGATACTGCTGAAACACTCTGTTCATCAGACTCATAAAGACTGCTGGAGCATTCGTCACACCGAACGGCATCACTAAGAACTCATAATGCCCGTATCGTGTTCGGAATGCTGTCTTCTGCACATCTTCCTCTCTGACCCGAATCTGATGATACCCGGATCTCAAATCAATTTTACTATACACCCTGGTACCTTGCAACTGATCAAACAAGTCGTCAATCCTTGGGAGAGGATACTTGTTCTTCACTGTAGCCTTATTCAGCTGCCGGTAATCGATGCACAGCCGCATCGAACCGTCCTTCTTCTTCACAAAGAGAACTGGTGCGCCCCATGGCGACACGCTCGGGCGTATATAACCCTTGTCAAGGAGATCCTGCAACTGCTCTTTCAACTCCCTCAACTCTGCCGGTGCCATCCTATAAGGTGCACGAGAGATAGCGGATGTCCCTGGCAGCAACTCGATCCCAAATTCAACTTCCCTGGCCGGTGGAAATCCTGGGATCTCTTCTGGAAATACATCAGCAAATTCTGCCACAACTGGTACATCCTCAACTCTCAGTTCTTTACTCTTTCCAGACGTGTCCACGGCATAAATAAGATAGCCCGTGTGCCCACGTTCCAACAGCTGAGACATCTTGATCGCTGAAATCAACGGAATCTTCGCACGAGACCCGTTGCCAAAGAAAGTCCACTGACTGCCCAACTCAGGTCTGAACTTCACTGTCCTCTGTCGGCAATCTACCACTGCCTGATATCTGTTCAGAACATCAATTCCCAAGATGCAGTCGAAGTCTGACATACCCAGTACAATCAAGTCTGATCTCAACTCGTTGCCCTCAAAATAAATGAGGCAGTCTGCCATAAACTGATCAGCAACAACATTTCTTCTAGTGGGTGTCGAGACTAGTAGAGGCGTGGGCAAATGAGACGTGCGCATATGGTGTCTTTCCACAAATCCCACAGACACAAAGGAATGGGAGGCACCTGTATCTATCAAAACAAAAGCAGGGTACGTAAATAAATGACACGTACCGGCAATCACCTCCTCTGGAGCTGCCTGAGCCTGCTCCCTGGTCAGTGCATATACTTGTCCCTGGGGTGGTCCCACTGTCTGACCTCCCGATGGACGAGGCCCAAACTGTTGCCTCTGCTGCACTGTCCTGTCCTCAAACCTTGGCCTGCTGCCCTGATACTCTGACTGGCCTCCCCTGGTGGGACAATACCGAGCAATGTGGCCCATCTTGCCACAGACATAACATGCAGGACACTTATTTGAAGAATGCGGTCCTCCACAATTGTTGCACCTAGGCTCTCCCGGCCTATCCCCTTGTGAAGATCCTCGACTGGCGGACCAATTTCCTTTCTTGCCATCCTGTTTCTGACCAAAGTATTTCTTTCCACCATACCTCGAAGATGAGGAGGCACCACGGGGTTTAAATGGCTCACCCCGAGGCCTCAAACTGTCACTAGTCTGCCTCTGTTGCGGTACCGGTGGTGGCATGGCATAAGCTCCCACTCCTAGCTCAGCAGCTCCGCTCTTGTGAGAGCATCATCAAAAGAAGTTGGGTTATTGATGATAACCCGGTCATAGAGCTCCGGTCGCAGTCCTTTCATGAAATTTCTCATCTTGGCACGTCCATCAGAGGCAATATGGGGGACATACCTAAGTAGTGATGAGTACTGTGTGGCATAGTCTGCCACTGTCATGTTCCCCTGCCTCAGACTTGCAAATTCATCCTCTTTTGTCTGCCTTGCTGCCGCGGAGAAGTATCGGTTCAAGAACCTGGTCCTGAAGAGCGTCCAGTCAATCACAGCACCCAGTGCTCTCATTTCCATTACTGTGCTCCTCCACCACATCAGTGGTTTCTTGGCTAATTGAAACTCCGCTAGCCTCAGCCAAGCCGTCACAGCACAAGGAGCCGATACAAAGATCTGCTCAAGTCTTTCTAACCACTCTTCAGCCTCTTCTCCGGACTCTGTCCCCTCAAACCGGGGCTGATGATAAGACAGAAACTGCGTCAAGCTAATCTCACCCGGTAGCAATAACTGAACTATTGGTTCCATCCCGACAGCCGGTGGAGGTAGAGGATTAGCCTGTCCAATACTCGCATTTACACTCCCAACATCTCCGACTTCCTCATTAGCAGCCATGCTGTAACACAAATGTTAACAACAATCCAAAGCAATATATATATCATGTCGTTAGATAACAGGAGTGATATAAGCATGTTAGTATAACCAAATATACACCAATATGCACCACATGCATAAACATGCTTCAAATGTAAGCACCTAGCCAAACATGCTAAGGTTACCCTTCACTCGTTCCCGGGTTCTCTAACCACTGCTCTGATACCACTAATGTAAGGACCCTAATCCTTAAGTGCGTAATAAAGGCATAATAGAGCTAAATAAATGATCAGAGTAGAGTAAACAAGTTGAGTCTATGAGCTTAAGCATTTACATGCCAAAATAAAGGACTACCAAAAGGATTAATTACATTCCAACAAATGAATGTGTCCACTATAGTTTTACGCTACTCCTAGAGTAGGCACTATACAAAAGAATCCTGTCCTTTCATCTACCAAAGATGCTCGTGAAGCTCACTGTCTCAACCCGTTCAAGCCCATCTATCATGCCAAAAAGGTACCTACAAGGACAACCCCCAAACATGAGCAATAATAATCATTCATATTCAACACAATATGAAGATAAAGCGTAAATGCATAATCAATATGAAACACTTCCTGTTTCCCGTGCATTTCAAACGCTTCCCGTTTGGTTGTCCCTGTACCAGAACTCATGAGTATAATCAACAGATTATTTTTAATGGCCAAAACATGTCATGACATCATATACCATCTCAACTGTACCACATATTGGTCACCATTCCCTAGTCTGTCCATCACAGTGTATTTTAATGCCCCTCGCTTATATTCATATGGGCGGCATAGGATAACCTCGCTACAATGGACATGCGGCGCTCCCACCCCTCGCTTCACAGAGAGCGGCAAATACCCTTTCCTCGCCCCATATGACAACCACGCTCAAATGTGACATGCGGCGCTCCCACCCCTCGCTTCACATTTAGCGGAACCAATACAAAAAGCGGCAAGCATTAAAATCATCAAAGGATGACCACGACTCATGGGATGTGCATCCAATAACCATATTATGCATCTATCATCAATATGCATCAATTACCATGTATATGCATCCACAATGCAATACCACATATGGCATAAATCAACATGTATATGCATCCACAATGCAATACCACATATATACCCGCATCCACAATGCATAATCAATGAGTATATAAAATACATGTTACCGTTGGGTGCCCGTACGTCCACTACGTACCTTTCCAAAAGTGGAATTGGTCCGGCTTCAATTCCTCGGTTGTGTTGCTACCTGGGATGGTTCTACACAATCACACAACCCCATATTAGAAGCCAAATAATAGCCAAATACCAAAAATTTGACAAAATAAACCATTTTCCAAAATTCCACAGGCGGCGATCGATCGCTTCCCATAGGCGATCGGTCGCCTCAAAATTATCACTGTGGCGATCGGTCGCCCCAAACATGGCGATCGATCGCCATCCCTTTGAAAAACCTACTGCCTCTCGGCGATCGGTCGCCCCATTTTAGGCGATCGATCGCCTAACACGTAAAAAGTCTACTGCCTCTTGGCGATCGGTCGCCTCTTTTCAGGCGATCGATCGCCTCGCACAGACATGCGTTTTTCTGCCATTTTTGCACCCAAAATCCTTCCAAACCATTCCAACATTTATACCAACCAACCAACAACATAAATATCAACATAAACCACCAAAATACACCTTAAAACAAGTATAAATCCAACCTTTAAACAAAACCACAACAACCCAACAAAACCCATTTCAAAATCATTAAAAATCAAACCAAACTCAAACAAAACCTTACAAAATTAAAGCATGAGGTACCCATACCTCTTGGGGATCTCAAATCACCCAATATGCTCCACAAATCAAGATTTTGCAAGGACTTCTCTCCACCCAAAGGCTTGAGCTCGAAAATGGAAGGGGGTAGGGTTTGTGGATTTGATTTGGTAAAGTGAAATAAGAGTGGATGGGGTGGGGTTGGGTATAAAAGGTGGGTTTTAATTAAAATGCATACCAACAATTCCATGGTGTATAAAACACCCCAACATGATATTTTTCAAAGCATTTACTCAAAATGCACCATAATATCAATTAACACATGATTTCCAATTAATTGATAACCAATGCAAATAAATCATGCTTCCAATAATATTTACCCAACATGCACCACATGCACCCTAAAATGCAATCCCGGGTCAACCCTACCACATGAACATGCATTTCCATAAGGTAAATAAATCCCAACACATAATCAATTACCACATAATTAATCATGTAAACACAATTAGAGCCAAATAGCAATTAATCATTTCGGGGATGTCACAGCGGGGGTCGAGGAAATAGGGAAATCAGCGGGGAGAGAGAGAGAGGCGGGCAAGGTGAGGAAAATGGTTTCTAAAAACTAAAATCTCGGGTTCAACTGGTATTTATAGCAAAAATACCCCGAAATACTAATAGCCCCACAAATACATCATGATTCATTAAAAATCATCTGTTTTCAAAAATTCTCTCTCTAACTTCAAAACCCCCTACCGGTGCCCACACAAAGCACCCCAGATCCCGAGTCACACTAAAAACCCAACTCATAGGTTTTTCACCCAAATGAGAATACAATCTCAACCTCGGGATCCAACGATCCCAACTACCCAAATAGACGAGCCCGGAAGGCCCAACACCGCGATTAAACTCCAAATCGCCCCGTAAAAACAACTTTAAGGGTTATTAACACTCCGGGATTAACATCTATAATCCCTGGTCATCACACTGGCCACCCCACGTTTATCTTGGGATTCAACAATCCTAAAACAAGGAGGCTATCAAATCGACCAGCAAGAATTACCACGGTCCTAAAGCACGACAAGTCCCCTCAAGGGGAGTCAAACGAACCTCTCGACTATTCCTCAAAATGCATCGTGCCCTCGAATTACCAATCTCAAATTGCCACAATCTCCCACCGGAGATTCATCAAACCAAGCGCACTAACCCGACGTTCAACAAGGAACGAAATAGGGTTGGTATTCGTATACCCACACGGCATACAAGTCCAAACACCAACATAACATGCATACACAATGCAATAGACTCGGGTATTTCCAATCATACCCAAATCCAAAAACTAACTGTCAAACCTCAATTATTCTCACCCCACGGAGAAAGATGGTTGACAGACCAAAACCAAAGGGTGTGATTTCAACATCAACACCACACAACCAAAATACCGAATCTCCCAAAAGATTCAACTGGCAGGTATATCAATACTGCCTTCCTCTCAAGGAAAATGTCATGAATCCATGACCCTCCAACCTCGAACCACCGTTCGGAAACTGGATATATTCATACCAAGATATACCCGGAACCCTGAAATACGCAATTGGTTCAAAATAGTGCATCAAAGCAATTATTACCAAATCGAAACCCATATACGCCATGTATACTCATCAAAAGATGCTCTGTACTAAGACCATAGTACTACACAATCTCGAGTATTCTCCGGAGACGTCTCCTCGAACGTCTCACCGGAAGTCTGAAGCTATCACATAGCCCGACACTAGTAGGGCTTACCCCGGTTGATTCACGATCAACCCACAACCAATACCACCTGTCTCCATGACAGTACAATACAAATCTCTCCAGGAGATAAAATCAGTATAGCAGTGTTACTCCACTAGCTATACTCCACAATTCCAAATGTGACTCCCGTCGCATTTCCTATGCAAGGATGCTCAATCAGAGCTAACAACGACTTGTCAACACTCACGTTGGCATTCCCAACAGAATTGAGCTGCCCCATAACAAGTCTCTCAAAACATTAGACGTATAAACGTCTCCGTGAGGTATTCCCTGCCTCAATCATGCCACATAGAGACTACAAGAGTCTACCAAAAGTCCTCATCGTATCATCATACAATTCACTGAACTCGAATCCAACGAGTAGTATAACGGCTATCACAATTACACTAAAACATTGCAACCATACCTGGCTAGCGATCCGCTGGCCCCATAGGCTCATACCAACCTACCAAAGAGACACACGTCTAATCCCGGTATACCATACCGTACAAGCCATTAGAGTTGTGGGTCATCACCCAACATATCTCTAACACACCAAAGCATAATGGACATCCCGGTGTCCTTGCTCAACCACGAAGCAATCCTAATCCATTAGGATTTATCCCACACCCTCAGGGTGGGTGTGACCATGTCTACCAATAGATGTATACTCCCTGGATGGTAACACCCTCATCCGGGATCCCCTGTATTGTCCCTGTTCTCAAAATAACCAAACTCATCAGATTCCCAAAGCCAGTTAATCGCCACATAGATTAACTAATACCGTTCTATTATGCCAGTTCCATAACCAACATGGTAAAATCATTATATAAAATACCATAGATTTTAAATATATCTAACCAATAATTCCATGTTCCTGTTTCGTTGCTCGCTCCACAATAGCGGCATTCTAAACCCCGCGCACGCTCAACAATAGCGGCGTCATTACCGATGGTCGCTCTATGACGACAGCATTCCAATTCATTGCGCGCTCAATAGCGGCACCGTATGGTTCCCCATGTATAACCATTTCACACAAATACCATTTACCATGCATATCGCTATCCATTTATACCAAGTATCATGTACCATGCATTTCAATGCCTATTTGATGCAATTACCACACGCCATGTATTCCAATGTCCATATAATGCGATTATTACACACCATGTGTTTCAATGTCCATTTAATACAATTATCACATATCATGCATTTTTACAGTTGCAACATTATAATAGGCTATGCTCGTACGTCATACGTACCTTAGAATTCTGTAGTACATGTCAATCCTGGCTTGAGTTCCATGCCCCGAGAAACATGTGCTAAAACACATAAATATTTCACAATTAAATATAGGCATGCAATCACGTGCCCTAGTACAATCACAACACCAAATCGTATCGTCAATCCATGACGATAACCGAATTATAAAAGTTCCCGGCTAAGCATGCATAATACCCCAAAAATATAGTCAATCCATGACAATTAACCTTTTAAAATAACCCGGGGCGAAGCATGCAAGACACCCTAAAAGAGCCAAGAAACAACAAAAAGGGGCACCAACATACTGGCCATCTCGATCGATCGAAATTTCATCTCGATCGATCGAGAACCACCCTCCGATCGATCGGTCAAAATCCCGATCGATTGGTCCACTGTTCCAACGCCACAAAACATATTCTGCCATGCTCGATCGATCGAAAATATTTTCGGATCGATCGAGCAGCCCTGTAAACGCGAGAAACCTCCAAGAATGAGTTCCTTTCAACACCAAATCACCTACAACTCAAACCCACTTCAATTTACAACATAAAACCAACCAAAAACCATCCAAACACTACAAAACCTAACTCCCAACATAACAACAATGATAGAACAAGATCTACCCCTTGAACCCCAAGATACAACATCAAAACCAACCAATGCTCAACAAAACTTTACAATAATGAATGCTTACCACTTGAGCTTCAAGTTTTTAGCAAGGAATCACAAAATGACCCCTTTTTCAAAGCCTTCACCTCATCTCTTGTTTCAAAACAAAAATAGCAGCTTATGGATGAGTGGAGGGGGTTTAGGGACCAAAAAGCTGATGTGTGGTGGATGGGATGTAAAGGGATGCAAGTGGCTCTATCTTATATCATAAGGAAATCAATTATATAAACTTAAACAAAAGCATGGTGTATAAAACACCCCAACATGATATTCTAAAAGCATTTACCAAAATGCATCAAAATCCCAATTAGAACCATGCTTTTCCGAAAATAATTATCAATTTCACCATCAAGCCATAATCAACCCTAATTTCCCAACATGCATAACATGCACCCCGAAATGCACCCCAGGTCACCCATACCATGTGACTAAGCATTTTTACCAAGATAATTAATTCCAACACATAAATTAATTATCACCGTAAGAATCATATAAACACAATTAATTCCTAATTGCCACAATAAAAAAAACATTAAAGATTAATAACCCTCTGGGATTAATACCAATAATCCCAGGACATCACACTCATCGCCCACAAGTTGGCGGCATAACCATGAACCCAAGAGGTGACTCACATGGTGTAAGGCCTCGCTACCTTAAGTGTGGATTAAGTGAGATAAAGAGAGCTAAACATACATTCGTCAGAGTATAAGGGTTCATGTTGATGTATTGAGCTTAAGGTTTACAGTGCCAAAATAAAACTTCCAAAAGGAATTAGTTACATTCCCACAAAATGAAAGGCTATAGATTTACTCTACCATGTGTAGAAACTATACAAAAAATTCATGTCCTTCTATACTAGTAGAACTCCTCACACAGCTCACCGCATCAACCCTGTCCTTAGCCCTCCATGCCAAAAGCTCCTACAGGAACAACCCAAACCATGAGCATATAATAAACCATATTCACAAAAATATGATTATAATGTATTAATGCATAAACCGTAATACAAAAGCACTTCATGTATCCAATGCAGTTAAAACGCTCTCTTTTGGTTGTTCCTGTACCACAACTTATATTCATAATCATCAGATTACAATACAGTTCCATAAATGTCATGACATATATCCGTTCCATTAATACCAATAACCAATCATAGTATTGTTATAACAGTGTACTTTAATTCACATCGCTTCGTCATGACCGCGGCACTAATACCCCTCGCTTCGACATATCAGCGGCATTAAATAACCTCGTTTTAATATGACAGCGGCATTTACCATCGCTTCGACATATTAGCGGTGTGATATCCCCGAAATGATTATGTGATTTTAAACATTAATTATGTTATGAAGATTATGGTATTAATTCATTGGGTTGAATTAATAATATTGGGGAAATGCATTTCAGGGTGCATGTGATATATGTTGGGATTTTGGGTTGTGACATGATTATTTGGGGTGAGTGTTAATTGTTTTGGTGAAGCATGTTTAATTGGAAATTGAAGTATTTTATTGATTAAATACTATAAAATATCATGTGAGGATATTTTAATATATCGTGCTAAATACCGGGACCAAAACATAAAACATTTCATAATCCACCACCCAACCACCCCCCTTGACCCATACCCTGCCAGCTGATTACCCATGCCTCTTTCCCACTCTCCCACTCCACCTTCCCATTTCTGAAACTCTTCCCTTTCTTTCCCAAAAATCGTCCAGCAGCTGCTAAGCAATAAGGTGGAGGAGATCTACCATTTTATTGTTTGGAAACCTTGCAAAAATTGGAGCAAAAGAGGGTGAGAAACCATGTTCTGTTTTGGTTTAAAGTTTGTTTAAGTTCATGTGGCGATCGATCGCTACTAAAGCAGCGATCGATCGCCGAAGGCCAGTAGCCAAAATCAAAGGCAGGCGATCGATCGCCATAAATGGTGCAATCGATCGCCTCGAGCCAGTGAAGTCTGGCGATCGATCGCCTCGATGTAGCGAACGATCGCCAGATGCTGAATAGTGGAAAATGATGTTTTTGTTGGATTTTTTGATTTTGATCTATAAATTGACATCTAATATTGTGTTGTACACCGGTGTAGAGCCTTCACAGATAGCTACACAACGCAGGGTGTTGGGATATGCCCTAAGACATGTCATTAGATGATTGTTTATGACATACAATGTATTATGATTTTTATAAATGACAAATCATTATTATATATTATTCGAATATCTGTGCAATATGAATTGATATATAAGTTAATGTCCTTAGAATAATATTGTATTATTCTTAAAGATTGTCCCTAGTCAAATATTATCATAAATAAGGATAATGATAATACATTGAGACAAATATGTTTTGATTGATGAATTAATTCATGGATATGAGATATCAAATCAACACATGGGTACATGTTAGAGAACAATGTACTGGACAGACCCACCATGAGAATGCTACATGGATAGTTTATGAGTGTCATAAGCAATTCTCATAGTGTTAATAATGTATGTAATCCTTACGACTTGAGATCATCAGAGATCCCAACATAAGGAGTTATGTATCTTGATATTGTCAAACGTTACCTGTAACAGGGTAAACTATAAAGGCAACTATTGGATACACTACGAATTATGTATAGGGATGTTGATTGATCAAGATAGGATTTGTCCCTCCTATATAACAGGAGAAGTGTTTGGGCCCTTGATCAAGTAAGACTAAAATGCATGGCCGTGCTCGAATGAGTCGATATGTGATATCGAGCTTATTCGTTTATTCTAGTTCTACTTGGGGATCAAGAAATAGAGATTGAATATACGAGTATGACTATTCCATGACTCGTGTTCAATCTAAACACATGGACAAAGGGATTAAGTTACATGGTTAATATTATCACAAGTTCTAAGGTTATGTCGAGTCAAAGACATTCTTGTAATTTGGGTAGCCTTGATGTGTTGCTAGACACCGCTCATTGCTTGTGACGTAAAATGAGATTTTATGTCACTGCCAACATTACAAGATCCTATCGGGTCGCACAAAATATTAAATCGATAAAGGGAATTAAATTCATTAGATGAATTAATTAATTAAGAAGAGTCTTAATTAAATGATTATAATGATTTAATTAAATCATGGGTTTGGGCCCATGAGACTTTAAGAAAGTCTTGAACCTTAATTAAATCTTATAATATATAAACAAGGTTATAATCAATTGTTGACCACACAATTCATAATCACAAAGACCCTAAGCTCACGTCGGCAGCCTCCTTGCTCTTCAAGACACACGGCCGCCGCCGATTTCTTGCTAGAGTGAATTGGTAGTCGTTGATCGGTTTTGAACCGAGAGTTTAGTTTTGGTTCAAGAATAAGTCTAGCAACTTGTTCTTGAACGTCCCTTTCGATTTGATCGTGTGGATACCGTAGAGACAAAGGTGCAAACTTTTGTTTGTGACTCGTGGTGTTACAACAAGGATTCTGCATCAAACAGCTACAAGGGTGAGATTCTTTAATCATTCCGATATGAATACTCTGTATAGGTCCATGGTTAGGGAATCCAAATTTTATTTCCGCTGCGCATTGCTTGTTGGATTCCTTACAGCGGTATCAGAGCCAGGTTCAAAGCTCATATCGAAATTATGTGGTTAATCGTTTAATCATATTTAGAATTATATTGCATGCTTTAAAACTGTATAATCATATATGATATGGAATAAATTGAGTTTGTGAAATCATCGTAAAATTATATATGATATAATTGACTATTTATGTATACGATACACAAAAGCGAAAACCGAGTCCATAGCTCTTTATGGTTCGGCCACCACCATCACAAATGACCCATGGCTGCCACATGAGGGCTAGGGTTTTCGAACCCTTGGATCGAGATGGTTTAGCCGTTGTGGCTAATAATTGTGCATGGAGGTGTCGAAACATGGCTAGGGTTTAGAACCCTCCTCTTGGCTCGAAAATTGTAATTAGCGGCGCATGGCTCACGATAAATGATGGGTGACGGCTAGGGCCACATGAGGGCTAGGGTTTTCGAACTCATTGGCTCGAGATGGTCAAGCCGCCGACGTCATGAATCGTGCATGAAAGGCCGAGAACTAAAACAAAGTTTTCGAACCATTGTGGCTCGTGACGGCTAGGGTTTCGAACCCTAATGGCTCACGGCCACCGTCACCAAAATTTAGGGTTTCAAACCCTCATGGTTGGACATGGACTTTTGGGCTAAGGTTCCGTGGCATGTGATGTCCCGAGCGTACGATAATTTCATAAAATTTATTTTACGGTTTTAATTAGAATTAAATTTTAAAATGTTTAGAATTTAATTAATTAAATGTTATAGCATGTTATATGTGTTGTTTGAGCATGGTGCATGGTTATAGCCCTATGACCTATTAGATAGGATTTTGTGAATGTTTGTAATTTAATACGGCCTGCGAGTCGTGCCTTCTCTATTTTTCTATATGTTATCCCTCCCCTATGTTCCCCTCGAATGTGAATCGAGGAATTCTCTATATCTTGTAAATGTTATATAGTATAGTTTATTTTGTTTATGGAGATCAATGAAGATGGACAAAGGTGCCGGGATGAGAAGACCATTCACAAAAGGGAGCCAAAGAGGTGCTTGGAGAAGTTACCCATAGGTTGACTTTTTAGATTTTCTCATTGGCTTGAGAAATCTTTAGTTGGGGCTATAACAATGTCACGTTTACTTTATGTTGATGTATGAGATGCATGATTAATGTTTTATTTAATATTGATGCTTATATATATATATATATAAATATATATATATATATGTATATATATTCATATATGTACCGGACATATTTTCAATATTAATAAAATCTTGAGATCAATAAATCCCTCTTATAATATTAAGTTTAAGATGCCTTCCAATTAAAAATACTCGTCAAGACTTCAGAACATGTGTGGGTTGCCAAAGCAAAGCACCGTGACAATCTTAGTAAGACGCGAAAGGATAAAAGTTATATCCGTGTTATTTTAAAATTGGGTTCGACTTAACTAGCGTTGTCTCAATAGGATTGGGAACCTAGAGGCATGGGGTTGGAAAATAATTCATTAGATGAATTTGAACAAAGCGTTGTTCGTCCACCCATCCAAGAATTGCATGTGATTGTAATTGACAAAGAGTTGTCTACCTAAATAACCGAGTCTTGGGCGATTAGCCAAAGCTAACTCAAGATTAAGTGAAATATGGATCTTGGCCTACTAAAGTTTTCGAGGGTTGATAATTTTAAACAAAATAGTGGGAGTGTCATTTAATATAAGACCATATTAAATGATTAAAATCATAAACTTATTTTGCATATTTATATTGTAGATATCCATGGCAACAAACAACGTTACAAATGCACTATCATTGCGATCGGTCCTTGAGAAGGACAAACTGAATGGGACAAATTTCCTAGACTGGTATAGGAATTTGAGGATTGTCCTCAAGCAAGAAAAGGAGCAATATGTCCTAGAGGAACCCTTACCTGCTGAGAAACCTCCCTCGACGGCTGCTAAAGCCGATAAAAATGCTTACAAGAAGCATCAAAATGACGCGCTTGATGTTGGGTGCCTTATGCTTGCCACCATGAACTCTGAGCTTCAGAAGCAACATGAGGAAATGGAGGCGTTCGATATGATTGAGCATCTAAAGCAACTGTACCAACAACAAGCAAGACAAGAGGGGTAGACGTCTCTAAAGCGTTATTCCAGTGTAGAATGGTAGAAGGAAGTCTGGTTGGAACTCATGTACTCAAGATGATTGGGTACATTGAGAATCTGGAGAAGCTGGGTTTTCCTTTTGACCAAGAGTTGGCCACTGACGTGATCTTGCAATCGTTGCCTGAAAGCTTCAGTCAATTTGTCTTGAATTACAATATGATTGAGATTGAAAAGACTCTACCACAGTTGCTTGGCATGCTGAGAACTTTTGAAGCTAACAGCAAGACGTCTAAGCCTACTAATGTTCTTATTGTGAATAAGAGCAAAGGAAGGGCTAAAGCAAAAGGCTTCAAGAAGAACAAGAAGGTCCTTGTTAAGTCTAAGCTACATGTTTCTGCACTAAAGCCAAAGGGAGGAGTGGCAAAAGAGGGGAACTGTTTCCATTGCGGTGAGACCGGACATTGGAAAAGAAATTGCAAAGTTTATCTGGAGGATCTTAAGAAGACGAAGGGAAGTGTGACTTCCACTTCAGGTATTTTTGTTATAGAAGTCAATTTATCTATTTCTTCATCATGGGTATTAGATACTGGATGTGGATCTCACATTTGTGTTAATGTGCAGGATCTTAAAAGGAGTAGGACATTGGCAAAATGTGAAGTAGATCTCTGAGTTGGAAATGGAACAAGAGTTGTTGCATTAGCTATAGGAGATTATTCATTATCTTTGCCTTCCGGTTTATCTTTAGATTTAAAAGACTGTTATTTTGTGCCTTCAATTACTAGAAACATTATCTCTATCTCTTGTTTGGACAAGTTTGGATTTTCATTTATTATAAAGGACAATTGTTGCTCCATTTATTTAAATGATATGTTTTATGCTAGTGCACAAATGATTAATGGTCTTTATGTATTAAATCTTGATATGCCTGTCTATAACATAAATACTAAAAGGATTAAGAATAATGATTCTAATCCAACTTATCTCTGGCATTGTCGCTTGGGCCATATAAACGAGAATCGCATATCAAAACTTCATAAGGATGGAGTATTGGATTCATTTGATTTTGAATCATATGAAACATGTGAATCTTGTTTAATGGGCAAGATGACTAAAGCTCCTTTCAAGGGGCATGTTGAAAGGACAAATGATTTATTGAGTCTCATACATAGTGATGTATGTGGACCAATAAGCACACATGCTAGAGGTGGTTTTCAATACTTCGTTACATTTACTGACGACTTCAGCAGATATGGGTATGTGTACCTAATGAAACATAAACATGAAACCTTTGAAAAGTTCAAGGATTTCAAGAATGAAGTACAAAACCAACTTGGTAAAAGTATCAAAATCCTTCGATCAGATCGAGGAGGTGAATACCTTAGCCAAGAGTTTCATGACTATCTAAAGGAGCGTGGGATAGTCCCACAACTCACTCCTCCATATACTCCACAATGGAATGGTGTATCCGAGAGGAGAAATCGAACCTTGTTGGACATGGTTAGATCAATGATGAGTCATGCAGATCTTCCGATATCCTTTTGGGGACATGCTTTAGAAACATCAATATTCATACTGAACCGTGTTCCATCTAAATCAGTGGAAAAAGACACCATATGAGATATGGACTGGGAAATGTCCTAGTATGTCTTTTATGAAGATTTGGGGTTGTGAGGCTTTCGTGAGACGTCACGTCTCTAACAAACTTGGACCCAAATCTGATAAGTGTTTATTTGTTGGGTATCCTAAGGAAATGAAAGGATACTATTTCTATTATCCCACCGAGAACAAAGTGGCTGTTGCTCGGACTGGTGTCTTTCTTGAAAGAGAATTTATTTCTAGAAAAACCAGTGGGAGACATATAGAACTTAGTGAAGTTCAACCACAAGAAAACACTGAACATGATATTGAGATGGAAATAGAGCAGACACCACAAGCTGTTGTGGATAAAGTACCTGCTCAAGAGACACAAGCCCAACGTAGGTCTGTAAGCGAACACCGGGAGCCACAGAGATATGGATTTCTTGTGACTCAACAAGGTGACTTACTACTTATTGATGAGGATGAGCCGTCATCTTATCGAGAAGCTATAATGGGCACTGATTCTGAGAAATGGCAAGAAGCCATGAAATCTGAACTGGAATCCTTGTATGCAAACCAAGTATGGACTTTGGTTGACCCACCTGAAGGGGTGAGACCCATAGGGTGCAAATGGATTTTCAAGAAGAAGACCGACATGGATGGTAATGTACAAACCTTTAAAGGTCGTGTAGGGTCTTCCTACCTTAACATCATCTTAATAACATATTAGGGACTAAACATGCATTTATAACCTCTTAGGGCACCGGTTGTAGCTTTGAGCTAATAAGATTACAGGCCAAAAATGAAATTTCAAACTTAATTAATTACATTCTCAAATGAATGTTAAGGCGATAGAATTATACTACTCCTAGAGTAGAGACTATCCAAAAATCCTGCATCCTAACTTCTTTCATGCTCCTCATAGCTCACTGCCTCAACCCGGCCCTTAGTCCTTTAGTCCAAAAGTGTACCTACAGGAACAACCCATCATGAGCATATACATCGTTACTTAACATCATAAGGTAATGGCATATAAATAAATGCATGAAAGTATTCGGTAACATATACTTCCTGGTTAATCGCATTAACCCTCTTTGGTTGTCCCTGTTTCATAGTCATGCATATAATCATTAGTTCTTGACATAATGATTAAAATCGTACTTCATTCATAAGCTCATAATCAACAATGTTAATTAGAAATGGGACTGTCCTGGTTCTATTATGACAGCGGCACAATTGGCCCCCTCGCTCGACATAAAGCGGAATTGTGATACCCCTCGCTACACCTTGATAGCGGATGTATCTCCTCGCTTAGCGGAATTATGATACCCCTCGCTACGCCTTGATAGCGGATGTATCCCCTCGCTAGTATGTGAGCGGCAAGTACCTTCCTCGCTTGCCCATAACAACCACCGGACATTCAACCATTCTTAATAACAGTGTTAAACATACATCATCATCATCATATCATAAACATCGTCATCTTATAAACATCATCATCTTGTAAACATCATCATCTTGTAAACATCATCATCCTATAAGCATCATCATCTTATAAACATCATCATCTTATAAGCATCATCATCTTATAAACATCATCATCTTATAAGCATAATCATCTTATAAACATCATCATCTTATCATAATTGTCATCGTAAATGTCGTATCATCTTCATTTATCATAACATAATCATCATAATTTACTTATCATAATCATCATCATAAACATCATAAATACTTATGCAATCAATGCATAGTCATAGTTTAGGAATGTGTTACCGTCCGATGCCCGTACGTCTCTTACGTACCTTAATCCCAAAAATGGAGAAGTTGTAGAACTTTATCTCCTTGAAGTTGTGGGTACCTGGGATGGTTCTACATAACCATACAAATCGATATTAGAAGCTAATTATAGTCCAATATCAAAAAATCCCACAAAAATCCAAAAACTCATATTTTTGTATCTCGCGATCGATCGCGAGATCATACTGGACGAAGGGGAAAATTTCACACCTTGGCGATCGATCGCCACTTTTGGCGCGATCGATCGCCAGCCTCACCGATCGATCGCCCAAAGGTGGCGATCGATCGCCAAATGTTACTGGCGCCCACTGCTGGTTCGCGATCGATCGCCAAGAACGGGCGATCGATCGCCGAGTCCTGAACCACGAAAAATCGCCATTAATGAGCATTTTTCAAGCTCCACTTCAAATCCTTCAAACCCAAACTTCTCTACAACATCAACATCATCATAACCCACTAAAACTCACACAAAACACTTCAAAAATCATACCCCAACCACATACAACATATACCCAAAACAAACCCACATAAAACACAAAATGCCAACCCATTTCAAAACCAAACATCATAAAAACTTTAGGGAGGGTTCCATACCTCTTGAAGACTCCAAATCTTAATAAAGATCTCAAAAACAAAGGTTTTGTGGAGCTTCCTTCTTCCTCCTTTGAAGGATTTCGAAAATGGGAAGGGTTTTGGGTTGGGAAGTGATTTTGGGGATTTTAAAAGTGATTGGTAAAGTAAAGGGAAAAAGGGGTATAGTGGAGTTAAAAAAAGGGTATGTGTGGATTAATTAAAATTGTACCCCAAACTTAACATGATGTATAAAATACTCCCAACATGATATTTTAAAAGCATTTACAAAATGCATACAACTTTCACTAAAATCATGCTTTCCTCATAATTAACAATCAACATAATTAAAGCATGTTAACACCTCATTTTCCAACATGCATAACATGTACCCTGAAATGCAACCCCGGGTCACGCCTATCATGTGACTAAGTATTTCAACATGATAATTAGTTTCAACACATAAATCAATTATCAACATAATTCATCATATAAACATAATTAATGCCCAAATTGCATATAATTAATTTCGGGGCATCACATTACTCCCCTACTTATAAGATTTAGTCCTCGAAATCGCATGCACTTACCCAAAATGAAACTAAACATAAATCATACCAGAAAATAGTTCCGGGTAATGCTGTATCATATGCTGTTCCGTCTCCCACGTAGCTTCCTCGACACCCCGACGATCCCACTGAACTTAATCATCGGTATAACCTTACTTCGTAATCTGCGATCCTCACGATCCAGAATCCTGACCGGTCGTTCTACGTAGGATACATCTGAGTCCAACTGCACTTCAGTAGGCTGTAATACATGCGACGGAGCTGGCTCATATTTCTCGGGGATAACTTCCCCCGCATACCAAAACGAACTACACCCCTGAAGGGTGAGATTTTCAAGAAGACCTTGTCTTCTACTTGGAATTCTAGCGGTCGCCGTCACTTATTGGCATAGGCTGCTTGCCTATCCTGAGCCGCTTTCATCTTTTGACGTATCGTCTTAATCTTGTCTTCTATATCCTTAATCATATCCGGTCCTCCGACCGCCTTACTAGTCAGGTCCTCCCAATACAGCGGTGACCTATAGCGTCGTCCATAAAGAGCTTCAAAAGGGCCATTTGAATGCTCGCCTGATAGCTGTTATTAAAGGAGAACTCTACCAGTGGTTTAGAATCTTGCCACGGAGTATCAAACTCCAATACACATGCCCTCAACATATCCTCGAGCGTCTGTATAGTACTGTAAGGACCCTAGTTCCTTAAGTGCGGATTAAAGGCATAATTAGAGCTAACATAAATTATCAGAGTAAAAAGATCGTGTTGAGACTATGAGCTTTAAGTATTACATGCCAAAAATAAGGACTATCAAATGGATTAGTTACATTCCCAATCAAATGAATGTATTTACTATAGCTTTACACTACTCCTAGAGTAGACACTATACAAAAGTAATCATGTCCTTCATCTACCAAAAGTGTTCTTCACAAGCTCACCGCCTCAACCCGCTTTAGCCCCTTTTTATCATGCCAAAAGCACCTACAAGGACAACCCCCAAACATGAGTAATAATATCATTCATATTCAACACAATATGAATATAAGACGTAAATGCATAAATCACAATAAAACACTTCATGTTTTTCCCATGCATTTAAACGCTTCCAGTTTGGTTGTCCCTGTACCATAACTCATTAGTATAATCAATAGATTATTTAATGGTCTACACATGTCATGACATAATCCATCTCATCAACACCAAATACCAATCACCAATCCCTAGTCTGTCCATCACAATGTATTTTAATGCCCCTCGCTTATTTACATATAGGCGGCATAGAATAACCTCGCTTCAATGGACATGCGGCGCTCCCACCCCTCGCTTCACATTGAGCGGCAAATATTCTTTCCTCGCCCTATATGATAACCACGCTCAAATGTGACATGCGGCGCTCCCACCCCTCGCTTCACATTTAGCGGCAACAAATCAAATAGCGGCAAGCATTAAAATCATCAAGGGATGACCACGACTCATGGGACGCGCACCAATAACCATCATATGCATATACAATCATCGTGCATAATTCAACATGTATTTGCATCCACAATGCACAATTCCATATATACTCGCATCCACAATGCATAAACAATGAGTATATTAGATACATGTACCGTTAGGTGCCCGTACGTCCTCTACGTACCTTTCCAAAAGTAGGATGTGGTAGGACTTCACTTCCTTGGCTGTGTTGCCACCTGGGATGGTTCTACATATTCACACAAATCAATATTAGAACCCAATAATAGTCCAATACCAAAAATCCTACAAAAATACCCAAAAACATCATATTTTGTGTCTCGCGATCGATCGCTGCGAAGGGCCGAACATGAAATTTTGCTCTTTCGGCGATCGATCACCACACTTGGCGCGATCGATCGCCACCCTCGCCGATCGATCGCCCAAATGTGGCGATCGATCGTCATAAGCTTCTGGAGCGTACTGCCTCCTCGCGATCGATCGCCAAAAACGGGCGATCGATCGCCGAGTCCTGTGTCGCGAAAAATCGCCATTAATGCTCCAAAACTCCATTCCAATCCATACCAACTCCCCTACCATCAAACCAATAACATTAAACACATAATAACCTTCCATATACACTATAAACATCTCAAAAACTCAACATTCAACCAAAATAATTCCAACCCAAAATAACCCATTTCCAAAACCCTTCAAACCATTTTCAAACTCAAATCAAACTCTACAAAAACAACAAGGAGGTATCCATACCTCTTGGGGACTCCAAATCTCCCAACAAATTCCACAAATCAAGGTTTTTGGAAGGATTTCTCTCCACCTCTTTGGTCAAAAACGAAAATGAGAGGAGGAAGGGTTTGAGGAATGGTTTTGGGGAATTTAGTAAAGTGATTTGGTAAAGGTGGGGGTAGAGGTTTTAAAACAAGTCAAATTGACTCCCCACAACTAACATGATGTATTAAACATCCCAACATGATATTTAAAAGGCATTTCACCACATGCACCAAACCCCAATTAAATGCATGTTTCACCAAATAAATGACTACCAACACATGTAAGTCATTAAAACGCCCAATTACCCAACATGCTTAACATGCACCCTGAAATGCTCTACCAGGTCAAGCCCACATTTGACTAAGCATTTCCACATGGCAATTAATTCTAACACATAAGGCAAACATCACTATAATTAATCATATAAACACAATTAATGCCCAAATTACAATTAATCATTTCGGAGATATCACAAGTACGCTCTGCCTGACCGTCTGTCTGCGGGTGATACGATGTACTCAGTCTCACCTCTGTGCCCAAAGCTGTCTGGAGACCCTCCCAGAAATGTGAAGTAAACCTTGGGTCTCTGTCAGACACAATCGAGACTGGAATACCATGTAACTTCAC
This sequence comes from Haberlea rhodopensis, assembly GCA_907163345.1. NCBI lineage: Eukaryota > Viridiplantae > Streptophyta > Magnoliopsida > Lamiales > Gesneriaceae > Haberlea > Haberlea rhodopensis. The sequence continues at coordinate 301,422 of CAJQUN010000306.1, forward strand.
CACATCCCGCACATATAATTGGGCCATCTTTAGATACGTGAAGGTCATACTGTAGGGATGAAATGAGCTACCTTCGCCAGCCTATCCACGATCACCCAGGTCGCATCAACTCCAGAGGCCGTCCCTGGGCAAGCGGGTCACGAAGTCAATAGATATGTGTTCCCACTTCCATTGGGGTACCTCCAAGCTCTTCAGCTCGCCACCAGGCCTCTGCCTTTATGCCTTTACTTGCTGGCAGATCAACCATCTTTTTAACAAAAGCGATCACATCACGCTTCATCCGTTTCCACCAAAACTGGCCACTTAGGTCCTTGTACATCTTTCTTCCTCCTGGGTGGATACTAAATCGGCTACTATGAGCTCGCTCCAAGATTTCCTCTACGCAACTCCGGCGTGCATGGAACTACCCATCGGTCACCGAGTCTCAGAGAACCATCCTCAGCCACTTTAAACTTGATGGCTGTCCTTGAAGTACTATCAATGACCATCTCTGAACCTCATCATCCGATCTCTGGGCTTTCCTGATAGTCTCAAATATGTCCGGCTCAGCCAACAAGGTCGACACTCGCACCGGCGACGTGTCCACATCAAAATCATAGCCCAGATGGCAATAAGAAGTCATCATCGCTGATAAACACATAGCGTCCTCAGTAGTACTCTTCACCTTCCGACTTAAGGCATCTGCTATCAAATTTACTTTACCAGGATGGTACTCAATTTCACAATCATAATCCTTGAGTGAATCCATCCATCTTATTTGCCTCACATTCAGTTCAGCCTGAGTGAATAGAAACTTCAGGCTCTTATGGTCCGTAAAAAAAATGGAAATGAAGTACCATATAGATAATGCCGCCAAATCTTCAAGGCGAAAATGATGGCCGCCAGTTCCAGATCATGAACTGGGTATCTTGTCTCACGAGGCTTCAACTGCCTCGAAGCATAAGTCACCACATGCCTATCTTGCCTCAACACACAACCTCAACCTTCTTGGGATCTACAGACATCCCTCTGCTAGATATAACATGACTCAAGAACACCACACTGCTCAACCAAAACTCGCACTTACTGAGCTTTGCATATAATTGATGATCCCTAAGGATCTGGAGTACTGTCCTCAAGTGCTTTACGTGTCCCTCTTCAGTTCGGGAGTAAATAAGTACATCGTCAATGAAAACAATGACGAACTGATCCAAATACGGCTGGAACCTGTTCATCATACTCATAAACACAGCTGCGGCATTCGTCACCCCAAAAGGCATGACTAAGAATTCATAGTGCCCAAATCTAGTCTTGAAAGCTGTTTTCTGAACATCAACACTCACAAAGCAGTCAAAATCTGACATTCCCAGATCAATCAAATCTGACCTTAGCTCGCTATCCTCAAAATAAATGAGGCCATCATAGACAATCCGATCAGCAATCAAACTTCTTCTAGCGGGTGTCGAGACTACTAGAGGCATGGGCGACGGAGAAGTGCATATGTGGTACCTTTCCACAAAACTTGTCGACACAAAAGAGTGTGACGCACCTGTGTCTATCAATATAAAAGCAGGGTGCGTAAATAAAAGACACGTACCCGCTATCACTTCTTCCGGAGCTGCTGTAGCCTGCTCCCTTGTCAATGCATAAACCTGCCCTTGAGGTGGCCCCATAGGCTGACCTCCATGCTGCCTTGGTACAAACGGTGGCCTGTGTTGCGCTGCTCTGTCCGCAGGCCTCCCCGCAGAGTTCTGTTGTCCCTCCCGATTGGGACACTGCCGAGCAAAGTGGCCCTTATTGCCACAAACATAGCAACCTACGCAGTCTTTGGTCATATGTGATTGCCCACAAAGAGAGCACTGGACCTCCCCAAACCTGCCTCCCTGAGACTGGCCTCTTCCTGATGGGGCGTTATTCTTACGGTTTCCTATCCAACGATTCTCGGGGCTCTTACCACTGAATCTCGAAGCCGAAGTATTCCCCCTTGGCTTGAATTGATCACCCCTTGGTTTCAAATTGTCAGAAGTGGATCTCTGAGGGGGTGCTGGAGGTGGCACGGCATCAGGATATGCACCAATTCCCAGCTCGGCTAACTCAGCCCTTGTAAGTGCATCATCAAAACAAGCAGGGCCATAAGTGACCACCCTGTCATACAGTTCAGGCCTCAAGTGTGAGGGCCCGATCCTAATGTGGTGTTTAATTAACACATACTGATTAATTTGCGTAAACAGCGGAAGATTAATTTCAAAGGTCTTATCAAAGGGCCCTAAATTTTTTTCGTTTTTAGGTGATACATATATACTGATACTTAAAATATGTAATTCCGGTTTCCAATTCAACATGTTGATTATAACATAAATTATCAAGTATAACATCAACCAGTAGTAGAATAATTAAAATACAGATACTCAGGGCATACCCCGGTAATTTAAAACATAAGTAAAAATATTCTAACAACTACTGGGACGCAAAACATAAAATATAAACCTGATCTCGCTCTCAAGGAGCTCTGGTATCTCTCGATGCGTCGTTGTAAGAATCGTCACTATGTCCTCCTGTAAAGCCTGTCATGTCCGAACAACAAAAGACATGACAGCCCCCACAAAGGGGGTCAGTACCCCAATACGAGAAATAAATAAATCATGTCAAGTGACAAAGATCATGCAATGCATACCATGTATGAATGCGATGTATGAATGGGTACAAGGAATCGAATATCAAGATACCAAAAATCGGAGTCCAAAGGAAGGTATCATCAAATCATCAAAGCTCGAGCAGAGGGTGACAGTATACGTACATTGCGCTAGGAAAACTCATCCTATGTACGTTACTGCATCCAGCCCTCGTGTCTAGGTCCGGTCGCACCTGCACGTGACTACAGTTACTACCTATACTGCATGTCATCGCCATGCTCGTCGTAACCCGACACTCAGAGTAAGTCAACTCAGTCATAATCATGGATATCAAAGGAATGATAGAGCAATATGATATGCCCATGAATCATTTATGCATCAAATGACATATGCAACTCAATATATCATGCAATCTCATGTGAAAGTTTATACAAATCATGTAATTTCACATATCATGTAATCCAAAACATTCATCATGTCATATAGTCACATAAGAATCATATAGTGACAAACAGAATCTGCACAAATTTGATGTTACATGCAGTAGATGATTTCGAAAATTCGATTTACTTAGTCTCGGAATCTGACTTTGAGTCTCAAACAAACGGTGTAGATATAAGTGTTTTCGTCCTGTGGTTAAAATTTGAGATGATTTGGACTTAAAATGAATGAGTTATGATGTTTTTACCACAAGGTACACAATCTGGGACATGCATGTAGGCGGGTTCACATGCAGTGTGTTCATGGTAAATCTGGGCAAATTGTGCTAGGATTTTGACCTTGGTGTCTGAATCGAAGTTGTAAAACTTTGAGTTATATTGCATTAGAAACTGTCCTCACATGATTTGGAGTTTATTTGTGCAAGATATGCACTTTTTCCTAAAACTGCTCACTCTGCCAAAACAGAGTGTATAGGTATTTCTAAAACTGCCATACTTTGTTTTTCATGTACCTCTAGATGAGCGAACTAGCTTCTGGACTTCACATATGAACTGTATTACTTTGGGTTTTCGTGATTTGCCAACTAGCCATCAAGTCATTTGGACATCATATGAATTTATTACGAATTTTATACAAAAATGGGTCAGGCTGGAATTTGGTGAATTGTCCTGTTTTTCCAGCAGATTGTTCTTGGCCATTTTACCTAGGCTAAATGAACGAATTTGAAGATGAGTTGAACTGATGAAATGTTCATTTTTGAGTTAGCTTTGAAAATAAATTGGACCCATGAAGTATCGAACAAGTTATGATCCGATCTCTACGGTTGCGCAGGCTGAAATTTAGAGAATTGGTTTTGGGTCTAAGTTTGAGTTTTATTTTGATATGTTTAAGGCTAGTATGTGACATTATGTTGTATTTGGAACTTTAATATCACATTAGGTCTCGTATTTTTATCTTGACTTGCTGACATGCCAAACAATTTGCCACGAAAATTTCAAAATTTCTTTCTTTATACCATCCCGTCAGAAATAGGATCTCAAGAATGATACATCTCATCATTCCCAGAATAACACTATGTCATCTATAGTGTGCTTTCAACAGTAAATCGGTAGGATTGGATGCTATGTACTGATTGTTTAATCGTAACACACCACTGAATGGCTTCCTAAAATCTCGTTGGCTGATGAGACAGAACCAATTTCTTCGATCAATATTTGTATGGTATGTTTTTCGAGTCTTTCCGATCTTCAAAATCAGAGGTTATCCAACTGCAAAGCAAACATTGATGCTACCATTGCACCTTGCACTTTTAGGTTCAGTGCATCTGCTACTAGTTTCATTTTCCTTGATTTATATTGACTATCAAAGTCAAATTCTTTAATAAATTCAGTCATCGCTTATATCTCAAGAATATGAAATCATCTTTTCATGATACATTAGAACATATCTTCAAATCTTTGACATACGTATTTGCACAACTACATATCTCCCTGAACCAGTTAACCACATCAACACTGGGAATGTAGTTCACTTCCATTTTAGTTATGACAACCGCTTTCACATTCATCTGACCTAACGAAACTCAAATTTCTTCTTAGTCAATTGGTTCATCCTTCCATAAAGCCTGTAATATCTGGCCAAACTCGTAAAACTTCGTATCTTGAGTACACTGGTTGGTCTTAGCCCAATTTAGTACTACTTCTACCTTACTAGGATCAACAGGTATCCTGTGAATTGTATCACCTATCCCAAAATAACATTCAATTCAACCAAGATTGACACTTCGATAACTTGGTATACAATTTGAGCTTCACGAAGCGTCTGAAAAATCAATCACATGTGTTCTGTGTGGTTCCTTCCGGATCTCGTATACACTAGTATACCACTGATGAATATGATTATACTTCTGCCCAAAAGTTACGAAAAATTTTCTTCATCAAATTCGTAACTCTACCGGTATAATTGTCAGACCACACGACATTTCCAAAAATTCAAAATGTGTATATCTGGTTTGACAAATTGCCTAGAGAATATTTTCTCTTATGACTCAAACTGATGGCAACCAGAGTAAAACTCGTTCTTCTTATACGTCGAAGTTCCTTACAACTGATCAAATACTTATAGAACTTAGGCAGTGAGTATTTATTCTTGACAGTAGCCCGATTCAACTGTCTTTGGTCGATACACATCTTCATAATATCAAGAACAATGCTGATGTTTCCTCAAGTGACATACTCAAACATATTTACTCGTATCAAGGAGATTATGCAATTATTCTTCTGCATCTGTCAAATCTGTTGATGGCAGTTCGTACAATGCTTTTGATATTTAATCTATTCTTTGACATCAACAAAAAGTTAAAATCGAATTCCTTCTTTAGTGGAGATTCTATTATTTCCTCAGGAAAATCTCGGTAAGTTCCTTACCATTAAGATATCAGTCAACCTCGACTCTTTTTGATAAGCATCAACTGCTTATTATCAAATAACCCTCGTTTTCCAAGTATTGTCAAAAGTTCGGATTTCTACACTGCATGTGCATTCACAGCACATGCAAAGTCGAATCTGATGCCTCTTAGTAAAATGAGTATATCTCACTCATTTCAAGTACAATATAATCAAAAATTCATTATACACTGAAATCAATTTACAATATCTCAAAATTTATCAGAGTATCCATGCCCTTGATACAATCAAAACCATATTTCGACAACATCATTTAATTCAAATCCACAACACTATCAACAAACTGTAATCTGCAGTTCACTATTACAAGTGTGGATAGAATAATTATCACTGCTGATGTATTTTCCCAATCATCATTATTAATGCACATTTGATGCAATATATGAAACCAATGATTTTATCTCAAATCAAACTCGTGCCGTGTGACCAATACACAACATGTATCTGTGATCACTAGCATCTCTATCATTGCCAAAATCGAAATTGTTATATATCCTGGAGACATCTCAATCCCATTGTCAAGGTATACTCTCTGGTCTATAGGTAATTAACTGCTGCTGAAACTGAATGGTCGTAAAGAATAACCACCATGATATCTACCCTAGCTCAGGGTATTTGTTGTTATGGCTACATCTATTCCCGAGTAAGTAACAGACATGCTCTGACTGGCCACAATCGATACCTAGTTCCTATTATTATTTCAAATAGATCAGTAGATATTTACATCCACAGTGACCTCGAAAAGTTTGGTATTCTACAATCTCATAGTACCTCTAGAACTACTAGAGCTGGATATATTTGAGTGATGCTTCTGAAACTTTTCCAGGATTACTTGGATTATCCCAATGATAGTCACTTCATTAATCTTTAATCCATTTCTAATTACTTCGCACCACCTTGGTGTCTTATTCTTCAGTCGGTATCTAATCTCTTCACTAGTGAATAGCTATCGAGATTAAGCAGATATTTCCATTTCTCAAGTCCACGATAAACGTTTATCATTTTCCATGTAATCAACATGACTTTCTCGTAAATATTCTTTCCTGTGTCAACAAGAGGGAAAACTCTTCTTCCATCACTACCATTACTCTAGATACTCTCATCTAGAAGAGTTAATCATGTAGTATTTATTCATAAGTTGGACATATAAACTAGAACTGAATTACGACAGTCCCCCAATCCAAGTCCTTAGTCAAACAATTCTCGTTGTTTCTCACAACAACTATACTCGATCATTCAATTGAAAAAATCGCTAGTTTCAATATTCTCAAGGTCTAAATTATCATCTTGGCGTACACAGGTTTTGACGTAAACTCATACGTATAACCTTGGTCTTTCAGACTTAATTCCTGATGTCAATCGACACAAAGCGTTTTAACTAGTTCTAGTGTCATCCCACTATTCACAAGGATTAAGTCCCAAAGTGATAAATAGAAGTCTCAAAAGTTATCACTATGTTATAATTCAATTAACAGTTTACAGTGCTTACAGGTACAATAAATGGCTCTTAAAGTCTGTATCGCTACTACCTGTCCAACACTAACTGTTCATCATAAAATCAAAACATCAATCTCAAGTCAGAGATGTTCTCATCACTTATTCTACATCATCATCCGGTCAGCAACTATCAGTGCTAACAAATAAAATTCACAAATTCTCTAGAATATATGCAATTCAGCATTAAAATTCTCTAGATTATATGCAAATCAGCATATTAAAATATTCAGAGATATGACATCTCGCTATTCCTGCTTTCTAATCCAGTACATGCATAAAATCTCATTATCGAACATGTAAACATAGCAGGCAAGAGCATATAAATCAGATAGTCAGACACATGCACAAACAATTCCTTTGTGTCTATACTCAGTGTCCTAACTCTAGTTCGAGCATATCCCAAACTATGCTCTGATACCATAATGTGAGGGCCCGATCCTAATGTGGTGTTTAATTAACACATACTGATTAATTTGCGTAAACAGCGGAAGATTAATTTCAAAGGTCTTATCAAAGGGCCCTAAATTTTTTTCGTTTTTAGGTGATACATATATACTGATACTTAAAATATGTAATTCCGGTTTCCAATTCAACATGTTGATCATAACATAAATTATCAAGTATAACATCAACCAGTAGTAGAATAATTAAAATACAGATACTCGGGGCATACCCCGGTAATTTAAAACATAAGTAAAAATATTCTAATAACTACTGGGACGCAAAACATAAAATATAAACCTGAGCTCGCTCTCAAGGAGCTCAAGTATCTCTCGATGCGTCGCTGTAAGCATCGTCACTATGTCCTCCTGTAAAGCCTGTCATGTCCGAACAACAAAAGACATGACAGCCCCCACAAAGGGGGTCAGTACCCCAGTACGAGAAATAAATAAATCATGTCAAGTGACAAAGATCATGCAATGCATACCATGTATGAATGCGATGTATGAATGGGTACAAGGAATCGAATATCAAGATACCAAAAATCGGAGTCCAAAGGAAGGTATCATCAAATCATCAAAGCTCGAGCAGAGGGTGACAGTATACGTACATTGCGCTAGGAAAACTCATCCTATGTACGATACTGCATCCAGCCCTCGTGTCTAGGTCCGGTCGCACCTGCACGTGACTACATTTACTACCTATACTGCCTGTCATCGCCATACTCGTCGTACCCGACACTCAGAGTAAGTCAACTCAGTCATAATCATGGATATCAAAGGAATGATAGATCAATATGATATGCCCATAAATCATTTATGCATCAAATGACATATGCAACTCAATATATCATGCAATCTTATGTGAAAGTATATACAAATCTTGTAATTTCACATATCATGTAATCCAAAAACATTCATCATGTCATATAGTCACATAAGAATCATATAGTGACAAATAAGTCATATAAATCAATTAATGACATATAAGGCCATACATTAGCATCATTACACGTCTTTGCCAGACGTCATGAGAAAACTCATTTCAACGTACCTCAAACCGTTAGCTAATTACCAAGTGATCCTCGACTCAATCTTAGGATTAATAACCCTGGCCATAACAGTTCCAAATACAACATAATGTCACATACTAGCCTTAAACATATCAAAATAAAACTCAAACTTAGACCCAAAACCAATTCTCTTAATTTCAGCCTGCGCAACCGTAGAGATCGGATCATAACTTGTTCGATACTTAATAAAATCACATGGGTCCAATTTATTTTCAAAGCTAACTCAAAAATGAACATTTCATCAGTTCAACTCATCTTCAAATTCGTTCATTTAGGCTAGGTAAAATGGCCAAGAACAATCTGCTGGAAAAACAGGACAATTCACCAAATTCCAGCCTGACCCATTTTTGTATAAAATTCGTAATAAATTCATATGATGTCCAAATGACTTGAGGCTAGTTGGCAAATCACGAAACCCCAAAGTACTACAGTTCATATGTGAAATCCAGAAGCTAGTTTGCTCATCTAGAGGTACATGCAAAACAAAGTATGGCAGTTTTAGAAATACCTATACACTCTGTTTTGTCAGAGTGAGCAGTTTTAGGAAAAAGTGCATTTCTTGCACAAATTAACTCCAAATCATGTGAGGCCAATTTCTAATGCACTATAACTCAAAGGTTTACAACTTTTATTCAGACACCAAGGTCAAAATCGTAGCAAAATTTGCCCAGATTTACCATGAACACACTGCATGTGAACCCGCCTACATGCATGTCCCAGATTGTGCACCTTGTGGTAAAAACATCATAACTCATTCATTTTAAGTCCAAATCATCTCAAAGTTTAACCACAGGACGAAAACACTTATATCTACAACCTTTGTTTGAGGCTCAAAGTCAGATTCCGAGACTAAGTAAATCGAATTTTCGAAATCATCTACTGCATGTAACATCAAATTTGTGCAGATTCTGTTTTAATAAAAAGACACCAACATTTTTGTGGTTCTCCCTATATTTTTCGACCCAAAGTCCATAAATCCAACTAAAAATAAATAAGGACAAGTCCATACCCTTGTAGACCCAAAACTTCCACCAAAGATCAATCCAAGCCTCCACTCCCACAATTTCTTGAGGTTTCTAGCTTCCCACCTCAAGGCCTCTTCAATTCTATGATTGCATGTGACATGCATTCACAAACTTAAAAGAAATTTGGGGTGAAAGAAAGGCTGCATTTTCGAAAATAAGAGAGAAGGAGGAGAGAAGGTGGAGTGGTTTGGTGGGGAAAAATGAAGAGAGAGAAGGATTTTCATGCTTAAATTTTACAAAATCAAATCTGAAAAATAAGATGATAGGCGTGGCTTTCTATGCCACTTTCCCATGGTTTTTGATTTATTTGATGTATTGTGGAATCCACATGTCAATACATCACTATCTTGCAAGAATAATGGTCCAAAATCATGTATTAAACATGAGTTAAATTAATTAGTGGCATATGTTCTCCAAGTGCAATGTGATCATGCACATGCTCATGCACTAAAACATGTTCCACTAGTTGGTTGACTCATCATAGTCCGGGACACCTTAATTCAAAGTCTATACTTTTAATTATCCGGGTTTGCTTAAACATCATTAATCCGGATTAATTAGCATCGGGGCCTTACATCAAACCTTTCATGAAGTTCCTCATCTTTGCTTGAGTACTTGCGGCGATGTGAGGTACATATCTGAGCAAAGAACAATACTGAAAAGCATAATCTGATACAGGCATGTTACCTTGCTTAAGGTTAGTAAACTCATCTTCCTTGGCCTGTCGTGCAGCAGCTGAGAAATAGCTGGTCAGAAACCGAGTTCTGAACAGTTTCCAATTGATTTCTTGACCCTCTTGCTCTATTACTGTGGTCTTCCACCACATCAGCGCCTTCTTGGCTAACTGGAACTCCGCTAGTCTTATCCAGGCTGTCTTAGCACAAGGAGCTACCACGAATATTTGTTCTATCCTCTCCAACCATTCCTCAGCCATTTCCCCAGTCTCAGTTCCCTCGAACATCGGGGGTCGGTATGTCAGAAATTGAGCCAAGCTTAGCTCTCCAGGTAATAACTGCTGTTCAGATGGTTCTTCGCCCAAAGCTGGCGGTGGTAGGGGATTTGTACGCCCAGCACTTGCATTAACACTAACTGCATCTCCCACTTCTACATTCGCTGCCATACTGCAAGACAAGGGTTAACAACAATACCCAAAAGCAGTTCATATAATACATCGTTAGATAATCAACCATGTTAGTGTAACATCATATCCTTCATATGCAACTTATACACAAAACATGTTTAAAAGTGAGCACCTAGCTAACTTATTGCTAAGACTACCCTTCACTCATTCCTGGGTTATCTAACCACTGCTCTGATACCACTAATGTAGGGTCTTCCTACCTTAACATCATCTTAATAACATATTAGGGACTAAACATGCATTTATAACCTCTTAGGGCACCGGTTGTAGCTTTGAGCTAATAAGATTACAGGCCAAAAATGAAATTTCAAACTTAATTAATTACATTCTCAAATGAATGTTAAGGCGATAGAATTATACTACTCCTAGAGTAGAGACTATCCAAAAATCCTGCATCCTAACTTCTTTCATGCTCCTCATAGCTCACTGCCTCAACCCGGCCCTTAGTCCTTTAGTCCAAAAGTGTACCTACAGGAACAACCCATCATGAGCATATACATCATTACTTAACATCATAAGGTAATGGCATATAAATAAATGCATGAAAGTATTCGGTAACATATACTTCCTGGTTAATCGCATTAACCCTCTTTGGTTGTCCCTGTTTCATAGTCATGCATATAATCATTAGTTCTTGACATAATGATTAAAATCGTACTTCATTCATAAGCTCATAATCAACAATGTTAATTAGAAATGGGACTGTCCTGGTTCTATTATGACAGCGGCACAATTGGCCCTCTCGCTCGACATAAAGCGGAATTGTGATACCCCTCGCTACACCTTGATAGCGGATGTATCTACTCGCTTAGCGGAATTATGATACCCCTCGCTACACCTTGAAAGCGGATGTATCCCCTCGCTAGTTATGTGAGCGGAAAGTACCTTCCTCGCTTGCCCATAACAACCACCGGACATTCAACCATTCTTAATAACAATGTTAAACATACATCATCATCATATCATAAACATCGTCATCTTATAAACATCATCATCTTGTAAACATCATCATCTTGTAAACATCATCATCCTATAAGCATCATCATCTTATAAACATCATCATCTTATAAGATCATCATCTTATAAACATCATCATCTTATAAGCATCATCATCTTATAAACATCATCATCTTATCATAATCGTCATCGTAAATGTCGTATCATCTTCATTTATCATAACATCATCATCATAATTTACTTATCATAATCATCATCATAAACATCATAAATACTTATGCAATCAATGCATAGTCATAGTTTAGGAATGTGTTACCGTCCGATGCCCGTACGTCTCTTACGTACCTTAATCCCAAAAATGGAGCAGTTGTAGAACTTTATCTCCTCGAAGTTCTGGGATGGTTCTACATAACCATACAAATCGATATTAGAAGCTAATTATAGTCCAATATCAAAAAATCCCACAAAAATCCAAAAACTCATATTTTTGTATCTCGCGATCGATCGCGAGATCATACTGGACGAAGGTGAAAATTTCACACCTTGGCGATCGATCGCCAGCCTCGCCGAACGATCGCCCAAAGGTGGCGATCGATCGCCAAATGTTACTGGCGCCCACTGCTGGCTCACGATCGATCGCCAAGAACGGGCGATCGATCGCCGAGTCCTGAACCACAAAAAATCGCCATTAATGAGCATTTTTCAAGCTCCACTTCAAACCCTTCAAACCCAAACTTCTCTACAACATCAACATCATCATAACCCACTAAAACCCACACAAAACACTTCAAAAATCATACCCCAACCACATACAACATATACCCAAAACAAACCCACATAAAACCCAAAAAGCCAACCCATTTCAAAACCAAACATCATAAAAACTTTAGGGAGGGTTCCATACCTCTTGAAGACTCCAAATCTTAATAAAGATCTCAAAAACAAAGGTTTTGTGGAGCTTCCTTCTTCCTCCTTTGAAGGATTTCGAAAATGGGAAGGGTTTTGGGTTGGGAAGTGATTTTGGGGATTTTAAAAGTGATTGGTAAAGTAAAGGGAAAAAGGGGTATAGTGGAGTTAAAAAAAGGGTATGTGTGGATTAATTAAAATTGTACCCCAAACTTAACATGATGTATAAAATACCCCAACATGGTATTTTAAAAGCATTTACAAAATGCATACAACTTTCACTAAAATCATGCTTTCCTCATAATTAACAATCAACATAATTAAACCATGTTAACACCTCATTTTCCAACATGCATAACATGTACCCTGAAATGCAACCCCGGGTCACGCCTATCATGTGACTAAGCATTTCAACATGATAATTAGTTTCAACACATAAATCAATTATCAACATAATTCATCATATAAACATAATTAATGCCCAAATTGCATATAATTAGTTTCGGGGCATCACAGGTCGACTGGTAGCAAAAGGTTTCAAACAAATTCATGGTATTGACTATGATGAAACTTTTTCACCAGTTGCTATGGTTAAATCCATTAGGATCTTACTTGCAATAGCTGCATTTCATGATTATGAAATCTGGCAGATGGATGTCAAAACAGCTTTCCTTAATGGAAATCTGCTTGAGGATGTGTACATGACACAGCCCGAGGGTTTTGTCGATCCAAAGGATGCTGGAAAGATATGCAAGCTACAACGATCCATTTATGGATTGAAGCAAGCTTCTCGGAGTTGGAATCTTCGTTTTGATGATGCAGTCAAAGAGTTTGGTTTCATCAAAAACGTAGATGAACCTTGTGTCTACAAGAAGGTCAGTGGGAGCATAATTATCTTCCTACTATTGTATGTAGATGACATACTTCTAATTGGGAATGATATCCCTGCCTTACAATCTGTACAGATTTGGCTAGGGAATTACTTTTCTATGAAAGACTTGGGTGAAGCCACCTATGTATTATGAATCAAGATCTATAGAGATAGATCAAGAAGATTACTTGGCCTAAGTCAAAGTACATACAAAGACAAAGTGCTAAAACGGTTTAGCATGCAAGAATCAAAGAAAGGATTCGTGCCTATGACACATGGGATACATCTCTTTAAAGGATCAGCGTCCTTCAACACCAGATGAGAGACAACGCATGATTAAGATTCCATATGCGTCAGCTATTGGATCTATCATGTATGCCATGATATGTACTCGTCCCGATATCTCGTATGCTTTGAGCATGACGAGCAGATATCAAGTTGATCCAGGTGAAAGTCACTGGATTGCAGTCAAGAACATCCTGAAGTACTTCAGAAGAACTAAGGATACATTCTTGATTTATGGAGGTTAGGAAGAGCTCAATGTAATAGGTTATACTGATGCAAGTTTCCAAACCGACAAAGATGATTTTCAATCGCAATCAGGATATGTGTTTTGCCTAAATGGAGGTGTTGTAAGCTGGAAGAGTTCAAAGCAAGAGACAGTAGCCGATTCTACAACTGAAGCTGAATATATTGCTGCCTTAGATGCAGCAACTGAAGCTGTTTGGATCAAGAAGTTCATTCTGAACTTGGGGTGATGCCTAGCATTCTAGATCCGATTGAACTCTATTGTGACAACAATGGAGCCATTGCATTGGCTAAGGAACCAGATCTCACCAAAGATCCAAGCACATACTTCGGCGCTTTCATTTCATTCGAGAAATCATTGAAAGAGGAGATGTTAAAATATGCAAAGTACCAACAGATGATAATGTATCTGACCCATTGACAAAGCCACTGTCATAGCAGAAGCATGGTCGTCATACTAGATCTCTAGGCATTAAGTATATGTCTGATTGGTCTTAGTGCAAGTGGGAGATTTGTTGGGATATGCCCTAAGACATGTCATTAGATGATTGTTTATGACATACAATGCATTATGATTTTTATAAATGACAAATCATTATTATATATTATTCGAATATCTGTGCAATATGAATTGATATATAGGTTAATGTCCTTAGAATAATATTGTATTATTCTTAAAGATTGTCCCTAGTCAATATTATCATAAATAAGGATAATGATAATACATTGAGACTAGTATGTTTTGATTGATGAATTAATTCATGGATATGAGATATCAAATCAACACATGGGTACATGTTAGAGAACAATGTACTGGACAGACCCACCATGAGAATGCTACATGGATAGTTATATGAGTGTCATAAGCAATTCTCATAGTGATAATAATGTATGTAATCCTTACGACTTGAGATCATCAGAGATCCCAACATAAGGAGTTATCTATCTTGATATTGTCAAACGTTACTTGTAACAGGGTAAACTATAAAGGCAACTATTGGATACACTACGAATTATGTAGAGGGATGTTGATTGATCAAGATATGATTTGTCCCTCCTATATAACAGAAGAAGTGTTTGGGCCCTTGATCAAGTAAGAATAAAATGCATGGCCGTGCTCGAATGAGTCGATATGTGATATCGAGCTTATTCGTTTATTCTAGTTCTACTTGGGGATCAAGAAATAGAGACTGAATATACGAGTATGACTATTCCATGACTCGTGTTCAATCTAAACACATGGACAAAGGGATTAAGTTACATGGTTAATATTATCACAAGTTCTTAGGTTATGTCGAGTCAAAGACATTCTTGTAATTTGGGTAGTCTTGATGTGTTGCTAGACACCGCTCATTGCTTGTGACGTAAAATGAGATTTTATGTCACTGCCAACATTACAAGATCCTATCGGGTCGCACAAAAGATTAAATCGATAAAGGGAATTAAATTCATTAGATGAATTAATTAATTAAGAAGTGTCTTAATTAAATGATTATAAGGATTTAATTAAATCATGGGTTTGGGCCCATGAGACTTTAAGAAAGTCTTGAACCTTAATTATATGTTATAATATATAAACAAGGTTATAATCAATTGTTGACCACACAATTCATAATCACAAAAACCCTAAGCTCACGTCGGCTGCCTCCTTGCTCTTCAAGACACACGGCCGCCGCCGATTTCTTGCTAGAGTGAATTGGTAGTCGTTGATCGGTTTTGAACCGAGAGTTTAGTTTTGGTTCAAGAATAAGTCTAGCAACTTGTTTTTGAACGTCCCTTTCGATTTGATCGTGTGGATAACATAGAGACAAAGGTGCAAACTTTTGTTTGTGACTCGTGGTGCTACAACAAGGATTCTGCATCAAACACGCTACAAGGGTGAGATTCTTTAATCATTCCGATATGAATACTCTGTATAGGTACATGGTTAGGGAATCCAAATTTTATTTCCGCTGCGCATTGCTTGTTGGATTCCTTACACAGGGGATAGAGTCCTGCAACACACCATATTTTGGAAAGGTACGTAAGCGATGTACGGGCATCCCAACGATAACATGTATTATATATTCATTATTTGACATACGATAAATGCAAGTTGTGCATTATGAGTACGATACATGTTGTTATGCATTGTTGTTGCATATGTATGTTGTGGAATAAATGGTGTGTATTCCAAGAGTCAGGGTTATCACAGTGATGATTTTAATGCTTACCGCTTATACCGCTAAAAATGTGGAGCGGGAGGGGGGAGGCTCGCTTGCACATGGAGGCGAGATTTACCATACGAAGTGAGGATAGAAATACTGCTTGTTCTAAAGTTATGAAGCGAGGGGCATTAAAATACACTGATGATGAACTGACTAAGGATTGAAGTAAAGATTTAAGAAGTAAAGATATGTCATGACATTTATTTAAAGAAACCATAATATCATGTATTGATTTGATTATGAGTTATGGTACAGGGACAACCAAAATGGGCGTTTTAAATGCATTGGAATTCAGGAAGTATCTTATGCCTATGATTTATGCATTTATGCTTTATATTCATATTATGATTGATATGAACTATGATATGCTCATGTGTTGGGGGTTGTCTTTGTAGGTGCTTTTGACGATGAGAACCAGGGTCGGGGTTGATACGCTGAGCTGTAAGGAGTGCTACAGGATTAGCAGAATAGAGAATTACTTTTGTATAGTTTCTACAAAGTGTAGAGTAAATCTATAGAGTAGTACCCTTTTGTTAGGAATATGTATAATTCCTTTTTGAACTTTTGATATTGTAATCTCTTAAGCTCAGGATTATCAACACGGCCTAATACTCTGATTATAAATGATTAGTTCTCTTAATTGCACCTTAGAATCTTGTTTAAATAACGGGGTCTCATATTTAGTGGTATCAGAGCAGTGGTTAGATAACCGGGGAACGAGTAAAAGGGTAGCCTTTAGAAACAAGATGGCTAGGTATTCATTGGTGGGCATGTTGATGCATATGGTGCATATTCTTGTATAAGTTGTTATACTAACATGCTTTTGAATATGATTACTCTTGTTATCTATCGGCTTATATTATGAACTGCTTTTGGTATTGTTGTTAACCCCTGTGTTACAGCATGGCGGCTATTAATCCGGAGAACCCCAATGAAGAGGTGGGAGATGTAGGCAGTATCAATGCCAGTATTGCTCAGTCAAATCCTCTACCGCCACCTGCTGTAGGCGTGGAGCCTAGTGCATATATACTACTACCATGGGAGATAAGTTTGACCCAGTTCTTGAGCTATCATCCACCGCTATTTGAAGGAACTGAGACTGGGGAAGCAGCCGAGGAATGGCTTGAGAGACTAGAGCAGATATTTGTATCGACACCCTGTACACGGACTGCCTGGCTGAGGTTGGCAGAGTTTCAGTTGGCGAAGAAGTCTTCCATGTGGTGGAAGACAACAGTTATGGAGCTGAGGGCTCAGGGTATGACAATAGATTGGACTGTGTTCAGGACCCGGTTCCTTAACCGGTATTTCTCCGCCGCTGCCAGACAATTAAAAGAAGACGAGTTTACCAATCTAAAGCAGGGCAGCGTGACTGTATCAGATTATGCCATGCAGTACTCTTCACTGTTGAGGTATGTGCCTCACATTGCTGTAAACGGACATGCCAAGATGAGGCATTTTCTGAAAGGGCTGAGGCCAGAGTTATTTGATCGGGTTGTCTCCAACAACCCCAGCTCATTTCATGATGCCCTGACTAGGGCAGAGCTGGCAGAGATTGGGGTTAGTGTGTACAAGGAAGCTGTACCCCCTTTTGTACAATCACAGAGACCAGCTGTTGACAGCCTGAGGCCACAAGGAGACCAGTTTAAGCCTCGTGGGGCTTCTTAATCTTCTAGATTTGGTGGGAAGAAATTTCAGAATAAGAAGCAGGGAAATCGGGGACCAGCGCAGGGAAATAGAACAGGATGGAACAAGTGTGACAACTGTGGAGGATTTCACTTGACACGTGACTGCCGAGGCTGTTATGTTTGTGGCAGGGTGGGCCACCTGGCTCGGGCTTGCCCCAATCGGGTAGGTTAGGCAGACTCTGGACGGAACATGCCAAGATTTGACGCCAGGACGGCACCACAGAGACAGCAGTTTGCACCTCGACCACAGGGAGGTCAGGCGGCAGGACCGCCGCAGGGTCAAGTATATGCATTGACGTGAGAGCAGGCAGAGGCAGCTCCGGAGGAGGTGATTGCTGGTACGTGCCACTTACTTACGTACCCTGCATTTATTTTAGTAGATACATGTGCTTCTCATTCATTTGTATCTTCTGCTTTTGTGGAGAGACACCACTTGTGTTCGTCTCCGTTGCCCACGCCTCTTATGGTCTCGACACCCACGGGAAAGCATGTGATTGCGGATCGACTGTTATCTGATTGCCTCATTTATTTTGAGGGCAATGATCTGAGGGCCGATTTGATTTTGTTGGATATGGCAGATTTTGACTGCATTGTTGGCATTGATGTGTTGAGCAGATACCAAGCCGTGGTTGATTGCCGACAGAGGATGGTGCGTTTTCTATCTGATCAGGGGTTTCAGTGGACCTTCTATGGGGACGGCTCTCGTCCCAAGATTCCGTTGATTTCGGCAGTTAAGATGTCGCGGTTGTTAGAACGCGGTCACTCATGCTATCTTATTTATGCCGTGGACGTGTCAGAGGAAAAGGAAGAGTTGAGGATCGAGGATATACCAGTAGTTGCGGAATTCACCGATGTGTTTCCGGATGAGATTCCTGGATTTCCGCCGATCAGAGATGTAGAATTTGCGATTGAGTTACTGCCAGGGACATATGCTATTTCCAGTGCCCCTTATAGGATGGCACCGGCAGAGCTGAGGGAGCTGAAAGTGCAGTTGCAGGAGCTCCTTGACAAAGGATACATTCGCCCTAGTGTATCACCATGGGGTGCACCAGTCTTGTTCATAGATGCGTCTGTGCATCGATTACCGTCAATTGAATAAAGTGACGATTAAGAACAAGTACCCCCTTCCGAGGATTGATGACTTATTTGATCAGCTTCATGGCACAGAGCTTTACTCGAAGATTGACTTGAGGTCAGGCTATCACCAGATACGAGTTAGAGCTGATGACATACAAAAGACAGCCTTTCAAAATCGGTATGGGCACTATGAGTTCTTAGTGATGCCATTCGGGGTAACGAATGCCCCTGCAGTATTTATGAGCTTGATGAACAGAATATTTCAGAGGTATCTTGATCAGTTCGTCGTCGTGTTTATTGACGACATTGTGGTTTATTCAAGAAGTAAGGAGGAGCATGCCAATCATTTGAGGATGGTACTTCAGATTCTCAGAGATCATTAGTTGTACGCCAAGCTCAGCAAGTGTGAGTTCTGGCTGAGCAGTGTAGCGTTCTTGGGTCATATTATCTCTCGAGAGGGGATATCAGTAGATCCCAGGAATATAGAGGTAGTTATGGATTGGTCTGCGCCTACTACAGTTCCTGAGATCCGAAGTTTTCTTGGTTTGGCCGGGTATTATCGACGCTTTGTCGAAGGATTTTCAAAGATTGCCAAGCCATTGACTCAGCTAACTCAGAAGGGAGTTCCATTCTTTTGGTCGGAAGCTTGTGAGCAGAGCTTCCAGAAGTTGAAGCACAAATTGACTTCAGCGCCAGTGTTGGTGATTCCCAGGGAGAACAAGGGGTTCGCTCTCTATACTGACGCATCGCTTCAGGGTTTAGGATGCGTACTGATGCAAGATAAGAACGTTGTGGCTTAAGCTTCGAGACAATTGAAGCCACACGAGATGAGGTATCCAGTCCATGATTTGGAGCTAGCAGCTATAGTGTTTGCCTTGAAAACATGGCGACACTACTTATACGGTACCTCATTCACCATCTTCACTGATCACAAGAGCCTGAAGTTCTTGTTTACGCAGGCTGAGCTGAATATGAGACAGAGGAGATGGATGGACCTGCTGAAGGATTATGACTGTGAAATCGAATACCATCCTGGAAGAGCAAATCTGACAGCCGTCGCTTTGAGTCGGAAGGTGAAGAGCACGACAAAGGATGCCATGTGTCTATCAGCTATGATGGGCTTCTACTGCAAATTGGGATTTGATTATGACGTGTCTGCTACACCGATACATGTATTGACCTTATTAGCTGAGCCGGTTATTTATGAGCACATCAGGACGGGTCAGGAGACTGACAAGGAAGTTCAGAGATGGTTATCAGTGGTTCGTCTAGGTCAGCCGTCGAGATTCATAATGGCTGAGGACGTTCTTTGAGGTTAGGTGACAGATGGGTGGTCTCGAATGCGCCTGAGTTGCGTCAGGGAATATTACAGCGGGCTCATTGCAGCAGGATGAGTATCCATCTGAGCGGAAAGAAAATGTATAAGGACTTATGTAGCCAGTTTTGGTGGAGATGAATGAAACAAGATGTCACCACATTCGTCAAGAGGTGTCTGATTTGTCAGCAAGTGAAGGCTGAGAGGAAGAGGCCTGGTGGTGAGCTTAGAAGTTTGGAGATACCAGAATGGAAGTGGGAGCACATATCCATGGACTTCGTGACCCACTTACCGAGGACTATTTCGGGTTTTGATGCCATCTGGGTAGTCGTGGATAGATTGACTAAAGTGGCTCACTTCATTCCATATAGTATGACCTTCACGTACTTGAGGATGGCTCAGTTATATGTCAGAGATGTGGTGAGACTGCATGGGATCCCTGTTTCGATTGTGTCTGATCGAGATCCGCGGTTTACATCTCACTTCTGGGAAGGTCTTCAGTCAGCTCTGGGTACAGAATTAAGGTTGAGCACAACATACCATCCCCAAAGGGACGGACAGACCGAGCGTACAGACGCTCGAAGATATGTTACGGGCTTGTGTGTTGGAGTTCGATGCTTCTTGGCAGGACTCAGTGGCTTTGGTAGAGTTTTCTTATAACAATAGCTACCAGGAAAGCATACAGATGGCTCCTTTTGAGGCTCTCTATGGTAGACGTTGTAGGTCGCCTTTATATTGAGATGATGTGGACCGTAAATCGATCGGAGGACCAGAATTGGTCCAAGAAATGGAAGAAAAGGTAAAGGTGATTAGAAGGTAAATGAAAGCAGCCCAGGACAGGCAGGCAGCGTATGCTAATCAACGACGTCGGCCGTTAGAGTTTCAGTTGGGCGACATGGTCTTTTTGAAGATCTCACCTTTCAGAGGTGTAGTACGTTTTGGGATGCGGGGGAAGTTATCCCCGAGATATGTTGGGCCGTACGAGATCTTACAGCGTATTGGTACTCTAGCATACCGATTAGCTTTACCGCCCTCTCTGTCTGGTATACACGATGTGTTTCATGTATCTATGTTGCGGAAGTACGAGCCAGATCCTTCTCATGTGTTGCAACCTTCTGAGGTTCAGATAGGGTCCGATGTTTCCTATGTGGAGCGGCCTATCAGGATTCTGGATCGGGCAGATCGCAGACTACGAAAAAAAGTTATTCCTATGGGCAAAGTTTAGTGGGATCGTAGGGTTGTCGAGGAGGGCACGTGGGAGCGACACATGGTGCAGCACTACCCGGAACTGTTTTCTGGTATGTGATTTATGTTTTGTTTCGTTTTTGGTAAGTGCATGCTGATTTCGAGGGCGAAATCTTATAAGTAGGGGAGTATTGTGATATCCCCAAAATGATTATGTGATTTTAAACATTAATTATGTTATGAAGATTATGGTATTAATTCATTTGGTTGAATTAATAATATTGGGAAAATGCATTTCAGGGTGCATGTGATATATGTTGGGATTTTGGGTTGTGGCATGATTATTTGGGGTGGGTGTTAATTGTTTTGGTGAAGCATGTTTAATTGGAAATTGAAGTATTTTATTGATTAAATACAATAAAATATCATGTGAGGATATTTTATGTAAGGACCCCCGTGCCCTTAATCCGTTATTAGTGTATTAAGCCATACCATTAGTGCATATAATCATACCATAATGGGGAAAACCACGTGCAAGTGCAACACCGTATGCTACCCAGAAAATTTCTTGCATCCAATTCCCAAAATATTCAGATTCCCCAACCAAGATTAATCATATATCATGCACCCACATAATACACTAACATGCTCTTAGTTCATTTAGCAATTCCATAATTAATTGCATGCAACCATAATGAACAGAGAGAAGCCGTAGCCCATTTATACATTCCATACACACGTAAAATGTACTCACATAAGAGTACCAAATGTATAAGCATGTATCTGATGCATAACACTCTACCGGATACCAGTCCTGGTAGCACCTCCCAAGCGTAACTCGATCTCAACTCTGGATCTGAGCGTCCATCCAGCCAGCTCTGGTACCTCGATCCTGGAAGTACCTCTAACCAAAAGCCCGAGCTCGACTCCAAAGCCGCTACACCTGTGTTACCTGCCCCAACAGAGACAGCCCCCACACGGGGTGAGCATACCAATACCACCAATCACAAAATAATAATATTGCAATTCATAATTCACAGAATGTAAATGCCATAATTTAAATGATACTCCCTGGATGGTAACACCCTCATCCGGGATCCCCTGTATTGTCCCTGTTCTCAAAATAACCAAACTCATCAAATTCCCAAAGCCAGTTAATCACCATATAGATTAACTAATACAGTTCTACCATGCCAGTTCCATAATCAATGTGAAAAATCATTATATATAGGCCATAGATTTCACATATATTTAACCAAGGATTCCATGTTCCCATAACATTGCTCGCTCCACAATAGCGGCATTCTAAACCCAGCGCACGCTCAACAATAGCGGCGTCATAACCGATGGTCGCTCAACGGCGACAACACCCAATCGTTGCTCGCTCGAAAGCGGCACCCTATGATTCTCAATGTATGTCTATTTATCACATTTACCATATACCATGCATTTCACTATCCCTTTATTGCAAGTACCATAAACCATGCACTTCGATACCCATCTATTTCCAATACCCTATACCATGCATTTTAATACCCATTTATTGTAAATACCACCAACCATGCATTTCAATGCCCATTTATTACAAATACCATATATCATGCATTTCGCTATTGCAACATTATAAAAGGCTATGCTCGTACGTTATACGTACCTTAATTTCCGAAGTCCGAGCCAAACCTTGCTCGAGTTCCATGCTCCGAGGAACGATGTGCTAACACGATAAATAATTCACAATTAATTACGAACATGCAACCCATGCTCAAGCACACCCATAACCCTCAACATATTGTCAATCCACAACAATTTACCATTTAAAAGACCCGGGGCAGGGCATATACAGGGAGGGGAAACGAATGAGACAATATCAAAAATTGCTCAAGAACCACTCCTAAAATTCGAACCCCAACCACACAAATCAAATCCAAAAATCACCATAATTCATTTAAAACATGAATTAATCAATCAACAACATGAATAATCGCCCCACATGCGAAACCCCCAAAATTCGAATTTAAAGCCCTAAATTCGAATCCAATTCCTCAATTCGAACCCAATAAGCATCTAAACCATAAATTAATTAATTAACAACAAGAATCAACATCCCCAAACCAAAACCCCCAAATTTTCGAACCCTAACCCGCCCAACATCAAGAAATTCGAACTATGAGCCATGCAATCCGGCGCTCAAATCGCATCAATTGGCAACCAAAATCCTTGAACCACAAGGCATAAATTTTCGACACAAAATGCACTACAAAACGCCACAAAAACACTGGAAAAAGAGCCCCAAAAATCGTACCAAAAACGAGCCACAAAATCGAACAGAAACCCAGTTCGAACCTTAGCGCTTCCAGCAGAAATCCGAGCTCCATTCGCGACCAAACCTCAAATTGAAGGTATGAATAGAAGCGCCCGGAAGAGACGAAGCCAACGGCGGGTGGCACGCGCCGAACGGCGGCCGGACGGCGGCGGGCGAACGCGTTTTGTGCGCGGGGGTAAAGGGGATCGGGAAAGCTTGCGCGGACGGGAAGAGGAAAGGAGAAGAGGAAAATGGTTCCGATAATTAAAATCCCGGGTTCAACGGGTATTTATAGCAAAAATACCCCAAAAATACCAATAGCCCCACAAATACATCATGATTCATTAAAAATCATCTGTTTTCAAAAACTCTCTCTCTAACTCAAAAACCCCCTACCGGTGCCCACACCAAGCACCCGAGATTCCGAGTCACACTAAAAAGCCAACTCGCAGGTTTTCACCGGAATGAGAATACGATCTCAACCTCGGGATCCAACGATCCCAAATGCCCGATTTACCAACCTCGGGAGATGCCAAACCGCAATTAATTCCTAATTGCCACAATTAAAAATCCATCAAGGATTAATACAACACCGGGATTACCACCATAATTCCCGGACATCACAATTATCCCCTACTAATAAAATTTCGTCCCCGAAATTGCACCGGTGTACTCCACGTAACACCAGGACTACACCAAGACCCTGATTCTGAACCACCTTAGAATCGAATTAACAACTGCGAGAATACCAGTCTCGCACCAAGCCCCAAAATAGCGCAACGCCAAAACCAATACAAACCCGAAAGATAACAACATACCTCGACGTGAATCGTCCCACAAGTCAGTTCACCAAAACTGCAAACCAACCAAATTTCCATTGGTTCTGACAAAGATATCATACCGTGATATACACCACCTGCCCACGATGCTTGACACGCCTCGTCAAGATGGGGACCACTAGCATACAACAGTATACTCACAAAAAGAAACCAGTCTTCGCTTCCCAGCCCATCTCCTCCAGAGGAGTAGTTGCACTACTTGCAACCCGGACCGGGTTACCCACGGTCACTGATCCACACAAAATACATCACCGAGGATGTTTACACCGGTGTGTTCCAAGAAATCATATCTTGGTCCCGACACACCATCAAGACTCCACAAGGTCTCGAGTTCCACAGGGGACATGCAAGGCAACCAAATGCATTCCTACACACGTGTCAACCATGACACTAAACAAATCCGAATCTCGGCCATCCCTCATTTATCCTTGGATCCAACAATTCTAAAATAGGAAGGCTATCGAATTATCCAACAAGAACCACCATGATTCCAAAACACATCGATCCCTCCTCGGGGAATCAAACAACCCTCACGATCATTCATTAGAATGCATCGTGCCATCGAGATTACCGATCTCGAGGTTCCACAATCTCACACCGGAGATCCACTAAACCAATTATACACACTCGGCGTTCCACAATGAACGAAAAAAGGTTGGCATTCGTATACACACACGGCATACATGCCCATACACCACACAACATGCATACGCAATGCAATAGACTCGGGTGTCTCCAATCACACCCAAATCCCAAAACCAACTGTCAAACCCCGATTATTCTCGCCCCACGGAGAATGATGGTTGACAAACCAAAACCAAAGGGTGTGATTTCAACATCACCACCACACGAACCAAAATAACGAATCTCCCCAAAAGATTCAACCGGTAGGAATCACAATACCGTCTTCCTCTCAAGGAAGAAGTCATGAATCCATGATCCTCCAATCCTCGAATTACCGTTCGGAAAACCTGGTATATTAATACCAAAACATATCCCGGAACCCAGAAATATACAATTGGTTAGAGTAGTGCATCAATACTACCATTACCCAATCCAAAATCCGTATACGCCATGTATACACCTCCCAACGATGCTCTGTACTAATACCATAGTACTCCACAATCGAGCATCTCCCCGAAGACGTCTCCTCAAACGTCTCACCGAGGTAAGAAATCCATTACTCGGTCCAACATCAGTAATGCTTACCATGGCTGATTTACAATCAATCCACGACCGATGTAAGCTGTCTCTAAGACAGTACAATTCAAATCTCTCCAAGAGATAAAATCAATATAGTAGTGTCACCCCACTAACTATATCTCACAAACCATTGTGACTCCCATTGCATGCCATATGCAAGGATGCTCAACTAGAGCTAACAACGACTTGTTGACACTCACGTTGGTAATACCAACGAACTTGAGCTGTCCCAGTACAAGTCCCTCAAAACAATGACGTATAAACGTCCCCGTGAGGTATTCCCTACCTCAAACACCATGCCACATAGAGACTACAAGAGTCTACCATAACCCTCATCGTATCACCATACGATTCACCCAAACTCGTGTCCAACGAGCATTATAATGGCTAACACAAGCACGCTAAAGTACTGCAATAATACCTGGCTAGCGATTCGCTGGCCCCATAGGCTCATACCAACCTATCAACGTGACACTCATTACAATCCGGTATACCATACCGCCCAAACCATTAGAGTTGTGGGTCATTGCCCAACATATCTCTAAAACACCAAAGCACACTGGACAACCCGGCGTCCACGCTCAATTATCATGCAATCCTAATCCATTAGGACTTCTTCCACGCCCTTAGGGTGGGTGTAACCATGCCTACACCACATCACAATAACAAGCGAGTAGTTTCCTCAATGACTACTCTTACCACCAATCACTTGGCCTTAGCCATCCCAGCGAGCATACCCAAGGGTATCATTGCTCGACAAATATTTACCTCTACAATATGATGCGGTACACTCACCGGTACAATGCATCAATGCTCCATCGAGCAAACCTGCTCGGCAAAAGGTCTCGTCGACCAATGACCCAGACTCTATTATGTGCTCACCATCGGCACTCAAACCATACAACCATATACATAAACATGAATGCATAAATCACCAAAATGACGCCAAGCGTCCACATAGTTATCCCAAATAACATCGTCGAACATATGACGGTACCTGTCGATACACGACATCCATAATCTCATCGTCAAACACATGACGGTAAATAATAATACACCATAATCACCATACTGATAACAAAAGTAATATGCCATACCTCATCGCTATCGAGATAGCGGAATACCTGTATCCATCGTCCACCAGCGGTACATAAGCAGCACCCATCGCTCGTAGGCGGCATAATCCAGTGCTACACACATAGCGGTATAATCCATCGCTATCGAATCAGCGGCATGATCCCTCGCCATGGAGTCAGCGGCATAAAATGTCGCTATAGATATCCGGCGGTATAAACCATCGCCAATAGAATACCCGGCGTAACCGTCGCCAATAAAATACCCGGCGTAACCATCGCCAACAAAATACCCGGCGTAACCATCGCCAATAAAATACCCGGCGTAACCATCGCCAATAAAATACCCGGCGTAACCATCGCCAATAAAGTACCCGGCGTAACCATCGCCAATAAAATACCCGGCGGAACCATCGCCAATAAAATACCCGGCGTAACCATCGCCAATAAAATACCCGGCTAATCGCGGACTCAAGAGGTACTCACACTCATGTAGTACTTTGTTCCCGATCACATCGCTACGTCATGACAACGGCATCATCGCTTCGACGTGACAGCGGCATGTATCATCGCTTCGACACGACAGCGGCATCATCGTTTCGACATGACGGTGGTACCATCGCTTCGACGTGGCAGCGGCATTTACCATCGCTTCGATACGACAGCGGCATTTACCATCATTCCGGCATGACAGCGGAAATACCCTTCGCTTCGACGTATTAGCGGCATAATATCCCTCGCAATAATAATATGACAGCGGCATTTTCCTTCGCTTCGACATATTTGCGGCAAATATTCTTCATCGCTATAATACGACAGCGGCAAGTATTCATATCGCTACGCCATGCATGCAACCGTAATGCATAACCCGTATTTCAATAATTGTTTCGGCACGACAGCGGCATCATCGCTTCGACGTGACAGCGGCATTTACCATCGCTTCGACACGACAGCGGCATCATCGCTTCGACGTGCATGCAACCGTAATGCATAACCTGTATTCCCATAAACATCGCCATGAGTGTATTTTAATGCACCTTGCTCCAACATGTAGCGGCAACGCATTAAAATCATCACTCCGATGTATATCTATGCAACCGTAATGCATAGTCCATGTCTCATAAGACCCTGCAACCACCATGGTTAGCAACACATATTCCAATTATGAACACATATCATAAACGCACAAAAGCAATCATGCATAAGTATGTGCTTCTCATTCCCAATAACATGTTCCTAGGCCCTCAACAGCCCCAAAGAGCTAACCACTGCTCTGATACCACTAATGTAAGGACCCCCGTGCCCTTAATCCGTTATTAGTGTATTAAGCCATACCATTAGTGCATATAATCATACCATAATGGGGAAAACCACGTGCAAGTGCAACACCGTATGCTACCCAGAAAATTTCTTGCATCCAATTCCCAAAATATTCAGATTCCCCAACCAAGATTAATCATATATCATGCACCCACATAATACACTAACATGCTCTTAGTTCATTTAGCAATTCCATAATTAATTGCATGCAACCATAATGAACAGAGAGAAGCCGTAGCCCATTTATACATTCCATACACACGTAAAATGTACTCACATAAGAGTACCAAATGTATAAGCATGTATCTGATGCATAACACTCTACCGGATACCAGTCCTGGTAGCACCTCCCAAGCGTAACTCGATCTCAACTCTGGATCTGAGCGTCCATCCAGCCAGCTCTGGTACCTCGATCCTGGAAGTACCTCTAACCAAAAGCCCGAGCTCGACTCCAAAGCCGCTACACCTGTGTTACCTGCCCCAACAGAGACAGCCCCCACACGGGGTGAGCATACCAATACCACCAATCACAAAATAATAATATTGCAATTCATAATTCACAGAATGTAAATGCCATAATTTAAATGATACTCCCTGGATGGTAACACCCTCATCCGGGATCCCCTGTATTGTCCCTGTTCTCAAAATAACCAAACTCATCAAATTCCCAAAGCCAGTTAATCACCATATAGATTAACTAATACAGTTCTACCATGCCAGTTCCATAATCAATGTGAAAAATCATTATATATAGGCCATAGATTTCACATATATTTAACCAAGGATTCCATGTTCCCATAACATTGCTCGCTCCACAATAGCGGCATTCTAAACCCAGCGCACGCTCAACAATAGCGGCGTCATAACCGATGGTCGCTCAACGGCGACAACACCCAATCGTTGCTCGCTCGAAAGCGGCACCCTATGATTCTCAATGTATGTCTATTTATCACATTTACCATATACCATGCATTTCACTATCCCTTTATTGCAAGTACCATAAACCATGCACTTCGATACCCATCTATTTCCAATACCCTATACCATGCATTTTAATACCCATTTATTGTAAATACCACCAACCATGCATTTCAATGCCCATTTATTACAAATACCATATATCATGCATTTCGCTATTGCAACATTATAAAAGGCTATGCTCGTACGTTATACGTACCTTAATTTCCGAAGTCCGAGCCAAACCTTGCTCGAGTTCCATGCTCCGAGGAACGATGTGCTAACACGATAAATAATTCACAATTAATTACGAACATGCAACCCATGCTCAAGCACACCCATAACCCTCAACATATTGTCAATCCACAACAATTTACCATTTAAAAGACCCGGGGCAGGGCATATACAGGGAGGGGAAACGAATGAGACAATATCAAAAATTGCTCAAGAACCACTCCTAAAATTCGAACCCCAACCACACAAATCAAATCCAAAAATCACCATAATTCATTTAAAACATGAATTAATCAATCAACAACATGAATAATCGCCCCACATGCGAAACCCCCAAAATTCGAATTTAAAGCCCTAAATTCGAATCCAATTCCTCAATTCGAACCCAATAAGCATCTAAACCATAAATTAATTAATTAACAACAAGAATCAACATCCCCAAACCAAAACCCCCAAATTTTCGAACCCTAACCCGCCCAACATCAAGAAATTCGAACTATGAGCCATGCAATCCGGCGCTCAAATCGCATCAATTGGCAACCAAAATCCTTGAACCACAAGGCATAAATTTTCGACACAAAATGCACTACAAAACGCCACAAAAACACTGGAAAAAGAGCCCCAAAAATCGTACCAAAAACGAGCCACAAAATCGAACAGAAACCCAGTTCGAACCTTAGCGCTTCCAGCAGAAATCCGAGCTCCATTCGCGACCAAACCTCAAATTGAAGGTATGAATAGAAGCGCCCGGAAGAGACGAAGCCAACGGCGGGTGGCACGC
Organism: Haberlea rhodopensis; assembly: GCA_907163345.1. Lineage (NCBI taxonomy): Eukaryota > Viridiplantae > Streptophyta > Magnoliopsida > Lamiales > Gesneriaceae > Haberlea > Haberlea rhodopensis. The sequence continues at coordinate 331,556 of CAJQUN010000306.1, forward strand.
GCCGAACGGCGGCCGGACGGCGGCGGGCGAACGCGTTTTGTGCGCGGGGGTAAAGGGGATCGGGAAAGCTTGCGCGGACGGGAAGAGGAAAGGAGAAGAGGAAAATGGTTCCGATAATTAAAATCCCGGGTTCAACGGGTATTTATAGCAAAAATACCCCAAAAATACCAATAGCCCCACAAATACATCATGATTCATTAAAAATCATCTGTTTTCAAAAACTCTCTCTCTAACTCAAAAACCCCCTACCGGTGCCCACACCAAGCACCCGAGATTCCGAGTCACACTAAAAAGCCAACTCGCAGGTTTTCACCGGAATGAGAATACGATCTCAACCTCGGGATCCAACGATCCCAAATGCCCGATTTACCAACCTCGGGAGATGCCAAACCGCAATTAATTCCTAATTGCCACAATTAAAAATCCATCAAGGATTAATACAACACCGGGATTACCACCATAATTCCCGGACATCACATTTTAATACATCGTGCTAAATACCGGGACAAAAACATAAAACATTTCATAACCCACCACCCAACCACCCCCCTTGACCCATACCCTGCCAGCTGATTACCCATGCCTCTTTCCCACTCTCCCACTCCACCTTCCCATTTCTGAATATCTTCCCTTTCTTTCCCAAAAATCGTCCAGCAGCTGCTAAGCAATAAGGTAGAGGAGATCTACCATTTTATTGCTTGGAAACCTTGCAAAAATCGGAGCAAAAGAGGGTGAGAAACCATGTTATGTTTTGGTTTAAAGTTTGTTTAAGTTCATGTTTTTATTGGTGTGAAAATGGCATGCTAGCTTAGGTTTTATTAAACCTTCGATTCAAGTACATTCATGGTGTTTTTATGAAGTTCCTAGCATGTTAATTTGAGCATGTTATATGTGTTATGTGGTAGATTTGTTGGTATAAAAAGTGGTGCTCGAAAATCTGGGAAAAGAATTGAGATACCCTGTTTCCAGAAAGCTTGGGTGAGTACTGATGTAGTTGGGTGATTTTGATGCATGTGGGTTTAAGTTTGGGCGGAACTTCAATTTGAATACATTCATGGTAGTACCTAGTAGCACTTAGCATGTTTGTTCAAGCATGTGGTATGTCTTATATGCTATAATTGTTGGTATGAAGATGGGTGTTCGAAAAATCTGGAAAAATCGCGCACAGAGCATGTGGCGATCGATCGCTACAAACGCAGCGATCGATCGCCGAAGGCCAGTAGCCAAAATCAAAGGCAGGCGATCGATCGCCATAAATGGCGCGATCGATCGCCTCGAGCCAGTGAAGTCTGGCGATCGATCGCCTCGATGTAGTGATCGATCGCCAGATGCTGAATAGTGGAAAATGATGTTTTTGTTGGATTTTTTGATTTTGATCTATAAATTGGCATCTAATATTGTGTTGTACACTGGTGTAGAGCCTTCACAGATAGCTACACAACGCAGGGGACAGAGTCCTGCAACACACCATATTTTGGAAAGGTACGTAAGCGACGTACGGGCATCCCAACGGTAACATGTATTATATATTCATTATTTGACATACGATAAATGCGAGTTGTGCATTATGAGTACGATACATGTTGTTATGCATTGTTGTTGCATATGTATGTTGTGGAATAAATGGTGTGTGTCAGGATCGATTCCGGGGGGTGGGTTGCCATTCCACACCCGAGTTCAACCAACTTGAGCTTCAATAGCTCGTGTTCTTGAATTAATGCACCGAGAGATTATATCGAGTTCGATTACAAAATCGAGCGGAAGACACTCGACATAACCCGCTCTATAACCGATTAAACATTTGAAATAGATTTTAAAGATATGCAAGAAAGTAAATAAACAAGTATTTGTTTATGGAAGTTCGAAGGTGGTTTAATCCTTCTACGTCTCCCCTTCTTCCACCTCATGGAAGGATTCCACTAGAAGACTTTGATTTATACAATCCCGTTGTACAAACCCGATCCAGTTGGGAATGCCCCATCCAACTAGAACTCCTAGCAACTCAACTATATATGTTCTTTAATGTCTCACATACAAGACCTCTCATCGGTTGTTGTGAGACCCCGTTATCACATCAAGATATTAAGGTGCAATTTAGAGAACTAAACATACATGCGATTATATCAGAGTAATGTGCCGTGTTGATTAACCTGAGCTTTAGAGATTACAGTACCAAAATGTTCCAAAAGGAAAGACGTACATCCTACAAAGGTACTACATCATAGTCTTACTCTACTCAGTAGAAGCTATACAAAAACTCTAACATGCTAATCCTGTAGCACTCCTTACAGCTCAGCATATCAACCCCGGCCCTGGTTCTCGTCAACAAAAGCACCTACAAAGACAACCCCCAACACATGAGCATAACACAATTCATATTTAACATAATATGAAAGTAAGGCATAAATGCAAATCTTAAACACAAGTCCTTCCTGTATTTCCAGCATTTATATCGCCCATTGGTTGTCCCTGTACCATAATTCATAATAGAAACACATTATATGAATGTATGGATATGCAATGTCATGACATTCCTTTTCCCTTAAATCCTTATTTCATCCTGAGCCCTTATCATTAGTACATTTTAATGCTTCTTGCTACTCCATGTAAGCGGAATTCTTCATCGCTTCCAATGGACTTTAGCGTTGCTACTCCATGTAAGCGGAATTCTTCATCGCTTCCAATGGACTTTAGCGTTGCTACTCCATGTAAGCGGAATTCTTCATCGCTTCCAATGGACTTTAGCGTAAGCCATTAAAATCCTTACTAAGATAACTTTGACTCGTGAAATACACCTCTTATATTTCACAACATACATATGCAAAAACAATGCATAAAAACATGTATCATAATCTTAATGCACCACATTGCATTCATCATGTGTCATAAAGACAAACATAAAGTACATGTTACCGTTGGGATGCCCGTACGTCGCTTACGTACCTTTCAAAAGATAGAGGAGTCAATCGACTTTATCTCCTCGGTTGTGCTGGCACCTGGGATGGTTCTACATAGCCACACAACACAATATTAGGCACCTCATAATAATCCGGAAGCAAAACCAAATAAAAAAAACCAAACAAATCCTTTAATATCATCTCGCGATCGATCGCCCATGAGCCCCGATCGATCGCGAGATGCTACTGCCTCGCATACCAGAAAAATTCAATCCGCGATCGATCGCCACTATATTGGCGATCGATCGCCAAAACTTACTGGAACGTCGCGATCGATCCTGCCTCCTTGGCGATCGATCGCCAACCTTGTTCCTTCGGCGATTTTCCAGAATTGCTTAACACCGATAATCATACCCTTAAATCTAACATGTAGGACAATATACATACCAAGACCATCATGCTAGCATTTGAACTACACTACCCTGAGTGTATTCAAACCAAATATACACCCTTAGCATAAACCTACATGCATAAACATCGATCATTAAAACAAGTACTGGATCAACTTTTTCTGGAAACAGGGCACATTTTCATTTCCAGAATTCTTGAGCACCTCTTTTCATGCTATTAAAACTAACACATATAACATAAACCTTGCTCAACTAAACATGCCATGGGTTTCACAAAACTACCAAGCATGTTTTTACATCAAAGTTTCTCCAATATATAAGCTTATCATGCATGATAACACCTCCTCAAAAACACTCCCAACCCACGTTTTCCAGAAAAACAGAGTAAATCTCTACCCAGATTTTTGAGCACTACTTTTCACAAGCTTAAATCTTCCACATAAAACATACATCATGCTTAAGGAAAATTACAGAGAGACTCATAAAAACACCATGTAAGCATTTAAATCACAGGTTTCAAGAAACATATGCTAACATGCCGTTTTTCACCATGCTCAAAAGTAGAACCAAACCAGTTTTTCCAGAAAGAAACAGGGTAGTTCCTCACCCTACTTTGCCCCGATTTTTGAAGGATTTCCAGGCGATGGAAATGGAAGGGCTCCTCCTAAAATTGCTTAGCAGCTGCTGGATGGTATTTTGGAAGAGGAGGTTCGAAATTTGGAGTGCTGGAAAGGTGTTAAATTATTGAGCCAAGTGGAAGCATGGCCAGCTCATGCTGAGTCAAAGTATGGGTTGGGGGGGTGGTTAAGTGTTGGGTGGTTTGATGTGTTATGTTTTGGTCCCGATTTGGCACGATGTACTTAAAATATCCCCACATGATATTTATAGTATTTTCTCAACAAAATACTTCAATTACCCTTTTTGCATGCTTTACCAAAACAACAATACACACCCCAAAAACCCAATACATGTTACATGCACCCTGAAGTAATTCTCCCCAATATAATTCATCCAATCCCATGAATTAACACATTAACATCACAATATAACTTAAATGATTAAAATCACATAATCATTTCGGGGATATCACAATACTCCCCTACTTATAGGATTTCGTCCCGAAATCAAACATGCTACTATCCAGAAATAAAACAGTAAATAAACGCATACCAGAAAACAGTTCTGGATAGTACTGCACCATGTGTCGCTCTGTCTCCCACGTGGCCTCCTCGACACCCCTACGATCCCACTGTACCTTGATCATAGGAATAACCTTGTTCCGAAGTCTGCGGTCTGCTCTATCCAAAATCCTGATAGGCCGCTCCACATAAGAAACATCGGACTCAATCTGAACCTCTGAAGGCTGCAACACATGTGAGGGATCTGGCTCATACTTCCTCAGCATAGACACATGAAAAACGTCGTGTATGCCAGACAGAGAGGGCGGTAAAGCCAACCGGTACGCCAGAGTACCAATACGCTGTAAGATCTCATACGGCCCTACATACCTCGGGGATAACTTCCCTCGCATCCCAAACCGTACTACGCCTCTGAAGGGTGAGATCTTTAAAAACACTCTGTCGCCTAACTGAAACTCCAACGGTCTACGCCGCTGATTGGCATATGCTGCCTGTCTATCCTGAGCTGCCTTCATCTTTGTTCTGATAACCTTAACTTTCTCTTCCATTTCCTGAATCAACTCAGGTCCTCCAACCGACTTACGGTCCATGTCATCCCAACACAAGGGTGACCTACAACGCCTACCATAGAGGGCCTCGAAAGGAGCCATCTGAATACTTGCCTGGTAGCTGTTGTTGTAAGAAAATTCCACCAAGGCTATCGAGTCCTGCCACGAAGTGTCGAACTCCAGCACACAAGCCCTCAACATATCTTCGAGCGTCTGTATCGTACGCTCGGTCTGTCCGTCCGTCTGGGGATGATAGGCTGTGCTCAACCTCAACTCTGTACCTAGAGCTGTCTGCAGACCCTCCCAAAAGTGAGATGTAAACCGCGGATCTCGATCTGACACAATCGAAACAGGGATCCCGTGCAGTCTCACCACATCTTTGACATATAACTGCGCCATTCTTAAATGCGTGAAGGTCATACAGTAGGGAATGAAATGAGCACTCTTAGTCAACCTGTCCACGACTACCCAGATGGCATCAAAACCCGAAACAGTCCTCGGCAAGTGGGTCACGAAATCCATAGATACGTGCTGCCACTTCCACTCGGGTACTTCTAAACTTCTTAGTTCACCTCCAGGCCTTTGTCTCTCAGCTTTTACTTGCTGACAAATCAAACAACGCTTGACAAAAGAGGTGACATCCTGTTTCATACGCCTCCACCAGAACTGGCTGCGTAGATCCTTATACATCTTTTTCCCACCTGGATGGATACTCATCCTGCTGCAATGAGCTCGCTGTAATATACCTTGGCGTAACTCGGGTGTATCTGGAACCACCCATCTGTCGCCGAGCCTCAGAGAACCGTCATCAGCCACTCTGAATCTCGATGGCTGTCCTGAATGAACCACTAACATCCATCTCTGAACCTCTACATCGGTCCCCTGAGCCTTCCTGATGTGATCAAATATAACAGGCTCAGCTAGCAAGGTCAAAACCTGTACTGGTGAAGAAGATACATCATAATCGAATCCCAATTGGCAGTAGGAGCCAAACATAGCTGACAGAGACATAGCATCCTCTGCTGTGCTCCTCACCTTCCGACTCAAAGCGTCGGCTGTCAAATTTGCTTTTCCCGGGTGATATTCGATTTCACAATCGTAGTCCTTCAGCAGGTCCATCCATCTCCTCTGCCTCATGTTCAGCTCAGCCTGTGTAAACAAGAATTTCAGGCTCTTGTGATCAGTGAAGATGGTAAATGAGGTACCGTATAAGTAGTGTCGCCATATCTTCAAGGCGAACACTATAGCTGCCAACTCCAGATCATGGACTGGATACCTCGTCTCATGTGGCTTCAACTGTCTCGAAGCGTAAGCCACTACATGTTTGTCCTGCATCAGCACGCACCCTAATCCCTGTAGAGATGCATCGGTATAAAGAACAAATCCTTTGTTCTCCTTGGGTATCACTAGAACTGGCGCAGTAGTCAGTCTGTGCTTTAATTCCCGGAAACTCTGCTCACAAGCCTCTGACCAACAAAATGGGACTCCCTTCTGAGTCAGCTGGGTAAGTGGCTTGGCGATCTTTGAGAAACCCTCGACGAAACGTCGATAATAGCCAGCCAGACCAAGAAAACTTCGAATCTCACTGACTGAAGTAGGGGTAGACCAATCCATAACTGCCTCTATCTTCCTCGGGTCTACTGATATCCCCTCTCGGGATATGATATGGCCCAAAAATGCAACACTGTTCAGCCAAAACTCACACTTGCTGAGTTTGGCGTATAACTGATGATCTCTGAGGATCTGGAGTACTATCCTCAGATGATCGGCATGATCCTCCTCATTCCTCGAATAGACTAGGATGTCATCAATAAACACGATCACAAACTGATCGAGGTACTCCTGAAATACTCTGTTCATCAGGCTCATAAAGACTGCAGGTGCATTTGTCACACCGAACGGCATCACCAAGAACTCATAGTGCCCATACCGAGTTCTAAAAGCCGTCTTTTGAACATCACCAGCTCTAACCCGTACCTGGTGATAGCCTGACCTCAAATCTATCTTGGAGTACACCTCCGTACCCTGAAGTTGGTCGAACAGATCATCAATCCTCGGAAGCGGATATCTGTTCTTCACTGTAGCCTTGTTCAGTTGCCTGTAGTCAATGCACAGACGCATTGATCCATCCTTCTTTTTCACAAACAAGACTGGCGCACCCCAAGGCGATACACTAGGGCGGATGTATCCCTTGTCGAGGAGCTCCTGTAACTGTACCTTCAGCTCCCTCAGCTCTGCCGGTGCCATCCTGTATGGGGCACGAGAAATGGCTGATGTCCCTGGCAGCAGCTCAATAGCAAACTCCACATCCCTGACTGGCGGAAATCCCGGAATCTCATCTGGAAACACATCACTGAACTCCGCCACAACTGGAATGTCCTCGGCTCTCACTTCCTTCTCCTCTGAAGCATTCATAGCATAAATAAGGTACCCAGTATGACCACGTTCCAATAACCGCGACATCTTAACCGCCGAGATTACTGGTATCCTTGGACGAGAGCCGTCCCCATAAAAAGTCCACTGGAACCCCTGATCAGACAGAAAACGAACCATCCTCTTTTGGCAATCTACCATAGCTCGGTATCTGCTCAACACATCAATGCCGATAATGCAGTCAAAGTCTGCCATCTCTAACTGAATCAAATCGGCCCTCAGATCATTGCCCTCAAAATAAATGAGGCAATCTGATAACTGTCGATCCGCAATCACATGCTTCCCCGTGGGTGTCGAGACCATGAGAGGCGTGGGTAACAGAGACGAGCACAAATGGTGTCCTTCCACAAAGGCAGTAGATACAAAGGAATGGGAAGCACCTGTATCTATCAATATAAGTGCAGGGTACGTAAGTAAATGACACGTACCAGCAATGACCTCCTCTGGGGCTGCCTCGGCCTGCTCCCTGGTCAGTGCATACACCTGTCCCTGCGGCGGTCCTGTCGTCTGACCTCCCAGGGGTCGTGGTGCAAACTGCTGCCTCTGTGGTGCCCTCCCAGCATCAAACCTTGGCCTATTCGGCCCTGAATCCGTCTGAACTGCCCGATTGGGGCAACCCCGAGCTATGTGGCCCATCTTGCCACAGATATAGCAACCTCGACAGTCACGTAACAAATGCCATCCTCCGCAGTTGGTACACCTGGTTACCTCTGTCCTGTTTCCCTGTGGATGCCCCCGGGTGTTCTGTTTCTGTCCATGAGACTTCTTCCCACTAAACCTGGAAGATGATGAGGCCCCACGAGCCTTAAACTGATCCCCTCGTGGCTTCAGACTATCAGTAGTAGGCCTCTGTGATGGTACAAAAGGGGGTACAGCATCCTTGTATGCGTCTACGGCAATCTCTGCCAACTCTGCCCGTGTCAGGGCGTCGTCAAACGAGCTGGGGTTGTTAGAGATAACCCTATCGAATAGCTCCGGCCTCAGACCTTTCAGAAAGTTCCTCATCTTGGCATGGCTGCTGACAGCAATATGAGGTACATACCTCAGCAGTGAGGAATACTGCATAGCGTAGTCTGCTACGGACATGCTACCCTGCTTCAAACTGTTGAACTCATCTTCCTTCAATTGTCTGGCAGCCGCAGAGAAATACCGGTTAAGGAACCGGGTCCGGAATACAGTCCAGTCAACTGCCATACCTAGAGCTCTCAGCTCCATCACGGTGGTCTTCCACCACATAGCAGGCTTCTTAGCCAGCTGAAACTCTGCTAACCTCAGCCATGCCGTGAGTGCACAAGGTGCAGTCACAAGTATCTGCTCTATACGTTCCAACCATTCCTCAGCTACTTCACCAGACTCAGTCCCCTCAAACATGGGCGGATGGAAACTCAGAAACTGCTTCAAACTGAGCTCCCCTGGCAGTAATATCTGTACACTGGGCTCCACGCCCACAGCAGGTGGTGGTAAGGGGTTCGGCTGAGCAATACTGGCATGTCTACTATCCATATCTCCTACCTCTTCATTGAGGTCCGCCATGCTGCAACACAATAGTTAACAACAATACCAAAAGCAGTTCATAATATAAGCCGTTAGATAACAAGAGTAAAATATTCAAAGCATGTTAGTATAACACGTATACAACCATATGCATCACATGCATAAGCATGCCTAAATGAATACCTAGCCAACTTGTCTCTAAAGGCTACCCTTCACTCTTCCCTGGTTATCTAACCACTGCTCTGATACCACTAAATGTGAGACCCCCGTTATCACATCAAGATATTAAGGTGCAATTTAGAGAACTAAACATACATGCGATTATATCAGAGTAATGTGCCGTGTTGATTAACCTGAGCTTTAGAGATTACAGTACCAAAATGTTCCAAAAGGAAAGACGTACATCCTACAAAGGTACTACATCATAGTCTTACTCTACTCAGTAGAAGCTATACAAAAACTCTAACATGCTAATCCTGTAGCACTCCTTACAGCTCAGCATATCAACCCCGGCCCTGGTTCTCGTCAACAAAAGCACCTACAAAGACAACCCCCAACACATGAGCATAACACAATTCATATTTAACATAATATGAAAGTAAGGCATAAATGCAAATCTTAAACACAAGTCCTTCCTGTATTTCCAGCATTTATATCGCCCATTGGTTGTCCCTGTACCATAATTCATAATAGAAACACATTATATGAATGTATGGATATGCAATGTCATGACATTCCTTTTCCCTTAAATCCTTATTTCATCCTGAGCCCTTATCATTAGTACATTTTAATGCTTCTTGCTACTCCATGTAAGCGGAATTCTTCATCGCTTCCAATGGACTTTAGCGTTGCTACTCCATGTAAGCGGAATTCTTCATCGCTTCCAATGGACTTTAGCGTTGCTACTCCATGTAAGCGGAATTCTTCATCGCTTCCAATGGACTTTAGCGTAAGCCATTAAAATCCTTACTAAGATAACTTTGACTCGTGAAATACACCTCTTATATTTCACAACATACATATGCAAAAACAATGCATAAAAACATGTATCATAATCTTAATGCACCACATTGCATTCATCATGTGTCATAAAGACAAACATAAAGTACATGTTACCGTTGGGATGCCCGTACGTCGCTTACGTACCTTTCAAAAGATAGAGGAGTCAATCGACTTTATCTCCTCGGTTGTGCTGGCACCTGGGATGGTTCTACATAGCCACACAACACAATATTAGGCACCTCATAATAATCCGGAAGCAAAACCAAATAAAAAAAACCAAACAAATCCTTTAATATCATCTCGCGATCGATCGCCCATGAGCCCCGATCGATCGCGAGATGCTACTGCCTCGCATACCAGAAAAATTCAATCCGCGATCGATCGCCACTATATTGGCGATCGATCGCCAAAACTTACTGGAACGTCGCGATCGATCCTGCCTCCTTGGCGATCGATCGCCAACCTTGTTCCTTCGGCGATTTTCCAGAATTGCTTAACACCGATAATCATACCCTTAAATCTAACATGTAGGACAATATACATACCAAGACCATCATGCTAGCATTTGAACTACACTACCCTGAGTGTATTCAAACCAAATATACACCCTTAGCATAAACCTACATGCATAAACATCGATCATTAAAACAAGTACTGGATCAACTTTTTCTGGAAACAGGGCACATTTTCATTTCCAGAATTCTTGAGCACCTCTTTTCATGCTATTAAAACTAACACATATAACATAAACCTTGCTCAACTAAACATGCCATGGGTTTCACAAAACTACCAAGCATGTTTTTACATCAAAGTTTCTCCAATATATAAGCTTATCATGCATGATAACACCTCCTCAAAAACACTCCCAACCCACGTTTTCCAGAAAAACAGAGTAAATCTCTACCCAGATTTTTGAGCACTACTTTTCACAAGCTTAAATCTTCCACATAAAACATACATCATGCTTAAGGAAAATTACAGAGAGACTCATAAAAACACCATGTAAGCATTTAAATCACAGGTTTCAAGAAACATATGCTAACATGCCGTTTTTCACCATGCTCAAAAGTAGAACCAAACCAGTTTTTCCAGAAAGAAACAGGGTAGTTCCTCACCCTACTTTGCCCCGATTTTTGAAGGATTTCCAGGCGATGGAAATGGAAGGGCTCCTCCTAAAATTGCTTAGCAGCTGCTGGATGGTATTTTGGAAGAGGAGGTTCGAAATTTGGAGTGCTGGAAAGGTGTTAAATTATTGAGCCAAGTGGAAGCATGGCCAGCTCATGCTGAGTCAAAGTATGGGTTGGGGGGGTGGTTAAGTGTTGGGTGGTTTGATGTGTTATGTTTTGGTCCCGATTTGGCACGATGTACTTAAAATATCCCCACATGATATTTATAGTATTTTCTCAACAAAATACTTCAATTACCCTTTTTGCATGCTTTACCAAAACAACAATACACACCCCAAAAACCCAATACATGTTACATGCACCCTGAAGTAATTCTCCCCAATATAATTCATCCAATCCCATGAATTAACACATTAACATCACAATATAACTTAAATGATTAAAATCACATAATCATTTCGGGGATATCACAGTTGTGATAAATCATCAACCGTTACAATGATATTCACTCATCTATTAAGCTCTCATATACAATGAATAGATTGAATATATATGGCACAAATGATCTCTAACTAGATCTGATATAGCAATGTAAGTAGTGCCAAAGGTTTGGGGATTGCTCTTCATTTAGTAACTTTTGTCTTTGAAGTTCCCCAATTGAATCCCAAGTGGGTTTACTTTGGAAGGCTTGGATTGATCTTCAATCAGCTGTTATTGAGCTTCCAAATCATGTATATATAGCCCCAAGTAATGATATATACGTTAGACACAAGAATATGCCCGTTGGAAAAGATTCTGCACCATTCCCGAGCTTGTAACGGTCATATTCTGGTTTCTGGGCTCTTTGTATTTCGGACCGGACTGGCTGGATCAGCATGGGCAGCTCAATCTGGAAGATCAGCACGGGCAGATCAGTCTGGTCCAGATAAGCAAGGGCAGATCAGTCTGGTCCGGATCAGTCTGGTCCGGATCAGTCTGACAATCAGCTTGATACAAAAACAGATTGATAAACTTGCTCTTGGATCTGTTGTTTGTAACTCTTCATTATTTGATTTTTGGGAAAGGTCATCCACATGAAATTTGTAGCCCTTTCTCTTAGCTTTCCAGAGAATCAAGAATCGCTCGATTTCGAGTTTGTATAAGAGTGTTATGCTTGAAATACGATGTGATGCTCTTACTGTCTGTTTGCTGGATGCAGCAGCACATGGCATGACTTGCAGAAGCTTTTTGGCCATCTTAACGTCCGATTCAGTCTTTTACTTCCAACGATAACTTGTAGATCTTTGTCTTAGCTTTCCAACCCATACTTAATCGTTCCGTTCCGATAAGCGAGCTACGAGTTATGCCCACCAGACTGACAGTTTCTTGCTGAAACAGCTTGCTGTTTCTTCGCGGTACAACTCGATCTTGCAGGCGTCTTTTCTCCTTGTTAACATTTGAACTAGCCGATCGGTTCTGAAATATCACTTTTAGTATTTTGAGTTGGCTGTTCAATCTCTTTCGAAGCATGCCATTTCGATATCCGAGCTATTAGAGGATAGTGCTGCACCATATGCCGTTCCGTCTCCCACGTAGCCTCCTCGACACCCTGACGATCCCACTGAACTTTGACCATCGGTATAACTTTGCTTCGTAATCTACGATCCTCTCGATCCAGAATTCTGATTGGTCATTTTATGTAGGATACATCTGAGTCTAATTGTACTTCAGTAGGCTGTAAGACATGAGACGGGTCTGGCTCATACTTCCGCAACATAGAAACGTGGAAAACATCGTGTATGCCAGACAGGGATGGCGGTAGTGCCAAACGGTAGGCCAAAGTACCGATACCTAATCGTATATTTGTGTAATTGTAGGTACAATCGAAGAAAACAAGCTAAAAACGATGTGTAAAGACCAAGGAGAGACATGGACATGACAAGGGCTCAAAGTTGATCAAGAAAAGGGCAAAAATGTAATTTTGAAGGAGGAGATCGATTGCCACGAAGAGGAGATCGATCGCCTATGGACAGAAACATTTGCATCAAAATTTACGGGTCAGCGATCGATCGCGAAGAAGTGGCGATCGATCGCCAAAGTCTACTGGAGCTCGGCGATCGATCGCCACTTTATAGCGATCGATCGCCTCAAGAAATTCGCTAAAAATTAAAAGCCTCGCGATCGATCGCCACACATCAGGCGATCGATCGCCGAAGAGTCCGGAAATTTGGAAATTGAGTCTTTTACCATGTTTAAAAGATTGTATCCCATATTTATCACTCTCATACCCTAAAACTCGAGGGCAAGCCTCATTAGCAGCAGTTTTTGATAGTTTTTCATACCTTAGAATATTTTTGGAGATTTTAGATTAATTTGCTTTCAAGTTTTCTTCAAGAACAACGAAGAACGGAACCGGAATCGACAAGCCGGAATCGTGATTTATATTAGTAATTTCTTTTCCTTTATTTATTTAATGGTTTCCATTGAATTTTTATTGATTTTAGATTTAATTATGCTAGGCTAAAACCCTTTGATTCTTGGTTGAAGGGATACCTACTTTTGGATTCAAATCTTTTATGAGAATTTGGTTTGATTGTTGAATTAGATTTCAATTTCAATTTGTTTCTCAAATTTCGAATTCCATGATTGTTGTGTTTGTGTATTAGACCGATCACCTAATATTCAATTGCATAATCGATAGTTTGTTAAGAAACAACTAAGATCAATAATTAACCGGCTGTAGGTGTTGTTGAATTCTTAGGAGAAACGGTTGAGTAATCAATTTTAACGGCTGTAGTTTTCATTGATTAGATTTATCGAACTCATTAGTTTTGAAAACTATCATTGATTTAATCATTAACGGCTGTAGTGGTGATTAGAGATTTGGTAAGGGTTGAATTGAATGCTGTTTTCTCTTTGACTACAAATAAGATGAGTAGGAATTGAATTTCCAATCGATAGATAATTGAAAGAATTCGAATGTTTTGATTTGATGACTAAAAGATAATATTCCAAAAGTACGGTTACGTGGAAACCAAGAATCGCTTCACTCTCATAAGTTTAAATCATCTTAGTTAATCTCGTTAATTAGTTTAATTTTAGAATTTGCTTAGTAGTAATCATTCATCCTAAAACCCCCTTGTTACTATTCGTTTTTGGCACGAAATAAATTTACCTTCCCTGTGAGATCGATCCCTACTTCCACTACTACATATTTTTGCTATTAACTGAAGAATGGTTAATTTGGGCGTACACGATAAACGCTACCATATTTTGGCGCCGTCGCCGGGGAAGGCAATATTTATTAGTGTCGATTTTTTTTATATTTCTATCCCGCATTACTACCTTGGTTTGTTAATGAGTACAGGTGAATCGTTCAATCACGAAGATAACTTTAACTACGATCCTGAGATTGAGAGGACGCTACATCAGAGGAGACGAGAAGCACGAAGGAGTATAGAACAAGAAGAAGAAGAGAGATCCATGATAGCTGCAAATCAAAGCTTGAGGCAGCTGGCGAATCCTAACTTGGATCAACAACCGCTCTGCATCAGTTTCCCTGCTCTGGCCAATAACGTAAATTTCAAACTTAAATCTGGTTTAATTCACTTATTGCCAGTTTTTCATGGTCTTGCAGGTGAAAACCCGCATAAGCATCTGATGGAGTTCCACGTGGTGTGCACTACCATGAAGCCAACCGGAATCACTGAGGATCAAATAAAGCTAAGAGCGTTCCCGTTTTCTCTAAAGGACGCTGCAAAAGACTGGCTCTTCTACTTACCATCCGGATCGATCACCACGTGGGCTGCCTTACAAAGAGTATTCCTAGAAAAATACTTCCCAGCTTCAAGGGCAACGAACTTGAGGAAAGAGATATATGGTGTGAAGCAGCTCTACGAGGAATCACTACACGAGTACTGTGAGAGATTTAAGAAGTTGTGCGCAAGTTGTCCACAACACCAGATAAGTGAACACCTTCTCATCCAATACTTTTATGAAGGTTTACTTTCTTCTGACAGGAACTTGGTGGATGCGGCAAGCGGAGGAGCATTCATAGATAAAACAGCGGAGGAAGCTAGAAGGTTGATAGCTAACATGGCGGCCAACTCCCAACAATTCGGATCTGTGTGCCATGGACAACCGCAAAGAAAAGAGGTAAACGTATCAAACTTAGAACAACAATTGATAGACCTCACTTTTCTTGTGCGTGGTATGGCAGGTGGAAATGTAGGAAAGACAAAACCGTGTGGAATCTGTCTGGCTGCGAACCATCCTACGGATGCATGCCCCTCGCTACAGGAGACAGCCGCTGAGAACGTGAATGCAGCGGGAGGATTCCCAGGCCCCCCACAAAGAAGTTATGACCATCCACCAAACAACTACAATCAAGGGTGGAGAGATCATCCGAACCAAAGCTATGGTAACCAACAGATGAACCAACCTCCACCTTACAAACCGCCATACCAGAGACCTCCACCACCGCCAGCGCACCCTCCTTCTGACAGGTTAGAACATAGCATTAAAATTATTGCTGAAAATAGTTTACAATTTCAACAGGAGACGAGGGCAAGCATCCAGAGCTTGATGACGCAGATGGGACAATTGGCAACTTCAATCAGCAAGATCGAAGCAAGGATTTCAAATGGACTGTCATCACAACCAGAGATGAACCCCCGGGAAAATGTGAGTGCTATCACAGTGAATATGAATGAAGATGCAGCTGAAGAAAAGGTGGTACTGACGCCACCCCAGAAAGAAGAGATGACAGAGACAGAGACAGATGTTGAAGAGCCAATGCAAGGGGAGGAACCACGAGGTAAGTACCCCAAACTTTCTGAATATAAAGAACCACCCCCTTTCCCCCAAGCATTGAAGGACAATAGGAAAGGTGCCGGACTCAAAGGACTCTACGAGATGAGTCCACGCTGCAAAGAGCAAGCCCCATTGCATGAAACCATGAAAGAGGATCAAAGCACGGAACACAAAGGACAGCCCAAGGTCGAGCTCAATGACAATGTTTCGGCGGATAACCAAAGAAGCATCCCCATTAAATGCAAGGACCCAGGTATGTTCTTTATCCCATGTGAGATTAGAGGTATTAGGATTGAGAAGGCTATGCTCGATTTAGGATCGTCCATAAATGTTATGCCTTACTCAATGTACTCTCAACTTAAAATGGGACCTTTAAAAAGAACTAGCGCAGTTATTCACTTAGCTGATAAATCCACGGTCATACCTAAAGGGATAATAGAGGACGTAGTTGTGCATGTAAAGAATTTGGTCTTCACAGCCGATTTCTATGTCTTAGACATGAGAAATGGTGATCCTTCTAGTCTATTATTTTAGGGAGACCATTCTTGAAATCATCAAATTCAGTAATCAATATGAATAGCGGTTTGATAACCATGGAGTCTAATGGTGAAATTGAAAAATTCAACATGTATGAACCCATTAAACCTCTTGAGCATTCGAGTTACGCTATTGATGTACATGATGATTATGATTCTGATTTTGATAATGATGAGTTGTGGGAAATGGGAAAGGCTACTGATGGCCTTGTGATAGGCGTAGATTTTGAGTGATTTTAACTGTGATTTCTTCCCATTTTCTGTACTTTTTCCTGGATGATATTATGCTTTTGGTGTTTATTCATGTGTTTCAGGAAATTTGATCAGAAGTGGAAGAAATGAGCTAATGAGAAGATAACGGGCGAAATCGAGGCGTAAAAGATAAGAAAATTAAGAAGGTGGATTTTTCAGATCTCGATCGATCGAGATTTATTCTCGATCGATCGAGCCAGCCAGTAGCAAGACTCAGAATTTTCGAAGGCCCGATCGATCGGTGGAAATTCCCGATCGATCGAGCGAGGCAGTAGCTTCAGCAACAATTTTTGAGAAATCTCGATCGATCGGTGGAAATTCCCGATCGATCGAGCGAGGCAGTAAGTTCCAAAAGCTGGCGTGAACAGTGTACCGATCGATCGGTGAAATTCTCGATCGATCGAGACGCGAGATCTGAAGATTTTATTTTCCTATTTTATCGAGATTTTTGGAGGGCTTTTTAAGGGGACTCTCTTCCACAAAATTGGAGACGAATTTTGAGAGAAAATATCAGACTTTTTAGGTTAAGAGCAGCCGCCCTAGCCGCCGCCCAACGCCGGAAGAAGGAGATCCAATCTCCGTTCTTCGTCCAAAGTCGAGCCTATCCGTTCCGGAGTGCAAGGAAGGAACAAGAGAAGAAATCACGGTGCAACGCACGGATTCATCCATCGTTTATCGTATTTCTGAACTTAATTTATTTGATTTTCAATTTTCATTTGTTGTTTTTAAGGTCGAGAGACAAGAAAACTCATCTGTTATTGATTTGAATTAAAATTGGTTTATATTATTGAAGTTTTAGTTCGTTGTGTTTGATATTATTGATTCATTGATATTTGCGCGCATTGATATTTATTGTTCCTAAATTAATTACATGTGTAGATCAGAGTCTAGCTAGCTTTGATTGAATTTGAGGGTTACAGCCGAGATCGAGAGATAACGCTGTAACACGCTCCATTAATTTATGATGTATGTTACGATTGAGATCGAGAGATGATATCGCATACGTGAGAACTTGAAATCGAAAGATTTAGAGTTAATAGGTTTTGATAATTTAAGCAACTTTGAATTAGTAAATAGGTGCACGAGAGTGACTTGTTCTAATTTATTGTTAGTTTCGTTACAGCTCGAGAGAGTGTATCGAATAATCATAAAAACCTTTCACCTTTAAAATCAATTGGTTAATAAAGTGAGAATTCCATTGAATCATTAGAGATAACAAAATTGAACGACGAACTTGGTAATTTTCTCGAGTCACTTACCTTTGCATTTCCGGAACCATTCTAGTCATTATTTCTCGTTTAATTTTGTTCTTTAGTTTAATTTAGTGTTAGTTTATCAAACTCCTTTAATCGTAGGCTAAATATAATTTGATTGATCTTATTTGGTACTTATACGTTAGTCCCTGTGGATTCGACAACATTTACTTAATTTTCACTATACTAAAACTTGACACCGTGCACTTGCGGTAGAATCGCTTCAACCCATACACTGAAAAATAATTGTTTAAAAATAAAAGCGGTCAAGTTTTTGGCGCCGTTGCCGGGGACTAATCTGTATAATATCATACGAGATTAGTTAATTGTAATTTAGCCAATTTTATTATTGCGTTTTTGTTTTCTTTTTCTTTTTGTTATTTTCGAAAAAAAAAAAAAAATTATTTAAGTATGTAATTTGTTTTTCTTGCGAGGTACTTGTGATGCTTCATCAACAAGTCTTCACAAGATTTGCCCAACAATTTTCAGAGCCGTTTTATTCGGCGTGGGAGAGATTCAATGAACTGGCAGACACATTCAGGTATCACAACTTTTCGAACTATACTCTTCTGCAACATTTCTTCAAAGGTTTGGATGCACATACACGAGGATGGGTATTCAAAGGAGCACTGATGAATGGGAGTCCCCTGGTTGATAGAGATGAGGACAGTGTATTTGTGATGACCAGGGATTATAGATGTTAATCCCGTAATGTTAATAATCCCTAAAGTGGTTTTACGTAGCGATTTGGAGTTTAATCGCGATGTTGGGCCTTCTGGGCTCGTTTATTTGGTAGTTGGGATCGTTGGATCCAGAGGTTGAGATTGTATTCACATTACGGTGAAAAACCTAAGAGTTGGGTTTTTGATGTGTCTCGGGATCTCGGGTGCTATGTGAGCACCGGTAGAGGGTTTTGGAGTTAGAGAGAGAGTTTTTGAAAACAGATGATTTTTAAGGAATCACGATGTATTTGTGGGGTTATTAGTTTTTCGGGGTATTTTGCTATAAATACCAGTTGAACCCGAGATATTTCATTAAAATTTCATTTCAACCCCTTCATTTCCTCTCTCCTCTCCCGCGACCCTCTCCCGCTGCCAGCCCCTGCCCGCGCGCAAAAGCGCTTCGGCCGCCGCCGTCCCGCCGCCGATCGGCGCGTCCGACCTACCCACGGCTTCGTCTCGTCCAGGCGCTCATTTCCCCTCCGGCAATTGAAAGTTTCATCGCGATTTGAGGTCGAATTTTGAGAAAGAGCGTCGATCCCCAAAAGTTAGGGTTCATCGGATTTCGTCCGATTTTGCTTCCGATTTCGTTGGGTAACGTTCCTTACCCCTTTTCCATGCTTATGATGTATTTTCCCTACCTATTGTGAATTATTGTGTTCGAGTTTTGAGGATTGAGTTCGAATTTGTGGAGGTTGGTTCGAATTTCATGATGTGTGGGGGATTTATATTCGATTTTGGGGATTGTTGGCATGAGGATGATAATTCTTGTTAGGATTCGATTTATTCATGTTTAAATGAATTATGATGCTTAAGTGGGATTGAATTAAGATGTTATGGTTCGATTTTGCCCTAATTGGTGAGGGTTGATTTCGAATTTGGGGATTTTGACTATGGGTTGATGATTCATGTTAAGGATCGTTCATTACATGTTTTAAATGATTTATGACGCTTGGTTGGGTTCGAATGGTGATGCTAGGGTTCGAACTATTGAAGATGTTCTTGAACAATTTTCGATATTATCGCATTCGTTTTCCCTCCCTGCATGTACCCTGCCCCGGGTCTTTTAAATGATTAATTGTCGTGTGTTGACAATATTTTGAGGGTTATGAATGTGCTTGAGCATGGGTTACATGTTCGTAAATAATTGTGAATTATTTATCGTTTTAGCACATCGTTCCTCGGGGCATGGAACTATGGCAAGGTTTGGCTCGGACTTCGAGGATTTAAGGTACGTTTAGCGTACGAGCATAGTTTAAATGATGTTTTACAAGTATGATGCATGATTTAAGATATATGATATGTTTTACTATGATGGTATCGGGACTTGGTTACGATATGTTGTTTCACATGGTGGAATGCTCAGTGCCGCTATGAAGCGAGCCAATGATGAGGTGTGGTTGCTACGGAGCAAACACCCATAGTATGACGTTACCTTGAAGTAAGAAATGAGAATGTGGTATTTGATTAGATATCTAGGATATCTGTATTTTATTCCCTATGGGTAATAATAGGAACAGAGACGTAGTTAATCAGAGAAGTGATTAACCAGTATCGGAAGTTAAGGAAATCTCAATATGATATCTAGAACTATGATCATTGCTAGATTAAGTAAGATGTTATGAAACGATGTTATGAGATGATGTTATGAAATGTTGCTAATCATTGCTAGATTAAGTAAGATGTTATGAAACGATGTTATGAAATGATGTTATGAAATGTTGCTAATCATTGCTAGATTAAGTAAGATGTTATGAAACGATGTTATGAAATGATGTTATGAAATGTTGCTAATTATTGCTAAATTAAGTAAGATGTTATGAAAAGATGTTATGAAAAGATGTTATGAAACGATGTTATGAAAAGATGTTATGAAAAGATGTTATGAAACGATGTTATGAAAAGATGTTATGAAATGATGTTATGGAATGTTGCTAATCATTGCTAGTTAAAGTAAGATGTTATGAAATGTTGTTAATTTGAAACTGGCTAGGGTTAACCAATATGATGATTAACTGCATATTCAGGATTTGATGATTTATCTGTTTTGAGAACAGGATTATTACAGGGGTACGCTATGATGAGGATGATACCATCCAGGAAGTATCACATATGTTCCACAATATTTACATTTTCGTAAATTATGTATTATGTCATTATGATTATGAAATTGTGGAATTGGTATGCTCACCCCGTTGGGGGCTGTCTCTGTTGGGGCAGGTGAACAGGTACATCGATGGCTTTGGAGATGAGCTCGAGCTGTTGATTGGATGTACTCTCAGGATCGTGGTACCAGGGCTTGATGGAGCACGGTATCGTATAGAGTACTTATATACCCATGAGGGTTATATACATATTCATGATGCTCGCATGTGAGCAAGATTACTTGTATATGCGTTGTATATAAAGGCATGAGCCTTCCTCTCTTTCATTATATGTTGCATGCAATTGTGGTAGAATTGCTAATGATATGAGAGTCGTTAGTGTGTTATGTGGGGGTTGAAACCCACTTTGGTTGTCATATGTGTGGTGTCTTCCCTGGCTGGGAATTTACTTGATATTGCTGTATTCTGATGAGTGTTATGTTTTCCCTGGCCGGGAATTATGTTATGCGTTGTGCTTTTATTTCGGGATAGCTCTATTTATGGGGAGACTCTGCCCAAATTTTTATAAAAGTCCACAATGTAAAAAGTGGTGTGATGGGCGAACCCTATGAGTCTGTTGTTGTTAGGATGATGAGCTTATAACACTGTATGTTAAAGAAAACTTTGTAAATGCCATTCAATGGTAAAGTATCATCTGGGTTTCCCGAATAATTTTATTGAAAGCATGTGCCACACATAATGATTAATACACTAATCAAGGGTTAAGTATATGGGGTCCTTACATTAGTGGTATCAGAGCAGTGGTTGCTCATTGGGACTGTTGAGGGCCTAGGAAGTTATTGATAACACATATTTATGCATGATGGCCTTAATGTTATACGACATGACTAATTGTTTATGTGCTTTTATGTTATGAAAAGTGGTATTGCTAACCATTGTGGTTGCAGGAATCGTGTGGAACACGATAGGATGGCATTAATAGCGATGTCTAACACTCTATATGCTACGTGCCAAGGAATCTGATTTTGGAAGAAAATCAGGGAAAAGAAAGATATGACGTATTGTCTGAGGACAGACTGGGTAGACAACCGACAGTGGAATACTTCGGTATGGTCTCAATTATTATTGAATATACTAATGCGTTTGTTCATGTAATGTTCAAGCAAGGAAAGTACGTAAGAAACGTACGAGCATCATACGGTAACATATTCCTAAACTATGACCTTGCTTTAATTGCATAAGTTTATGATGATGATGTGTATGATGATGATGCTTACGATGATAATTATGATAAGTAAGTTTATAATGATGATGTCATGATAATGATGATTTTGATAAGTAAGTTTATGATGATGTGATACGATGTTATGATGTGGTAAGATGCCACGGGGTAAGATGCCCATATGGTAAGAGGCCATACTCCTATATTATGATCATACTATGATTGCATAAGAATTTACGATGCCATGATGATATGTATAATGAATAAAAATGATAAGATGTTTAAAATGATGTTATGATAAGTAAGTTCACGATGAAGATGATTTTATAATGAATAAAGATGACAAGATACTTATGATGATGTTATGATAAATGAAGATGATATGACGTTCACGATGACGATTATGATAAGTAATGATGATGTTGATATGATGTTTATAAGGTGGTAAGATGTCATAGGGTAAGATACCCATATGCATGAATATGAACCGGGGAAAAAGAAAAGAAGTTAATGAATAACTAGCAAGCTTACTCAACTATGATTTCGTACATTTACTGTTATATCTATAAGATGATGATGTTTATATGATGATGATGCTACAAGATGATAATGTATGTTTAACTATGTTACTTAGAATGGTTGAATGTCCGGTGGTCATTATGGGCAAGCGAGGAAGGTCTTGCCGCTCACATAGCTGATGAGCGATGGGGTACATCCGCTATCAAGGTGTAGCGATGGGTATCATCCGCTGATGAGCGATGGGGTACATCCGCTATCAAGGTGTAGCGACGGGTATCATCCGCTGAGCGATGGGGTACATCCGCTATCAAGGTGTAGCGATGGGTATCATCCGCTAAATAAGAGATACATCCGCTATCAAGGCGTAGCGATGAGTATCATACGATGTGTTATGTCGAGCGAGGGGGCCAATTGTGCCGCTGTCATAATGGAACCCGGACAGTCCCATTTCTAATTAACATAGTTTGTTGTGAGTATATATGTGAATATGATGCGTATGATGATGTTTATGATGATAGGATGCCTCATTCCGCTATTTTACGATGACTCATTCTTTTATGAGGATTGACGATGATTGATGCCGCCGGATATGATGATAGCGATGCCTCATTCCGCTATTTTACGATGACTCACTCTTCTATGAGGATTGGCGATGGTTTATGCCGCCGGATATGTTAATAGCGATGCCCCATTCCGCTATTATGTGGATTTACGATGACTTATTCTTCTATGAGGATTGGCGATGATTAGTGCCACCAGATATGTTGATAGCGATGCCTCTTTCCGCTGTTATGTAGACAATGATTCAGGCTCAGGTGTATAGCGAGGTTTCATGCCACTTATTATATGACGAGGTATCATGCCGTCGATTCTATAGCGATGGATTGTGCCGCTATGTACTCAGCATAGGATTATGCCGCCTTCGAGCGATGAGTGCTGATTTCGCACTATTATCGAGCGACGGAGACAGGTATGCCGCTATCTTGTTAGCGATGAGGTATGAAATATTGCTATTCTATTAACTTTATTATAGCTGGCATGCGTTGTTATACATGTTTTATTATGATTATTTTACTAGCATGATGATGGATGACATATGTTGATGTACATGGACCGTCACGAGTTGACTGGGTTGTTTAGATGTCATTGTTGACATGTATCGTCACTAGTTGACGATACCTTAGATGCCATGAGTGGGCATGTGTCGTCACGGGGTGGCGATGACGATGGTTTAGGAGATGTCTTATTAGACATGCATCATCGTTACGATGATCAATGCGTTGAGTATACGCTTCCAGTTGTATGCCTTGGGTGCCAGTGTCGGGCACAAGGTGGTGTGTGCGGCACCGATTGACGTGACCCTTATACCGAGCGGGTTGCTCGAAGAATAGATGGACACGCTGTACATGTGATTGTACCGCAGGAATTGTTTGAGGCAATCATATTACGAGTGGTGATACCCTTGAGGTATGCTCGTTGGATTGGCTTTTTGGCCATGTTTTTGACGATAGGAGTAATCGTGGAGGAATTACTCGCTTTCTATTGATATGACATGTGGTAGACATGGTCACACCACCCATGAGGATGTAAGATGGGTCCTAAGGGAGTAGGATCAGGTTATGTTAAGTACATGGGGACATTGAAGTGTCCAGGGTATATCAGCATTGGAGGAATGTTGGGTAAAGACCCACTACTCTATTGATTGTTCTTCCCATGGTATGGTATGCCGTGTGGAAACGTCCATCTGATTGGTAGGTTTGAGGTGAACCTAGTGAGACAGCGATTAGTTTGTCTGCCGCGTGTGTGCAGCACCATGATGGGCTTGCTAGAGCCGTTATACTGCTCGTTGGAACCAAGTTTGGCAAATCGTAAGGTGATACGAAGTGGATTGTGGTGGACTCTGGTAGTCACCACGTCATTTGAAGTTGAGGTTGAGTATGCCTCACTGAAACGTATATATGTTTACGTTTAAATCTTGGGGAGACTTGTCTGGGACAGCTCATGATGTGAAGTACCAACGAGAGAGTCGTCAAGTCGTCGTTGATTCGATCTGAGAATCCATGTATTTGAGCTGCAATGATGCGACTGCTCCTTCGATAGAGGAGGTTTGAAAGTGGAAAACCAGGTTTGGTGTGTGTACACCGTGGAATACTAGTGTTTCCCTCGTAACGATGTATGTTGGACATCGTGAGTCATGATAAGAGATGTCAAGGAATGAAATCTACGATGGAATCAGGAACGATTCGAATCCTTACAGTTTCAGTTGACTAACTGCTTTTGGATTATTAGCGTTGAGCTGTGCTGACGCTCTTTGACGTTATGATGGATTTGGAAGTCTGTTCCACTCCAGAGTTTGACACGAGGTCAACGTTCTCACGGTTGATGTGTCATTCAGGATGCGTTCTTACTGGTTGTATTAGAACGAAGGATGACTGTCCGATCTACAGTCGTAAATATAGGTTGTTTTTCAGTCATGAGAGACTGACTTTTAGGATGACCCGCATCGAGGTACGTTTTGCCTCTTAAGTGATATGTTGGTTTTGGTAAGTCGCTCTGTTTCAGAGTTTGAAGAGAAGTAAGTATCCTCGCGTTTATTAATACGATTCTGATATGGTCAGGAATCGAGGTTATGGCTTCATGTTGTTGTGTAGCCTGGGTGTTACGTGATACACCAGTGCTAATTTCGAGGACGAAATTCTTTTAGTGGGGGATATTGTGATGACCAGGGATTATAGATGTTAATCCCGTAATGTTAATAATCCCTAAAGTGGTTTTACGTAGCGATTTGGAGTTTAATCGCGATGTTGGGCCTTCTGGGCTCGTTTATTTGGGTAGTTGGGATCGTTGGATCCAGAGGTTGAGATTGTATTCACATTACGGTGAAAAACCTAAGAGTTGGGTTTTTGATGTGTCTCGGGATCTCGGGTGCTATGTGAGCACCGGTAGAGGGTTTTGGAGTTAGAGAGAGAGTTTTTGAAAACAGATGATTTTTAAGGAATCACGATGTATTTGTGGGGTTATTAGTTTTTCGGGGTATTTTGCTATAAATACCAGTTGAACCCGAGATATTTCATTAAAATTTCATTTCAACCCCTTCATTTCCTCTCTCCTCTCCCGCGACCCTCTCCCGCTGCCAGCCCCTGCCCGCGCGCAAAAGCGCTTCGGCCGCCGCCGTCCCGCCGCCGATCGGCGCGTCCGACCTACCCACGGCTTCGTCTCGTCCATGCGCTCATTTCCCCTCCGGCAATTGAAAGTTTCATCGCGATTTGAGGTCGAATTTTGAGAAAGAGCGTCGATCCCCAAAAGTTAGGGTTCATCGGATTTCGTCCGATTTTGCTTCCGATTTCGTTGGGTAACGTTCCTTACCCCTTTTCCATGCTTATGATGTATTTTCCCTACCTATTGTGAATTATTGTGTTCGAGTTTTGAGGATTGAGTTCGAATTTGTGGAGGTTGGTTCGAATTTCATGATGTGTGGGGGATTTATATTCGATTTTGGGGATTGTTGGCATGAGGATGATAATTCTTGTTAGGATTCGATTTATTCATGTTTAAATGAATTATGATGCTTAAGTGGGATTGAATTAAGATGTTATGGTTCGATTTTGCCCTAATTGGTGAGGGTTGATTTCGAATTTGGGGATTTTGACTATGGGTTGATGATTCATGTTAAGGATCGTTCATTACATGTTTTAAATGATTTATGACGCTTGGTTGGGTTCGAATGGTGATGCTAGGGTTCGAACTATTGAAGATGTTCTTGAACAATTTTCGATATTATCGCATTCGTTTTCCCTCCCTGCATGTACCCTGCCCCGGGTCTTTTAAATGATTAATTGTCGTGTGTTGACAATATTTTGAGGGTTATGAATGTGCTTGAGCATGGGTTACATGTTCGTAAATAATTGTGAATTATTTATCGTTTTAGCACATCGTTCCTCGGGGCATGGAACTATGGCAAGGTTTGGCTCGGACTTCGAGGATTTAAGGTACGTTTAGCGTACGAGCATAGTTTAAATGATGTTTTACAAGTATGATGCATGATTTAAGATATATGATATGTTTTACTATGATGGTATCGGGACTTGGTTACGATATGTTGTTTCACATGGTGGAATGCTCAGTGCCGCTATGAAGCGAGCCAATGATGAGGTGTGGTTGCTACGGAGCAAACACCCATAGTATGACGTTACCTTGAAGTAAGAAATGAGAATGTGGTATTTGATTAGATATCTAGGATATCTGTATTTTATTCCCTATGGGTAATAATAGGAACAGAGACGTAGTTAATCAGAGAAGTGATTAACCAGTATCGGAAGTTAAGGAAATCTCAATATGATATCTAGAACTATGATCATTGCTAGATTAAGTAAGATGTTATGAAACGATGTTATGAAATGATGTTATGAAATGTTGCTAATCATTGCTAGATTAAGTAAGATGTTATGAAACGATGTTATGAAATGATGTTATGAAATGTTGCTAATCATTGCTAGATTAAGTAAGATGTTATGAAACGATGTTATGAAATGATGTTATGAAATGTTGCTAATTATTGCTAAATTAAGTAAGATGTTATGAAAAGATGTTATGAAAAGATGTTATGAAACGATGTTATGAAAAGATGTTATGAAAAGATGTTATGAAACGATGTTATGAAAAGATGTTATGAAATGATGTTATGGAATGTTGCTAATCATTGCTAGTTAAAGTAAGATGTTATGAAATGTTGTTAATTTGAAACTGGCTAGGGTTAACCAATATGATGATTAACTGCATATTCAGGATTTGATGATTTATCTGTTTTGAGAACAGGATTATTACAGGGGTACGCTATGATGAGGATGATACCATCCAGGAAGTATCACATATGTTCCACAATATTTACATTTTCGTAAATTATGTATTATGTCATTATGATTATGAAATTGTGGAATTGGTATGCTCACCCCGTTGGGGGCTGTCTCTGTTGGGGCGGGTGAACAGGTACATCGATGGCTTTGGAGATGAGCTCGAGCTGTTGATTGGATGTACTCTCAGGATCGTGGTACCAGGGCTTGATGGAGCACGGTATCGTATAGAGTACTTATATACCCATGAGGGTTATATACATATTCATGATGCTCGCATGTGAGCAAGATTACTTGTATATGCGTTGTATATAAAGGCATGAGCCTTCCTCTCTTTCATTATATGTTGCATGCAATTGTGGTAGAATTGCTAATGATATGAGAGTCGTTAGTGTGTTATGTGGGGGTTGAAACCCACTTTGGTTGTCATATGTGTGGTGTCTTCCCTGGCTGGGAATTTACTTGATATTGCTGTATTCTGATGAGTGTTATGTTTTCCCTGGCCGGGAATTATGTTATGCGTTGTGCTTTTATTTCGGGATAGCTCTATTTATGGGGAGACTCTGCCCAAATTTTTATAAAAGTCCACAATGTAAAAAGTGGTGTGATGGGCGAACCCTATGAGTCTGTTGTTGTTAGGATGATGAGCTTATAACACTGTATGTTAAAGAAAACTTTGTAATTGCCATTCAATGGTGAAGTATATTCTGGGTTTCCCGAATAATTTTATTGAAAGCATGTGCCACACATAATGATTAATACACTAATCAAGGGTTAAGTATAGGGTCCTTACAGTATTACACTTGTTCAATGATATGGCGGACTTCGATTACCACTGGCATTGTGATCCTTCCTTGCAAGGTTGGAGTCACCAATACCCACTAGAGCCTCACTACCCTAATGATACGCACCAAACCTTTGAGCATCACAGCGAGGAGAAAGATAGTTTTGTAGAAGGAACGGCTCAATCAGAGAATATGTTATTTAGACTCATGGCATCAAATGAGCAACGTTTAGAGAACCAGACCAATTATATACGTCATCTAGAGCAGCAATTTGCAATTCTAGTGGAAACCATCTCAATGAGCTGCCAAGAGGAGGAGACGAGATCTACAAATCAGGCCTGGTTACATGATGATGATCACTCAACCAATCAAATTTGGGGGAGTGATCCGACTCATGGGGAAGAATCAAGGGAAGTTGAGCCTATGGAAGTGATTGAGCCTACAGTGGAAAAGGCATCTGAGGAGATCCTATGGGACAACGAGCCAAGAGTGAAGTTGGATGATGAGATTTTCGAGAAATTTGATATCCACCCATCGATGAAGGCATGTTATGGGCCATATGTGGATACGTATTCCTCATCGATGCCACCAACTTCACCGCACTACGCCATCCATGAGATGAAGCCAATTCAAGAATCATTCTCCCATGCTCACTATGTCATGAAGAAAGTTGTTGGAGCAACGAGCTTACACCGTTACACTCTTGCCAAGCTTGAGGGCATACTATATGAAGACCCATTAGTAGTATCATACGATACTTACTATGGGCGGCAACCGCTCTTTGATGGTTGCTTCTGATGGTCAAGCCGACGACTAGAAATCAGCGCTTCTTGGGAGGCAACCCAAGCGTATCCTTTTGCATTTAGCTTTGTTTTATTTTCAATTTTGCATTTAGTTTGTTTTTCTCTCTTGTCGATTTTTTTTTCTAGCATCCTTCTTTGCGAGGTACTCAAGTGGAGCGATGAACCCCTACAGCAGTGGAGATTTCAAAAGCCAAACTTCCTCAATCCTCATGCAAGCGTCTTGATCAGGGGAGTTTACTTTTTCCTTTTTTTGATTCTTTTAAACATTGAGGACAATGTTTCAGTTAAGTTTGGGGGAGTGGTTTGCGTGTTTAACTTGTTTTATCCACTTGTTGTGTGTTTAATTGTCACTTGAATCGTCCTTGAGCACTATCAACAAAAAAAAAAAAAAAAAAAAATTAAAAATTTAGAAAATGAGTTATTCTTGAGAAATGATGAGTTGGATTTGCAACGGTAATACATGATGAAATTAATCCTCATCTAGATAGGAGTCATGGAAATGCTTAACTTGTTTGTATATATCCTTTGTTAACTACATGTCAAAACAGAGGAATATTTTGAGCACTTATTGAGTCATGATTGAGTGAAGTATGTATTGATTAAATTGAAAACTTGTGTTAACTATGATGAGTCTTGAGTATCTTAGATAACTTTACAGTTTAGTTGAAAGCACTTTGAGGCGAAATTTTTAATTAGGAACTAGACTTGGAGATGATTTAGGCGATCTTTGGACCGTTTGAGCCTTTCAAGCCTACCTGTTATATATTATATCCTTAGTGTCCCCTTTTGAGCCATATTGAAAAAGAATGGTATATGCATTGCATATGATTAGACCCCCATTCGACATTCTTGGAAACTCATTATACCCACCTTGGTTTGAGCCTAAAAGAAAATTTTTACCTACCCCTAGGAGAGTATAATGAATCTCATTCATTGCACAGAATTGTTATATGCAAACGAGTTCAAAAGGAACAAAAGAATGAGTAAAGAAAAAGAAAAGTTGTAGAGAAAAGCCTTGAAAAGAAAAATTCAAAATAAGACCCAAAGTGGCCAAGGCTAGAAAAAAGTTGAAGAGAAGCTCAAAAAAATAGTTGAACTGATTTTGTTATACTCTCTTCTTTGAATTCATCCTACCTTTTCTTTGAAGCCGACACCAAAAGGCCTAACGTTATAAGCTTTTAAGACCTTTTGATCCAAGTCTAGGGAACAATTACACTAGTGGAGAAGTGCTGGATAGTAAACTTGTAGAGTATTTCAAAGTAATCTTGACTAGGAGTTAATATGGCACATGTTAATTTTAAAGATATATATGTAACTCATGTTTGACAATAGCACACACGCACGTTCCGATGTTGCGATGTATTGTTTAGCTTAGGAGAAAATGCTTCGTGTTAAATGTTGATTGACTTCTATTACTGTGTAAGTAGGATTTCTGAGCTGTTACATATGTTGCAAAGATAATTCATGCTTAGTATCGAGTTTAACTTTTCTTTTGAGTTTATTGCTTGCTCGAGGACGATCAAGTCTAAGTTTGGGGGAGTTGATAGGCGTAGATTTTGAGTGATTTTAACTGTGATTTCTTCCCATTTTCTGTACTTTTTCCTGGATGATATTATGCTTTTTGGTGTTTATTCATGTGTTTCAGGAAATTTGATCAGAAGTGGAAGAAATGAGCTAATGAGAAGATAACGGGCGAAATCGAGGCGTAAAAGACAAGAAAATTAAGAAGGTGGATTTTTCAGATCTCGATCGATCGAGATTTATTCTCGATCGATCGAGCCAGCCAGTAGCAAGACTCAGAATTTTCGAAGGCCCGATCGATCGGTGGAAATTCCCGATCGATCGAGCGAGGCAGTAGCTTCAGCAACAATTTTTGAGAAATCTCGATCGATCGGTGGAAATTCCCGATCGATCGAGCGAGGCAGTAAGTTCCAAAAGCTGGCGTGAACAGTGTACCGATCGATCGGTGAAATTCTCGATCGATCGAGACGCGAGATCTGAAGATTTTATTTTCCTATTTTATCGAGATTTTTGGAGGGCTTTTTAAGGGGACTCTCTTCCACAGAATTGGAGACGAATTTTGAGAGAAAATATCAGACTTTTTAGGTCAAGAGCAGCCGCCCTAGCCGCCGCCCAACGCCGGAAGAAGGAGATCCAATCTCCGTTCTTCGTCCAAAGTCGAGCCTATCCGTTCCGGAGTGCAAGGAAGGAACAAGAGAAGAAATCACGATGCAACGCACGGATTCATCCATCGTTTATCGTATTTCTGAACTTAATTTATTTGATTTTCAATTTTCATTTGTTGTTTTTAAGGTCGAGAGACAAGAAAACTCATCTGTTATTGATTTGAATTAAAATTGGTTTATATTATTGAAGTTTTAGTTCGTTGTGTTTGATATTATTGATTCATTGATATTTGAGCGCATTGATATTTATTGTTCCTAAATTAATTACATGTGTAGATCAGAGTCTAGCTAGCTTTGATTGAATTTGAGGGTTACAGCCGAGATCGAGAGATAACGCTGTAACACGCTCCATTAATTTATGATGTATGTTACGATTGAGATCGAGAGATGATATCGCATACGTGAGAACTTGAAATCGAAAGATTTAGAGTTAATAGGTTTTGATAATTTAAGCAACTTTGAATTAGTAAATAGGTGCACGAGAGTGACTTGTTCTAATTTATTGTTAGTTTCGTTACAGCTCGAGAGAGTGTATCGAATAATCATAAAAACCTTTTGTGATGTCCGGGAATTAATGGTGTTAATCCCGGTGTAGTATTAATCCTGGATGGATTTTTTTTAATTGTAAGCAATTAGGAATTAATTGCGGTTTGGGTCTCCCGAGGTTGTTAGATTGGGCATTTGTGATCGTTGGATCCAAAGGTTGAGATTGTATTCTCATTTTGGTGGAAAGCCTATGATTTGGGTTTTTAGTGGGACTTGGAGTCCGGGGTGCCTTGTGTTGGGGCCAGTCTGGGGATTTGATGTTGGAGGGTGAGTTTTTGAAAACAGATGATTTTTAATGAATCATGATGTATTTGCGGAGGTTTTGGTGTGTTGGGGTATTTTGCTATATATACCCGTTGGACTCGGGATTCCGTCATTTGGAATCCATTTCTCTCCTCTCCTCCCCCTCTCACGCCACCTTCGCCCCAAACCCTTCCCCTTCCCTTTGGTTGAAGCAAAATCGTTAGAACTCGATTATGGGGGCCGGATTTCTTGAAGAAAGATAGGCATGGGACTCAAGGAAGGTTTGGCTTGGACTACGGAGACTTAAGGTACGTGGGACGTACGAGCATAACCTATTATAGTATTGCAACTGTAATATGCATGGTTTGTGATAATGGTATTAAATGGGCATTGGAATACATGGTGTATGGTAATGGTATTATATGGACATTGCAATATCTGGCATGTGGTAAGTATTGAAATGCATGGTGCATTATATTTACTTCAAATGGATAATGATATGCATGGTATATGGTAACTGTGATAAATAGACATACATTGGAAATCATAGGGTGCCGCTTTAGAGCGAGCAACGATTGGGTGTTGTCGCCGTTGAGCACTACCGGTTATGACGCCGCTATTGTTGAGCGTGCGCTGGGTTAAGAATGCCGCTATTGTGGAGCGAGCAATGTTACGGGAACATGGAATCCTTGGTTAAATATATGTGAAATCTATGGCCTATGTATAATGATTTTACATATTGATTATGGAGCTGACATGATAGAACTGTATTAGTTAATCTATATGGTGATTAACTGGCTTTGGGAATTTGATGAGTTTGGTTATTTTGAGAACAGGGACAATGCATGGGATCCCGGATGAGGGTATTGCCATCCAGGGAGTATCATTTAAATTATGGCATTTACATTCTGTAAATTATGAATTGCAATATTATTATTTTGTGATTGGTGGTATTGGTATGCTCACCCCGTGTGGGGGCTGTCTCTGTTGGGGCAGGTAACACAGGTGTAGCGGCTTTGGAGTCGAGCTCGGGCTTTTGGTTAGAGGTACTTCCAGGATCGAGGTACCAGAGCTGGTTGGATGGACGCTCAGATCCAGTGTTGAGATCGAGTTGTGCTTGGAAGGTGCTTCCAGGATAGAAGTACCAGTAGCGGTATCCGGTATAGTGTTTTATGCATCAAATACACGTTTATTCATTGAGTACACCTTACGTGTATATGGGATGTATAAATGGGCTATGGCCTCTTTCTGTTCATTATGGTTGCATGCAATTAATTATGGAAATTGCTAAATGAACTAAGAGCATATTAGTGTATTATGTGGGTGCATGTTATGTGAATAATAATGGTAGGGGGAATTTGAATATTGGGAATTGAATGCAAGAAATTTTCTGGGTAGCATACGGTGTTGCACTTGCATAGGGTTTTTCCCCTGATGGTATGAGTATATGCACTCATGGTATGGCTTAATGCACTAATTACGGGTTAAGGGCACGGGGGTCCTTACATTAGTGGTATCAGAGCAGTGGTTAGCTCTTTGGGGCTGTTGAGGGCCTAGGAACATGTTATTGGGAATGAGAAGCACATACTTATGCATGATTGCTTATGTGCGTTTATGATATGTGTTCATCATTGGCATATGTGTTGCTAACCATGGTGGTTGCAGGGTCTTATGAGACATGGACTATGCATTACGGTTGCATAGGTATACATCGGAGTGATGATTTTAATGCTTTGCCGCTACATGTTGGAGCGAGGTGCATTAAAATACACTCATGGCGATGTTTATGGGAATACGGATTATGCATTACGGTTGCATGCACGTCGAAGCGATGATGCCGCTGTCGTGTCGAAGCGATGGTAAATGCCGCTGTCACGTCGAAGCGATGATGCCGCTGTCGTGCCGAAACAATTATTGAAATACGGGTTATGCATTACGGTTGCATGCATGGCGTAGCGATATGAATACTTGCCGCTGTCGTATTATAGCGATGAAGAATATTTGCCGCAAATATGTCGAAGCGAAGGAAAAATGCCGCTGTCATATTATTATTGCGAGGGATATTATGCCGCTAATACGTCGAAGCGAAGGGTATTTCCGCTGTCATGCCGGAATGATGGTAAATGCCGCTGTCGTGTCGAAGCAATGGTAAATGCCGCTGTCACGTCGAAGCGATGGTACCACCGTCATGTCGAAACGATGATGCCGCTGTCGTGTCGAAGCGATGATACATGCCGCTGTCACGTCGAAGCGATGATGCCGTTGTCATGACGTAGCGATGTGATCGGGAACAAAGTACTACATGAGTGTGAGTACCTCTTGAGTCCGCGATTAGCCGGGTATTTTATTGGCGATGGTTACGCCGGGTATTTTATTGGCGATGGTTACGCCGGGTATTTTATTGGCGATGGTTACGCCGGGTATTTTGTTGGCGATGGTTACGCCGGGTATTTTATTGGCGACGGTTACGCCGGGTATTCTATTGGCGATGGTTTATACCGCCGGATATCTATAGCGACATTTTATGCCGCTGACTCCATGGCGAGGGATCATGCCGCTGATTCGATAGCGATGGATTATACCGCTATGTGTGTAGCACTGGATTATGCCGCCTACGAGCGATGGGTGCTGCTTATGTACCGCTGGTGGACGATGGATACAGGTATTCCGCTATCTCGATAGCGATGAGGTATGGCATATTACTTTTGTTATCAGTATGGTGATTATGGTGTATTATTATTTACCGTCATGTGTTTGACGATGAGATTATGGATGTCGTGTATCGACAGGTACCGTCATATGTTCGACGATGTTATTTGGGATAACTATGTGGACGCTTGGCGTCATTTTGGTGATTTATGCATTCATGTTTATGTATATGGTTGTATGGTTTGAGTGCCGATGGTGGGCACATGGTAGGGTCTGGGTATTTAGTTGACGAGACCTTTTGCCGAGCAGGTTTGCTCGATGGATCATTGATGCATTGTACCGGTGAGAGTACGCATCGTATTATGGAGGTATATTATTGACGAGCAATGATACCCTTGGGTATGCTCGCTGGGATGGCTAAGGCCAAGTGAATGGTGGTAAGAGTAGTCATTGAGGAAACTACTCGCTTGTTATTG
The DNA here is from genome assembly GCA_907163345.1 of Haberlea rhodopensis. Taxonomy (NCBI): domain Eukaryota; kingdom Viridiplantae; phylum Streptophyta; class Magnoliopsida; order Lamiales; family Gesneriaceae; genus Haberlea; species Haberlea rhodopensis. The sequence goes on from CAJQUN010000306.1 coordinate 366,541, forward strand.
TGATGAGGAGTAAACATGGTTACACCCACCCTAAGGGCGTGGAAGAAGTCCTAATGGATTAGGATTGCATGATAATTGAGCGTGGACGCCGGGTTGTCCAGTGTGCTTTGGTGTTTTAGAGATATGTTGGGCAATGACCCACAACTCTAATGGTTTGGGCGGTATGGTATACCGGGATGGAATGTGTGTCGCGTTAATAGGTTGGTATAAGCCTATGGGACCAGCGAATCACTAGCCAGGTATTGTTGCAGTGCTTTAGTGTGCTTGTGGTAGCTATTATAATGCTCGTTGGATTCGAGTTTGGTGAATCGTATGGTGATACGATGAGGGTTATGGTAGACTCTTGTAGTCTCTATGTGGCATGGTGTTTGAGGTAGGGAATACCTCACGGGGACGTTATACGTCATTGTTTTGAGGGACTTGTGCTGGGACAGCTCAAGTTTGTTGGTATTACCAACGTGAGTGTCAACAAGTCGTGGTTAGCTCTAGTTGAGCATCCTTGCATATGGCATGCAATGGGAGTCACAATGGTTTGTGAGATATAGTTAGTGGGGTGACACTACTATATTGATTTTTTTTATCTCTTGGAGAGATTTGGATTGTACTGTCTTGGAGACAGCTTGCATCGGTCGTGGTTTGATTGTAAGTCAGCCATGGTAAGCATTACTGATGTTGGACCGAGTAATGGATTTCTTACCTCGGTGAGACGTTTGAGGAGACGTCTTCGGGGAGATGCTCGATTTTGGAGTACTATGGTATTAGTACAGAGCATCGTTGGAAGGTGTATACATGGCGTATACGGATTTTTGGATTGGGTAATGGTAGTATTGATGCACTACTCTAACCAATTGTATATTTCTGGGTTCCGGGATATGTTTTGGTATTAATATACCAGGTTTTCCGAACGGTAATTCGAGGATTGGAGGATCATGGATTCATGACTTCTTCCTTGAGAGGAAGACGGTATTGTGATTCCTACCGGTTGAATCTTTTGGGGAGATTCGTTATTTTGGTTCGTGTGGTGGTGATGTTGAAATCACACCCTTTGGTTTTGGTTTGTCAACCATCATTCTCCGTGGGGCGAGAATAATCGGGGTTTGACAGTTGGTTTTGGGATTTGGGTGTGATTGGAGATACCCGAGTCTATTGCATTGTGTATGCATGTTGTGATTGGTGTTTGGGCATGTATGCCGTGAGTGTATACGAATGCCAATGTTATTTTGTTCATTGTTGAACGTCGAGTTGTATGCTTGGTTTGGTGAATCTCCGGTGTGAGATTGTGGGACCTCGAGATCGGTAATCTCGCTGGCACGATGCATTCTGATGAATGATCGTGAGGGTTGTTTGACTTCCCCGGAGGAGGGATTGTTGTGTTTTGAAACCATGGTAGTTCTTGCTGGTTAATTCGATAGCCTCCCTGTTTTAGGATTGTAAAATCCCAGGATAGACAAGGGGTGGCCAGGACTCGGATTTGTTTGGTGTCGTGGTTGACACGCATGGCGGGGATGCAAGTGATTGTTTTGCGTGACCTCTGTGGAACTTGAGACTTTGTGGAGTCTTGAGGGTGTGTCGGGACCAAGATATGATTTCTTGGAACACACCGGTGTAAACATCCTCGGTGATGTGTTTTGTGTGGATCAGTGACCGTGGGTAACCCGGTCCGGGTTGCAAGTGGTGCAACTACTCCTTTGGAGGAGATGGGCTGGGAAGCGGAACCGGATTTTCTGTGAGTATACTGTCGTATGCTAGTAGTCCTCATCATAACGATGCGTGTTAAGCATCGTGGACAAGTAATGGAGATATCATGGAGAGATATCTATGTCGAGATTAATGAAGGTTTGGTTGAGTTTCAGTCATGGTGGACTGACTTCTGGGACGATTCACGTCGAGGTATGTTGTTATCTTTCGGGTTGTATTGGTTTTGGCGGTTGCTCTATTTTAGGTCTTAGTGCGAGACTGGTATTCTCGCAGTTGTTAATTCGATTCTAAGGTGGTTCAGAATCGGGGTCTTGGCTTTGTTTTGTTTGTGTAGTCCTGGTGTTACGTGGAGTACACCGGTGCAATTTCGGGGACGAAATTTTATTAGTAGGGGATAATTGTGATGTCCGGGAATTAATGGTGTTAATCCCGGTGTAGTATTAATCCTGGATGGATTTTTTTTAATTGTAAGCAATTAGGAATTAATTGCGGTTTGGGTCTCCCGAGGTTGTTAGATTGGGCATTTGTGATCGTTGGATCCAAAGGTTGAGATTGTATTCTCATTTTGGTGGAAAGCCTATGATTTGGGTTTTTAGTGGGACTTGGAGTCCGGGGTGCCTTGTGTTGGGGCCAGTCTGGGGATTTGATGTTGGAGGGTGAGGTTTTGCAAACAGATGATTTTTAATGAATCATGATGTATTTGCGGAGGTTTTGGTGTGTTGGGGTATTTTGCTATATATACCCGTTGGACTCGGGATTCCGTCATTTGGAATCCATTTCTCTCCTCTCCTCCCCCTCTCACGCCACCTTCGCCCCAAACCCTTCCCCTTCCCTTTGGTTGAAGCAAAATCGTTAGAACTCGATTATGGGGGCCGGATTTCTTGAAGAAAGATAGGCATGGGACTCAAGGAAGGTTTGGCTTGGACTACGGAGACTTAAGGTACGTGGGACGTACGAGCATAACCTATTATAGTATTGCAACTGTAATATGCATGGTTTGTGATAATGGTATTAAATGGGCATTGGAATACATGGTGTATGGTAATGGTATTATATGGACATTGCAATATCTGGCATGTGGTAAGTATTGAAATGCATGGTGCATTATATTTACTTCAAATGGATAATGATATGCATGGTATATGGTAACTGTGATAAATAGACATACATTGGAAATCATAGGGTGCCGCTTTAGAGCGAGCAACGATTGGGTGTTGTCGCCGTTGAGCACTACCGGTTATGACGCCGCTATTGTTGAGCGTGCGCTGGGTTAAGAATGCCGCTATTGTGGAGCGAGCAATGTTACGGGAACATGGAATCCTTGGTTAAATATATGTGAAATCTATGGCCTATGTATAATGATTTTACATATTGATTATGGAGCTGACATGATAGAACTGTATTAGTTAATCTATATGGTGATTAACTGGCTTTGGGAATTTGATGAGTTTGGTTATTTTGAGAACAGGGACAATGCATGGGATCCCGGATGAGGGTATTGCCATCCAGGGAGTATCATTTAAATTATGGCATTTACATTCTGTAAATTATGAATTGCAATATTATTATTTTGTGATTGGTGGTATTGGTATGCTCACCCCGTGTGGGGGCTGTCTCTGTTGGGGCAGGTAACACAGGTGTAGCGGCTTTGGAGTCGAGCTCGGGCTTTTGGTTAGAGGTACTTCCAGGATCGAGGTACCAGAGCTGGTTGGATGGACGCTCAGATCCAGTGTTGAGATCGAGTTGTGCTTGGAAGGTGCTTCCAGGATAGAAGTACCAGTAGCGGTATCCGGTATAGTGTTTTATGCATCAAATACACGTTTATTCATTGAGTACACCTTACGTGTATATGGGATGTATAAATGGGCTATGGCCTCTTTCTGTTCATTATGGTTGCATGCAATTAATTATGGAAATTGCTAAATGAACTAAGAGCATATTAGTGTATTATGTGGGTGCATGTTATGTGAATAATAATGGTAGGGGGAATTTGAATATTGGGAATTGAATGCAAGAAATTTTCTGGGTAGCATACGGTGTTGCACTTGCATAGGGTTTTTCCCCTGATGGTATGAGTATATGCACTCATGGTATGGCTTAATGCACTAATTACGGGTTAAGGGCACGGGGGTCCTTACACCTTTCACCTTTAAAATCAATTGGTTAATAAAGTGAGAATTCCATTGAATCATTAGAGATAACAAAATTGAACGACGAACTTGGTAATTTTCTCGAGTCACTTACCTTTGCATTTCCGGAACCATTCTAGTCATTATTTCTCGTTTAATTTTGTTCTTTAGTTTAATTTAGTGTTAGTTTATCAAACTCCTTTAATCGTAGGCTAAATATAATTTGATTGATCTTATTTGGTACTTATACGTTAGTCCCTGTGGATTCGACAACCTTTACTTAATTTTCACTATACTAAAACTTGACACCGTGCACTTGCGGTAGAATCGCTTCAACCCATACACTGAAAAATAATTGTTTAAAAATAAAAGCGTTCACCTTGACGAGAAGAGAGGTATGGATCCTCCTCCTGTGCATACTGTTCATACTATTGCTGCTTTATCTACTCATGATACTGCTGACCCTCTTATTTCTCACTTGCAGGATCGTACCGTTGGAAAGAAGCACCCTCCGGATCGACCATGTCAATCACATGCCGAAGGAGTAAGGACTGAGGACGACCACTCAAAGACCAACAAACCTAAATACCGACGAGTGAAGAAGATATTGAGGTGGTTAAGGAAGGATAAAGCAACACTGCATCAACCACCTTGATAGAGTAGTAGCGTCGGGCCACCGACGTTAAACAGAGGCGCTGCTTGGGAGGCAACCCAAGGGGAGTTAGTTTCCCTTTTACCCTTTTATTTTATTGCTTTTTAGTTGAACTTTTCTTTTCTCTTGTCTTTTTGCCTTACATTGGGGACAATGTAAGATTTAAGTATGGGGGAGGGATTAGTAGTGTGTTATTGTTTTTCTTATTGCAAAAATACAAAAAAAAACGAAAAATTTAAAATTTTGAGCTCATAGTTAGTAATGAACACATGCTTAGAATCACTAGCCCATGATGAAACCTAATTGATATCATGCATGCTTTTGAACATAGGTGAATTGTTAACCTTGGAACACTTTGAACTCTAATGCAAAGTGTACTTTAACTTAGTAAGTTGAATAATTTGAGCACATTATTGTCATGGCTTGTGAAGTGTGCATAGCTTAGTGAAGATTGTGTGAACTTTGTAATGGTCTTAAGAAGTCTCTAATACATGCTAGAACTTAACTACATGCTCTTTGAGGCGTATGTCTAGACTACTTGCAAACATGAAAGTGATATAGGCAATCTTTGATGCGTTTGTGCCTTTCAAGCCTACCATGTAAACAAAATCAATCTCTAGTACCCTTTTTGAGCCTTAAATGTAAAAGAATGGTAGTATGCTAAGCATACTAAAGACCCCCATTCAACATTTCTTGACTAGCTTATCATCCTACCCTTTCTTGCCTAAATGTGATTTTAATCCATACCTTTTAAGGGAGTATGATGTATTTCATTCAAATGCACTTGGGAATCATTGAAGTATATTTGTGAGCTTAATTGTCAAAAGAATGGAATATATGAAAGAAAAAGGGATGCCTTGAAAAAAATAGATAAAAATATGACTCCAAGGGGAGCCAAGGCACAAAAGAAGCAAAGTGTTGAAATAAACCTTGTGAAAAAGAACAAAGTTGAAAAATTCATACAAGAAGAGAAGCTTTTAGTGTGCATTTAATCACTCTCTTGTTTGAATATCCTTACCCTTTCTTTCATAAGCCAATACCTAGGCCAAGCTACAAGCTAATAAAGATCTACTTGATTTATGTTTGCAAAGTAGCTAAGATAGTGGAGAAGAGTGTGCAAGTGAGCTTATATTGGTGTTAGTGTATGACTTGAACTATTATAGCTTTGCATATTTTGGATCTATAATTTGTACACAACACTTGTTTATGACCACACACACACGTTCACTACTTCGTTGGGTACGAAATGTTTAGGGATTGAACTTGTTCCACTGTTAACTTTTCACCGCCGTTCATTATTATGCATGTTAAAATTGTTGAGTCATTAAAGTGAGGACAAGTTGCTTTGTTATGAACCTATGAGCCAACCAAAAATATTGTAGTTTTATTTGTTTACTCGAGGTCGAGTAAAAAGTAAGTATGGGGGAGTTTGATGTGACTAGAAATAGACACATCTTTAGTGCTTAATTGTCTACGATTTGGTAGGTATTGATATATAATTTGATACGTATGCTACCTAATCGTATATTTGTGTAATTGTAGGTACAATCGAAGAAAACGAGCTAAAAACGATGTGTAAAGACCATGGAGAGACATGGACATGACAAGGACTCAAAGTTGATCAAGAAAAGGGCAAAAATGTAATTTTGAAGGAGGAGATCGATTGCCACGAAGAGGAGATCGATCGCCTATGGACAGAAACATTTGCATCAAAATTTACGGGTCAGCGATCGATCGCGAAGAAGTGGCAATCGATAGCCAAAGTCTACTGGAGCTCGGCGATCGATCGCCACTTTATAGCGATCGATCGCCTCAAGAAATTCGCTGAAAAATAAAAGCCTCGCGATCGATCGCCACACATCAGGCGATCGATCGCCGAAGTGTCCGGAAATTTGGAAATTGAGTCTTTTACCATGTTTAAAAGATTGTATCCCATATTTATCACTCCCATACCCTAAAACTCGAGGACAAGCCTCATTAGCAGCAGTTTTTGATAGTTTTTCATACCTTAGAATATTTTTGGAGATTTTAGATTAATTTGCTTTCAAGTTTTCTTCAAGAACAACGAAGAACGGAACCGGAATCGACAAGCCGGAATCGTGATTTATATTAGTAATTTCTTTTCCTTTATTTATTTAATGTTTTCCATTGAATTTTTATTGATTTTAGATTTAATTATGCTAGGCTAAAACCCTTTGATTCTTGGTTGAAGGGATACCTACTTTTGGATTCAAATCTTTTATGAGAATTTGGTTTGATTGTTGAATTAGATTTCAATTTCAATTTGTTTCTCAAATTTCGAATTCCATGATTGTTGTGTTTGTGTATTAGACCGATCACCTAATATTCAGATGCATAATCGATAGTTTGTTAAGAAACAACTAAGATCAATAATTAACCGGCTGTAGGTGTTGTTGAATTCTTAGGAGAAACGGTTGAGTAATCAATTTTAACGGCTGTAGTTTTCATTGATTAGATTTATCAAACTCATTAGTTTTGAAAACTATCATTGATTTAATCATTAACGGCTGTAGTGGTGATTATAGATTTGGTAAGGGTTGAATTGAATGCTGTTTTCTCTTTGACTATGAATAAGATGAGTAGGATTGAATTTCCAATCGATAGATAATTGAAAGAATTCGAATGTTTTGATTTGATGACTAAAAGATAATTTTCCAAAAGTACGGTTACCTGGAAACCAAGAATCTCTTCACTCTCATAAGTTTAAATCATCTTAGTTAATCTCGTTAATTAGTTTAATTTTAGAATTTGCTTAGTAGTAATCATTCATCCTAAAACCCCCTTGTTACTATTCGTTTTTGGCACGAAATAAATTTACCTTCCCTGTGAGATCGATCCCTACTTCCACTACTACATATTTTTGCTATTAACTGAAGAAGGGTTAATTTGGGCGTACACGATAAACGCTACCAATATTCAACTCTGCCATAGTGAATAAGAACTTAGGCTCTTATGGTCCGTAAAGATGGTAAATGAAGTACCATAAATATAATGCCGCCAAATCTTCAAGGCGAAGATAATAGCCGCCAGCTCCAAGTCATGAACTGGGTATCTGGTCTCATGAGGCTTCAACTGCCTCGAAGCATAAGCCACCACGTGCTTATCTTGCATCAACACACAGCCCAAACCTTGCAGTGATGCATCCGTATACAAGGTAAAACTCTTATTCTCAGACGGAATCACCAACACAGGCGCTGTAGTCAAGCGACGCTTCAGTTCTTGGAAACTTTCCTCACAAGCCTCAGAACAATAGAAAGAAACTCCTTTCTGAGTCAGCTGTGTCAGGGGTTTGGTGATTTTTGAAAAACCCTCGACAAAACGTCGGTAATACCCTGCCAAACCGAGAAAACTCCGTATCTCCGGTACAGAAGTGGGTGCAGCCCACTCCATCGCAGCCTCAATCTTCCTGGGATCCACAGATATCCCACTGCTAGATATAACATGGCCTAAGAATACCACGCTGCTCAACCAGAACTCGCACTTGTTGAGCTTTGCATATAGCTGATGATCCCTAAGGATCTGGAGTACTGCCCTCAAGTGCTCCGCGTGTTCTTCTTCGGTCTGAGAGTAAATAAGTATATCGTCAATGAAGACTATGACGAATTGATCCAAATATGGCTGGAACACCCTGTTCATCAGACTCATGAAGACAGCTGGGGCATTTGTCACCCCAAAAGGCATGACTAAGAATTCATAGTGCCCAGGGCGATACGCTAGGGCGTATGTAGCCCTTATCAAGGAGCTCTTGCAACTGAGTCTTTAACTCCCTTAGCTCTGCTGGTGCCATCCTATATGGGGCACGAGAAATGGCAGACGTCCCTGGTAGTAACTCAATCCCAAACTCGACCTCTCTCGTCGGTGGGAATCCGGGAATCTCCTCCGGAAAGACATCAGGAAACTCCGTCACTACGGGCACATCCTCGACTTTCAAGTCTCCCTTCTTTCCAGTAATATCAACAGCATAGATAAGATATCCGGTATGGTCTCGTTCCAATAACTGTGCCATCTTGACAGCAGATATCAACGAAATCTTTGGACGAGAACCATCCCCATAGAATGTCCACTGGACTCCCAAATTAGATCTGAACCGGACAGTCCTCTGTCTGCAGTCCACAACTGCCTGATACTTGTTCAGCACATCGATGCCCACAATGCAATCGAAGTCTGACATTCCCAGCACAATCAAATCCGACCTTAACTCGTTATCCTCAAAATAAATGAGGCCATCAAAAACAATCTGATCTTAGTCAAACTTCTTCCAGCGGGTGTCGAGACCATAAGAGGCATGGGGGACGGAGAAGTGCATATGTGGTGCCTTTCCACAAAGCTCGTCGACACAAAAGAGTGTGACGCACCTGTGTCTATCAATATAAAAGCAGGGTGCGTAAATAAAAGGCACGTACCCGCTATAACCTCCTCCGGAGCCGCTGTAGCCTGCTCCCTCGTCAAAGCGTAAACCTGCCCCTGAGGTGGCCCCATGGGCTGACCTCCATACTGTCTCGGTGCAATAGGTGGTCTGTGCTGTGCTGCTCTGTCCGCAGGCCTCCCCGCAGAGTTCTGCTGTCTTCCCCTGTTGGGACACTGCCGAGCAAAGTGGCCTCTGTCGCCACAAACATAGCATCCTACGCAGTCTTTTGCTAAATGGGGTTTCCCACAAAGAGTGCACTAAACCCTTCCAGATCTGTCTCCCTGAGGCTGTCCTCTTCCCGTAGGGGCGTCATTCCTACGATTCCCCTTCCAACGATTCTCGGGCCTCTTGCCACTGAATCTCGACGCTGAAGTATTCCCCCTAGGCTTAAACTGATCACCCCTGGGCTTCAAATTGTCAGAAGTAGATTTCTGAGGGGGTGCTGGAGGTGGCACGGCATCAGAGTATGCTCCAACTCCTAGTTCGGCTAGCTCAGCCCGTGAAAGCGCATCGTCAAAATAGGCAGGGTCATAAGTGACGACCCTGTCATATAGCTCAGGCCTCAAGCCTTTCCTAAAATTCCTCATCTTAGCCTGGGTGTTCGCAGCAATGTGGGGCACATAACGGAGTAAAGAACAGTAATGTAGAGCATAGTCTGATACACGCATGGTACCTTGCCTTAAGTTGGTAAACTCATCCTCTTTAGCCTGTCTCGCAGCAGTTGAGAAATAGCGGGTCAGAAACCGAGTCCTGAACAGTTTCCAATTGATTTCCTGACCCTGAGCCTCTTGCTCTATCACTGTGGTCTTCCACCACATCAGTGCCTTCTTAGCCAGCTGAAATTCTGCTAATCTGATCCACGCCATCTTTGCACAAGGCGCTGCCACAAATATTTGCTCTATCCTCTCTAGCCACTCCTCGGCCACTTCCCCGGGTTCCAATCCTTCGAACATCGGAGGTCGGTATGTCAAAAACTGAGACAAACTCAACTCCCCGGGTAATAATTGCTGTTCAGAGGGCTCTTCCCCTAAGGCTGGCGGTGGTAGTGGATTCGTACGCCCAGCACTTGCATTGACGCTTATCGCATCACCTACTTCGTCGTTTGCTGCCATGCTGCAACACAAGGGTCAATAACAATACCAAAAGCAGTTCATAAAGTACATCGTTAGATAATTAAACATGTTAGTATAACATCTTCTTGTGATGACCAGGGATTATAGGTGTTAATCCCGGAGTATTAATAATCCCTAAAGTGGTTTTACGTGGCGATTTGAAATTTAAGAGAGGTGTTGGGCCTTCTGGGCTCGTTTATTTGGGCAGTTGGGATCGTTGGACCCAGAGGTTGAGATTGTATTCACATTACGGTGTAAAACCTAAGAGTTGGGTTTTTGGTGTGTCTCGGGATCTCGGGTGTTGTGTGAGCACCGGTAGGGGGTTTTGGAGTTAGAGAGAGAGTTTTTGAAAACAGATGATTTTTAAGGAATCATGATGTATTTGTGGGGCTATTATTTTTTCGGAGTATTTTTGCTATAAATAGCAGTTGAACCCGAAATTTTATGAAAATTATCATTTCAGCCCCAAATCTTTTCCCTCTCCTCCCCTGCGCGCGATTCCCGCTGCTACAGCGCTCCCGCCGCTTCAAGCGGTGCGCCCGCCGCCGTCCGGCCGCCGATCGGCGCGTGCGACCTACCCACGGCTTCGTCTCGACGAGGCGCTTCTTTCCCCTCCGGCAATTGAAGATTTCGTCGCGTCTTGGAGTCGAATTTGGCTGGAATGCGTCGATCCCCAAAAGTTAGGGTTCATCGGATTTCGTCCGATTTTGCTTCCGATTTTCGTTGGGTAACCTCCCTAACCCCTTGTTCGTCTTTTTCATGTATTTCCATGCCTTTATTGTTTCGAAATTCCCCAATTTCGTAGGGTTTAATTTTCGAATTATTGGGGGTTTTTGGCAAAGGTGATGATTCTTGCCATTGATGGTTTAATTCACATCTTAGGTGTATTATGATGCTTAAGTGGGATCGAATTAAGATGTTATGGTTCGAATTTGAAGAATTGTTAGGGTTCGAATTTAAAGGCTTGTGTGGGTTCGATTTTTAAGGGGGTTGAGTTCGAAAATGGGGTGTTTTTGTCAAGGGATGTTGATTCTTGCTTGAATAGCTTAATTGGCATTTTAGATAAATTATGGTATTTTTTTGGGTTCGAAATTGTGAGATTAAGGTTCGATTGTTGTAGGGCATTCTTGAACAAATTTCGATTGTCTCATTTATTTCCTTCCCTGCATGTACCCTGCCCCGGGTCTTTTAAGAGGATAATTGTCGTGTATTGACAATGTTGTGAGGGATATGAGTGTGCTTGAGCATAGGTTACATGTTCGTAAATAATTGTGAATTATTTATCGTGTTAGCACATCATTCCTCGGGGCATGGAACTCGAGCAAGGCTTGGCTCGGACTTCGGAGATTTAAGGTACGTGCGACGTACGAGCATTACTATATATATGTGAAATGCATAAGGTATTTTTGATTGCATTGAATGTTTTGCGTATGGTTATACATATATGTTGATATAGCCAAGGAATGACCCAAATCTTGATATCGCCGCTTGTAGCGTGCGTGACACTAGAGTAGGATGACTCTTGCATGATATATGGGGTACTGGGTTTATTTGACTATATTAGGGCATTTGAGATGCCTGGGAATGATCGTAAAATCATGTATTCTTCGTAAGACATTTGAGATGTCTAAGTTCGTAGAATCGTGTATTCATTATGAGACATTTGAGATGTCTAGGTTCATAGACTCATGTTTTCATTATAAGACATATGAGATGTCTAAGTATAATGGAAAGCAAGGTTATGAAATCAATATTAGATATTGATATATCTATTTTTGCATGTATATGAACTTGGAATCATTCATTATTGATATTGTAAATCAGGCATGCGATGTGTAAATCAATGTGTTGATTTACTGATTTATGAGATTTGATGAGTTTGATGTTGTGAGAACAGGGACAGTACACGGAATCCCGGATGAGGATGTTGCCATCCAGGGAGTATCATTTAAATTCATTAGTATTTACTTGTGTTGTAAATTATGAATTTCATTATTATGATTATGGGATTTTGTGTATTGGTATGCTCACCCCGTTGGGGGCTGTCTCTGTTGGGACAGGTGGACAGGTACATCGATGGCTATGGAGCTGAGCTCGAGCTGTTGATTTGAGGTACTCCCAGGATCGTGGTACCAGGGCTTGATGGAGCACGGTATCGTATAGAGTACCTATATATACACCTGAGGATTTATACATATTCATGATGCTCGCATGTGAGCACGATTATACTTGTATATGGATTGTATATAAAGGCATGAGCCTTTCTCTCTTTCATTTAAGGTTGCATGCAATTAGGTTGAATTGCTAGAATGATATGAGAGTCATTGGTGTATTATGTGGGTGTTGGAACCCACTTTTGTTGACATATGTGTGGTGTCTTCCCTGGCTGGGAATCTACTTGTATTACTGCTTTCTGTTGAGTATTATGTGTTCCCTGGCCGGGAATTTTGTTATGTGTTGTACTCTTTTTTTTGGGATAGCTCTATTTATGGGGAGACTCTGCCCAAATTTTTATAAAAGTTTACAATGTGAAAAGTGGCACCAAGGGGTTGGTAAAGGGCAAACATATGAGTCTTTCATTGACAGGCAATGATTAAGTATCATCAGAGCTTCCCGATTGACATTCTATAGAAAGCATGTACCACACATAGTGGTTAATACACTAATCAAGGTTTAAGGGCTTGGGGTCCTTACATTAGTGGTATCAGAGCCAGGTTGCTCATTGGGGCTGTTAAGGGCCTAGGAAGTTATTGATAGCACATATTTATGCATGATGGCATTAATGTTGTATGACATAGCAAATTGTTTATGTGCTCTTATGATATGAAAAGTGGTATTGCTAACCATTGTGGTTGCAGGAATCGTGTGGAACACGATAGGATGACATTTATGGGGATGTCTGGCACTCCGTGTGTTATGTGCCAAGGAAGCTGGTTTTAAGAAAATCAGATAAAGGGATATTTCCGAGGTAACATGTATTTTACGTTGTCTTGTTGACACATGATGAATGCAAAGTGGTGCATTGAGGTTATGATATATGTTATTGTGCATTGTTTTTGCATATGCATGTTATGAAATATAAGAGGTGTATTTCTTGAGTCAAAGTTATCTTAGTAAGGATTTTAATGGCTTACGCTAAGGTCCATTGGAAGCGAGGAAGAATTCCGCTTACATGGAGTAGCAAGAAGCATTAAAATGTACTAATGATAAGGGCTCGGGATTGAAATAAGGATTTAAAGAAGGATATCATGACATTTATTTGTGAAACCATACATTCTCATAATGTGTTTTTATTATGAATTGAATGTGGATGCATAGCGTATATGGCTATTGTTGTTAACCCTGATGGTTGCAGGTTACAGGAAATATGGAGTATAAAAAGGAATGATGATTATACATTCCAGGAGTCCTGCTTATGACAGTGAGAATTTTTATACTTACGCTTGACCGCTAAAAATGTGGAGCGGGAGGGGGGGAGGCTCGCTTGCACATGGAGGCGGGGTATTCCATACGAAGCGAGGATGAGATACCGCTTGTATGAAGAAGCTTATGCTTGTACCGCTAAAAATGTGGAGCGGGAGGGGATGCTCGCTTGCACATGGAGGCGGGGTATGCCATACGAAGCGAGGATGAGATACCGCTTGTATGAAGAAGCGAGGATGAGATGCCGCTTGTTAGGATGATGATTCATTCCTTTGTGATGACACGGATGATAGCGGTGATGTGTCCCGCTGTGTCGATTTATATTCATTTCTCTATGAGGACACGGTTTATAGCGATGGTTCATTCCGCTATATCTATTGGCGATGGTTCATTCCGCCAGGTGTATTTATAGCGATGGTTCATTCCGCTATATCTATTGGCGATGGTTCATTCCGCCAGGTGTATTTATAGCGATGGTTCATTCCGCTATATCTATTGGCGATGGTTCATTCCGCCAGGTGTATTTATAGCGACGGTTCATTCCGCTATATTGATTGGCGATGGTTCATTCCGCCAGGTGTATTGATAGCGATGCCTCTTTCCGCTACTATGTGGACGATGATTCATGCTCAGGGTATAGCGAGGTTTCATGCCACTTGTTATCTGACGAGGTGTCATACCGTCGATTCTATAGCGAGGGATCTTGCCGCTATGTACTCAGCACAGGATTTTTGCCGCCTTCGAGCGATGGGTGCTGATTACGCACTATTATTGAGCGACGGAGACAGGTATGACGCTATATTGCTAGCGATGAGGTATGAGATATTGCTATTTTATTAGCTTTATTTTAGCTGGCATGCATAGATATACATGTTTTATTATGCCTATTTTACTAGCATGTTAGTGGATGACATACGCTGATATACATGTATCGTCACTAGTTGGCAATGTTTTAGATGCCATGAGTTGGCATGTGTCGTCACAGGATGACGATGACGATGGTGTAGGAGATGTCTTATTAGACATGCATCATCGTTACGATGATCGATGCGTTGAGTATACGTATTCTGTGGTATGCCTTGGGTGCCAGTACCGAGCACAAGGTGGTGTGTGCGACACCGATTGACGTGACCCTTATACCGAGCGGGTTGCTCGAGGAATGGATGGATGCGCTGTACATGGGATTGTACCGCAGCTTGCGATTGGGGCGATCATATTACGAATGGTGATACCCTAGAAGTATGCTCGTTGGATTGGCTTTTTGGCCATGTTTTTGACGATAGGAGTAATCGTGGAGGAAATTACTCACTTTCTGTCGATGTGACATGTGGTAGACATGATCACACCACCCTTGAGGGTGTAGGATGGGTCCTAAAGGAGTAGGATCAGGTTATGTTAAGTACATAGGGACATTGGGTTGTCCAGGGTGTATCGGCATTGAGGAATGTTGGATAAAGACCCACTACTCTATTGAGTTTTCTTCCCATAGTATGATATACCATGCGGAAGAATCCGTCTTGTTGGTAGGTTTGAGGTAAACCTAAAGAGGCAGAGACTAGGTTGTCTGCCGCGTGTGTGTAGCACCATGATGGGCTTGCTAGAGCCGTTACACTGCTCGTTGGAACCAAGTTTGGCAAATCGTAAGGTGATGCGATGTGGATCGTGGTGGACTCTAGTAGTCACCGCATCGTTTGAGGTTGTGCGTGCCTCGCTGAAACGTGTATACGTTTATGTTTAATCTTGGAGACTTGTCTGGGACAGCTCAGGATGTTGGAGTACCAACAAGATAGTCATCAGGTTGTTATTGACTCAATCTAAAGGAACCCGTGTATTGGGATACAATGGGTGTTATTGTATCCAGTTTTCCGAACGATGGTTCGAGACTTGTGGATCTCGAGTTCGATGGCACTTCCCTTGCGAGGAAGGAGGTAGTATTATACCTATTTGGGAATCTTTGAAAGATTCGGTAAGTTGGTGCAAGTGGTGTTGATTTTGGGAATCACACCGTGTATTGTTAATCGTCGATTTTCATCCTCCACTGAGTAAGGAATGACTCAGAATTGACGGTTGTGTTTGGGGCTTAGGGGTACGTGGTAGATACCCGAGCCGAGTGCATTGAGTATGCATGTGATATCAGTGCTTAGGCAGGTATACCGGTGAGTATACGGATGCCAGTTATTGATTTCCTCTCTGTTAAGCATAGAGTTATGCTATTTTTGGATGGTTAAATCTCTGATGAGAGATATGGAACACCTTGAGATTGGGAATCTCCATGGCACGATGATTATGAGGGATAATCGTGAAGTTAGTTGACTCCCATGAAGAGGGATTTTCTTGTGAGGGTTAAGGTATTTCCCTTGTTGGTGTTTTCCTTCGAGTTATGCGACAGCCTTCCCAAGTTTGGATTGTTAAATCCGAGGATTTTCAAGGGATGGCAGGATTTCGGATTGGTTGAGTGTCGCTGACGACACAAGCGTTGAGGATGCAATGGGTTTATTGCATGCCCCTTAAGAATTTTAAACTCTGCGGAGTCTCGGTTGTAATTTATGATCAGGACGTGATTCTTGGAACATCCGTAGGTGGACATCTTGTGAGATGTCTTTTGTTTGAATTTGTGGCCGTGAGTTGCCCAAATTAAGTTGCAATGAGGCGACTACTCCTTCGATGGAGGAAGTTTGAAAGCGGAAACCAGGTTTGGTATGTGTACACCGTGGTGTACTAGTGTTTCCCTCGTAACGATGTAGGTTAGACATCGTGAGTCTTGATAAAGATGCCATTGGATGATATCTACGATAGAATCAGGAGCGATTCGAATCCTTACAGTTTCAGTTGACTAACTGCTTTTGGATTATTAGCGTTGAGCTGTGCTGACGCTCTTTGACGTTATGATGGATTTGGAAGTCTATTCCACTCCAGAGTTTGACACGAGGTCAACGTTCTTACGGTTGAGGTGTCATTCAGGATGTGTTCGTACTGTTGTATTAGAACGAAGGATGACTGTCTGATCTACAGTCGTAAGTATCAGTTGTTTCGCAGTCATGAGGGACTGACTTTTGGGATGACCCGCATCGAGGTACGTTTTACCTCTTGGGTGATATGTTGGTTTTGGTATGTCGCTCTGTTTCAGAGTTAGATGAGAGGTAAGTATCCTCGCGTTTTTTTAATACGATTCTGATATGGTCAGGAATCGAGGTTATGGCTTCATGTTGTTGTGTAGCCTGGGTGTTACGTGATACACCAGTGCTAATTTCGAGGACGAAATTCTTTTAGTGGGGGATATTGTGATGACCAGGGATTATAGGTGTTAATCCCGGAGTATTAATAATCCCTAAAGTGGTTTTACGTGGCGATTTGAAATTTAAGAGAGGTGTTGGGCCTTCTGGGCTCGTTTATTTGGGCAGTTGGGATCGTTGGACCCAGAGGTTGAGATTGTATTCACATTACGGTGTAAAACCTAAGAGTTGGGTTTTTGGTGTGTCTCGGGATCTCGGGTGTTGTGTGAGCACCGGTAGGGGGTTTTGGAGTTAGAGAGAGAGTTTTTGAAAACAGATGATTTTTAAGGAATCATGATGTATTTGTGGGGCTATTATTTTTTCGGAGTATTTTTGCTATAAATAGCAGTTGAACCCGAAATTTTATGAAAATTATCATTTCAGCCCCAAATCTTTTCCCTCTCCTCCCCTGCGCGCGATTCCCGCTGCTACAGCGCTCCCGCCGCTTCAAGCGGTGCGCCCGCCGCCGTCCGGCCGCCGATCGGCGCGTGCGACCTACCCACGGCTTCGTCTCGACGAGGCGCTTCTTTCCCCTCCGGCAATTGAAGATTTCGTCGCGTCTTGGAGTCGAATTTGGCTGGAATGCGTCGATCCCCAAAAGTTAGGGTTCATCGGATTTCGTCCGATTTTGCTTCCGATTTTCGTTGGGTAACCTCCCTAACCCCTTGTTCGTCTTTTTCATGTATTTCCATGCCTTTATTGTTTCGAAATTCCCCAATTTCGTAGGGTTTAATTTTCGAATTATTGGGGGTTTTTGGCAAAGGTGATGATTCTTGCCATTGATGGTTTAATTCACATCTTAGGTGTATTATGATGCTTAAGTGGGATCGAATTAAGATGTTATGGTTCGAATTTGAAGAATTGTTAGGGTTCGAATTTAAAGGCTTGTTTGGGTTCGATTTTTAAGGGGGTTGAGTTCGAAAATGGGGAGTTTTTGTCAAGGGATGTTGATTCTTGCTTGAATAGCTTAATTGGCATTTTAGATAAATTATGGTATTTTTTTGGGTTCGAAATTGTGAGATTAAGGTTCGATTTTTGTAGGGCATTCTTGAACAAATTTCGATTGTCTCATTTATTTCCTTCCCTGCATGTACCCTGCCCCGGGTCTTTTAAGAGGATAATTGTCGTGTATTGACAATGTTGTGAGGGATATGAGTGTGCTTGAGCATAGGTTACATGTTCGTAAATAATTGTGAATTATTTATCGTGTTAGCACATCATTCCTCGGGGCATGGAACTCGAGCAAGGCTTGGCTCGGACTTCGGAGATTTAAGGTACGTGCGACGTACGAGCATTACTATATATATGTGAAATGCATAAGGTATTTTTGATTGCATTGAATGTTTTGCGTATGGTTATACATATATGTTGATATAGCCAAGGAATGACCCCAAATCTTGATATCGCCGCTTGTAGCGTGCGTGACACTAGAGTAGGATGACTCTTGCATGATATATGGGGGTACTGGGTTTATTTGACTATATTAGGGCATTTGAGATGCCTGGGAATGATCGTAAAATCATGTATTCTTCGTAAGACATTTGAGATGTCTAAGTTCGTAGAATCGTGTATTCATTATGAGACATTTGAGATGTCTAGGTTCATAGACTCATGTTTTCATTATAAGACATATGAGATGTCTAAGTATAATGGAAAGCAAGGTTATGAAATCAATATTAGATATTGATATATCTATTTTTGCATGTATATGAACTTGGAATCATTCATTATTGATATTGTAAATCAGGCATGCGATGTGTAAATCAATGTGTTGATTTACTGATTTATGAGATTTGATGAGTTTGATGTTGTGAGAACAGGGACAGTACACGGAATCCCGGATGAGGATGTTGCCATCCAGGGAGTATCATTTAAATTCATTAGTATTTACTTGTGTTGTAAATTATGAATTTCATTATTATGATTATGGGATTTTGTGTATTGGTATGCTCACCCCGTTGGGGGCTGTCTCTGTTGGGACAGGTGGACAGGTACATCGATGGCTATGGAGCTGAGCTCGAGCTGTTGATTTGAGGTACTCCCAGGATCGTGGGTACCAGGGCTTGATGGAGCACGGTATCGTATAGAGTACCTATATATACACCTGAGGATTTATACATATTCATGATGCTCGCATGTGAGCACGATTATACTTGTATATGGATTGTATATAAAGGCATGAGCCTTTCTCTCTTTCATTTAAGGTTGCATGCAATTAGGTTGAATTGCTAGAATGATATGAGAGTCATTGGTGTATTATGTGGGTGTTGGAACCCACTTTTGTTGACATATGTGTGGTGTCTTCCCTGGCTGGGAATCTACTTGTATTACTGCTTTCTGTTGAGTATTATGTGTTCCCTGGCCGGGAATTTTGTTATGTGTTGTACTCTTTTTTTTGGGATAGCTCTATTTATGGGGAGACTCTGCCCAAATTTTTATAAAAGTTTACAATGTGAAAAGTGGCACCAAGGGGTTGGTAAAGGGCAAACATATGAGTCTTTCATTGACAGGCAATGATTAAGTATCATCAGAGCTTCCCGATTGACATTCTATAGAAAGCATGTACCACACATAGTGGTTAATACACTAATCAAGGTTTAAGGGCTTGGGGTCCTTACACTTCTACTTCTGTGATGATCAGAGATTATAGGTGTTAATCCCGGAGTGTTAATAACCCCTAAAGTTGTTTTACGTAGCGATTTGGAGTTTAATCGCGATGTTAGGCCTTCTGGGCTCGTTTATTTGGGTAGTTGGGATCGTTGGATCCCGAGGTTGAGATTGTATTCACATTACGGTGTAAAACCTAAGAGTTGGGTTTTTGATGTGTCTCGGAATCTCGGGTGCTTGTGTGAGCACCGGTAGGGGGTTTTGGAGTTAGAGAGAGAGTTTTTGAAAACAGATGATTTTTAATGAATCATGATGTATTTGTGGGGCTATTAGTATTTCGGGGTATTTTGCTATAAATACCAATTGAACCCGAGATTTTAATTAAAAAGTCATTTTCAGCCCCACCTTTCCTTCTTCTCTCTCCCCGCCGAATCCCGTCTGCTACAGCTCCCCCGCGCACAAAACGCTTCGCCCGCCGCCGTCCCGCCGCCGTTCGGCGCGTGCGACCCGCCGCCGGCTTCGTCTCGTCAAGGCGCAGCTATCCCCTCCGGCAGTTCGAAGTTTGGTCGCGTTTCTCGTTCGGATTTTGGCAGAATGCGTCGATCCCCAAAAGCTAGGGTTCTTCCATTTTCGTCCGATTTCTTTCCGATCTTCGTATAGGTAACCTTCCTTACCCCTTTTTCGTCCCTCTCATGTTATTCCCTGCTGATTTTGGTGGTATTGTGTTCGAATTTAAGGATTTGTGTTCGAAATTGTGAATTTTGGTTCGAATTTCATGTTGTTTGAGGGGATGAGTTCGAAATTTGGGGGTTTTGGCTTGGGGATGATGATTCTTGTTGTTAATCGATTAATTCATGTTTTAGATGATTTATGATGCTTGGTTGGGTTCGAATTGTGATGCTAGGGTTCGAATTATTGAAGGTGTTCTTGGGCAATTTTTCGATATGTCGCATTCGTTTTCCCTCCCTGCATGTACCCTGCCCCGGGTCCTTTAAATGATTTATTGTCGTGTGTTGACAATATTTTGAGGGCTATGGATGTGCTTGAGCATGGGTTACATGTTCGTAAATAATTGTGAATTATTTATCGTTTTAGCACATCGTTCCACGGGGCATGGAACTCGAGCAAGGTTTGGCTCGGACTTCGAGGATTTAAGGTACGTTTAGCGTACGAGCATAGCTTAAATGATGTTTTATAAGTACGATGCATGATTTAAAATACATGAAATGTTTTACTATGATGGCACCGGGACTTGGTTACGTTATTTTGATTCACATGGTGAAATGCTTGGTGCCGCTATGAAGCGAGCAAATGATGGGTGTGGTTGCTACGGAGCGAACACCGGTAGTATGACGCTACTTTGAAGTAAGAAATGAAAATATGGTATTCGATTAGATATCTAGGATATCTGTATTTTATTCCCTATTGGTAATGAATAGGAACAGAGACGTAGTTAATCAGAGAAGTGATTAACTAGTATCGGAAGTTAAGGAAATCTCAATATGATATCTAGAATTATGATAATTGCTAGATAAAGAAAGATGTTATGAAATGTTGTTAATTTGAAACTGGTTAGGGTTAACCAATATGATGATTAACTGCATATTCAGGATTTGATGATTTATCTGTTTTGAGAACAGGGTTATTACAGGGGTACGCTAGGATGAGGATGATACCATCCAGGAAGTGTCACATATGTTCCACAATATTTATATTTTTGTAAATTATGTATTATGTCATTATGATTATGAAATTGTCCAATTGGTATGCTCACCCCGTTGGGGGCTGTCTCTGTTGGGGCAGGTGAACAGGTACATCGATGGCTTTGGAGATGAGCTCGAGCTGTTGATTGGATGTACTCCCAGGATCGTGGTACCAGGGCTTGATGGAGCACGGTATCGTATAGAGTACTTATATGCCCGTGAGGGTTATATACATATTCATGATGCTCGCATGTGAGCAAGATTATACTTGTATATGGGTTGTATATAAAGGCATGAGCCTTTCTCTCTTTCATTCTATGTTGCATGCAATTAGAGGTAGAATTGCTAAATGATAAGAGAGTCATTGGTGTATTGTGGGTGTTGAAACCCACTTTTGTTGTCATATGTGTGGTGTCTTCCCTGGCTGGGAATTTACTTGATATTGCTATATTCTGATGAGTATTATGTTTTCCCTGGCCGGGAATTATGTTATGTGTTGTGCTTTTATTTCGGGATAGCTCTATTTATGGGGAGACTCTGCCCAAATTTTTATAAAAGTCCACAATGTAAAAAGTGGTGTAATGGGGATGGTAATGGGCGAACTCTATGAGTCTATTGTTGTTAGGATGATGAACTTATAACATTGTATGTTAAAGAAAATTTTGTAATTGCCATTCAATGGTAAAGTATCATCTGAGTTTCCCGAATGATTTTACTGAAAGCATGTGCCACACATAATGATTAATACACTAATCAAGGGGTAAGTATACGGGGTCCTTACATTAGTTGTATCAGAGCAGTGGTTGCTCATTGGGGCTGTTGAGGGCCTAGGAAGTTATTGATAGCACATATTTATGCATGATGGCATTAATGTTATACGACATGACTAATTGTTTATGTGCTTTTACGATATGAAGAGTGGTATTGCTAACCATTGTGGTTGCAGGAATCGTGTGGAACACGATAGGATGGCATTATTAGTGATGTCTAACACTCTATATGCTACGTGCCAAGGAATCTGATTTTGGAAGAAAATCAGGGAAAAGAAAGATATGACGTATTGTCTGAGGACAGACTGGGTAGACAACCGACAGTGGAATACTTCGGTATGGTCTCAATTATTATTGAATATACTAATGCGTTTGTTCATGTAATGTTCAAGCAAGGAATGTACGTAAGAAACGTACGAGCATCGGACGGTAAACCATACTCCCACATTTAATGATGATGTTAATGATGATGTTTATGATGATGATGTTTATGATGATGTTATGATGATGATGTTAATGATGATGTTATGATGATGATGTTTATGATGATGATGTTTATGATGACGTTTATGATGATGATGTTTATGATGATGTTTACGATGACGATGATTATGATGATGTTTATGATGACGTATATGAATGGGTAAGATGCCACCCAATGTATAAGAGTGGGTAAGATGCCCCTGTGGTAAGATGCCACATAATATATATGGTAATACGCCATGTGATTGGGTAAGATGCCCATGTGGTAAGATGACACCCAATGTATAAGAGTGGGTAAGATGCCCCTGTGGTAAGATGCCACATAATATATATGGTAAGACGCCATGTGATTGGGTAAGATGCCCATGTGGTAAGATGCCACCCAATGTATAAGAGTGGGTAAGATGCCCCTGTGGTAAGATGCCACATAATATATATGGTAAGACGCCATGTGATTGGGTAAGATGCCCATGTGGTAAGATGCCACGCGATGATCATGTTATGGTAAGATGCCATACAACGGGGTAAGATGCCCCACATGGTAAGAGGCCATGCGATGTTATTTGTGGTAAGATGCCACGGGGTAAGATGCCCATATGGTAAGAGGCCATACAATGTTATAATGTGGTAAGACGCCACAGGGTAAGATGCCCATATGCATGAATATGAATCAAGGACAACGAAAGGAAGTTAATGAATAACTAGCAAGTTCACCCAACTAAGATGATGATGCTATAAGATGACGATGCTTATATGATGATGATGTATAAGATGATGATGCTATAAGATGATGATGCTTATATGATGATGATGTATAAGATGATGATGCTATAAGATGATGATGCTTATATGATGATGATGTATAAGATGATGATGCTATAAGATGATGATGCTTATATGATGATGATGTATAAGATGATGATGCTACAAGATGATGATGCTTATATGATGATGATGTATAAGATGATGATACTATAAGATGATGATGCTTATATGATGATGATGTATATGATGATGATGTATAAGATGATGATACTATAAGATGATGATGCTTATATGATGATGATGTATAAGATGATGATGCTATAAGATGATGATGCTTATATGATGATGATGTATAAGATGATGATACTATAAGATGATGATGATGCTTATATGATGATGATGTATATGATGATGATGTATAAGATGATGATACTATAAGATGATGATGCTTATATGATGATGATGTATAAGATGATGATGCTATAAGATGATGATGCTTATATGATGATGATGTATAAGATGATGATGCTATAAGATGATGATGCTTATATGATGATGATGTATAAGATGATGATACTATAAGATGATGATGCTTATATGATGATGATGTATAAGATGATGATGCTATAAGATGATGATGCTTATATGATGATGGTGTATAAGATGATGATGCTATAAGATGATGATGCTTATATGATGATGATGTATAAGATGATGATGCTATAAGATGATGATGCTTATATGATGATGATGTATAAGATGATGATGCTATAATATGATGATGCTTATGTGATGATGATGTTATAAGATGATGATATTTATGAAATGATGATGCTCATATGATGAAGATGTTATAAGATGGTGATAATTATAAGATGATGATTTAATCATTCATGTCAAGAATTAATGACTGTATGCATGGCTATGAAACAGGGACAACCAAAGAGAGTTAATGCGGTTAACCAGGAAGTATACGTTACCAATTATTTTCATGCATTTAATTATATGTCATTGCCTTAGATGCCATGAGTGGGCATGCATCGTCACGGGATGACGATGACGATGGTGTAGGAGATGTCTTATTAGGCATGCATCATCGTTACGATGAACAATGCGTTGAGTATACGTATTCAGTTGTATGCCTTGGGTGCCAGTGCCGAGCACCAGGTGGTGTCTACGTCACCAGTCGACGTGACCCTTTTTCCGAGCGGGTTGCTCGAGAAATGGATGAACGCGCTGTACATGTGATTGTACCGCAGCAATTGTTTGAGGTGATCATATTTCGAGTGATGATACCCTTGATGTATGCTCGTTGGAATGGCTTTTTGGCCATGTTTTGACGACAGGAGTAATCGTAGAGGAATTACTCGCTTTCCATTGATATGACATGTGGTGGACATGATCACACCACCCATGAGGGTGTAGAATGGGTCCTAAGGGAGTAGGATCAAGTTATGTTAAGTACATAGGGACATTGGAGTGTCCAGGGTGTATCGGCATTACAGGAAGGTTGGATAAAGACCCACTACTCTATTGATTTTTTCTTTCCATGGTATGGTATGCCGTACGGAAACGTCCATCTGATAGGTAGGTTTGAGGTGAACCTAGTGAGGCAGCGACTTGTCTGCCGCGTGTGTGCAGCACCATGATGGGCTTGCTAGAGCCGTTATACTGCTCGTTGGAACCAAGATTTGCAAATCGTAAGGTGATACGATGTGGATTGTGGTGGACTCTAGTAGTCACCACGTCATTTGAAGTTGAGGTTGTGTATGCCTCACTGAAACGTATATACGTTTATGTTTAAATCTTGGTGAGACTTGTCTGGGACAGCTCATGATGTTGAAGTACCAACAAGAGAGTCATCAAGTCGTCGTTGATTCGGTCTGGGAATCCATGTATTTGGGATGCATTGGGTTTATTGCATGTCCTTTCAAATTTGAAACTCTGAGGAGTCTCGATTGTTTATTTATGACCAGGATGTGGTTCTTGGGATATCCGGAGGTGGACATCTTATGAGATATCTTTTGTGTGAATCTGTGGCCGTGAGTTGCCCAATTTGAGTTGCAATGATGCGACTGCTCCTTCGATAGAGGAAGTTTGAAAGTGGAAACCAGGTTTGGTATGTGTACACCGTGGAATACTAGTGTTTCCCTCGTAACGATGTATGTTAGACATCGTGAGTCATGATAGGGATGTCATTGAATGATATCTACGATGGAATCGGGAGCGATTCGAATCCTTGCAGTTTCAGTCGACTAACTGCTTTTGGATTGTTAGCGTTGAGTTGCGCTGACGCTCTTTGACGTTATGATGGATTTGGAAGTCTATTCCACTTCAGAGTTTGACACGAGGTCAACGTTCTCACGGTTGAGGTGTCATTTATGATGCGTTCTTACTGGTTGTATTAGAACGAAGGATGACTGTCCGATCTACAGTCGTAAGTATCGGTTGTTTTGCAGTCATGAGGGACTAACTTTTGGGATGACCCGCATCGAGGTACGTTTGCCTCTTGGGTAATATGTTGGTTTTGGTAAAGTCGCTCTGTTTCAGAGTTTGATGTGAGATAAGTATCCTCGTGTTTATTAATACGATTCTGTTATGGTCAAGAATCGAGGTTATGGCTCCATGTTGTTGTGTAGCCCGGGTGTTACGTGATACACCGGTGCAAATTTCGAGGACGAAATTCTTTTAGTGGGGGATATTGTGATGATCAGGGATTATAGGTGTTAATCCCGGAGTGTTAATAACCCCTAAAGTTGTTTTACGTAGCGATTTGGAGTTTAATCGCGATGTTGGGCCTTCTGGGCTCGTTTATTTGGGTAGTTGGGATCGTTGGATCCCGAGGTTGAGATTGTATTCACATTACGGTGTAAAACCTAAGAGTTGGGTTTTTGATGTGTCTCGGAATCTCGGGTGCTTGTGTGAGCACCGGTAGGGGGTTTTGGAGTTAGAGAGAGAGTTTTTGAAAACAGATGATTTTTAATGAATCATGATGTATTTGTGGGGCTATTAGTATTTCGGGGTATTTTGCTATAAATACCAATTGAACCCGAGATTTTAATTAAAAAGTCATTTTCAGCCCCACCTTTCCTTCTTCTCTCTCCCCGCCGAATCCCGTCTGCTACAGCTCCCCCGTGCACAAAAACGCTTCGCCCGCCGCCGTCCCGCCGCCGTTCGGTGCGTGCGACCCACCGCCGGCTTCGTCTCGTCGACGCGCAGCTATCCCCTCCGGCAATTTGAAGTTTGGTCGCGTTTCTCGTTCGGATTTTGGCAGAATGCGTCGATCCCCAAAAGATAGGGTTCTTCCATTTTCGTCCGATTTCTTTCCGATCTTCGTATGGGTAACCTTCCTTACCCCTTTTTCGTCCCTCTCATGTTATTCCCTGCTGATTTTGGTGGTATTGTGTTCGAATTTAAGGATTTGTGTTCGAAATTGTGAATTTTGGTTCGAATTTCATGTTGTTTGAGGGGATGAGTTCGAAATTTGGGGGTTTTGGCTTGGGGATGATGATTCTTGTTGTTAATCGATTAATTCATGTTTTAGATGATTTATGATGCTTGGTTGGGTTCGAATTGTGATGCTAGGGTTCGAATTATTGAAGGTGTTCTTGGGCAATTTTTCGATATGTCGCATTCGTTTTCCCTCCCTGCATGTACCCTGCCCCGGGTCCTTTAAATGATTTATTGTCGTGTGTTGACAATATTTTGAGGGCTATGGATGTGCTTGAGCATGGGTTACATGTTCGTAAATAATTGTGAATTATTTATCGTTTTAGCACATCGTTCCACGGGGCATGGAACTCGAGCAAGGTTTGGCTCGGACTTCGAGGATTTAAGGTACGTTTAGCGTACGAGCATAGCTTAAATGATGTTTTATAAGTACGATGCATGATTTAAAATACATGAAATGTTTTACTATGATGGCACCGGGACTTGGTTACGTTATTTTGATTCACATGGTGAAATGCTTGGTGCCGCTATGAAGCGAGCAAATGATGGGTGTGGTTGCTACGGAGCGAACACCGGTAGTATGACGCTACTTTGAAGTAAGAAATGAAAATGTGGTATTCGATTAGATATCTAGGATATCTGTATTTTATTCCCTATTGGTAATGAATAGGAACAGAGACGTAGTTAATCAGAGAAGTGATTAACTAGTATCGGAAGTTAAGGAAATCTCAATATGATATCTAGAATTATGATAATTGCTAGATAAAGAAAGATGTTATGAAATGTTGTTAATTTGAAACTGGTTAGGGTTAACCAATATGATGATTAACTGCATATTCAGGATTTGATGATTTATCTGTTTTGAGAACAGGGTTATTACAGGGGTACGCTAGGATGAGGATGATACCATCCAGGAAGTGTCACATATGTTCCACAATATTTACATTTTTGTAAATTATGTATTATGTCATTATGATTATGAAATTGTGGAATTGGTATGCTCACCCCGTTGGGGGCTGTCTCTGTTGGGGCAGGTGAACAGGTACATCGATGGCTTTGGAGATGAGCTCGAGCTGTTGATTGGATGTACTCCCAGGATCGTGGTACCAGGGCTTGATGGAGCACGGTATCGTATAGAGTACTTATATGCCCATGAGGGTTATATACATATTCATGCTGCTCGCATGTGAGCAAGATTATACTTGTATATGGGTTGTATATAAAGGCATGAGCCTTTCTCTCTTTCATTCTATGTTGCATGCAATTAGAGGTAGAATTGCTAAATGATAAGAGAGTCATTGGTGTATTGTGGGTGTTGAAACCCACTTTTGTTGTCATATGTGTGGTGTCTTCCCTGGCTGGGAATTTACTTGATATTGCTATATTCTGATGAGTATTATGTTTTCCCTGGCCGGGAATTATGTTATGTGTTGTGCTTTTATTGCGGGATAGCTCTATTTATGGGGAGACTCTGCCCAAATTTTTATAAAAGTCCACAATGTAAAAAGTGGTGTAATGGGGATGGTAATGGGCGAACTCTATGAGTCTATTGTTGTTAGGATGTTGAACTTATAACATTGTATGTTAAAGAAAATTTTGTAATTGCCATTCAATGGTAAAGTATCATCTGAGTTTCCCGAATGATTTTACTGAAAGCATGTGCCACACATAATGATTAATACACTAATCAAGGGGTAAGTATACGGGGTCCTTACAACTTCATATGCAACATACATATAAAACATGTTTAAAAGTAAGCACCTGGCTAACTTATTGCTAAGGCTACCCTTCACTCATTCCCGAGTTATCTAACCACTGTTCTGATACCACTAATGTGGGGTCTTCCCACCTTAACAGTGTTATAGAGACATAAGAAGGACTAATCATGCATTAAACAACATCTTAAGGTTCCGGTTGTTACATGAGCTAACAGGATTACAGGCCAAAATACAAAACTTCAAAAATAATTCATTACATTCCCAAAAGAATGTCAACATTTAGATTTACACTACTCCTAGAGTAGATACTAGTCATGACTTGAATCCTAAACATTCCTGTGTTCCTCGTAGCTCACTGCCTCAACCCGACCCTTAGTCCTTAGTCCAAAAGTGTACCTACAGGGACAACACATCATGAGCATATACAATCTTACTTAACACCATAAAAACATCACAGTAAATGCATGAAATATTGGTTAAGTAAATATGCTGGTTATTCATTAACTTCTTTTTGTTGTCCCTGATTCATATTCATGCATATGGGCATCTTACCCTGTGGCATCTTACCACATAATAACTTTGTATGGCCTCTTACCATATGGGCATCTTACCCCGTGGCATCTTACCACATAATAACATCGTATGGCCTCTTACCATATGGGCATCTTACCCCGTGGCATCTTACCACATAATAACATCGTATGGCCTCTTACCATATGGACATCTTACCCCGTGGCATCTTACCACATAATAACATCGTATGGCCTCTTACCATATGGGCATCTTACCTCGTGGCATCTTACCACATAATAACATCGTATGAATATATAAACATCTTATAAACATCATCATTTCATCATGAATATTCATGCGATAAAAACATAGTCATAGTGTAAAGATGTGTTTTACCGTCCGATGCCGGTACGTCTCTTACGTACCTTTTTAAAAGGAGGAGGAGTCAACAGACTTTATCTCCTTGACTGTGCTGGTACCTGGGATGGTTCTACAAGACCACATAATACCATATTAGATGCCTCAATATCATCTCATACCATAAACTTAACAAAATAAATCAACATTTTATTTTTCAACATTCTGCCTCTCTCGATCGATCGGCCCCAAGGTCTCGATAGATCGGCCCCAAGGTCTCGATCGATCGAGAAAACATGCTTAAACAGTGCTCAACACTCTGCCTCGATCGATCGATCGAAATATTTTACCGATCGATCGAGGAGCTTCACCGATCGATCGGAAAATCCTTCGATCGATCGACGCCTGAATTTCAAACCATGCTTAAAAGCTTCTACCTCGCTCGATCGATCGGGACCAGAATCTCGATCGATCGAGCGCTCTGAAAAATCGGACTTCTCCAGATTTTTGAGCAACTCATTTCATGGCATCTAAACTTCTTCATAACACATCATTCTTGCTCAAACAAACATGCTAGGAACTTCATAAAACTTCCATGTAGGTACTTAAATCAAAGGTTCTACAAGACCTAAGCTAGCATGCATCATAACCTCATCATAAACATAGATCTCATCCAAAATTCTGGAAAACAGGGCATGCATCTCTTTGCCCAGATTTTCGAGCATACACTTCCATAACTAGAAATCCATCACATAAAACATGTAATATGTTCAAGCAAACATGCTAATAGCTACATAACACTTTCATGTAAGCACCGAAACCAAGGTTTCACCCAAACCTATTCTAGCATGCAAAACAAATCATCCCACCAAAACCATACCCAACCAAAAAAAAACAGAGTACCAAGTCTTACCCCCT
Source organism: Haberlea rhodopensis (assembly GCA_907163345.1). Classification (NCBI taxonomy): domain Eukaryota; kingdom Viridiplantae; phylum Streptophyta; class Magnoliopsida; order Lamiales; family Gesneriaceae; genus Haberlea; species Haberlea rhodopensis. The sequence continues at coordinate 396,540 of CAJQUN010000306.1, forward strand.
TTTTCCTCCTCTTTTTGGTAAGCTTTTGTACAATAAATCACAAGCTAACCCTCCTCTTTTCTGCAGCTTACAGGGATGAGAATGAGAGGGAGAAAGAGGTGGAGGAGAATTGATTGGAGGTGGAGTGATGGATGGAGAAGGAGGCATGGGTTGATAGCAAGTGGGGGTAGGGGTTGAACAAGTGGGGGAGGGGTGAGGTGGCCGATATTATGGGGGTGCCATGTGGTGTTTAATTGTGTCCCGGTATTTAGTACGATGTATTAAAATATCCTCACTCGATATTTTATAACTTCATTTAATTAATACATCCTTTTAAAACAACCAACATGCCCCCTAAATCATATCATCATAACATAATCATAGGCCCCAATTAAATGTACCACAACCCTCTTAAACACATCGTAAATCATCATCATAGCACATAATTACATGACATTTCGGGGGTATTACACATACACAACCATGTGCTCACCATTGGCACTCAACCACACGACTAAATACATATACTTAAATGTATTAATCATCGAAATGACGCTACACGTCTACATAGACATCCACTATGTCTTCATCATCTATTGACGATACCTGTCAACATATGACATTCATATAACATCGTCAACTCGTGACGGTACATGTCGAAACACGACATACGTAGCCTCATCGTCAAACACCTGACGGTATACATATATCAACGCATATCATCCACAATAATGCTAATAAAACAGTAATGTGACATACCTCATCGCTAACAAGATAGCGGCATACCTGTCTCCGCCATCCAACAGTGGTACGCAATCAGCACCCATCGCTCGTAGGCGGTATAATCCAGTGCTACGTACATAGCGGTATAAGCCATCACCATAGAATCAGCTGCATGATCCCTCGCCATAGAGTCGGCGGCATAAAACATCGGTATAAATATACGGCGGTATGAACCATCACCAATAGAATAGCCAAATGAACCATCGCTATAAATACCCGGTGGTATGAACCATCGCCAATAGAATAACGGAATGCACCATCGCTATGAATACCCAGCGGCATAAACCATCGCCAATAGAATAGCGGAATGAACCATCGCTATGAATACCCGGCGGCATAAACCATCGCCAATAGAATAACGGAATGAACCATCGCTATGAATACCCGGCGGCATAAACCATCGCCAATTGAATAGCGGAATGAACCATCGCTATGAATACCCGGCGGCATAAACCATCGCCAATAGAATAGATGAATGAACCATCGCTATGAATACCCGGCGGCATAAACCATCGCCAATAGAATAGCAGATCCCTAGTATTTTTACGTAGTGTATTTAATGCACCTCGCTTGTCATGACTGCGGCATTAATACCCCTCGCTTCGACATATCAGCGGCGTCGAATAACCTCACCCAAATGCGACATGCGGCAATACCCTCGCTTCAACATTTGGCGGCAAATATTCATTCCTCGCTACGATATGACAGCGGCAAGTATTCTATCATCGCATCAAGTGACAGCGACAAAGCATTTAAAATCATCACTCAGCCATAACAACGACTCGTGGGATATTCACCAAGTATTCCCTATATACCTGCAATACAATGCATATTCCATATTCCAATATACATCACCATGAGTGTATTTTAATGCACCTCGCTTGTCATGACAGCGACAAGTATTCTATCATCGCTTCAAGTGACAACGGCAAAGCATTAAAATCATCACTCCAATATATACAACCACGATGAGTGTATTTTAATGCACCTCGCTTGTCATGACAGCGGCAAGTGTTCTATCATCGCTTCAAGTGACAGCGGCAAAGCATTAAAATCATCACTCCGTTATATACATGCAACCACGATGCATAATCCATGATGTATATAAAATGCAGGTTACCGTTTTGTGATATCCCCGAAATGATTAATTGCAATTTGAGCATTAATTATGTTTACGTGATGAATTATGGTGATAATTGATTTATGTGTTGGAATTAATTATCTTGTTGATATGCTTAGTCTCATGGTAGGCGTGACCTGGGGGTTGCATTTCAGGGTGCATGTTATGCATGTTGGAAAATGAGGTGTTAACATGATTTTATTATATCGATTATTAATTATGTGGAAAATATGGATTTAGTGGAAGTTTGGTGCATTTTTGTAAAATGCTTTTAAAATACCATGTTGGGGTATTTTATACACCATGTTAATTAATGGGGTGCAAATTTAATTAACAACTCTTATAACCCCACTATACCCTTTTTTATTTCACTTTACCCCTCACTTTATTAAATCCCCAACACACTCTCCAAACCCTACATTTTCCTTCCATTTTCGAGTTTGGCTTCAAGGTGGAAGAGAAGTCTTTGCAAAAACTCCATTCTTGTGATTCTTTGTAAGATTTGAGGCCTAGGAAGGACATATATCATTCCTTGTTGTTTTTGTATGGATTTATTTTGTTTTGGGTTGATATTTGAGTTTTGAAAATGGGTTTGTTTTGGGTTGGTATGACTTTTGGTTGGGTGTAGGATTTTTGGTTGTTTAATGGTGTAAATTGAAGGTTTAAATTGTTTTTATGTTTTTGGTTTGTTGGTATAAGTTTTGTTGAGGTTGATGAAGAATTTATGGTGCAAAAATGGTGATTTTCGCAACACAGGCAGCGGCGATCGATCGCCCGTTTTTGGCGATCGATCGCGCGCAACCAGTAGGCTCTAGAAGCCATTGGCGATCGATCGCAACATTTGGGCGATCGATCGGCAAGGCTGGCGATCGATCGCACCAAAAGTAGCGATCGATCGCCAAGGGCTGAAAATTTTAGAATCGGCCGGTACGATCTCGCGATCGATCGGGGCGATCGATCGCGAGATGCAAAATATTGTGTTTTTGGATATTTTGTGGGATTTTTGGATATTGAACTATAATTGGTTTCTAATATTGATTTGTATGGTTGTGTAGAACCATCCCAGGTACCAACAACTTCAAGGAGATAAAGTTCTTCAACTTCTCAACTTTTGAGATTAAGGTACGTAAGAGACGTACGGTCATCGGACGGTAAAACACACTCCTATACTATGACTATGCAATGATTGCATAAGTATTTATGTAACAGGTTGATGATGTTAATGATAAGTATGTGTACGATGATGATTATGATAAGTAAAGATACGATGATGTTTATGATAAGTGAGGATGATGTTTATGATGAGTAAGGATGCTATGATGTTTATGATGTATGTTAAACTATGTTATTAGAAATGGTAGAGTGTTCTGGTGGTTGTTATGGGCAAGCGAGGAAGGTACTTACAACTGACATAGCTAGCGAGGAGATATATCCGCTATCAAGGAGTAGCGAGGGATATCATAGTACCGCTATATGTCGAGCGAGGGGTCCAATTGTGCCGCTGACACAACAGGACCAGAACAGTCACATTTCTAATTAACATTGTTGATTATGGGCATATAAGTGAAGTACGATTTTAATCATTTATGTCAAGAACTAATGATTACATGCATGAATATGAAACAAGGACAACAAAAGTGGGTTAATGCGATTAACCAGGAAGTATATGTTAACGTTTATTTCATGCATTTATTTATATGTCATTATCTTATGATGTTAAGTAATGATGTACATACTCATTATGGGTTGTCCCTGTAGGTACACTTTTGGACTGAAGGGCTAAGGGTCGGATTGCAGTGAGCTACAAGGAGCACAAAAAGGAATAGGATTCAGGATGATAGTATCTACTCTAGGAGTAGTATAAACATATAGTGTTAGCATTCGTTTATGGGAATGTAACTAATAAGTTTTGAAATTTTATTTTTGGCCTATAATCATGTTAGCTCATGTAACAACCGGAACCCTAAGATGTTATTAATGCATGTTTAGTCCATAATACGTTATTATAATCATGATAAGGTAGGAAGACCCCGCATTAGTGGTATCAGAGCAGTGGTTAGAGAACTCGGGAATGAGTGAAGGGTAGCCTTAGCAATAAGTTGGCTAGGTGCTCCTTTTTAAACATATTTTGTGCATATGTTGCATATGAAGTATATGACTATTATACTAACATGTTATGGTTTTCTAACGATGTATTATATGAACTGCTTTTGGGTATGGTTGTTAACCCTTGTGTTGCAGCATGGCAGCAAATGTGGAAGTGGGTGATGCAATTAGTGTTAATGCAAATGCTGGGCGTACAAATCCCCTACCACCGCCAGCCTTGGGCGAAGAACCCTCTGAGCAACAGTTACTACCTGGGGAGCTAAGTTTGGCTTAGTTTTTGGCATACCGACCCCTGATGGTCGAAGGAACTGAGACAGGGGAACTGGCCGAGGAGTGGTTAGAAAGGATGGAACAGATATTTGTGGCAGCTCCATGTGCGAAGTCGGCATGGATAAGGTTAGCGGAATTCCAACTGGCCAAGAAGGCATTGATGTGGTGGAAGACCATAGTAGTAGAGCAAGAGGCACAGGGACAGGAAATAAATTGGAAGATGTTTCGAACTCGGTTTCTGACCCGCTATTTTTCAGCTGCTGCACGACAGGCTAAGGAGGATGAGTTTACTAACCTTAAGCAAGGTAACATGCCTGTGTCAGATTATGCTCTCCATTACTGCTCTTTGCTCAAATATGTGCCCCACGTCGCTTCAAACACTCAAGCAAAGATGAGGCACTTCATGAAAGGCTTGAGGCCTGAACTGTATGACAGGGTGGTCACTTATGGCCCTGCTTGCTTTGATGACGCCCTTTCACGGGCTGAGCTAGCCGAACTAGGAGTTGGTGCGTATCCTGATGCCGTGCCACCTCCAGCACCCCCTCAGAAATCTACTTCTGATAATTTGAAGCCGAGGGGTGATCAGTTCAAGCCAAGGGGGAACACATCAGCTTCGAGGTTCAGTGGTAAGAGGCCCGAGAATCGTTGGAAAGGAAACCGTAGGAATTATGCCCCGTCCGGAAGAGGACAGTCTCAGGGAGGCAGATTTGGGAAGGCCAGTGCTCTCTTTGTGGGCAACCACATTCGACGAAAGACTGCGTAGGTTGTTACGTATGTGGCAATAAGGGCCACTTTGCTCGGCAATGTCCCAATCGGGAGGGACAACAGAACTCTGCGGGGAGGACTGTGGACAAAGCGGTGTAGCACAGGCCACCGTTTGTACCGAGGCAGTATGGAAGTCAGCCTATGGGGCCACCTCAGGGGCAAGTTTATGCATTGACAAGAGAGCAGGCTACAGCGGCTCCGGAGGAAGTGATAGCGGGTACGTGTCTTTTATTTACGCATCCTGCTTTTATATTGATAGACACAGGTTTGTCACACTCTTTTGTGTCGACAAGTTTTATGGAAAGGTACCACATATGCACTTCTCCGTCGCCCATGCCTCTTGTACTAGACACCGGCTGGAAGAAGTTTGATTGCTGATCGGATTGTCTATGACGGCCTCATTTATTTGAGGGTAACGAGCTAAGGTCATATTTGATGGTTTTGGGAATGTCAGACTTCGATTGCATTATGGGCATCGATGTGCTGAACAGGTATCAGGCAGTTGTGAACTGCAGGCAGAGGACTGTCCGGTTCAGGCCTGATATGGGAGTCCAGTGGACATTCTATGTGGATGGTTCCCGTTCAAAGATCTCGTTGATATCTGCTGTCATGATGGCACAGTTGTTGGAACGGGGCCATACATGATATCTCATCTATGCTGTTGATATTACTGAAAAGTGGGAAGAATTAAAGGTCGAGGAGTAGTGGCGGAGTTTCCTGATGTCTTTCCGGAAAAGATTCTCGGATTTCCACCGACGAGAGAGGTCGAGTTTGAGATTGAGTTACTACCGGGGACGTCTGCCATTTCTCGTGCCCCGTATAGGATGGCACCAGTGGAGTTAAGGGAGTTGAAGGTTCAGTTGCAAGAGCTCCTTGATAAGGGTTACATACTGTAAGGCCCCGTTACTAATTAACTTATGATTAATCCGGATTAACGATGTTTAAGCAAACCCGTGTGATTAAAAGTTGAGATTTCGAATTAAGGTGTTCCGGGTCACAACATCTTTTGGTTAATTGAGGTAAAATACATCATAATACATACATTTTACATCGCTTTTGGCCATGCAAGAAACACTTAAATATTTAGTGGGACACTTGGATCACTTAATTAAAAAAAAAAAGAAAAAGAAAAATAGGCATAGTGGGCAACGCCCACCTCCATTTTTATACATGCAAGGCTATCATCTCTTTCTTTCAAATTTCTTGTTTTCTCTTCTCTCCAAATTCGAAAACTACTCTCAAAATTCCTAAGAGAAATAGTCAATCTAGCATGCAAACATAGATCTAGATAGGGATCAAGAGGAGCATCAAGGAGTTGGGAGTATGGGAGAAAGAACATGAAGAATTTTCAAGTGTTGATGCAGAATTTTCGAGTAGCAGCTGCATTCATGGAGCCTTGGCTGATTTGGGGATTTATTAGTACTCAAATCCTAAAGTTTTACAAAGGTATAACATCAATTTTGAGTTTTATCAACTTGCATGTAGGATTAAGGGTCGATTTTTGATGTTTTGACATGAGAAATGTAGTGAAGAATTGCTGTCAAAATATCCTGCAGATTTCAGTGTACTGATCGTCTGTTTTTTTTTAATTTTAAGTATAGATAAGCTTCGACTTTGAAGATGACTCCCCTGATAAGATTTGTAGTATGTCGTGTTAGCTTTAATTGGCCACCGAAATCAGCTAATTTGGATTTAAGATGAAAACGTTGTGGTCATTTTACCAACATGTGTCAAATCTGGAAATCCACTGCATGCGAGTTTCATGCATTGTGTTCTTCGAATTTCTGGGAATAAATGACTACGAATTTGAATTTTTACCTTCTAATAAGAATTGTATTATTCGGTGTTATCTTGAATTTGGATTTGGCCTCACTCAATTTGGAGTTTATATGCAAACGTTATACTTATTTTACCAGCAACTATACAATCTGGAAGCAGGGGATATACGAGTTTTTAGTCTGTACGCTTTTCGCATAATGTACCTCAAGATGAACTCTTTTGCTTGACACTCATAAGAGATGTATTGTAGAATTTGTAGTTTTATTGCATTACAAACTGTCCTTACATGTTTTGGAGATCACGTGTGTAAGATATGCACGTTTCCCTAGAACCGCTCACTCTGTCAAAACAGAATATGAGTATTTTTAAATCTGGCATACTTTGCTTTTCATGTGCCTCAAGATGAGTGAACTAGCTTCTGGACTTTAAGATGACTCTAGTACTTTAAGTTTTCATGATTTTCCCACTGGCCTCAAGTCTTTTGGGCATCGTACGAATTTATTATGACTTTTATACGAAAATGGGTCAAGCTGAAAGTTAAGAAAATTTGCTAAGGGTCAATGTTTGGATTATAAATTTGATATTGGAAATAAGTGAACACTTTGATGATAAAATTGAGGTGTAAATGACCAGGTAAACAGATCTCGAGGTTTATTCGAGGAGTACTCGGTAGATATAGCATTGGTCCGAGGTACATTGAAATGAGTTTTATCATGACGTCTGGAAAGACGTGTAATGATGCTAATGTATGGCCTTATATGTCATTATTTGATTTATATGGCTTATTTGTCACTATATGATTCTTGTGTGACTATATGATAAATGGAGATGCATAGAATTTCATGATATGTGAATTACATGATATGTATACATTTTCACATGAGATTTTATGACATGACTTGCATATGTCATTTGATGCATAAATGATCATGGGCATATCATATTGAGCTATCGTTTCCTTTGATATCCATGATTATGACTGAGTTGACTTACTCTGAGTGTCGGGTATGACGAGCATGGCGATGACAGGCAGTATAGGTAGTAACTGTAGTCACGTGCAGGTGCGACCGGACCTAGACACGAGGGCTGGATGCAGTAACGTACATAGGATGAGTTTTCCTAGCGCAATGTACATATACTGTCACCCTCTGCTCGAGCTTTGATGATTTGATGATACCTTCCTTTGGACTCCGATATTTGGTATCTTGAGATTCGATTCTTTTTACCCATTCATACATCGCATTCATACATGGTATGCATTGCATGATACTTTGTCATTCTTGACGTGATTCTGTTTATTTCTCGTACTGGGTTCTGACCCCCTTCGCGGGGGGGGGTGTCATGTCTTTGTTGTATGGGCATGACAGGTGGTACAGGTAGACGTACTGCGGATGCTCGAGGTTAAGCATCGATGAATACCGGAGCTCCTTGGGAGAGAGCTCAGGTTCTGTTTTATGTTTTGAGTCCCAGTAGTTGTTAGAGTATTTTGACTTATGTTTTAAATTTACCGGGGTATGCCCCGAGTATCTGTATTTTAATTATGCTACTACCAGTTGATTTATACTTGGTAATTATGTTATGATCAACATGTTAAATTGGAAACTGGAATTATATATTTTCAGTATCAGTATATATGTATCACCTAAAAGAAAAAAAAAAATTTAGGGCCGTTTGACAAGACATTTGAAATAAATCTTCCGCTGTTTACGCAAATTAATCATTATGTGTTAATTAAACACCACATTAGGAACGGGCCCTCACATTATGGTATCAGAGCATATATCTGGGATATGCTCGAACTAGAGTTGGGACACTGAATATAGACACAAATGAATTGTTTGTGCATGTGTCTGACTATGTGATTTTATATGCTCTTCCCTGCTATGATTACATGTTAGATATTGAGATGTTAGACATGTAACTAAGCAGGGATAACTTGATGTCATGTCTCTGAAAATTTTAATATGCTGAGTTGCATATAATCTAGAGAATTTGAATGCTGAGTTGCATATATTCTGAAGAATTTGAAAAATTTATTTGTTAGCACTGATAGTTGCTGACCGGATGAGCTCTGACTTGAGATGTATGAATTATGTTGGACAGTTAGTGTTTGGACATGTAACAGTGGTATGAACTGTAATAGCTATCTAGCGAACCTGTAGGCACTTTAAACTGTTAATTGCACTTTAATTTAGTGATAATGTGTCCATTATTGGAAATTGTATTTATCACTTTGGGATTTAATCCTTATGATTAGTGGGATGACACTAGAATTATTTTAAAACGCTTTTTGTCGATTGACATTGGGAATTTGAGTCTGAAAGACCAGTATTATGCGCATGAGTTTACGTCAAAACCTATGTACGCCAAGATGAGAATATTAGAACTTGAGGATATTGAAATTAGCGAATTTTTTTCAATTGAAGGATCGAGTATAGTTGTTGTGAGAAACAACGAGAATTGGTTTGAATGGGGACTGTCGTAATTTAGTTCTAGTCTATGTGTCCGAACTATGAATAAAAACTTCACTATGAACTCTTTTAGATGAGAATATCTAGAGTAATAGTAGTGACAGATGACGATTTTTCCTCTTTCTGATTGGGAAAATATGTTTACTAGAAAGTCATGTTGATTACATGGAAAATGATAAACGATTCGTGGACTTGAGAAATGGAAGTATGTGCTTAATCTCGATAGCTATTCACCAGCGAAGAAATTTATATTAGCAGTGTTTTGACTGAAGAATAAGACACCGACGTGGAGCGAAGTAATTAGAACTGGATTAAAGATTAATGAAGTGACTATCATTGGGATAATCCAAGTAATCCTGGAAAAGTTCAGAAGTATCACTCCAATTTATCCAGCTCTAGTAGTTCTAGAGGTACTATGAGAATGTAGAATATCAAATCTTTTTGAGGTCACTGTGGATGTAAATATCTACTGATCCATTTGAAAGAATAATAGGAACTGATATTGATGGTGGTCAGTCAGAGCATGTGCGTTACGTGCTCAGGAACAGATGCAACCATAACAACAAATACTCTGAGCTAGAGGTAGATATCAGAATGTTTATTCATTTTGACCACTCAGTTCCAGCATCAGTTAATTACCTGCAGACCAGAAAGTATACCTTGACAGTGGATAATGTTAGAGATGCTAAAGGAGTAGTGATCGCAGATAAATGTTGTGTATTTGATCACACTGCACGAGTTTGATTTGAGACAAAAGCATTATTTTCATACATTGCCTCAAATGTGCATTGGTTATTATGATTTGGAAAATAAATCAGCAGTGCTAATTATACTATCCACACTTGTAATAGTGAACTGTAGCTGACAGTTTAATGATAGTGATGTGGATTCGAATTCAATGGTGTTGCTCGTATATGGTTTTGATTGTATCAAGGGCATGATACTCTGATAAATTTTGAGATATTGTAAGATGATTTCAGAGTACAATAAATTTTTAACCGTATTGTGGCTCCAAATGAAATGTTTACAGCCACGAATAGCAAGCTAAGATACTAATAGTATCAGCTATGAAAATATTGCGGTTACGATATTTGGAAAATGAGGGATATTTGATAATAAATAGTTGATGCTCCAGTAAGAGTCGAGGTTGACTGATATCTTAATGGTAAGAAAACTTACCAAGATTTTCCTGAAGAAATAAAAGAATTTTCACTGGAGAAGGAAATCGATTTTAACTATTTGTTGATGCCAAGGAATAGATTAGATATCGAAAGTACTGTATGGAATGTCATCAGCAGAGTTGACAAATTTATAAGAATAGTTACAGAATATCCTCGATAAGGGTACATATGTCTGAGTATGTCACTTGAGGAAAACATCAGTATTGTTCGTGAAGAAGAAAGATGATATTATGAAGACGTGTATCGACTAAAGGTAGGTGAATCGGGCTATTGTCGAGAATAAATACCCACTGCCTAAGATCGAGAAGTAAATGATCAATTGTAAGAAACTTGAAGTATAAGAAGAACGATTTTTACTCTGGTTACCATCAGTTTGAGTCAAAAGAGAAAATGTTCTCTAGGCAATTCTTCAAACCAGATATAGACATTTTGAATTTTTTGAAATGTCGTGTGGTCTGACAACTATACCGGTAGAGTTATGAATTTGATGAAGAAAATATTCCGTAACTTTTGGACGGAAATGTAATCATATTCATCAGTGGTATACTAGTGTATACGAGATCAGGAAGGAACCATACAGATTATCTGTGAATGATGATTCAGACGCTTCGTGAAGCTCAAATTGTGTACCAAGTTATCGAATGTAAATCTTGGTTGAATCGAGTATTGTTTTGGGATCGGTGATATCAGCTCACCGGATACTTGTTGATCCCAGTAAAGTAAAGGTAGTACTAATTTGGCCCATACCAACCAGTGTACTTAAGATACAAGGTGTTATGAGTTTTGCCAGACATTACAGGCTTTATGGAAGGATGAACCAATTGACCAAGAAGAAATTTGAGTTTCGTTTGGTCAGATGAATGTGAAAGCGGTTGTCATAACTAAAATGGAAGTGAACTACAGCCCCAATGTCGATTTTGTTGAACTGGTCAAGGGAATATGTAGTTTGTGCAAAGTGGTCAAAGATATGAGATATGTTCTGATGCATCATGAGGAGATGATTGCATATACCTTAAGATGATTGAAGTTGAAAAAAAAAATTATGATATCTTGTTCATGAAATTGAGTTTGCAGCCATTAGTTTTGCCTTGAAGATGTGGCAACGTATCTGGGTGGCGAACAATTCATAATACACTCTGATTTTTGGACTTTAAAATATCTATTATTCAGTCAGAGTTGAACTTGAGATAGAAGCGATGACTAGATTTATTAAAGAATTTGTTTGATAGTCAATATCAATCAGGGAAAATGAAACTAGTAGCAGATGCAATGAACCGAAAAGTGCAAGGTGCAATGATAGCATCAATATATGCTTTGCAATTTGATCACCACAAATTTCGAAGATCAGAAGAACTCGAAGGACAGAGCCATACAGATATTGAGTGAAGAAATTGGTTCTGTCTCATCAACCAACTAGATTTTAATATGCAATTTAGTGGCGGGTTGCGATTGAACAATCAGTAATTAGCATCGAATCCTACTGATTTGAAAGAATTATTACTGCAGAAAGCACACTATAGATGACATAGTGTTATTTTGGGAAGAGATGTATCATTCTTGAGATCCTATTTCTGATGGAATGTTATAAAGAAAGAAATTTTTGAATTCGTGGCAACTTGTTTGACATGCCAGTAGGTCAAGATAAAAAATACGAGACCTAATGGGATAGTACATAATTTGTAAGTACCACAATGAATTTGGGAAATTTCTAGTTTTGAGTTTTATAGCTCAAATTGTTTAGAACAAACAGAGATTGTGAAACAAGTTGAATCGGAATTGAATGACTATTCAATACAAGATATTGATTTCATATTGTTAGTCCCGGATCTTATCGATGAGATTTTAAAGATGACAAAAACAAATCAGACCGGATCGAGAGAAATCAGACTGACCAGAACGATCGCCCAAAACAGATCAAGCTGATAAGATGACAAAGCATATCAGACCGGATCGAGGGTAATCAGACTGACCAGATCGATAGCTCAACAACAGAACAAGCTGATAAGTCTCATTACTTATCAGACCGGATCGATGAATATCAGACTGACTCAACCGTGGCTTCAGATCGATCTCTATCTTTATCAGATCAGAACAGCTTAGGATACATACATAATGGCTCCTCAGTCCGAATCATTAACGGCTATTTATTGTAGCATTTAATGTTTTAATTAATGCTACAAAGGACCAAAGACTGAAGATTGCCATAATAGGTAAGAAGACAAAGAGTAGCTTACCTGACAGTCGCCGAAAGTATGAACCAGAACGGCAAGTTTCCTGAAGAAGAAGACTGAAGCCTACTCAGTGTTTAAGCAGAGTCAAAGTTGCATATTAAAGGAAATAATGTCGTTGGTACATTCAACTATAAAAGGATGCAACAAAAGGAACTTCAAAAGTTGGCTACTGACTCTTGCTGTTCAATTGAAAAACGCACAAGAGCAAAAATCAGCACAAGCTTACAAGTTCAGAAGCTCTCGAGCTGAAATCATTCTTAAGCACGTCTTATTTGTAACATTTGATCATTTTAGGATCACTGTGCGCATCTTGTGTTTTCTGTGTTGAAAATAGAAGTGAGAAACATATTGTAACTGTCAGACAGAGTGTGTCTGAGCAGATTGAGTGACTAGGAGTTTCAGATTGGTAGTGAGGTAAATCCAGTCTGAATCGGGTTTGTACAACAGGATTGTATAAATCAAAGTCTTCTAGCATAAACCTTCCTTAATTGGAAGAAGGGGAGACCTAGAAGGATTACACCACCTTCGAACTTCCAGAAACATATCCTGTGTATCTTATTTCTGCACTCGTTCTTTCTCACTAGCCATCGAGCCGCTCTTACATACAAGAACAGACCGTTCCGCACTTATATTTTCAGTGGTCTGTTTTGTACAAGAATTGATTAAGAAACAGATTTCTTTCACTAATCCGGAAGAAATCACGAAGGATTAATTTTTAGAAGGAGTGTTCATTCACCCCCCCCCCCCCCTCTAAACACTCCGGACCGATCCTAACAAGTGGTATCAGAGCCAGGTTATCTTAATCAGCTAAATCACTCGAGTTGATGGCATCATTCAACAAAATTCCTATGTTCTCAAAAGAAGACTATGATGACTGGAGAATCAGAATGCAAGCTCACCTGGCAGCTCAGGATGACGACATGTGGTTCGTCATCACTGATGGACCAATGACGATCCAAAAAATAAATACAGCAGTCGCCATTACCGGTGGAGAACCACAAATGGTAGAAAAGGACAGATCCCTCTGGACGAATGAGGAGAGAAAGAAAGCAAATCTCGATAATGTGGCCAAAGACATCTTGTTCAAGACTTTGGACAAGAACATGTTCAGCAAAATCAAAATGTGCTCTACTGCCAAAGAAATTTGGGAGAAGATAGCACAGCTATGTGAAGGCAACGACCAGACCAAAGAAAACAAGTTAACTGTTGCTCTTCAAAAATTTGAGAGCATAAAGATGAAAAGTGGAGAAACTCTAAATGAGTTTGATGAAAGAGTCACCGGCATCATAAATGAACTGAATGGTCTGGGGAAGGAATATTCTAATAGAGAGATCGCTCTGAAAGTGATGAGAGCTCTGCCAAAGGAATGGGATGTTAAGACCATTGCCATGAGGGAATCAAAAGATCTTAACAAGGATGAAATTCATGATCTGTTTGCAGATCTTAAGGCCTATGAGTTTGAACTGATAAGCAGAGGTGAAGCATAGCCATTCATCTCTCAACCAAACAAGGCCCTAGCAGCCATTCCAGACCAGATCGCTTCAACATCAGACCGATCTGCTGAACAGATAAGTAACGATGCTATGTCATTATTTATCAAGAAATTCGGTAAATTTATGTCTAAGAATAAGAGGAACTTCAAACCCTCTCATCATTATAAATCAAGAAAAGATGATACTGTTAATGATCAGGCTTGCTACAATTGTGGTAAGACCGGACACTTTATTGCAGATTGCACCAGACCGAAGAAAGAAGAACGGAAAGAGAAGCATCGTGATGATAGAAAGAAGAAGCACTACAAAGACTGCAAGAATCATGGAAAATCCCAAAAAGTCCTAGTAGCTGAAGAAGGAAACAACAAATGGGCTCAGACAGACTCAGACTCGGAAAGCTCTGAATACTCTTCCAGTGAAAGCGAAGAAGATATTCAATGTCTTATGGCAGACGAAGAGATGAGTCAGACAGACGAGGTATATGATATTAACTCAAATGAATTTACACGAGAAGAGCTCATGTCCGCACTACAAGACATGGCTAATGATTATAGAATCTTAGCTGAATCATTTGAGAAGAATAAAGTTAAAGTCAGTGATCAAATGGATGAGCACAACAAACCAAGCTGCTCTGAGCAGGGTGAGTGCAAAAATCTCCAGATCGAGCTGAATAAGCTAAAAATCTCTTATGATCAGCTCCATGAAGAAAATAAGAGAATTAGCACACAAAATGCTAATCTCTCACATATATTCAAAACATGGACAAAATCCAGAACATCCTTGGAAGAATTACAAGAGGTTCAAAGAAACGTCGGTGATTTCACCGGCATAGGCTTTGACACCAAAGAATGCACCAAAGATGAATCTGAGCTGTTGCTGGTAAAGAATCAAGTCAAACAAATGACATTTGTTAAATCCAGCACAGTATATGAAACTGAAGCACCTAAGATTCAAACAGGAGTCTCTTACGTGAATCAAAATCTGAGAAAAGGAATTGGTTATGTTAACCAAGCCAAAGAAAAGGCACCAGCAAGATTTGCGTCTATCAGACCAAATCCAAAGGTGCAAGATCGAAGGCAAAGAAGACAATACAATTACTATAACTCAAAACCGATTCAACGAAGATATAGACTACCTTATGAAAATCAAAGGTTTTCACAGCGCACACATTATCACACACAACATCGAAACAGACCAGCACACAGCACACCCTACACACACAAGCCATTGAAGCTGATACAGGTGTGGGTTCCCAAAGGGCTAATCCGTTCTGGACCCAAATAGGATTGGGTACCAACAATAATTATATTTGATGACAGGTACCGAAGAAACTCGCATCAGACTGGTATTTGGACAGTGGGTGTTCCCGTCACATGACTGGAAACATCGAACTGCTGTCTGAAGTGACAGAATGTATTGGACCCAAGATCATCTTCGGAGATAACTCAAAGGGTAAGACCGTGGGCAAGGGTAAGATTGTCCATGGTAACATTATTATCAATGATGTGCTATTAGTTGAAAATCTGTGCTATAATCTGATCAGTATTAGTCAACTCTGTGATAATGGTTATGCTGTAGAATTTCACAAACACACTTGCACTGTTAAATCATCAGACGGTATAACCTTGCTCGTAGGAATCAGGAATGGAAATACATATAAGATTAACTGGAATCATGCTCAACCTGATAATCCTACTTGTTTCATCGCTAACAATGATAATAAACATTGGCTGTGGCATAAGCGTTTGAATCATATAAACTTTAAGACCATTTCCAGCTTGTGTAAACATGATCTAGTTATCGGTCTGCCCAAGATCGATTTTGCTGAGGATAAGATCTGCGAAGCTTGCCAAATGGGCAAACAGATCAGATCATCCTTCAAGAACAAGAATGCCAAATCCTCCTCCCGATGTTTAGAACTACTGCATATGGACTTGTTTGGTCCCATACCAATAACAAGTTTAGGGGGAATGCGGTATACTCTTGTTGTTATTGATGATTACTCACGCTTTACATGGACTATATTTTTTAGCAGTAAAGATCAGACCGGTCCGAAGTTGATCAAGCTGCTGAAACGAACTCAGAACGAGAAATCATCCAGTATAGACAGGATTCGTAGTGACAAAGGCACAGAGTTTTCAAATCAGAATCTTGAATCATTTCTAGAAGATCATGGAATCAAGCACGAGTTTTCAGCCGCTCGAACTCCTCAACAGAACGGAGTTGCAGAACGAAGAAACAGAACGCTCAAGGAAGCAGCAAGAACAATGCTTGCTGATTCTGGCATTTCGCAAAAGTTCTGGGCAGAAGCTGTAAACACTGCCTGCTACACTCAAAATCGATCTATGATTAACAAGAAGCTGAATCTCACCCCTTATGAAATATGGACTGGTAACAGACCGTCTATTTCTCACCTTCATGTGTTTGGATGCAAATGCTTCGTTCATAACAATGGTAAGAATCATCTTACAGCATTTGAAGCTAAGTCAGATAATGGAATATTTTTAGGATATTCATCAACTAGCAAAGCTTATCGAATTTTCAATAATCGAACCTTAACCGTAGAAGAATCTGTTCATGTAGTTTTTGATGAATCATTATGTGTTGAGGGCAACAAAGATTCAATTCAAAATCAGATGGAAAATATCCATCTCGAAGCTAACAGTGATGATGAGATTGTAGCTAACAGGTCAAGAGACAATCCACCAGAACCAGAAGTATCAGACAGACCGGATCAAGCCATTGAAGCTTCCCCAGATCGAGCTGATCCGGATGTTCCTCACTCAGATGTTAAAGAAGATGCTGATCATGCTAATACCGTTCATCCGACCGGACCAGACAATCCAGAGTCAAGCTATCGATGGACTAAGAAGCATCCACCTAATCTAGTGATTGGTAGTCCCTCTGCATCGATCAGAACCAGAGGACAGATGATGGATGAGTTCACTCATGCTGCCTTCATCTCAACTCTGGAACCCAAGAAGATCGATGAAGCGTTGACTGACTTCAATTGGATTAAAGCAATGCAAGAAGAGCTTAATCAATTCAAACAAAATCAAGTTTGGAGTCTGACCCCCAGACCAAGCGATCCCTGTTATTGGAACCAGATGGGTCTTCAGAAATAAGCTAGACGCAGATGGAACTGTGGTTAGAAACAAAGCCAGACTGGTGGCACAGGGATTCAGACAAGAAGAAGGAATCGACTTCGATGAATCATTTGCACCAGTCGCCAGACTTGAAGCTATCCGAATATTTCTTGCATATGCTGCTTTTAAAGACTTCAAAGTATATCAGATGGATGTCAAAATCGCCTTTCTTAATGGAAAGCTTCAGGAAGAAGTCTACATTGAGCAACCACCTGGATTTCAGAACCATTTGTATCCTAATCATGTATATCTACTGAATAAAGCAGTGTATGGTCTGAAACAAGCTCCAAGAGCCTGGTATGACACTCTATCTCAATTTCTGCTGAACCATGATTTCCAGATCGGCTCAGTAGATAAAACTCTATTTAAATTTATTAAGGGGGAACATACCCTATTAGTTCAGATTTATGTTGATGACATAATCTTTGGGTCAACTAACCCCAAATTGTGCGAGAAATTCTCTAAGCTAATGCAGGGACAGTTGAGATGAGCATGATGGGAGAACTTTCATTCTTTTTGGGTCTCCAAGTAAAACAGCTCAGCAATGACATATTCATCAATCAGACCAAGTATACCAAAGAGCTCCTCAAGAGATTTGGAATGGAAACATGCTCAACTGCATCAACTCCTATGAGTCCCACAATCAAGTTAGACAAAGATGAAGGGGGAACAGCAGTTGAAGTAACCATGTATAGAGGATTAATCGGATCGCTATTGTATCTTACAGCGAGCCGGCCTGATATTATGTTTTCAGTCTGTATGTGCGCCAGATTTCAGTCAGAACCAAAGCAATCACATTTTATTGCTGCCAAGCGTATTCTGAAATACTTAAAAGGATCTCAGAACGTTGGTCTTTGGTACTCCAAAGATTCAAACTTCAGCCTGATCGGATACTCTGACGCAGACTACGCTGGTTGTAAGATTGATCGTAAAAGCACCAGTGGAACATGTCAATTTCTAGGTGAAAGATTGATCTCTTGGTTCAGTAAAAAGCAGACATCGATTGCCATGTCCACAGCTGAAGCAGAATATCTAGCTGCTGGAAGCTGTTGCGCTCAAATGCTCTGGATCCAACACCAGCTCAAAGACTATGGCATCCAAGCTGTTGACTCTCCTATATTCTGCGACAACACAAGTGCAATCGCTATAACGTATAATCCAGTTTTGCACTCTCTAACAAAGCACATTGATATACGTCATCACTTTATTCGGGATCATGTTGGCAAAAAGGAAATTCGGATCGAGCACATCTCAACAGAGCAGCAAGCAGCAGACATCTTCACCAAACCGCTCCCAGAGGCTAAGTTTAATTATTTTCATCAAATTCTTGGATTAATTGACTTATCTTAATAGTTTAAATTTGTTTTCTTTCGCGTTTAAAGATTCTTGTTACCACAGATTGATAATACAATGTTCAGAAAGACACAGACCGGTCCGAACTTTCAGACCGATCTATGTCAATCTGATGTTATCCCATAATCTGTTTGGACAATACATTATTTGTTTTCACAAAAACAGCCCGGACTGATCGCATTTTAACCGCCTTAACTATATGTTATCCTGACCGTTTTTTTTGAATTTCTTTTCATCAGTCATCGAGATAAAGACACGTGTCTTCTCTCTCATATTTAGCGGGCTGAACATCTCATTTTATTTCACTTTTTACATATTACCACTATCTATTGTCTTACTCTCTCACTCTCCTTCATCCTTGCACCCCTTTTACTTTCTCTCAAATGGCTACCATTACTCACAACTCTCTCTCCATTGAGTTTAATGAAATCTACAGGACAGAAGATGCAGAGATGGTATCCATCTTCAGAGCTTTGGAATCTTCTGGTCTGAGAAACTTTCTGGAATGCGGCACCGTTGTTTATGAATCAGAAATCCGCGAACTGTTTGCCAATGCCGTCCCCCAGAAGACATCAATATCTACTACCGTCAAGGGCACAACTTTTGAGATCTCGCCGTTGACGCTGGCCAAAACCTTTGGTCTCCCCAATTCCGGACTGACGGAATTTGGACAGATTCCTCAGGCGTCACTCTCGGATCTTCAAAAGAAGATATCTATTCTTGGCTCCCGCCTGCAACCATCGTTCAAGAAGAAGGAAATGCACTTTCATTTCCAGGTGCTGTGCGAGATAGTGGGCAAGCCTCTGTTGGGGAAAGCAGGAAGTTTTGACGCAGTGACCGCAGAGAAGTTTAGAGCTATGGCGGCTATCGTATCCGGACAGAAGATGAACTGGTCCGTGATTCTGTTTGGAGTTCTGATGGAAACAGTGATTGCCTCGAAACAAGCTGTCTGCTTTGCTGTTCCCCTCAGTAAACTAATGGAGTCCTTGGAAATCAAGCTGGGAAAGCAGTCCGTTCTCAGCCCCTTCAAGATTTTAAACTCCAAAGGACTTGCTTTGCTGAAGTCCAAGAGTGCTCCGCCCACTCCCGCTACTCTGGCTGCTGTCAAGATTGAGAAGGGCGAAGAACAGGCTGCTGCGCGCAAACCTCGCGTTAAGCGCAAACTAACCATCCAGACTGATTCGGAAGAAACTCAGTCTGCTCCCTCGCCACCAATAAAGCCACCTCCCAAAAAGCCAAGAACCCAGATTACCAAGCCCAGCAAGCCTTTACCCCTGAAAGCATTACCCATATTGCCTCCACCTACACCCACCTCTGCACCACAACCTTCCATCCAACTCTCACAGGCTCCAACTCCTGCACCCAAAGTCACTATCCGAGTCCCCTCTGCCTCTCCCACGGTCAAAGGAATAGTTATCACTGAGTTGGGTGATTATACCAAATCAGGGATCAAGTCTCCTTCCTCCACCGGCAAGGGAAAAGCCATTCTCTCCGAACCCCTCTCCTCTAAACCCAAATCTGCAGCGCAGACAGCCATCGACATCGCTATGGAGGATGTTGATGAGAGGCTGAAGGAACTCATTGTGGTCTATGATGAATATGTCCAGTACAGGACTATCAACCACATTGAGTTATTCTTCGGAAAGTTGAGCAGACTGAAGAAGATGGAAGAGGAAGTTCTGAAAGGCACAGAGACTGATGATGTTCGGCTTGCCGTGCAGCGCAAAGACTTATTTACGGCTATTCACAGATTCAGACTGGCCAATCTGCTTCTAGCTGCCAAGAAAAAGAACTTCGATCCGCTTGCTCCAACTGCCAGAGATGATGGGGCTGTAATTGCTCAATTAGAGATGGATGTTCATGCTCTTCACTTAGCTGTCCGTTTTCAACGACAGAAGCTTAGTATATCCACTCCCACAACCAGCCCGGATCATCCCTCTGCAAGCAAGACTATGGCAGAACCCTTCATTGAGGTTATTCCTTCTGTTGTAGCAGATCAGACTGTAGAGCAAATACCAGATCAGACTGCAGAGCCACTACCAGACCAGACAGCGGAACAGCCATTACCTAATGCTCCGTCTGTGCCCGATGATGAACCATTGAATGTGTTGTTGGACTCTCCAACAACTTCCATTCCTTTGGGGTCCTCAGCCTCCCGCACTCAAATCAGTCCAACAGTAGAACTGGCAACCGTTGGCGCCTCCGAATTCGTCGATCCGGATCTGGTGGTGTCCACCATTGTTGCAGCTCTCCAGACTGAGGAGCCTTACAGACCTAGCACTCCTCCAGTCCAATCCGATGAAGATATGGCTTTCATTCAAACATTTTCTTCGGATCTGGTCACCTTGATCCGGTCTGAGAGTCACCAAGCTGTTGTATCTTCACTTGTCCCGGTTGCTGAAGACGATGAACAGGCTTTGTCCTCATCAGATCGCTCTCCCAGCCAACACTCTGATGCACCTCCATTTCTGGCAAAGACTCTTCAGCATCTCTCCGACAACTGCCTGTCTCTCTCTCAACGCGTTCTCGAAGTTCATCAAGGTCAGAGGCTTACAGCTTTGGACTTTGATTCTTTCATTGAGAAGATGACTGCCAGTATCGGAAGCCTTCAGCGAGGCATAAACGATCTGTTTTCTCAACAAGCCTCTTACAAGAACAGTCTGAGAAAAGAGCAGATCGAGCTAGCCACTGAAGTCAGAGCATCTGTTGCCAATTCCCTCCGCGCTCAAGACGTTCGTCTTGACGCTATCAGCGCGCAGCTAGCTCAAGTTGTCGACTTTCTTCAAGAGATTGCTGCTGACAAAAAGGGGAAAAGAAGAAAGACTTCAGGCTGCCTCCGTCTCAGTCTTCTAGAAAATAATTTTTTTCAGACTGTATATTTAGGATTTTCTTGGTGATCAATAAAATCCTCTTTTGATTAAGTCTGTGTTCATTTATTTTGAACTTCAACATAAGGCTTAATAATAAAAGTTCAATCGATTCAACTCAATAATGTTCATTTATTTTGAACAAGAAGAAGTAATCGATCCGAAAGGTTTCGCTTCAGAGTTCTCTTCAGACTGATTAAAAAGACTTAGAAGCTAGGTTTTGTCATCATCAAAAAGGGGGAATTTGTTAGTCCCGGATCTTATCGATGAGATTTTAAAGATGACAAAACAAATCAGACCGGATCGAGAGAAATCAGACTGACCAGAACGATCGCCCAAAACAGATCAAGCTGATAAGATGACAAAGCATATCAGACCGGACCGAGGGTAATCAGACTGACAAGATCGATAGCTCAACAACAGAACAAGCTGATAAGTCTCATTACTTATCAGACCGGATCGATGAATATCAGACTGACTCAACCGTGGCTTCAGATCGATCTCTATCTTTATCAGATCAGAACAGCTTAGGATACATACATAATGGCTCCTCAGTCCGAATCATTAACGGCTATTTATTGTAGCATTTAATGTTGTAATTAATGCTACAAAGGACCAAAGACTGAAGATTGCCATAATAGGTAAGAAGACAAAGAGTAGCTTACCTGACAGTCGCCGAAAGTATGAACCAGAACGGCAAGTTTCCTGAAGAAGAAGACTGAAGCCTACTCAGTGTTTAAGCAGAGTCAAAGTTGCATATTAAAGGAAATAATGTCGTTGGTACATTCAACTATAAAAGGATGCAACAAAAGGAACTTCAAAAGTTGGCTACTGACTCTTGCTGTTCAATTGAAAAACGCACAAGAAAGCAAAAATCAGCACAAGCTTACAAGTTCAGAAGCTCTCGAGCTGAAATCATTCTTAAGCACGTCTTATTTGTAACATTTGATCATTTTAGGATCACTGTGCGCATCTTGTGTTTTCTGTGTTGAAAATAGAAGTGAGAAACATATTGTAACTGTCAGACAGAGTGTGTCTGAGCAGATTGAGTGACTAGGAGTTTCAGATTGGTAGTGAGGTAAATCCAGTCTGAATCGGGTTTGTAGAACAGGATTGTATAAATCAAAGTCTTCTAGCATAAACCTTCCTTAATTGGAAGAAGGGGAGACGTAGAAGGATTACACCACCTTCGAACTTCCAGAAACATATCCTGTGTATCTTATTTCTGCACTCGTTCTTTCTCACTAGCCATCGAGCCGCTCTTACATACAAGAACAGACCGTTCCGCACTTATATTTTCAGTGGTCTGTTTTGTACAAGAATTGATTAAGAAACAGATTTCTTTCACTAATCCGGAAGAAATCACGAAGGATTAATTTTTAGAAGGAGTGTTCATTCACCCCCCCCCCCCCCCCCCTCTAAACACTCCGGACCGATCCTAACACATATGATAGTCTATATGTCTATGAGAAGAGGACATGTTTAAGATATGGATAATGTGGTTTAGTTACAGTGAGTTTCTGTAACAGATGTATCTGATTGAGATCCGATGATAGTATCAGAATTCGAAAAATATTTTCAGAATGTCATGAGTACTAAGTTAGCAATGAGTATTGCTTAGACCCATAGTAATGGATAAACAAAGAAAATATCCAGACCTTGGAAGTTATGTCTCGATTAATAGTGATGAATTTAATGAGAATTGGCAAAAATCACTATTCACCAGTGGAATTTTTTCCTATAATTTAAGTTTCAAACAACTATCGGGATGGCATCGTTTAAGTTTTATAGAGCCAGAAACAATGGATAAGGAATTTTTGGCACAACTTGAGATTGTTGAGGGAATGCCAGGAACAATGGATATTCAGCGAAAACGATTGATATTGGCTTAAAATGTGCAGAGTTGCTATGCCAACAAGAGAAATATACCGTTAGAAATTCCAAGTTGAGAATCAGGTAAATATGAAGATATTACATTTGCGATGATCAATATGATTCGTTAACTGAGGTATGATGTTACCTCGATATTTTGAAACTTTGTGGAATCATAGAGAAGTTGATTCAGTGGTATATTGTTGACACGATCACATCAGTTGTCATTGATACATGATGATTCTTATGTATCTACGAATGAGATTGAGACATCTCATATGATTTAAATTGTCGAGTTATACACAGTTTTGCGATTTCGAGGACGAAATCATCTTAAGAGGGGAAGAAGTGTAAGGCCCCGTTACTAATTAAATTATGATTAATCCGGATTAACGATGTTTAAGCAAACCCGTGTGATTAAAAGTTGAGATTTCGAATTAAGGTGTTCCGGGTCACAACATCTTTTGGTTAATTGAGGTAAAATACATCATAATACATACATTTTACATCGCTTTTGGCCATGCAAGAAACACTTAAATATTTAGTGGGACACTTGGATCACTTAATTAAAAAAAAAAAAAAAAAAAAAAGAAAAATAGGCATAGTGGGCAACGCCCACCTCCATTTTTATACATGCAAGGCTATCATCTCTTTCTTTCAAATTTCTTGTTTTCTCTTCTCTCCAAATTCGAAAACTACTCTCAAAATTCCTAAGAGAAATAGTCAATCTAGCATGCAAACATAGATCTAGATAGGGATCAAGAGGAGCATCAAGGAGTTGGGAGTTTGGGAGCAAGAACATGAAGAATTTTCAAGTGTTGATGCAGAATTTTCGAGTAGCAGCTGCATTCATGAAGCCTTGGCTGATTTGGGGATTTATTAGTACTCAAATACTAAAGTTTTACAAAGGTATAACATCAATTTTGAGTTTTATCAACTTGCATGTAGGATTAAGGGTCGATTTTTGATGTTTTGACATGAGAAATGTAGTGAAGAATTGCTGTCAAAATATCCTGCAGATTTCAGTGTACTGATCGTCTGTTTTTTAATTTTAAGTATAGATAAGCTTCGACTTTGAAGATGACTCCCCTGATAAGATTTGTAGTATGTCGTGTTAGCTTTAATTGGCCACCGAAATCAGCTAATTTGGATTTAAGATGAAAACGTTATGGTCATTTTACCAACATGTGTCAAATCTGGAAATCCACTGCATGCGAGTTTCATGCATTGTGTTCTTCGAATTTCTGGGAATAAATGACTACGAATTTGAAGTTTTACCTTCTAATAAGAATTGTATTATTCGGTGTTATCTTGAATTTGGATTTGGACTCACTCAATTTGGAGTTTATATGCAAACGTTATACTTATTTTACCAGCAACTATACAATCTGGAAGCAGGGGATATACCAGTTTTTAGTCTGTACGTTTTTCGCATAATGTACCTCAAGATGAACTCTTTTGCTTGACACTTATAAGAGATGTATTGTAGAATTTGGAGTTTGATTGCATTACAAACTGGCCTTACATGTTTTGGAGATCACGTGTGTAAGATATGCACGTTTCCCTAGAACCTCTCACTCTGTCAAAACAGAATATGAGTATTTTTAAATCTGGTATACTTTGCTTTGCATGTGCCTCAAGATGAGTGAACTAGCTTCTGGACATTAAGATGACTCTAGTACTTTAAGTTTTCGTGATTTTCCCACTGGCCTCAAGTCTTTTGGGCATCATGACTTTTATACGAAAATGGGTCAAGCTGAAAATTAAGAAAATTTGCTAAGGGTCAATGTTTGGATTATAAATTTGATATTGGAAATAAGTGAACACTTTGATGATATAATTGAGGTGTAAATGACCAGGTTAACAGATCTCGAGGTTTATTCGAGGAGTACTCGGTAGATATAGCATTGGTCCGAGGTACGTTGAAATGAGTTTTATCATGACGTCTGGCAAAGACGTGTAATGATGCAAATGTATGGCCTTATATGTCATTATTTGATTTATATGACTTATTTGTCACTATATGATTCTTGTGTGACTTTATGATAAATGGAGATGCATAGAATTTCATGATATGTGAATTACATGATATGTATACATTTTCACATGAGATTTTATGACATGACTTGCATATGTCATTTGATGCATGATTGATACATGGGCATATCATATTGAGCTATCGTTTCCTTTGATATCCATGATTATGACTGAGTTGACTTACTCTGAGTGTCGGGTACGACGAGCATGGCGATGACAGGCAGTATAGGTAGTAACTGTAGTCACGTGCAGGTGCGACCGGACCTAGACACGAGGGCTGGATGCAGTAACGTACATAGGATGAGTTTTCCTAGCGCAATGTACGTATACTGTCACCCTCTGCTCGAGCTTTGATGATTTGATGATACCTTCCTTTGGACTCCGATATTTGGTATCTTGAGATTCGATTCTTTTTACCCATTCATACATCGCATTCATACATGGTATGCATTGCATGATACTTTGTCATTCTTGACGTGATTCTATTTATTTCTCGTACTGGGTTCTGACCCCCTTCGCGGGGGGGCTGTCATGTCTTTGTTGTATGGGCATGACAGGTGGTACAGGTAGACGTACTGCGGATGCTCGAGGTTAAGCATCGATGAATACCGGAGCTCCTTGAGAGAGAGCTCATGTTCTGTTTTATGTTTTGAGTCCCAGTAGTTGTTAGAGTATTTTGACTTATGTTTTAAATTTACCGGGGTATGCCCCGAGTATCTGTATTTTAATTATGCTACTACCAGTTGATTTATACTTGGTAATTATGTTATGATCAACATGTTAAATTGGAAACTGGAATTATATATTTTCAGTATCAGTATATATGTATCACCTAAAAGCAAAAAAAAAAAAAATTTAGGGCCGTTTGACAAGACATTTGAAATAAATCTTCCGCTGTTTACGCAAATTAATCATTACGTGTTAATTAAACACCACATTAGGAACGGGCCCTCACACATACGCCCTAGCGTATCATCCTGGGGTGCACCAGTCCTATTTGTCAAAAAGAAAGATGGTTCGATGCATCTGTGCATCGATTACAGGCAACTGAACAAAGCCACAGTGAAGAATAAGTATCCACTTCCGAGGATCGATGATTTGTTTGACCAGTTGCAGGGTACGAGGCTCTACAGTAAGATCGATCTGAGGTCGGGGTATCATTAGATTCGGGTAAGGGAAGATGACGTTCAGATGACAGCTTTCAGGACTAGGTATGGGCACTATGAATTCTTAGTCATGCCTTTTGGGGTGACAAATGCCCCAGCTGTCTTTATGAGTCTGATGAACAGAGTATTTCAACCGTATTTGGATCAGTTTGTCATTGTTTTCATTGACGATATACTCATTTACTCTCGGACCGAATAGGAACACGTGAAGCACTTGAGGACAGTACTCCATATCCTTAGGGATCATCAGTTATATGCAAAGCTCAACAAGTGCGAGTTCTGGTTGAGCAGTGTGGTGTTCTTGGGTCATGTTATATCTAGCAGCGGGATATCTGTAGATCCCAGGAAGGTTGAAGCTGTGATGGAGTGGGCTGCACCCACTTCTGTACCCGAGATACGGAGCTTCATCGGCTTGGCCGGTTATTATCGACGTTTTGTCAATGGTTTTTCAAAGATTGCCAAACCCCTGACACAGCTGACTCAGAAAGGAGTCCCGTTCTATTGGTCCGAAGCTTGTTGAGGAAAGCTTCCAAGAATTGAAGCGTCGTTTGACTACGGCACCTGTATTGGTGATCCTTCTGAGAATAAGAGGTTTGCCTTGTACACAGATGCATCACTGCAGGGTTTGGGTTGTGTGTTGATGCAAGATAAGCATGTGGTGGCTTATGCATCGGGGCAGCTGAAGCCACATGAGGCTAGGTATCCAGTCCATGATTTAGAGCTGGCAGCCATTATATTTGCCTTGAAGATTTGGAGGCATTACCTGTATGATACGTCGTTTACCATCTATTCAGACCATAAGAGCCTGAAGTTTTTGTTCACACAGGCTGAATTGAATATGCGACAAAGAAGATATATGGATTTACTCAAGGATTATGATTGTGAAATTGAATGCCATCCTGGTAAAGCAAACTTGATAGCAGACGCTGTAAGGACCCCAAGCCCTTAAACCTTGATTAGTGTATTAACCACTATGTGTGGTACATGCTTTCTATAAAAAAGTCAATCGGGAAGCTCTGATGATACTTAATCATTGCCTATCAATTACAAAATTTCCTGTAATACTCAATGTTATAAGATCATCATCCTCACAATAAAAGACTCATATGTTTGCCCTTTACCAACCCCTTGGTGCCACTTTTCACATTGTGAACTTTTATAAAAATTTGGGCAGAGTCTCCCCATAAATTGAGCTATCCCAAAACACAAGCACATCACATAATATAATCCCGGCCAGGGAATACACAATACTCAACAGAATATAGAACACAAAGTAAATTCCCAGCCAGGGAAGACACCACACATATGACGACATAAATGGGTCTCAATACCCACATAATACACTAACGACTCTCATATCATTAGCAATTCTACCACAATTGCATGCAACACATAATGAAAGAGAGAAAGGCTCATGCCTTTATATACAACCCATATACAAGAATATTCGTGCTCACATGCGAGCATCATAAATGTGTATATAAATCTCGGGTGTATATAAGTACTCTATACGATACCGTGCTCCATCAAGCCCTGGTACCATGATCCTGTGAGTACATCCAATCAACAGCTCGAGCCCAGCTCCACAGCCATCGATGCACCTGTTCACCTGCCCCAACAGAGACAGCCCCCAACGGGGTGAGCATACCAATACACAAAATCTCATAATCACAATAATGAAATTCATAATTTACAACACAAGTAAATATTAATGAATTTTAAATGATACTCCCTGGATGGCAACATCCTCATCCGGGATTCCGTGTACTGTCCATGTTCTCACAATCATCAAACACATCAAATCTCATAAATCAGTAAATCAACACATTGATTTAACTCATTGCATGCCTAGTTCTCGAATATCAATAATTATGATTCCAAGTTCATGATTCATGCAAATGTAGATATCTCAATATCTAATACTGATTTCATAGCCTCGCTATTAATCACAAAAAGCTCAAATGCCTAGCATTTATTTTACCAATTCTTCATTATACCTAGACATCTCAAATGTCTCATAATGAATACATGATCCCACGATCATTCTCAGGCATCTCAAATGCCCTACAATGGTCATATTAACCCAGTACCCCATATATCATGTAAGAGTCATCCTACTCTAGTGTCACGCACGCTACAAGCGGCGATATCAAGATTGGGGTCATTCCTTGGCTATATCAACATATATATATATAATCCTCATGCGCGATTATTCAATGAAATCAAATTTCATTATGCATTCACAATTGCCCTAATATATAGAAATGCCCGTACGTCGCACGTACCTTAAATCTCCGAAGTCCGAGTCAAACCTTGCTCGAGTTCCATGCTCCGAGGAATGATGTGCTAACACGATAAATTAATTCACGATTAATTACGAACATGCAACTCATGCTCAAGCACACCCATAACCCTCAAAAATATTGTCAACACAAGACAATAAACCAATATCGAAAATCGCTCAAGAATACCCCACAAATTCTCGAACCTTCACAACACAAATCGAACCCATTTAAACACCATAATTCATCTCACATATGAATTAATCAATCCATAGCATGACTAATCATCCCACATGCCAAACCCCCAAATTCGAAATCCAAACCCCTAAAATTCGAACACAAGAAGCATCCTTATACAACTAAAGCATGTCATAAACGACCCATAACAAGAATCGCCACACCCCTGCCAAAGATTACAATTTTCGAACCCATTCACGCACACATCACAAAATTCGAACCAACCCTCACGAAATTCGAAATAAATTCGAGCCAATAAATCACAATTAGGCAGGGAATCACATCACAAGCATGAAAAAAGGGGGTTAGGAAGGTTACCCAAACGAAATCGGAAGAAATCGGACGAAAAATCGAAGAACCCTAGAAATTGGGGATCGGCGCATTCCAGCGAAATCCGACTTCCACACGCGATGAAACTTCGAATTGATGGAGGGGAAAGGAGCGCCTCGTCGAGACGAAGTCGGCGGTAGGTCGCACGCGCCGAACGGCGGCCGGACGGCGGCGGGCGCACCGCTTTTGCGCGCGGCGGCTGTTGCAGACGGGGAAGGGGTCGCGGGAGAGGAGAGAGGAAATGAAGGAGTTGAAATGAAATTTCCTTTAAAATTTTGGGTTCAATTGGTATTTATAGCAAAAATACCCCGAAATACTAATATCCCCACAAATACATCATGATTCATTAAAAATCATCTGTTTTCAAAAACTCTCTCTCTAACTCAAAAACCCCCTACCGGTGCCCACACCAAGCACCCGAGATTCTGAGTCACACTAAAAACCATCACAGGTTTTCACCGAAATGAGAATACGATCTCAACCTCGGGATCCAACGATCCCAACTACTCAATTAGACGAGCCCAGAAGGCCCAACACCTCGATTAAACTCCAATTACCACGTAAAACAACTTTACGGGTTATTAACACTCCGGGATTAACATCCCTAATCTCAGGTCATCACAATATCCCCCACTAAAAGAATTTCGTCCTCGAAATTAGCACCGGTGTATCACGTAACACCCGGGCCACACAACTACGAGAAGTCATAACCTCGATTCCTGACCATATCAGAATCGTCTTAAAAACCTCGAGAATACTTATCTCACATCGAACTCTGAAACAGAGCGGCATACCAAAACCAACACCAACTCATCACTCAAGAGGCAAAACGTACCTCGATGTGGTTCATCCCAAAAGTCAGTCCCTCATGACTGCAAACAACTAATACTTACCACCGTAGATCGGACAGTCATCCTTCGTTCTAATACAACTAGTAAGAACACATCATGAATGACACCTCAACCGTGAGAACATTGACCTCGTGTCAAACTCTGGAGTGGAATAGACTTCCAAATCCATCATAACGTCAAAGAGCGTCAGTATCACTCAACGCTAACAACCCAAAAGCAGTTAGTCAACTGAAACTGCAAGGATTCGAATCGCTCCCGATTCTATCGTAGATATCATCCAATGATATCTTTATCATGACTCACGATGTCTAACACACATCATTACGAGGAAACACTAGTATACCACGGTTCACACATACCAAACCTGGTTTCCACTTTCAAACCTTTTCCATCGAAGGAGCAGTCGCATCATTGCAACTCAATTGGGCAACTCACGGCCACAGATTCACACAAAAGACATCTCACAAGATGTCCACCTCCGGATATTCCAAGGATCACATCCTGATCATAAATGAACCATCGAGACTCCACAGAGTTCAAATCCTGGAAGGACATGCAATAAACACATTGCATCCTCAACACTTGGGTCGTCAGCGACACCCAACAAATCCAAAATTCCTGCCATCCCTTGATAATCCTAGGATTAAACAATCCAAACTTGGGAAGGCTATCGCATAACTCTGAGGGAAACACCAAAAATGAAGTACCTTAACCCTCACAAGATAATCCCTCTTCAAGGGAGTCAACTAACTTCACGATTGTTCTTCATAAATATCGTGCCATGGAGATTCCCAATCTCAAGGTGTTCCATATCTCTCATCAGAGATTTAACCATCCAAAAATAGCATAACTCTATGCTTGACAGGAAGGAAATCAACAACTGGCATCCGTATACTCATCGGTATACCTGCCTCAGCACGAACACCACATGCATACTCAATGCACTTGGCTCAGGTATCCACAACATACCCTTAAGCCGCAAACACAACCGTCAATCCTAAGTCATTCCCTACCCAGTGGAGGATGATAATCGACGATCAACAACACGGCGTGATTCTCAAAATCGACACCACAAGCACCAACTTACCGAATCTTTCAAAGATTCCCAATAGGTATAATACTACCTCCTTCCTCACAAGGGAAGTGCCATCGAACTCGAGATCCACAAGTCTCGAACCACTGTTCGGAAAAACTGGATACAATAACACCCATTGCATCCCAAATACACGAATTCCTTCAGATCGAGTCAACAACGACTTGATGACTCTCTTGTTGGTACTCCAACATCATGAGCTGTCCCAGACAAGTCTCACCAAGATTAAACATAAACGTATACACGTTTCAGTGAGGCATGCACAACCTCAACCTCAAATGACATGGTGACTACTAGAGTCCACCACAATCCCCATCGTATCACCTTACGATTTGCCAAAATTGGTTCCAACGAGCATTATAACAGCTCTAGCAAGCCCATCATGGTGCTACACACACGCGGCAGACAACCTAGTCTCTGCCTCTTTAGGTTTACCTCAAACCTACCAACAAGACGGACGTTTCCACATGGTATAACATACTATGGGAAGAAAACTCAATAGAGTAGCGGGTCTTTATCCAACATTCCTCAATGCCGATACACCCTGGACACTCCAATGTCCCTATGTATTTAACATAACCTGATCCTACTCCCTTAGGACCCATCCTACACCCTCAAGGGTGGTGTGATCATGTCTACCACATGTCACATCAACAGAAAGCGAGTAATTTCCTCCATGATTACTCCTGTCGTCAAATCACATGGCCAAAAGCCATTCCAACGAGCATACCTCAAGGGTATCACCACTCGTAAAATGATTACCCCCAAACATAAGCTGCGGTGCAATCACATGTACAGCGCATCCAACCATTCCTCGAGCAACCCGCTCGGTATAAGGGTCACGTCAATCGGTGTCGCACACGCCACCTTGTGCTCGGTACTGGCACCCAAGGCATACCACTGAATACGTATACTCAACGCATCGATCATCGTAACAATGATGCATGTCTAATAAGACATCTCCTACACCATCGTCATCGTCATCCTGTGACGATACATGCCAACTCATGGCATCTAAGGCATTGTCAACTAGTGACGATACATGTCATCCACCATCATGCTAGTAAAATAGGCATAATAAAACATGTATATCAACGCATGCCAGATACAATAAAGCTAATAGAATAGCAATATCTCATACCTCATCGCTAACAATATAGCGGCATACCTGTCTCCGTCGCTCAATAATAGTGCGTAATCAGCACACATCGCTCGAAGGCGGCAAAATCCTGTGCTGAGTACATAGCGGCACAATCCCTCGCTATAGAATCGACGGCATGACACCTCGTCATATAATAAGTGGCATGAAACCTCGCTATACACCTGAGCATGAATCATCGTCCACATAATAGCGGAAAGAGGCATCGCTATCTATATATACGGCGGCACGAATCATCACCAATAATCACAAAGAGGTGAATCATCATCATTGACACAGCGGAACACATCACCGCTATCATCCGTGTCCGGCGGTATAAACCATCGCCAATCAATATAGCGGAATGAACCGTCGCTATAAATACACCTGGCGGAATGAACCCTCGCCAATCAATATAGCGGAATGAACCGTCGCTATAAATACACCTGGCGGAATGAACCCTCGCCAATCAATATAGCGGAATGAACCATCGCTATAAATACAAATCGACACAGCGGAACACATCACCGCTATCATCCGTGTCATCACAATGGAATGAATATAAATCGACACAGCGGGACACCTCACCGCTATCATCCGTGTCATCACAATGGAATAAATATAAATCGACACAGCGGGACACATCACCGCTATCATCCGTGTCATCACAATGGAATGCATCATCATCCTCTCTTGAGTCAGTCATCATCAGTTATTTTAATGCTTCCACGCTTTCATAATCTCAAAACAAGCGGTATCGCATACTCGCTTCTTCATACTAGCGGTATCTCTTCCTCGCTCAGTATGGTATACCTCGCCTCCATGTGCCAGCGAGCCTCCCCCCTCCCGCTCCACATGCGCAGCGATAAAGCGTAAGCATTAAAACCTTAACTGTGATCGCCCTGACTCGTGGAATACACCTCTTTATTCCACATCACAATATGCAACAACAATGCATAATATGCAACAACAATGCATAATAACATGTATCATAACCGTAATGCATCACATTGCATTCATCATGTGTCACACAGACAAACATGAATACATGTTACCGTTGGGATACCCGTACGTCGCTTACGTACTCCATATTTCCTGTAACCTGCAACCATCATGGTTAGCAACAATAGCCATATACGCTATGCAGCAATCATCCAATGCATAAATGCAACCACTTGCAAGTCAATACGTATACCAAGACATGTTACCTCGGAAATATCCCTTTACCTGATTCTCTTACAAAATCAGATTCCTTGGCACATAACACACGGAGTGCCAGACATCACAATTAATGCCATCCTATCGTGTTCCACACGATTCCTGCAATCACACTGATTAGCAACACTACTTTTCATATCAGAAAAAGCACATAAACAACTAGTCGTGTCATACAACATTAATGCCATCATGCATAAGTATGTGCTATCAATAACTTCTTAGGCCCTTAACAGCCCCAAAGAGCAACCACTGCTCTGATACCACTAATGTAAGGACCCCAAGCCCTTAAACCTTGATTAGTGTATTAACCACTATGTGTGGTACATGCTTTCTATAAAAAAGTCAATCGGGAAGCTCTGATGATACTTAATCATTGCCTATCAATTACAAAATTTCCTGTAATACTCAATGTTATAAGATCATCATCCTGACAATAAAAGACTCATATGTTTGCCCTTTACCAACCCCTTGGTGCCACTTTTCACATTGTAAACTTTTATAAAAATTTGGGCAGAGTCTCCCCATAAATTGAGCTATCCCAAAACACAAGCACATCACATAATATAATCCCGGCCAGGGAATACACAATACTCAACAGAATATAGAACACAAAGTAAATTCCCAGCCAGGGAAGACACCACACATATGACGACATAAATGGGTCTCAATACCCACATAATACACTAACGACTCTCATATCATTAGCAATTCTACCACAATTGCATGCAACACATAATGAAAGAGAGAAAGGCTCATGCCTTTATATACAACCCATATACAAGAATATTCGTGCTCACATGCGAGCATCATAAATGTGTATATAAATCTCGGGTGTATATAAGTACTCTATACGATACCGTGCTCCATCAAGCCCTGGTACCATGATCCTGTGAGTACATCCAATCAACAGCTCGAGCCCAGCTCCACAGCCATCGATGCACCTGTTCACCTGCCCCAACAGAGACAGCCCCCAACGGGGTGAGCATACCAATACACAAAATCTCATAATCACAATAATGAAATTCATAATTTACAACACAAGTAAATATTAATGAATTTTAAATGATACTCCCTGGATGGCAACATCCTCACCCGGGATTCCGTGTACTGTCCCTGTTCTCACAATCATCAAACACATCAAATCTCATAAATCAGTAAATCAACACATTGATTTAACTCATTGCATGCCTAGTTCTCGAATATCAATAATTATGATTCCAAGTTCATCATTCATGCAAATGTAGATATCTCAATATCTAATACTGATTTCATAGCCTCGCTATTAATCACAAAAAGCTCAAATGCCTAGCATTTATTTTACCAATTCTTCATTATACCTAGACATCTCAAATGTCTCATAATGAATACATGATCCCACGATCATTCTCAGGCATCTAAAATGCCCTACAATGGTCATATTAACCCAGTACCCCATATATCATGTAAGAGTCATCCTACTCTAGTGTCACGCACGCTACAAGCGGCGATATCAAGATTGGGGTCATTCCTTGGCTATATCAACATATATATATATAATCCTCATGCGCGATTATTCAATGAAATCAAATTTCATTATGCATTCACAATTGCCCTAATATATAGAAATGCTCGTACGTCGCACGTACCTTAAATCTCCGAAGTCCTAGTCAAACCTTGCTCGAGTTCCATGCTCCGAGGAATGATGTGCTAACACGATAAATTAATTCACGATTAATTACGAACATGCAACTCATGCTCAAGCACACCCATAACCCTCAAAAATATTGTCAACACAAGACAATAAACCAATATCGAAAATCGCTCAAGAATACCCCACAAATTCTCGAACCTTCACAACACAAATCGAACCCATTTAAACACCATAATTCATCTCACATATGAATTAATCAATCCATAGCATGACTAATCATCCCACATGCCAAACCCCCAAATTCGAAATCCAAACCCCTAAAATTCGAACACAAGAAGCATCCTTATACAACTAAAGCATGTAATAAACGACCCATAACAGAATCGCCACACCCCTGCCAAAGATTACAATTTTCGAACCCATTCACGCACACATCACAAAATTCGAACCAACCCTCACGAAATTCGAAATAAATTCGAGCCAATAAATCACAATTAGGCAGGGAATCACATCACAAGCATGAAAAAGGGGGTTAGGAAGGTTACCCAAACGAAATCGGAAGAAATCGGACGAAAAATCGAAGAACCCTAGAAATTGGGGATCGGCGCATTCCAGCGAAATCCGAATTCCACACGCGATGAAACTTCGAATTGATGGAGGGGAAAGGAGCGCCTCGTCGAGACGAAGCCGGCGGTAGGTCGCACGCGCCGAACGGCGGCCGGACGGCGGCGGGCGCACCGCTTTTGCGCGCGGCGGCTGTTGCAGACGTGGAAGGGGTCGCGGGAGAGGAGAGAGGAAATGAAGGGGTTGAAATGAAATTTCCTTTAAAATTTTGGGTTCAATTGGTATTTATAGCAAAAATACCCCGAAATACTAATATCCCCACAAATACATCATGATTCATTAAAAATCATCTGTTTTCAAAAACTCTCTCTCTAACTCAAAAACCCCCTACCGGTGCCCACACCAAGCACCCGAGATTCTGAGTCACACTAAAAACCCAACTCACAGGTTTTCACCGAAATGAGAATACGATCTCAACCTCGGGATCCAACGATCCCAACTACTCAATTAGACGAGCCCAGAAGGCCCAACACCTCGATTAAACTCCAATTACCACGTAAAACAACTTTACGGGTTATTAACACTCCGGGATTAACATCCCTAATCTCAGGTCATCACAGACGCCTTAAGTCGGAAGGTGAAGAGTACTGCTGAGGATGCCATGAGTTTATCAGCTATGATGACTTCTTATTGCCATCTGGGCTATGATTTTGATGTGGACACATCGCCGGTGCGAGTGTCAACCTTATTGGCTGAGCCAGACATATTTGAGGCTATCAGGAAAGCCCAGAGGTCGGATGATGAGGTTCAGAGATGGTCATCGATAGTACTTCAGGGACAGCCATCAAAGTTCAGAGTGGCTGAGGATGATTCCTTGAGGCTCGGCAACCGTTGGGTAGTTCCGAGTATGCCGGAGTTGCGTAGAGGAATCCTGGAGCGAGCTCATAGTAGCCGATTTAATATCCACCCAGGAGGAAGAAAAATGTATAGGGACCTATGTGGTCAGTTCTGGTGGAGACGGATGAAGCGTGATGTGATCGCTTTTGTTAAAAGATGTTTGATCTGCCAGCAAGTAAAGGCAGAGAGGTTGAGGCCTGGTGGCGAGCTGAAGAGTTTAGAGGTACCTGAATGGAAGTGAGAGCACATATATATGGACTTCGTGACCCACTTGCCAAGGACGGCCTCTGGATTTGATGCGATCTGGGTGATCGTGGATAGGCTGACGAAGGTGGCTCATTTCATCCCTTACTGTATGTCTTTCACATACCTAAAGATGGCCCAATTATATGTACGGGATGTGGTGAGGTTGCATGGGGTTCCAGTCTCGATTGTGTCTGACAGAGACCCAAGGTTTACTTCACATTTCTGGAGGGTCTCCAAACAGCTTTGGGCATAGAGGTGAGACTGAGTACAGCTTATGACCCTCAGACAAGTGGTCAGACAGAGCGTACCATACAGACGCTCGAAGATATGTTGAGGGCATGTGTATTGGAGTTTGATACTCCGTGGCAAGATTCAGTGTCACTAGTAGAGTTCTCTTATAATAACAGCTATTAAGGCGAGCATTCAGATGGCTCCATTCGAAGCTCTTTACGGTCGACGTTGTAGGTCAGCGTTGTACTGGGAGGACTTGACTAGTAAGATGGTCGGGGGACCAGATTTGATTCGAGAAATGGAATAGAAGATCAAAGTGATCCGTCAGAAAATGAAAGCGGCTCAGGATAGGCAAGCAGCCTACGCTAATAACGGCGGCGACCGTTGGAATTCCAAGTGGGAGATAAGGTCTTCTTGAAGATCTCACCTTTCATAGGTGCAGTTCGTTTTGGTATGCGCGGGAAGTTGTCTCCGAGGTATGTTGGGCCATATGTGATACTGCAGCGCATCGGTACTTTGGCTTACCGTTTGGCTCTACCGCCGTCATTATTTGGTATACATGACGTCTTCCATGTCTCTATGTTGCGGAAGTATGAGCCAGATCCGTCTCATGTTTTACAGCCCTCAAAGGTTCAGTTGGGTTCAGATGTGTCCTACGTGGAACGAACGGTTAGAATTATGGGTCGAGAGGATCGCAGACTTCGGAGCAAGGACATACCGATGGTAAAGGTTCAGTGGGATCGTAGGGGTGTCGCGGAGGCCACGTGGGAGATGGAGCAGCATATGGTGCAGCATTACCCGGAACTATTTTCTGGTATGTGATTTATGTGTAGTTTCGTTTTGGGTAAGTGCATGCGATTTCGAGGATGAAATCTTATAAGTGAGGGAGTATTGTGATATCCCCGAAATGATTAATTGCAATTTGGGCATTAATTATGTTTACGTGATGAATTATGGTGATAATTGATTTATGTGTTGGAATTAATTATCTTGTTGATATGCTTAGTCTCATGGTAGGCGTGACCTGGGGGTTGCATTTCAGGGTGCATGTTGGAAAATGAAGTGTTAACATGATTTAATTATATCGCTTATTAATTATGTGGAAAATATGGATTTAGTGGAAGTTTGGTGCATTTTTGTAAAATGCTTTTAAAATACCATGTTGGGGTATTTTATACATCATGTTAATTAATGGGGTGCAAATTTAATTAATGTAATGCCTCGATTTGTTGTATACACGTGTGATATGATTATGGTGTAATTATATCAATTGGCGGTATGATATTGGGGGTTCGGGTAGAACCAAGAATGAAATAATACATGCATGAAATGATATATGGCAAGGGCAAGGAATGAAACATGGTGTACACTGATTTAATAACATATCAAGTCATGAACTAGTAGACATTTGATTATGCATATGAATTTCATGTGAATTGGAGTTGTATGTGAATTTGAATTTAATTTCATGTACATGTTACATAACATGTCATTAACTCCAAATGTTATGATAACAAGTGGTTTAGGGAAACTAATGACCTTATATCAAGGTGATTTAGGGAGGAGAATCACATAGTTCTCATTTTACACCTACTAAAACACTACACAAGCTCCTCTCCAACCCTTGGAGGTTTTCTTGGTTGAAGCTTGGGTTTTCACTTGTGACTTGAGCTAGGAAGTTGGGTGAAGTGAAATTGTACAATCTTGGTAAGGAATATATGCTTTTAAGATTGATTTATGTAGTGGTGTATGAAGTATGTGAAATCAAATCCAACCTATGCAAGCTTAGGATCATAACATGTTTATATGCCATGAATTTGATTCTAAGATGGTGGAAACATGTTGTTATGGTAGTAGAGAATGCATGAAACCTATTTACATGTTAAATTTCGAGTTGTAGGAGAAGAGCTAGATAAGCTCAAAATCGCCATGTTCTGAACTTTCTGGACATCGGCGATCGATCGCGAGCTTTGTGGCGATCGATCGTCGAGACAGGGTAAAATATAAGGCGGTTTATACATGTAGCGATCGATCGGTGAAAATGTGGCGATCGATCGCGAGCAACAGAACACTTCGATCGCGAGAGATGGCGATCGATCGCGAGGGGGCAGAACAGTATGGGGATAGATCGGTGAGATATAGCGATCGATCGCCAGTGCCAAAATGTTGAAAAATGTTATATTTTGTAGAATTTGATTTTAATGCCTATGATAACATGATATATTGTTGGCATTGTTGTAGCATCATCTCAGGGGACAGGACAACAAGGCACTTAGCCAGTGACGCCTAATTTATCTCGTTTGTGTCGCAGTACAGGTACGTGTTGACGTACGGAGTATAGATATTGTGTGATGATGTTATGAGATTGATATCATATGAATTGTGTTATGTTATTATCATATGATTGGTAGTATCATATGCCTGTACATTCATGGATATCATGTGTTAGAGATATACGCCTGGTATTGGGTATATGCTCGGTTATGTATGTGAGCGATACGCCTGGTATTGGGTATATGCTTGGTTATGTTACATAGAGATATATGCCTGGTTTGGATATATGCTCGGTTATGTGACAGAGAGATATACGCCTGGTTTGGGTATATGCTCGGTTATGCTATATAGAGATATACACCGGTTTTTGGGTATATGCTCTGGCTATTATCATTTGAGGACGGTACTATGATATGTGCTGCTAATATGAAGATGTGAAGTGGTTCCACTGACATATTGAGCTGAATAGGCATATCATTTTAGTCTCGTGATAATAGGGTACTTGTTGAGACATGTCATGACATGGTGCATTTGTGAATGCATAATACAGAACATTCACATTAGATGATTATTGTGCTTTATCATTGTTATTGATATTGTGTTTTGATATCGCACTGAGATAGTTGTTTATCTATACTCACGTTTTGTGAATGTTTCTGTAGGATTGCATAGATGTGGGAATCGTGAGTCTTATTCCGCTGCGAGGTGAACCACTGCATAGGAGTTGTACTGGCTTAGGTTGTTAATTTTACATGTAATGTATATGTAGAAAACAAAGTTAGTTGGTTTTTGTACTAGTGGTTTGGTACATCTGTAACAACTTAACTAGTAAAATACTCTAAATCAGTGCATGTTCTTACTTAATTAAGACTCACATATGTATGTTAACTTGATTCATAATGAATTAAGTAACGAGGACCCCATATTAGTGGTATCAGAGCAGTGGTTCGAGAACGGGGTGAACATGGGTAGAGGAAGTGTATTAGGGAGTTACCTAAACACTTTGAGAATGGTACTAGCATGTTAGTATTTGGAATATGATGTTTTTCTAACATGTTATATACTTGTGAACGTTATTGTTAACCCTTGATCTACAGTTATGACAGACAGAGGGTATCATGAGGATGTTGGGGATGCCCTGAGTGGCAATGCGAGTGTGAGGATGGCGCCTGTGCCACCACCCACCGATTGAGCAAGGGCCAGTGGAACAGGTACTGTTGCCTGGAGAATTGACTTTGACGCAATTTCTGAGTTATCAGCCACCCAGATTTGAGGGGACTTAATCAGGGGAACTAGCAGAGGAATGGCTAGAACGTGTGGAACAGATATTTGTGTCAGCACCATGTGCCAAGACTGCTTGGTTACGTTTAGCTGAATTCCAGTTAGCTAAGAAAGATATGATGTGGTGGAAATCCACAGTACTTGAGTTGAGGGCTCAAGGACAGACAGTTAACTGGGATGTGTTTCGAACGAAGTTCCTGGAGCATTATTTCTCTGCTGCTGCAAGGCAGAGGAAAGAGGATGAATTTACAAATTTGAGACAGGGATCAATGACAGTATCTGACTATGTTGTGCATCATTCTTCTTTGCTCCGGTATGTGCCACATATCGCTGTAAACACAAAAGCAAAGATCAGACAGTTTGTGAAAGGTTTGAGGCCTGAATTATTTGATAGGGTAATGTCCAATAACCCTACATCATATGAAGAAGCGTTGACTAGAGCCGAGATGGCTGAGATTGCAGTAGGAGTATATAAAGATGTTGGACAAGCCCAACCACCTACATCTGAAAGTATGAGACCTAGAGGAGAACCATTTAAATCACCACGAGGTGGTGCATCTTCATCTAGGTTTAGTGGGACTTGTTTTGGATCACGGAAAGGGGATGACCGAAAATCTAAGGGACAGTTCCAAGGTAGTAGTAGTGGCAGTGGTGTGCAATGCTTTAAATGTGGTGGACCACATTTGAAACGAGAATGTCCTCAATTAAATCCAGTCGTTTGTTTCCGTTGTGGGAGGCCAGGACATGTGATCCGTGATTGTCCTCAAGTGGGTGGACAACAGAGGAGAGGACCCATTTCAGAGACTACAGTACAACAGAGACCACAGGGTGTACCAAAGTCTGGTGGAGGACAGAGGACAGGAGCACCTCAGGCTCAGGTGTATGCACTGAACAGGGAGGAAGCAGAGGCAGCTCCTGATGATGTGATAGCGGGTAAGTGTACTTTGTTTACTTATCCTGCTTTACTGTTGATTGATACTGGTGCATCACATTCTTTTATTGCACAAGCATTTATTGATCGGTATCATATATGCTCGTCTCCACTGTTGATGCCTCTTTATGTTTCGACACCCATGGGAACTACTGTGAGGACTTGTCAGAGTGTGTCTGATTGTGCTATTCAGTTTGAGACTGAGTATGGGCTACAGGCTGATTTGATTGTGTTAGACATGTCAGATTTTGATTGCATCCTTGGAATTGATGTATTGAGTAAATATCAATCTGTTGTGGATTGTTGTCATAAGATTGTGAAATTTCAGTCTGATACTGGAAATCAATGGTTCTTCTATGGCCAAGGATCGAGGGTAAGGATTCCTTTGATATCAGCAATCCGAATGTCGCGTTTGTTAGAACGTGGGCATGCGGGTTATTTGATTTATTCCCTGGATATAACTGAACAGAAAAGAGAAAGGAAAGTGGAGGAGATACCAGTGGTTGCAGAATATGCGGATGTGTTTCCAGATGAGATACTTGGATTCCCACCGAGTCGAGAAGTGGAATTTGGTATTGATTTGATACCTGGTACTTCTGCAATTTCACGAGCTCCTTATCGGATGGCACCAACTGAATTGAAAGAGTTGAAAACTCAATTGCAAGATTTATTGGACAAGGGGTAC
Source organism: Haberlea rhodopensis (assembly GCA_907163345.1). Lineage (NCBI taxonomy): Eukaryota > Viridiplantae > Streptophyta > Magnoliopsida > Lamiales > Gesneriaceae > Haberlea > Haberlea rhodopensis. Next base: position 439,047 of record CAJQUN010000306.1, read on the forward strand.
ATACGTCCTAGTGTATCGCCTTGGGGTGCTCCGGTTTTATTTGTCAAGAAGAAGGATGGGACAATGAGATTGTGTATTGACTATAGACAATTGAACAAGGTGACGATAAAGAATAAATATCCTTTTCCTCGTATTGATGATTTGTTTGATCAGTTGCAGGGATCAAGGATTTATTCTAAGATTGATTTGAGATCAGGATATCATCAAATACGTGTGAGAGAGAGTGATGTACAGAAGACAGCATTCAGAACTCGTTATGGACATTTTGAGTTTTTAGTGATGCCATTTGGAGTGACAAATGCTCCAGCTGTCTTTATGAGTTTAATGAATCAGGTTTTCCAGGAATACCTTGATCGTTTTGTTATTGTCTTTATCGATGATATACTGATTTATTCACAGAATGATGCGGAACATGTTCAACATTTGCATATGGTATTGCAATTGTTGAGGACACATCAGTTGTATGCCAAACTCAGTAAGTGTGAGTTTTGGTTGACTAGTGTCGGCTTTTTGGGGCATGTAATTTCAGAAGAAGGTATATCAGTTGATCCAAAGAAAATCGAAGCAGTGTTGAATTGGTCAGCACCTACTTCTGTGCCAGAGATTCGTAGTTTCTTAGGTTTGGCTGGATATTATAGAAGGTTTGTTGAAGGATTTTCAGCGATTGCCAAACCATTGACACAGAAAGGAGTACCATTTCGATAGTCAGAGACTTGTGAGCGTAGTTTTCAGGAATTAAAACATCGATTGACTACAGCTCCAGTCTTGATCATTCCATCGGAACATGACAGGTTTGCATTATATACTGATGCATCTTTACTTGGTTTGGGTTGTGTATTGATGCAGGATAAACATGTAGTGGCTTATGCATCACGACAGTTGAAGCCACATGAAATGAGATATCCAGTGCATGATCTGGAATTGGCTGCCATTGTCTTTGCATTGAGATATGGCGACATTATTTATATGGTACGTCGTTTACCATATACACAGATCATAAGAGTCTAAAATTTCTATTCACTCAAGCGGAGTTGAATATGAGACAAAGGAGATGGATGGATCTGTTGAAAGATTATGATTGTGAGATTGAATATCATCCAGGAAAGGCTAATCTTACAGCAGATGCCTTGAGTCGAAAGGTACATCATACGGCTGATGAGATGATTCATTTATCCACATTGATGACTTCTTGTTGTACTTTGGGTTATGATTTTGATGTGGAAATAGTGCCAGTACGGGTATCAACATTGTTGGTTGAACCCGACATTTTTGAGAAAATCAGAATGGCGCAACTGACTGATGATGAAGTACAACAGTGGAAGGCAAGGATAAGTCAAGACAAACATCTCAATTTGTACTTACAAGTGATGGAACTTTGAAGTACAGAAACTGTTGGGTAGTACCTGCTTCATTGGGACTACGCCAAGAACTACTACAACGTGCTCATTGTAGTAGATATAGTATACATCCTGGAGGAAAGAAAATGTATCATGATTTACGTACACAATTTTGGTGGGAACGTATGAAACAGGATGTGTTGAGCTTTTTGAAACGGTGTTTGATCTGTCAACAAGTGAAAGCGGAAAGACAGAGACCAGGAGGTGAATTACATAGTTTGGAAATTCCTCAGTGGAAATGGGAACATATCACGATGGATTTTGTGACTCATTTGCCACGGACGTCTTCTGGTTGCGATGCTATTTGGGTGATTGTTGACCGACTCACCAAAGTATCTCATTTTGTGCCATATTGTATGACATTTACATATCTGAGAATGGCACAGTTGTACATTCAACATGTAGTGAGATTACATGGTATTCCAGTTTCCATTGTATCGGACAGGGATCCGAGATTTACTTCGCATATCTCGGAAGGGTTACAGACAGCGTTGGGAACTGAAGTGCGGTTGAGTACAGCATATCATCCTCAGACAGATGGACAAACAGAGCGTACGATACAGACGCTTGAGGATATGTTGCGTGCCCGTGTATTAGAGTTTGATACCTCTTGGCAAGAGTCGTTGCCATTAGTGGAATTTTCATATAACAACAGTTATCAGTCTAGTATACAGATGGCACCATTTGAGGCTTTGTATGGGCGACGATGTAGATCGCCATTGTATTGGGATGATGTGGATCAGTCTTCCTTACATGGACCGGATATGATTCATGAAATGGAAGAGAAAGTAAAGGTAATTCGATTGAAACTTAAAATTGCTCAGGACAGACAGGCTGCTTATACCAATAAGCGACGTAGACCACTTGAATTTCAAGTTGGTGACCGTGTGTTCTTAAAAATCTCACCTTTTAAAGGTGTAGTACGGTTTGGTAAGTGTGGAAAATTGTCTCCACGGTATGTTGGTCCATATGAGGTGTTGCAACGTATTGGTACGTTGGCATATCGATTGGCACTACCACCGGCCTTGAGTAGTATTCATGATGTTTTTCATGTTTCACTGTTGAGGAAGTATGAACCAGATCCGAGTCATGTATTACAGCTACCTGATGTACAGTTGGATACAGATGTGTCATATGAGGAACGACCGGTTATGATCTTGGATCGAGCTGAACGCAGGTTGCGTAATAAAGTGATTCCTATGGTTAAAGTACAGTGGGACAGACGGGGCGTCGAAGAGGCAACGTGGGAGACGGAGCAGCATATGATGCAACGGTATCCGGATTTGTTTTCTGGAATGTTGATATGTGATTTATACATGTTTCTTATGTTCCATATATCATATATGTTCTTATATGACGCATGTATTATGATGTTTGTATAGGCAATTTCGAGGACGAAATTCAATGAGTGGGGGAGAATTGTAATGCCTCGATTTGTTGTATACACGTGTGATATGATTATGGTGTAATTATATCAATTGGCGGTATGATATTGGGTGTTCGGGTGGAACCAAGAATGAAATAATACATGTATGAAATGATATATGGCAAGGGCAAGGAATGAAACATGGTGTAAAATGATTTAATAACATATCAAGTCATGAACTAGTAGACATTTGATTATGCATATGAATTTCATGTGAATTGGAGTTGTATGTGAATTTGAATTTCATTTCATGTACATGTTACATAACATGTCATTAACTCCAAATGATATGATAACAAGTGGTTTAGGGAAACTAATGACCTTATATCAAGGTGATTTAGGGAGGACAATCACATAGTTCTCATTTTACACCTACTAAAACACTACACAAGCTCCTCTCCAACCCTTGGAGGTTTTTGGTTGAAGCTTGGGTTTTCACTTGTGACTTGAGCTAGGAAGTTGGGTGAAGTGAAATTGTACAACCTTGGTAAGGAATATATGCTTTTAAGATTGATTTATGTAGTGGTGTATGAAGTATGTGAAATCAAATCCAACCTATGCAAGCTTAGGATCGTAACATGTTTATATGCCATGAATTTGATTCTAAGATGGTGGAAACATGTTGTTATGGTAGTAGAGAATGCATGAAACCTATTTACATGTTAAATTTCGAGTTGTAGGAGAAGAGCTAGGAAGATAAGCTCAAAATCGCCATGTTCTGAACTTTCTGGACATCGGCGATCGATCGCGAGCTTTGTGGCGATCGATCGCCGAGACAGGGTAAAATATAAGGCTGTTTATACATGTAGCGATCGATCGGTGAAAATGTGGCGATCGATCGCGAGCAACAGAACACTTTGGCGATCGATCGCGAGAGATGGCGATCGATCGCGAGGGGGCAGAACAGTATGGCGATCGATCGGTGAGATATAGCGATCGATCGCCAGTGCCAAAATGTTGAAAAATGTTATATTTTTATAGAATTTGATTTTAATGCCTATGCTAACATGATATATTGTTGGCATTGTTGTACCATCATCTCAGGGGACAGGACAACGAGGCACTTAGCCAGTGACGCCTAATTTATCTCGTTTGTGTCACAGTACAGGTACGTGTTGACGTACGGAGTATAGATATTGTGTGATGATGTTATGAGATTGATATCATATGAATTGTGTTATGTTATTATCATATGATTGGTAGTATCATATGCCTGTACATTCATGGATATCATGTGTTAGAGATATAGCCTGGTATTGGGTATATGCTCGGTTATGTATGTGAGCGATACGCCTGGTATTGGGTATATGCTTGGTTATGTTACATAGAGATATATGCCTGGTTTGGATATATGCTCGGTTATGTGACAGAGAGATATACGCCTGGTTTGGGTATATGCTCGGTTATGCTATATAGAGATATACGCCGGTTTTTGGGTATATGCTCTGGCTATTATCATTTGAGGACGGTACTATGATATGTGCTGCTAATATGAAGATGTGAAGTGGTTCCACTGACATATTGAGCTGAATAGGCATATCATTTTAGTCTCGTAATAATAGGGTAGTTGTTGAGACATGTCATGACATGGTGCATTTGTGAATGCATAATACAGAACATTCACATTAGATGATTTATTGTGCCTTATCATTGTTATTGATATTGTGTTTTGATATCGCACTGAGATAGTTGTTTATCTATACTCACGTTTTGTGAATGTTTCTGTAGGATTGCATAGATGTGGGAATCGTGAGTCTTATTCCGCTGCGAGGTGAACCACTGCATAGGAGTTGTACTGGCTTAGGTTGTTAATTTTACATGTAATGTATATGTAGAAAACAAAGTTATTTGGTTTTTGTACTAGTGGTTTGGTACATCTGTAACAACTTAACTAGTAAAATACTCTAAATCAGTGCATGTTCTTACTTAATTCAGACTCACATATGTATGTTAACTTGATACATAATGAATTAAGTAACGAGGACCCCACAATTAACAACTCTTATAACCCCACTATACCCCTTTTTATTTCACTTTACCCCTCACTTTATTAAATCCCCAACACACTCTCCAAACCCTACATTTTCCTTTCATTTTCGAGTTTGGCTTCAAGGTGGAAGAGAAGTCTTTGCAAAAACTCCATTCTTGTGATTCTTGGTAAGATTTGAGGCCTAGGAAGGACATATTGTAAGACCCCGTTATCAAAACATGATACTAAGGTGCAATTAAGAGAATTAAACATACTTAATCAGAGTATTTAGATCGTGTTGACAAATTGAGCTGAAGTCTACATGTAAGAAAAAGACATGCCAAAAGAACTTGTTACACTCTTTAACAATTTGGGTAAAGATACTTCTATTGTACTCCTAGTAGAACTATACAAAAATAGGTCTTTATCTTGTTATCTTGTAGCACTCCTTACAGCTCAGCTTATAAACCTGACCCTGATTATCCTTAGTAAAAGCACCTACAAGAACAACCCCAACACATGAGCACATCATAATTCATATTCAACATAATATGAATGCAAACGTAAATGCATAAATCATAAATACAAACACTTCCTATATTTCCATCGCATTTACTACGCCCATTGGTTGTCCCTGTACCATAACTCATAAATAATCAACATATGAAATTATGGTTCTTAATAATGTCATGACATATCTTTACTTCTTCAATCCTTACTTCAATCCTGAGTCATTTATCATGAGTGTATTTCAATGCTTCTTACTTCTCCACGTAAGCGGAATTCTTCCTCGCTTCTTATGGAAATCCACGTAAGCGGAATTCTTCCTCGCTTTTTATGGAAGTTCGCGTAAGCATTAAAATCCTCACTAGTATAACCTTGACTCGTGAAATACACCACTTATATTTCACAACATACATATGCAACAACGATGCATATCAACATGTATCATATCATGATGCACTATCTTATGCATATCTTGTTTTACCTTGTGTTAAATAAATAAACACATAATACATGTTACAGTTGGGATGCCCGTACGTTGCTTACGTACCTTTCCAAAATGTAGAGGAGTCAACAGACTTTATCTCCTCAACTGTGCTGGTACCTGGGATGGTTCTACATAACCACACAACACAATATTAGTCACCTCATAATGATCCAATATCATAAACTTAATAAATTCCCATTTTTCGAAAATGGAACACTACTGATTTTTTTCCAGAAATGTTCGAGCACCTCTTTTCATGCTCTTAAAACCGCTTCATAATATGTGTAATGTGTTCGAACAAAAGTGCTAGGGACTCCACAATACTTCAAGTACTTAAATCAAAGTTTCAACAAAAACTAAGCCCAGCATGCATCGTAATAACCCCTCAATTTCAGCACTCAACCAGAAATTCCAGAAAAACAGGGCAAATGAACCTTGCCCAGATTTTCGAGCATGCGTCTTCACAACAACAAAACTACCACATAACCTGTAACTCATGCTCAAGGAAACATGCTAGTAACTTCACAAAACTACCATGTATGTGTTCACGTCAAAGGTTTAATCAAAACCTAAGCTAGCATGCTTCATAATGAGCCCACAAATTCAACACTCGTCCAATTTTTCGTGAAAAACAGGGCATATAATCATCGCCCAGAATTTTCGAACACTTCATTTCACATGATTAAATCCTTCACATAACACATGAAACATGCTCAAGGAAATATACTGGCATCTTCAAAAAACTACCATGCACGTATTCACATCAAAGGTTTACCCAAAACCTAAGCTAGCATGCTTCAAATCCTCATGATTAAACCCCTACTCAAACAAAAACAGGGCAGTTTCCCTGCCCAGATTTTCGAGGACCACTTTTCACAATTCGAAATCTAACATATAAAGCATGTATGTTACTTAACAAAACATGCTAGGGGATTCATAAACATCACATGCAAGCACTCATAACAAGATTTCGTCGAACCTTAAACTAGCATGCCAAATCTGCTATAAAGAAAACATATGCTTAAAAACCGAAATCTGGGAAAAACATATGATTCCTCACCACTTTTGCTCTTCGATTTTTGTCAAGAAAAGACAAGAAATTTCCGAGCCCTTCCTTCCTACTATCAGCTCAGATTTCAGACGAAAAAGAGAGAAAAAAATGGAGTTCTTGAGGTGAGAGGAAAAAATGGTATAATGAGGTGGAAAGTATGTCATTGGCCAACCCATGCTGCAGAATTTCAGGGGAGGGGCGTGGGTTTGCATGCTGATAGGGGGGGTGGTTGCATGTAGGATGATCAAGTGGTGTTTAATTGTATCCCGGTATTTCGTACGATGTATAAAAAATATCTCTCCTTGATATTTTATAATTTACCACATCAATACATCATCAAAAACACCTAACATGCCTCCTAAACCATATCATCAAAATAAATATAACACCACCACATACATTAATTCCCCAACTTAATTACATGCTTTTACCACATAAAGTGTAACCCATAAACCCCAAATTAAATCACCTCAATACATAATTATCAACACTTTGATAGCATGTAACACATAATCCTTTCGAGGATATCACACATATATCATTCCTTGTTTTTTGGGTTGATATTTGAGTTTTGAAAATGGGTTTGTTTTGGGTTGGTATGACTTTTGGTTGGGTGTAGGATTTTTGGTTGTTTAATGGTGTAAATTGAAGGTTTAAAGTGTTTTTATGTTTTTGGTTTGTTGGTATAAGTGTTGTTGAGGTTGGTGAAGAATTTATGGTGCAAAAATGGTGATTTTCGCAACACAGGCAGCGGCGATCGATCGCCCATTTTTGGCGATCGATCGCGCGCAACCAGTAGGCTCCAGAAGTCATTGGCGATGGATCGCCACATTTGGGTGATCGATCGGCGAGGCTGGCGATCGATCGCACCAAAAGTGGCGATCGATCGCCAAGGGCTGAAAATTTTAGAATCGGCCAGTACGATCTAGCGATCGATCGGGCCTGGGTGGCGATCGATCGCGAGATGCAAAATATTGTGTTTTTGGATATTTTGTGGGATTTTTGGATATTGGACTATAATTGGTTTCTAATATTGATTTGTATGGTTGTGTAGAACCATCCCAGGTACCAACAACTTCAAGGAGATAAAGTTCTTCAACTTCTCCACTTTTGAGATTAAGGTATGTAAGAGACTTACGTGCATCGGACGGTAAAACACACTCCTATACTATGACTATGCAATGATTGCATAAGTATTTATGTAATAGGTTGATGATGTTAATGATAAGTAAGTGTACGATGATGATTATGATAAGTGATAGGGTTGCTTATTACGCGTATTTAGGTCTTGATTTGTATATTTATTCGTGTAGATTCCGTGAAGATGTTATGCTTTTTGGTATTTATTTGCTTGTTTCAGGATCTAGGTGGAATATGGAAGAATTGAGCTACAAGGAAGAAAACGGATCAAATCAAGCCAATAAATGAGGAATTTGAGTTCTGGAACTCTCGATCGATCGGAACAAGCTTCCCGATCGATCGAGCGAGGCAGAAGAATGGCAACAAAGAATTTGGATTCTCGATCGATCGGAACATCCGTCTCGATCGATCGACTCAGACAGAAAGTTGAAAAAGAATTTGAGAAGAAGTCTCGATCGATCGGAAGATTCATCTCGATCGATCGAGAGAGGCAGAGAATTGAAGACTCGGATGCTGAAGACGCTCGATCGATCAAGACGTAAGGCTCGATCGATCGAGACGGAGATTTTTCAGGAAATAAAACTCTTGATTTGGTCTGATTTTATGGAAACAATTCCATATCTCCCCTCCTCTATAAATAAGGAAAAGAGGCACGAAAATTAGAACCCAAAAATAATACTTTAAACCCTAGGAATAGCCTCCACACCTCCATACTCCATATCACCATCATCCACCATCACCACTTCAACTTAGGAATTGGAACAACCCAACAAGGCGATTCAAGAGACGATCGAGAAGGAAGCGAGAGAGGGAGCAAGGATCTACAACCAGAGTCGACATCGGGAGTTTATTCTTGTCTTTTAATATTAGTTTTGATTTGTTTTGATTTACTATGTTGAACTAATTTATTTATCGAGGCTAGGCGAATCCTTTGTTATGAACCTTCGATTTGATGATTTAATAATTGAATTCTTATAGCTCTTTGCGTATGTTTTATGTTCTTCATGCTTTTAGAGGATTGATCACCTTTGAATGATGTTAGTATCGTAATTGAGATCGAGAGATGATTTTATGATACTGAATTAATAACTCATACCATGGATTTCAGACCGAGATCGAGAGATGACGTCAAATACATGCGTGATAGCCATAGATATCTAGTAATTGAAAGCTAGGAGTTTTCATGGATCTTATGCAACATTGAATTGTTAAATAAGTGAACGAGAGTTACTTACTGCAATTCGGTGTTAGGTTTAATATACCTCGAGAGAGTGTATTAGATAAATTGGGAGAACTCGTCACCTTAGAAATATTTGAATATTCAATCAAGATTTGTAGGGAATTGCATTGGTGAGACAAAGTCTCGATAATCTTCTCTATTGGATTTTTCTCGTTTACTTTTATTGACTTGGTTGGATTAGTAGTTTATATTAATTAATTAGTTGTTAATTATAAATTATTTATCGTATGTTAAATATAGTTAAAAGACATCTTATTTGGTACTTGCTTGTTAGTCCCTGTGGGTTCGACAATCCGTATCTTCCTATCTATACTAAAACTTGACACCGTGCACTTGCGGTCTAAAATCGCTACACTGAGAAATTTCTGTTTAAAATAAAAGCGATCAAGTTTTTGGCGCCGTTGTCGGGGACTAGTTTTAATAATATCAAACGAGATTAGTTGACTGTAGTTAGTCATTTGTTTTTGTTTTATTTTTTATTTTTGGTTTTTGTTTTGTTTGTCTTGTGAGGTACTTGGAGATGCTACATCAACAAGCATTCACAAGATTTGGCCAACAACCATTCGAGCCGTTCTATGCAGTGTGGGAGAGATTCAACGATTTGGCAAGCACGTACCGGTATAATGACTTTCCAAACTACACTCGTCTGCAATATTTCAGTGGTTTGGATGCGGACACACAAGGATGGATATTCAACGGAGCTTTGGCAACTGGTAGTCCTTTGGTTGATAGAGATGAAGACAATGTATTGCACTTGTTTAATGACATGGCGAACTTCGACTACCGGTGGCATTGGAATCCTTCACTGCAGGGTTGGAGCCACCAATACCCACCAAAGCCTCACGACCCTCATTTTACAGACCCACCACTTGAACATCAGGGAGAGACGAGTGACAGTTCTACGGAAGTCAGTGCTCATTTAGAGGATACGTTGCTCAGGTTTATGGCATCATGTGAGACAAAGATTGAAAGTCAGACCAACTCAATGCGTCATCTGGAGCAGCAAATTGTGAGCATCATGGAAACCTTATCAGCAAGCTGCCAAGAGAATGAGACGATACGTACTAGAGAAGAGAAGACGAATCAAGTTGAGTTTCATGGCGATGATCACTCAAACAACCAAGTTTGGGGGAGTGATCCTACTACTGTGGAAGATTTAAGGGAACTTGAGCCTTTCAAGAGATTGAGCCTACTTTAGAGACATTATCTGAGGAGTTCCCATGTGAAGATGAGTCGAGAGTGATGTTGGAAAAGGAAGAGACCTTCGAAGATTCTGACTTAAGCCCATCAATGGAGACATGTTATATGCCATATGTGGATCCGTATTTCCCATGGATGCCAACATCACCACAATATATCCTCCAAGATACGAAGCCAAGTCAAGAATCATTCTTACATGCCTACCATTTCATGAAGAAAGTTGTTGGAGCAACGAGCTTACACTGTTATAATCTTGCCAAGTTTGAGGGCATACTGAATGAAGAGCCATTAGTGGTATCATATGATACTTACTAAGGGCGGCAGCCGCTCTTTGATGGTTGCTTCTGATGGTCAAGCCGACGACTAAAAATCAGCGCTTCTTGGGAAGCAACCCAAGCGTATCCTTTTGCTATTTAGTTTTGTTTATTTTCAGTTTTTGAATTTAGTTTGTTTATCTCTCGTGTCGACTATTTTATTTGCGTTCTTTCGCTTGCTAGGTACTCAGTTGGAGCGATGAACCTTACAACAGTGGAGCTTTCAAAGGCCGACCTTCCTCAACCCTCATGCAAGAGTCTTGATCAGGGGAGTTTACTTTTTCCCTTCTGATTCTTTTAAACATTGAGGACAATGTTTCATTTAAGTTTGGGGGAGTGGCTTGCATGTTTACTTGTTTTATTCACATGTTGTGTGTTTAATTGACACTTGAATCGTCCGATTATTATGAGCTAAATTTTTTTTTATGAGTTCAATTAGTAAGATAAGAATAAATCATAGTAGTGGTCTCTATTCAATGATGATACTAGTCTCACTTTGCATGTCAACATAAGCTTTGATGATAGTAAGACTTGTTTGTGAATATCTTGTTTTGAGTAGCATGTCTAAGATGAGGAATATATTGAGCACATTTGAGTCATAATCTTGTGAATTGCATTTGGAGTAGTGAATTTTTTGTAAAAACTTGACGAATTGTTTTTGAGCATCTTAGAGTACCTCAGAAACTATATGATGATGACACTTCAAGGCGAAATTTTATCGTCATGAACTTGATTAGGAGATGATATAGGCGATCTTTGGACCGTTTGAGCCTTTCAAGCTTACCATGATATATATCAATCTCTAGTGTCCCATTTTGAGCCTAATTGAAAAAGAATGGTGTATGTTTAACATACTATGTGATATCCCCGAAATGATTATGTGTTTTTAAATATTAATCATGTTATGAAGATTGTGGTAATAATTCTTTGTGTTGAATTATTTATATTGGGGAAATTTATTTCAGGGTGTATGTGAATGTGTAGGGATTTTGGGTTGTGATATGATTATTTGGGGTGTGTGTTGGTCATCGTGGTATAGCATGTTTATTTGGAAATTTGAAGTATTTTATTGAGTAAATACTATAAAATATCATGTGAGGATATTTTAATACATCGTGCTAAATACCGGGACCAAAACATAACACATCAGTTAACCCACCACCCAACCACCCCCCTTGACCCATACCATGCTGCCAGCTGCTCACCCATACCTCTTTCCCCTTCTCCCATTCCACCTTTCCATGTCTGAAATCCCACCCTTTCTCTCCCAAAAAATCGTCCAACACTTACTGAGCAAGATAGGAAGGAGTTCAACCATTTTTATTGCTTTGAAGCCTTCCAAAAATCGGAGCAAAGAAGGGTGAGAAACCATGTTCTGGTTTTGAATTTAAGTTGTTTAAGTTCATGTTTTTTGTTGGTGTAAAAATGGCATGTTAGCTTAGGTTTCTTAAAACCTTCGATTTAAATGCTTACATGGTGTTGTTATGAAGCTTCCAGTATTTTTCCTTAAGCACGTTACATGTTTTATGTGAAGGATTTAAGCATGTAAAAGATAGTGTTCGAAAATCTGGGTAAAGTGTGTGCCCTGTTTTTCTGGGAAATATGGGATGGGAGTGATGTTGTGAAGATATCATCATGCATGTTAGCTAGGTTTTTTGGTAAACCTTTGATTTGAGTACATGCATGGTAGTTTTGTGAAGCCCATGGCGTTTTTGTTCAAGCATGTTTTATGTTATATGTTGTAGTTGTAATAGCATGAAATGAGGTGCTCGAGAAATCTGGAAATGAAATATGTTACCCTGTTTCCGGAAAGGTTGGTTGAGTACTGATGTAAATGGGCAATTGTAATGCATGTGGGTTTGCGTTTGGGGTATAACTGTGATGACCTGGGATTATAGATGTTAATCCCGGAGTGTTAATGACCCCTAAAGTTGTTTTACGTGGCGATTTGGAGTTTAATCGTAGTGTTGGGCCTTTCGGGCTTGTCTATTTGAGTAGTTGGGATCGTTGGATCCCGAGGTTGAGATTGTATTCTCATTTGGGTGAAAAACCTATGAGTTGGGTTTTTAGTGTGACTCGGGATCTGGGGTGCTTTGTATGGGCATCGGTAGGGAGTTTTGGAGTTAGAGAGAGAATTATTGAAAACAGATGATTTTTAATGAATCATGATGTATTTGTGGGGCTATTAGTATTTCGGGGTATTTTTGCTATAAATACCAGTTGAACCCGAGATTTTAATTTTTAAAAGTCATTTCTCCTCCATCCGTTTCTCTCTCTCTCCCCGCTGTTTCCCGTCGCCCCAACCCCCGCGCGTAAAAGCGCCGCGCCCGCCGCCGTCCGGCCGCCATCCGGCGCGTCCGACCCACCAACGGCTTCGTCTCTTCCAGGCGCACCTTTCCATACCAGGAATTAAGTTTCGTCACGATTTGCGTTCGGATTTTGCAGAAAAGCGCAGATGCCCAATTTCTAGGGTTCTTCGATTTTCAAACGTTTTCCTTCCGATTTTTGATTGGGTAACCTACCTTACCCCTTTTTCGTCATTCTCATATAATTCCCTGCTTTTTTTGGTGGCATTGGTTCGAAATTATTCCCTAATTTTGTGAGGGTTGTGTTCGAATTTAGGGGTATTGGCAGCGGGGCGGTGATTCTTGTTATTGATTGATTAATTCATGTTTTAGATGAATTATGGTGCTTGGTTGGGTTCGAATTTGTGATGTTAGGGTTCGAAATTTAGGGATGGTTCTTGATCAATTTCGTTAATGTCTCATTCGATTTCCCTCCCTGCATATGCCCCGCCCCGGGTCTTTTAAATGGTAAATTGTCGTGTGTTGACAATATTTTTTTGTATGAGGATTATGGGTGTGCTTGAGCATGGGTTGCATGTTCGTAAATAATTGTGAATTAATTATCGTGTTAGCACATCATTCCTCGGGGCATGGAACTCGAGCAAGGTTTGGCTCGGACTTCGGAGATTTGAGGTACGTGCGACGTACGAGCATTACTTTATATGAGAGCATTGTGAAATGCATAGTGTATTTTGATTGCATTAGATGGTTGTGCGTATGGTTATATATATATGTGTTGATATAGCTATGGAACGACCTAATCTTGATATCGCCGCCACAAGCGTGCGTGATTTTAGAGTTGAATAACCTCATAAGATATATGGGGTACTGGATGTATATGACCAATGTAGAGCATTGAGATGCCTAAGAATGGTCGTGGAAGCATGTATTCATTATAAGACATGTGAGATGTCTAAGTATAATGGAGAATTGGTAAAATGAATGCTAGGCATTTGAGCTATCTGTGATTGGTAGCAAAGTTGAAAATCAGTATTAGCTATTGAGATATCTATATTTGTATGTATAATGAATTTGGAATCATTAATTATTGATATTTGAGAATCAGGCATGCGATGAGTTAAATCAATGTGTTGATTTATTGATTTTTGAGATTTGATGAGTTTGATGATTGTGAGAACAGGGACAGTACACGGAATCCCGGATGAGGACGTTGCCATCCAGGGAGTATCATTTAAAATTCATTAGTATTTACTTTTGTTGTAAATTATGAATTTCATTATTGTGATTATGGGATTTTGTGTTATTGGTATGCTCACCCCGTTGGGGGCTGTCTCTGTTGGGGCAGGTGAACAGGTACATCGATGGCTGTGGAGCTGAGCTCGAGCTGTTGATTGGATGTACTCCCAGGATCGTGGTACCAGGGCTTGATGGAGCACGGTATCGTATAGAGTACTTATATACACCCGAGGGTTATATACACATTTATGATGCTCGCATGTGAGCACGGTTATACTTGTATATGGGTTGTATATAAAGGCATGAGCCTTTCTCTCTATGTTGCATGCTATTAAGGGTAGAATTGCTAATGATATGAGAGTCATTGGTGTATTATGTGGGTGTTGAAGCCCACTTATGTTGTCTTATGTGTGGTGTCTTCCCTGGCTGGGAATTTACTTAGTGTTGCTGTATTCTGTTGAGTATGTGTTTTCCCTGGCCGGGAACTATATTATGTGATGTGCTTTTATTTCGGGATGGCTCTATTTAGTGGGGAGACTCTGCCCATATTTTTATAAAAGTCCGCAATGTAAAAAGTGGTGTAATGGGGATGGAAATGGGCGAAATCTATGAGTCTATTTGTTGGTAGAGATGATCTTAATGTTGAATATTAAAGAAATTTTGTAATTGCCATTCAATGGTAAAGTATCATCTGAGTTTCCCGATTGATTTTATTGAAAGCATGTGCCACACATAATGATTAATACACTAATCAAGGGCTAAGGGCTTGGGGTCCTTACAATAACTGTGATATGAATACACTCAGGGTAGTGTATTGTAGCTGCTAGCATGTTGGTTTGGGCATGTTGTATGTCTTACATGCTAGATCGAAGGGTATGAAAATCAGTGTTAGAGAATTCTGGAAAATCGCACTGAAACAGAGCGACCGATCGATCGGTAAAGAACACCGATCGATCGGCAAAAGCTGTAGCTTTATTATTAAATTCGAAGTGATCACCGATCGATCGGTGATGAGGGCCGATCGATCGGTGATGAGGGCCGATCGATCGGTGATGAGGGCCTGATGTTTTTTAAAATGTGGAATTTGTTTAAATTTGGTATTGGATTATGATAAGACATCTAATATTATGTTGTACACTGGTGTAGAGCCTTCACAGATAGCTACACAGTGCAAGGGATAGAGTCCCGCAACACACTACATTTTGGAAAGGTACGTAAGCGACGTACGGGCACCCAACGGTAACATGTACTTTATGTTTGTCTATTTGACACATGATGAATGCAAAGTGATGCATTAAGAGTATAGTACATGTTATTATGCATTGTGATTGCATATTGTGCTGTGGAATAATAGAGGTGTATTCCACGAGTCAGGGGTGATCACAGTGAAGATTTTAATGCTTACGCTTTACCGCTAAATATGTGGAGCGGGAGGGGGGAGGCTCGCTTGCACATAGAGGCGGGGTATGCCATTCTAAGCGAGGATGAGATATTGCTTGTATGAAGAAGCGAGGATGAGATACCGCTTGTTTTGAGATATGGAGCGAAGAAGCATTAAATAACTGATGCTGACTGACTCAAGAAAAAGTGATGATATGTCATGACATTTATTTATGAGGCCATATGTTCATATAGTGATTTGATTATGAATTATGGTAAAGGGACAACCAATAGGCGTTGTAAATGCGATGGAAATACAGGAAGTGTTTTGTATTTATGATTTATGCATTTACGTTTTGCATTCATATTATGTTGAATATGAATTATGATATGCTTATGTTGGGGGTTGTCTTTGTAGGTACTTTTGATGATGAGAACCAGGGTCGGGGTTGAAATGCTGAGCTGTAAGGAGTGCTACAGGATTAGCATATTAGAGAATTCTTTTGTATAGCTTCTACAAGAAGTAGAGTAAGACTATAATGTAGTACCTTTTGTAGGAATATGTGAAATTCCTTTTTGAACTTTTGGTACTGTAATCTCTTAAGCTCAGGTAGTCAACACGGCCTAATACTCTGAGATATGTATATGTTTAGTTCTCTTAATCGCACCTTAATATCTTATTTAGATAACGGGGTCTCACATACTATTAGCCCCCATTCGACATTTTTTTGGCAACTCATTATACCCACATTTATGAGCCTAAATTGAAAGAATTCATCCTTACCTAAAGGGAGTATAATGATTCTCATTAGACGCACTTGAATTGCTACATTTGGATGAGCT
Source organism: Haberlea rhodopensis (assembly GCA_907163345.1). Taxonomy (NCBI): domain Eukaryota; kingdom Viridiplantae; phylum Streptophyta; class Magnoliopsida; order Lamiales; family Gesneriaceae; genus Haberlea; species Haberlea rhodopensis. The sequence continues at coordinate 455,540 of CAJQUN010000306.1, forward strand.
CATTGTTGAAATAATTGATGAATGAGAAAAGAAAAAGATAGACAAAGCCTTGAAAAAAAAATATCTAATTAAGACTCAAAGTGGCAAGGCTAAAAGAAAAAGAAGAGAAGCTCAAGTTGTGCTAAAAAAATGAATTTTACATGATTATACTCTCTTCTTTGTGTTACCCTATCTTTTCTTTGAAGCCAAACACCTAAGCCTAACATTACAAGCTTTAAAAGACCTATTGATCCAAGTCTAGGGAGTGACTACATTAGTGGAGAAGTGTTTGAAAATAGGACTATGGGTGCTCAACGATAATCTTAACTTTCATTACCTAGCATGATTGGATCTATGAAACTTGCATGAAACTTGAAAGTGACAATAGCACATACACACATTCTGATTTGAAGCATGTTGCTTGATCTAGGAGAAATCACAACTTGTTAAACTGTCTGATTTATTTTTATTCGTCTGTAAGTGAGATGTCTGAGCTACAAAATTGACTACAAATTGGTTTATTTGAATCTTCAATATTGAACTCTACTATGTGATTTTATTTCTTGCTCGAGACGATCAAATATAAGTTTGGGGGAGTTGATAGGGTTGATTATTACGCGTATTTAGGTCTTGATTTGTATATATATTCGTGTAGATTCCGTGAAGATGTTATGCTTTTTGGTATTTATTTGCTTGTTTCAGTAATCTAGGTGGAATATGGAAGAATTGAGCTACAAGGAAGAAAACGGATCAAATCAAGCCAATAAATGAGGAATTTGAGTTCTGGAACTCTCGATCGATCCGAACAAGCTTCCCGATCGATCGAGCGAGGCAGAAGAATGGCCAACAAAGAATTTGGATTCTCGATCGATCGGAACATCCATCTCGATCGATCGACTCAGGCAGAAAGTTGAAAAAGAATTTGAGAAGAAGTCTCGATCGATCGGAAGATTCATCTCGATCGATCGAGAGAGGCAGAGAATTGAAGACTCGGATGCTGAAGACGCTCGATCGATCGAGATGTAAGGCTCGATCAATCGAGACAGAGATTTTTCAGAAAATAAAACTCTTGATTTGGTCTGATTTTATGGAAACAATTCCATATCTCCCCTCCTCTATAAATAAGGAAAAGAGGCACGAAAATTAGAACCCAAATATAATACTTTAAACCCTAGGAATAGCCTCCACACCTCCATACTCCATATCACCATCATCCACCATCACCACTTCAACCTAGGAATTGGAACAACCCAACAAGGCGATTCAAGAGACGATCGAGAAGGAAGCGAGAGAGGGAGCAAGGATCTGCAACAGGAGTCGACATCGGGAGTTTATTCTTGTCTTTTAATATTAGGTTTGATTTCTTTTGATTTACTATGTTGAACTAATTTATTTATCGAGGCTAGGCGAATCCTTTGTTAAGAACCTTCGATTTGATGATTTAATGATTGAATTCTTATAGCTCTTTGCGTATGTTTTATGTTCTTCAAGCTTTTAGAGGATTGATCACCTTTGAATGATGTTAGTATCGTAATTGAGATCGAGAGATGATTTTATGATACTGAATTAATAACTCATACCATGGATTTCAGACCGAGATCGAGAGATGACGTCAAATACATGCGTGATAGCCATAGATATCTAGTAATTGAAAGCTAGGAGTTTTCATGGATCTTATGCAACACTGAATTGTTAAATAAGTGAACGGGAGTTACTTACTGCAATTCGGTGTTAGGTTTAATATAGCCCGAGAGAGTGTATTAGATAAATTGGGAGAACTCGTCACCTTAGAAATATTTGAATATTCAATCGAGATTTGTAGGGAATTGCATTGGTGAGCCAAAGTCTCGATAATCTTCTCTAGTGGATTTTTCTCGTTTACTTTTATTGACTTGGTTGGATTAGTAGTTTTTATTATTTAATTAGTTGTAAATTATAAATTAATTATCGTAGGTTAAATATAGTTAAAAGACATCTTATTTGGTACTTGCTTGTTAGTCCATGTGGGTTCGACAATCCGTATCTTCATATCTATACTAAAACTTGACACCGTGCACTTGAGGTCTAAAATCGCTACACTGAGAAATTTCTGTTTAAAATAAAAGCGATCAATAAGTAAAGATACGATGATGTTTATGATAAGTAAGGATGATGTTTATGATGAGTAAGGATGCTATGATGTTTATGATGTATGTTAAACTATGTTATTAGAAATGCTAGCGAGAAGATATATCCGCTATCAAGGAGTAGCGAGGGATATCACAGTACCGCTATATGTCGAGCGAGGGGTCCAATTGTGCCGCTGACATAACAGGACCAGAACAGTCACATTTCTAATTAACATTGTTGATTATGGGCATATAAGTGAAGTACGATTTTAATCATTTATGTCAAGAACTAATGATTACATGCATGAATATGAAACAGGGACAACAAAAGTGGTTTAATGCGATTAACCAGGAAGTATATGTTAACGATTATTTCATGCATTTATTTATATGTCATTATCTTATGATGTTAAGTAATGATGTACATGCTCATGATGGGTTGCCCCTGTAGATACACTTTTGGACTGAAGGGCTAAGGGTCGGGTTGAGGCAGTGAGCTACAAGGAGCACAAAAAGTAATAGGATTTAGGATGATAGTATCTACTCTAGGAGTAGTATAAACCTATAATGTTAGCATTCGTTTATGGGAATGTAACTAATAAGTTTTGAAATTTTATTTTTGGCCTATAATCCTGTTAGCTCATGTAACAACCGAAACCCTAAGATGTTATTAATGTATGTTTAGTCCATAATACGTTATTGTGAGACACCCCGTTATCTAATCAACAACATAAGGTGCAATTAAGAGAACTAATCATAAATAATCACAGTAATAGGTCGTGTTGATATCCTGAGCTTATAGAGATTACAATACCAAAAGAATTTTAAAAGGGATTAGTTACATCTCTTAGTAACAGCATGTAAGACTATAGTTCTACTACACTCCTTGTAGAAACTATACAAAATGAAACTCTGATCTGTTAATCCTGTAGCACTCCTTAAAGCTCAACGTGTCAACCCCGACCCTTGTTCTCTGTATTAAATGCACCTACAAAGACAACCCCCAACACATGAGCATATCATAATTCATATTCAACATAATATGAATGTAAAGCATAATGCACAATCATAGATATAAAATACTTCATGTATTTCCAATGCATTTAAACGCCCATTGGTTGTCCCTGTACCATAACTCATAATCAAATCATTATATGAAATTATGGCTTCTTTAAATAAATGTCATGACATAACTTCACTTCTTAATCATAAATCTTTCTTAGTCAGTTTATCATCAGTGTATTTTAAATGCTTCTTACTTCTTAACTTCATAATGAGTGGTACCATCTTTGTAGGGTCTTCCTACCTTAACATCATATAGTACACATATATTGGACAGAACATGCATTTATAACCTCTTAAGGATTCCGGTTGTAGCTTGAGCTAAAAGATTACAGGCCAAAATAAAATTTTCAAAAGCTATTTAATTACATTCTCAACAATGAATGTTAAAGCTATAGGTTTACACTACTCCTAGAGTAGAGACTATCAAAATCCTGCATTCTATATTCATCTTATTCCCTTTTAGCTCACCGCCTCAACCCGACCCTAGGCCCTTCGGTCCAAAAGTGTACCTACAGGGACAACACGTCGTGAGCATATTCACATTTACTTAACATTATATTAAAAGGCATACAATAATGCATAACATATTAGTTAAGTAAAAGTTATTGGTCGTTTTTCAACTTCCTTTGTTATCCCTGGTTCTTATTCATGTATAAGGGCATCTTAGCCCATTGTATGGCATATTACCATAATATAACCATCGTGTGGCATCTTACCACATGGGCATCTTACCCAATCATATGGCGTCTTACCATATCATAAACTTTGTGTGGCATCTTACCACAGGGGCATCTTACCCACTCACATACATTGGGTGGCATCTTACCACATGGGCGTCTTACCCAATCATATACGTCGTATGACCTTATCGTAAACTTACTTATCATAAACATCATCATCATAAACGTCATCATAAACATCATCATCGTAAACATCATCATCATCATCATCATAAACATCATCATCATAAACATCCTCATCACATACATCATCATAAACGTCATCCTCATAAACATCATCATAAACATCATCATCATAAACATCATCCTCATAAACATCATCATAAACATCATCATCATAAACATCATCATAAACATCATCATCATCATCATAAAATGTAGGAGTATGGTTTACCGCCCGATGCTCGTACGTTTCTTACGTACCTTAATTCCAAAAGAAGGAGAAATTGCAGAACTTTATCTCATTGAAGTCGTGGGTACCTGGGATGGTTCTACATAACCATACAAATTGATATTAGAAGCTAAACAATAGCCAAATACCAAAAATTCAACAAAAATCATCATTTTCCAACTTTTGAACAGTGGCGATCGATCGCTCAAAACATGGCGATCGATCGCCTGATTTTTCACTTGGCGGCGATCGATCGCTTAAAATGAGGCAATCGATCGCCTGATGCACATTTCGCTACTGGGCATTGGCGATCGATCGCGCCATTTGAGGCGATCGATCGCCCACCTTCGTTTTTGCCCACTGCCACTCGGCGATCGATCGCTGCATTTGTAGCGATCGATCGCCACAACCAGTGGCCGCGATTTCACCATTTGTGTGTGCATTTTCCAAGCTCATCCTCATACCTTTCAAAACCAAACTTTCCTACAACATCAACAACATCATAACCCACTAAAACCCACATAAAACATTTCAAAAATGATACCCCAAACATATATAACACATACCCAAAACAACCCACATAAATCATCAAAACTAACCCATTTCAACACCAAACATCTTGAAAACTTAAGAAAGGGTCCCATACCTCTTGTAGGCTCCAAATCTTAGCAAAGATCACACAAACAAGAATTTTGTGAAGCTTTCTTCTTCCTTCCTTGGTGTATTTCGAAAATGGTGTGGGGTTAGGGTTGAGGGATGAAATTTGGGGATTAAAAGAGTGATTGGTAAAGTGAGGTAAAATGTAGGAAAAGGTGGGTAGTGGGGATTAAAAAGGGGTTGTGCAATGTTAATTTAAAATTTGTACCCCAAACTTATGATGTATAAAACACCCCAATATGTTATTTTAAAAGCATTTTGACAAAATGCACTAAACTTCATCTAAATCACATCTTCCTCATATTTAATAATCAACACAATTAAATCATGTTAACATCTTATTACCCAACACATAAATCAATTACCACATGATTCATCATATAAACATAATTAATGTCTTAATTGCAATTAATTAATTTCGGGGCATCACATGACTCCCCTACTTACAAGATTTCGTCCTCGAAATCGCATGCACTTACCCAAAATGAAACTAAACATAAATCATACCAGAAAATAGTTCCGGGTAATGCTGCATCATATGCCGTTCCGTCTCCCACGTAGCTGATGTGACTAGAAATAGACACATCTTTAGTGCTTAATTGTCTACGATTTGGTAGGTTTTGATGGATAAATTGATACGTATGCTACCTAATCGTATATTTGTGTAATGCTACCTAATCGTATATTTGTGTAATTGTAGGTACAATCGAAGAAAACGAGTTAAAAACGATGTGTAAAGACCAAGGAGAGACATGGACATGACAAGGACTCAAAGTTGATCAAGAAAAGGGCAAAAACGTAATTTTGGAGGTGGCAATCGATCGCCCGGAAGAGGAAATCGATCTCCTATGGACAGAAACATTTGCATCAAAAATTACGGGTCAGCGATTGATCGCGAAGAAGTGGCGATCGATCGCCAAAGTCTACTGGAGCTCGGCGATCGATCGCCACTTTATAGCGATCGATCGCCTCAATGATTTTTCCGAAAAAATATAATGCAGCGATCGATCTCCACATTCAAGGAGATCGATCGCCGAAGAGTCTGAAAATTAGGAAATTAGGTCTTTTACCATGTTTAGAAGATTGTAACCTATTTTTATCAACCACCAACCCCCATAACTCGATTATTCAGTTCTTAGGCATAGTTTTTCATAGTTTTTCATACTTTAGAATATTTTGGAGCTTTTAGATTAATTTGTTTTCAAGTTTTCTTCAAGAACAACGAAGAACGGAACCGGAATCGACAAGCCGGAATCGTGATTTATATTAGTAATTTCTTTTCCTTTATTTATTTGATGTTTTCCATTGAATTTTTATTGTTTTTAGATTTAATCATGCTAGGCTAAAACTCTTCGATTCTTGGTTGAAGGGATACCTGCTTTTGGAATTGAACCTTTTATGAGAATTTGGTTTGATTGTTGAAATTTATTTCGATTTCAATTCGTTTCTCAGATTTTGAATTCCATGATTGTTGTGTTTGTGTATGTGACATCCCCGAAATGGTTAATTGCTATTTGGCTTTAATTGTGTTTACATGATTAATTATGTGGTAATTGATTATGTTTTGGGATTTATTTACCTTATGGAAATGCATGGTCATGTGGATAGGGGTGACCCGGGATTGCATTTTAGGGTGCATGTGGTGCATGTTGGGTAAATATTATGGGAAGCATGATTTATTTGCCTTGGTTAGCAATTTATGAGGAATCATGTGTTAATTGATATTATGGTGCATTTTGAGTAAATGCTTTGAAAAATATCATGTTGGGGTGTTTTATACACCATGGAATTGTTGGTATGCATTTTAATTAAAACCCACCTTTTATACCCAACCCCACCCCATCCACTCTTATTTCACTTTACCAAATCAAATCCACAAACCCTTCCCTCCAAATTTTCGAGCTCAAGCCTTGGGTGGAAGAGGAACCTTTCAAAAATCTTGATTTGTGGAGCATTTTGGGTGATTTGAGATCCCCAAGAGGTATGGGTACCTCATGCTTTAATTTTGTAAGGTTTTGTTTGAGTTTGGTTTGATTTTTAATGATTTTGAAATGGGTTTGTGTGGGTTGTTGTGGTTTTGGTTAATGGTTGGATTTATGGTTGTTTTAAGGTGTATTTTGGTGGTTTATGTTGATATTTATGTTGTTGGTTGGTTGGTATAAATGTTGGAATGGTTTGGAAGGATTTTGGGTGCAAAAATGGCAGAAAAACGCATGTCTGTGCGAGGCGATCGATCGCCTGAAAAGAGGCGACCGATCGCCAAGAGGCAGTAGACTTTTTACGTGTTAGGCGATCGATCGCCTAAAATGGGGCGACCGATCGCCGAGAGGCAGTAGGTTTTTCAAAGGGATGGCGATCGATCGCCATGTTTGGGGCGACCGATCGCCACAGTGATAATTTTGAGGCGACCGATCGCCTATGGGAAGCGATCGATCGCCGCCTGTGGAATTTTGGAAAATGGTTTATTTTGTCAAATTTTTGGTATTTGGCTATTATTTGGCTTCTAATATGGGGTTGTGTGATTGTGTAGAACCATCCCAGGTAGCAACACAACCGAGGAATTGAAGCCGGACCAATTCCACTTTTGGAAAGGTACGTAGTGGACGTACGGGCACCCAACGGTAACATGTATTTTATATACTCATTGATTATGCATTGTGGATGCGGGTATATATGTGGTATTGCATTGTGGATGCATATACATGTTGATTTATGCCATATGTGGTATTGCATTGTGGATGCATATACATGGTAATTGATGCATATTGATGATAGATGCATAATATGGTTATTGGATGCACATCCCATGAGTCGTGGTCATCCTTTGATGATTTTAATGCTTGCCGCTTTTGTATTGGTTCCGCTAAATGTGAAGCGAGGGGTGGGAGCGCCGCATGTCACATTTGAGCGTGGTTGTCATATGGGGCGAGGAAAGGGTATTTGCCGCTCTCTGTGAAGCGAGGGGTGGGAGCGCCATGTCCATTGTAGCGAGGTTATCCTATGCCGCCCATATGAATATAAGCGAGGGGCATTAAAATACACTGTGATGGACAGACTAGGGAATGGTGACCAATATTTGGTACTGTTGAGATGGTATATGATGTCATGACATGTTTTGGCCATTAAAAATAATCTGTTGATTATACTCATGAGTTATGGTACAGGGACAACCAAACGGGAAGCGTTTGAAATGCATGGAAAAACAGGAAGTGTTTTATATTGATTATGCATTTACGCTTTAGCTTCATATTGTGTTGAATATGAATGATTATTATTGCTCATGTTTGGGGGTTGTCCTTGTAGGTACCTTTTTGGCATGATAGAAGGGCTTGAACGGGTTGAGACAGTGAGCTTCAAGAGCATCTTTGGTAGATGAAAGGACAGGATTCTTTTGTATAGTGCCTACTCTAGGAGTAGCGTAAAACTATAGTGAACACATTCATTGATTGGAATGTAATTAATCCTTTTGGTAGTCCTTTATTTTGGCATGTAAATGCTTAAGCTCATAGACTCCACTTGTTTATTATACTCTGATCATTGTTATTAACTCTATTATGCCTTAATTCCGCACTTAAGGATTAGGGTCCTTACATTAGTGGTATCAGAGCAGTGGTTAGAGAACCCGGGAACGAGTGAAGGGTAGCCTTAGCATGGTTGGCTAGGTGCTTACATTTGAAGCATGGTTATGCATGTGGTGCATATTTTGTATACCTGGTTATACTAACATGCTTATATCACTCCTGTTATCTAACGATATGATGTATATTGCTTTGGATTGTTGTTAACATTTGTGTTACAGCATGGCTGCTAATGAGGAAGTCGGAGATGTTGGGAGTGTAAATGCGAGTATTGGACAGGCTAATCCTCTACCTCCACCGGCTGTAGGAATAGAACCAGTGGTCCAGTTATTGCTACCGGGTGAGATTAGCTTGACGCAGTTTCTGTCTTATCATCCGCCCCGGTTTGAGGGGACAGAGTCCGGAGAAGAAGCGGAAGAGTGGCTGGAGAGGCTTGAGCAGATCTTTGTATCGGCTCCTTGTGCTATTACTGCTTGGCTGAGGCTGGCGGAGTTCCAGTTGGCTAAGAAACCATTGATGTGGTGGAGGAGCACAGTGATGGAGATGAGAGCACTAGGTGCTGTGATTGATTGGACGCTCTTCAGGACCAGGTTCTTGAACCGATACTTCTCCGCGGCAGCAAGACAGACGAAGGAGGATGAATTTGCAAGTCTGAGGCAGGGGAACATGAGAGTGGCAGACTATGCCACACAGTACTCATCACTACTGAGGTATGTCCCCCATATTGCCTCTGATGGACGTGCCAAGATGAGAAATTTCATGAAAGGACTGCGACCGGAACTCTATGACCGGGTTATCATCAATAACCCAACTTCTTTTGATGATGCTCTCACAAGAGCGGAGCTTGCTGAGCTAGGAGTGGGAGCTTATGCCATGCCACCACCGGTACCGCAACAGAGGCAGACTAGTGACAGTTTGAGGCCTCGGGGTGAGCCATTTAAACCCCGTGGTGCCTCTTCATCTTCGCGGTATGGTGGAAAGAAATACTTTGGTCAGAAACAGGATGGCAAGAAAGGAAATTGGTCGGCCAATCGAGGATCTTCACAAGGGGATAGGCCGGGAGAGCCGAGGTGCAACAACTGTGGAGGACCACATTCTTCAAACAAGTGTCCTGCATGTTATGTTTGTGGCAAGATGGGCCACATTGCTCGGTATTGTCCCACCAGGGGAGGCCAGTCAGAGTATCAGGGCAACAGGCCAAGGTTTGAGGACAGGACAGTGCAACAGAGGCAGCAGTTTGGGCCTCGTCCATTGGGAGGTCAGACAGTGGGACCACCCCAGGGGCAAGTATATGCACTGACCAGGGAGCAGGCTCAGGCAGCTCCAGAGGAGGTGATTGCCGGTACGTGTCATTTATTTACGTACCCTGCTTTTGTTTTGATAGATACAGGTGCCTCCCATTCTTTTGTGTCTGTGGGATTTGTGGAAAGACACCATATGCGCACGTCTTCTTTGCCCACGCCTCTATTGGTCTCGACACCCACTGGAAGAAATGTTGTTGCTGATCAGTTTATGGCAGACTGCCTCATTTATTTTGAGGGCAACAAGTTGAGATCAGACTTGATTGTGCTGGGTATATCAGACTTCGACTGCATCTTGGGTATTGATGTTCTGAACAAATATCAGGCAGTGGTAGATTGCCGGCAGAGAACAGTGAAGTTCAGACCTGAGTTGGGCAGTCAGTGGACTTTCTATGGCAACGGGTCTCGTGCGAAGATTCCGTTGATTTCAGCGATCAAGATGACTCAGTTGTTGGAACGTGGTCACACGGGCTATCTTATTTATGCCGTGGACACGTCTGGGAAGAGTAAAGAACTGAGAGTTGAGGATGTGACAGTAGTGGCAGAGTTTGCTGATGTATTCCCAGAAGAGATCCCAGGATTCCCACCGGCTAGGGAAGTTGAGTTTGGGATCGAGTTGTTGCCAGGGACATCCGCTATCTCTCGTGCACCTTATAGGATGGCACCGGCAGAGTTGAGAGAGTTGAAAGAGCAGTTGCAGGATCTCCTTGACAAGGGTTATATACGCCCGAGCGTGTCGCCATGGGGCGCACCAGTTCTCTTTGTGAAGAAGAAGGACGGTTCGATGCGGTTGTGCATCGATTACCGGCAGCTGAACAAGGCTACAGTGAAGAACAAGTATCCTCTCCCAAGGATAGACGACTTGTTTGATCAGTTGCAAGGTACCAGGGTGTATAGCAAGATTGATTTGAGATCCGGGTATCATCAGATTCGGGTCAGAGAGGAAGATGTGCAGAAGACAGCGTTCCGGACCCGATATGGACATTATGAGTTCCTAGTAATGCCGTTCGGTGTGACGAATGCTCCAGCAGTCTTCATGAGTCTGATGAACAGAGTGTTTCAGCAATATCTTGATCAGTTCGTCATCGTGTTTATTGACGACATTCTTATCTACTCCCGGAGTGAGGAAGATCATGTGAAACACTTGAGGACAGTGCTTCAGATTCTCAGAGAGCATCAGTTGTATGCTAAGCTCAGTAAGTGCGAGTTTTGGCTGAGCAGTGTAGTGTTTCTGGGGCATGTCATTTCGAGCAGCGGGATATCAGTGGACCCCAAGAAGATTGAGGCTGTGATGGAGTGGGCTGCCCCCACTTCTGTGCCTGAGATCCGGAGTTTTCTTGGGTTGGCCGGGTATTATCGGCGCTTTGTTGAGGGCTTTTCGAAGATTGCCAAGCCGCTGACTCAGTTGACTCAGAAGGGTGTACCTTTCTTTTGGTCAGAAGCTTGTGAGGGGAGCTTCCAGGAGTTGAAGCACCGGTTGACGACGGCGCCAGTGTTAGTGATCCCGACGGAGAACTCCAGATTTGTTCTGTATACTGATGCATCACTGCAGGGCCTTGGATGTGTTCTGATGCAAGATAAGCATGTGGTAGCTTATGCATCGAGGCAGTTGAAGCCGCATGAGACCAGATATCCAGTTCATGACTTGGAATTGGCGGCTATCATCTTTGCCCTGAAGATCTGGAGGCATTATTTATATGGTACTTCATTCACCATATACACGGATCACAAGAGCCTCAAGTTTCTATTCACTCAGGCGGAGCTGAACATGAGACAGAGGAGATGGATGGACCTACTCAAGGACTATGACTGTGAGATAGAGTACCATCCGGGGAAAGCCAATTTGACAGCGGACGCCTTGAGCCGGAAAGTGAGGAGTTCTGCTGAGGACGTCATCCATTTGTCGGTTATGATGACCTCCTATTGCCATCTCGGCTATGATTTTGATATAGATACATCACCAGTGTATGTCTCTACCTTATTAGCTAAGCCAGATATTTATGAGAACATCAGGAGAGCTCAGAGATCAGATGCTGAGGTTCAGAGATGGTTGTCTATAGTGCATCTTGGTCAGCCGACGAAGTTCAGAGTGGCCGACGACGGATCTTTGAGATTGGGTAACCGCTGGGTAGTTCCGAGTACGCCGGAGTTGCGTAAGGGGATCTTGGAACGAGCTCACAGTAGTAGACTTAGCATCCACCCAGGCGGGAAGAAGATGTACAGAGATCTGCGTGGTCAGTTTTGGTGGAAGAGAATGAAGTCAGATGTCGTCGCTTTTGTGAAGAGGTGTTTGATCTGCCAACAGGTTAAGGCAGAGAGACAGATGACCTGGCGGCGAATTGAGAAGTTTGGAGATACCGAAGTGGAAGTGGGAGCACATTTCCATGGACTTCGTGACTCATTTGCCGAGGAGTGCTTCAGGCTTCGATGCTATTTGGGTGATTGTGGACAGATTGACTAAGGTAGCCCACTTTATCCCCTATAGCATGACCTTTACATTCTTGAGGATGGCGCAGTTATATATTAGAGATGTGGTGAGATTGCATGGGATCCCCGTTTCTATTGTGTCAGATCGAGATCCGCGATTCACATCTCATTTTTGGGAAGGTCTTCAGTCAGCTTTGGGAACTGAGGTCAGATTGAGCACTGCTTATCATCCTCAGACGGATGGCCAGACCGAGCGCACGATTCAGACGCTCGAGGACATGCTGAGAGCTTGCGTATTGGAGTTCGATACTTCTTGGCAGGAGTCAGTGCCTTTGGTAGAGTTTTCGTATAACAATAGCTACCAGGCGAGTATTCAGATGGCTCCGTTTGAAGCTCTTTATGGCAGACGATGTAGATCACCCTTATGTTGGGATGATTTAGACAGTAGACCAGTCGGAGGACCTGAGTTGATCCGGGAAATGGAAGAGAAGATAAAGATTATAAGGCAGAGAATGAAAGCGGCCCAAGACAGACAGGCAGCTTATGCGAATAAACGGCGGAGACCGTTAGAATTTCGGTTGGGAGATAAGGTCTTTTTGAAGATCTCGCCTTTCAGAGGTGTTGTGCGATTTGGGATGCGCGGGAAACTGTCTCCGAGGTATGTTGGACCGTACGAGATCTTACAGCGCATCGGCACCTTAGCTTACCGACTGGCTTTGCCGCCTTCTTTATCTGGGATACATGATGTGTTTCATGTATCAATGCTGCGAAAGTATGAGCCGGATCCGTCTCACGTGTTACAGCCTTCCGAAGTTCAGTTGGAATCCGATGTGTCTTATGTGGAGCGGCCTGTCAGAATTCTGGATCGAGCAGACCGTAGACTTCGGAATAAAGTAATACCGATGATCAAGGTTCAGTGGGATCGCAGGGGTGTCGGGGAGGCTACGTGGGAGACGGAGCAGCATATGGTGCAGCACTACCCGGAACTGTTCTCTGGTATGAGTTTATGTTTAGTTCTGTTGGGGTAAGTGCATGTGATTTCGAGGACGAAATCTTATAAGTAGGGGAGTATTGTGACATCCCCGAAATGGTTAATTGCTATTTGGCTTTAATTGTGTTTACATGATTAATTATGTGGTAATTGATTATGTTTTGGGATTTATTTACCTTATGGAAATGCATGGTCATGTGGATAGGGGTGACCCGGGATTGCATTTTAGGGTGCATGTGGTGCATGTTGGGTAAATATTATGGGAAGCATGATTTATTTGCCTTGGTTAGCAATTTATGAGGAATCATGTGTTAATTGATATTATGGTGCATTTTGAGTAAATGCTTTGAAAAATATCATGTTGGGGTGTTTTATACACCATGGAATTGTTGGTATGCATTTTAATTAAAACCCACCTTTTATACCCAACCCCACCCCATCCACTCTTATTTCACTTTACCAAATCAAATCCACAAACCCTTTCCTCCAAATTTTCGAGCTCAAGCCTTGGGTGGAAGAGGAACCTTTCAAAAATCTTGATTTGTGGAGCATTTTGGGTGATTTGAGATCCCCAAGAGGTATGGGTACCTCATGCTTTAATTTTGTAAGGTTTTGTTTGAGTTTGGTTTGATTTTTAATGATTTTGAAATGGGTTTGTGTGGGTTGTTGTGGTTTTGGTTAATGGTTGGATTTATGGTTGTTTTAAGGTGTATTTTGGTGGTTTATGTTGATATTTATGTTGTTGGTTGGTTGGTATAAATGTTGGAATGGTTTGGAAGGATTTTGGGTGCAAAAATGGCAGAAAAACGCATGTCTGTGCGAGGCGATCGATCGCCTGAAAAGAGGCGACCGATCGCCAAGAGGCAGTAGACTTTTTACGTGTTAGGCGATCGATCGCCTAAAATGGGGCGACCGATCGCCGAGAGGCAGTAGATTTTTCAAAGGGATGGCGATCGATCGCCATGTTTGGGGCGACCGATCGCCACAGTGATAATTTTGAGGCGACCGATCGCCTATGGGAAGCGATCGATCGCCGCCTGTGGAATTTTGGAAAATGGTTTATTTTGTCAAATTTTTGGTATTTGGCTATTATTTGGCTTCTAATATGGGGTTGTGTGATAGTGTAGAACCATCCCAGGTAGCAACACAACCGAGGAATTGAAGCCGGACCAATTCCACTTTTGGAAAGGTACGTAGTGGACGTACGGGCACCCAACGGTAACATGTATTTTATATACTCATTGATTATGCATTGTGGATGCGGGTATATATGTGGTATTGCATTGTGGATGCATATACATGTTGATTTATGCCATATGTGGTATTGCATTGTGGATGCATATACATGGTAATTGATGCATATTGATGATAGATGCATAATATGGTTATTGGATGCACATCCCATGAGTCGTGGTCATCCTTTGATGATTTTAATGCTTGCCGCTTTTGTATTGGTTCCGCTAAATGTGAAGCGAGGGGTCGGAGCGCCGCATGTCACATTTGAGCGTGGTTGTCATATGGGGCGAGGAAAGGGTATTTGCCGCTCTCTGTGAAGCGAGGGGTGGGAGCGCCGCATGTCCATTGTAGCGAGGTTATCCTATGCCGCCCATATGAATATAAGCGAGGGGCATTAAAATACACTGTGATGGACAGACTAGGGAATGGTGACCAATATTTGGTACTGTTGAGATGGTATATGATGTCATGACATGTTTTGGCCATTAAAAATAATCTGTTGATTATACTCATGAGTTATGGTACAGGGACAACCAAACGGGAAGCGTTTGAAATGCATGGAAAAACAGGAAGTGTTTTATATTGATTATGCATTTACGCTTTAGCTTCATATTGTGTTGAATATGAATGATTATTATTGCTCATGTTTGGGGGTTGTCCTTGTAGGTACCTTTTTGGCATGATAGAAGGGCTTGAACGGGTTGAGACAGTGAGCTTCAAGAGCATCTTTGGTAGATGAAAGGACAAGATTCTTTTGTATAGTGCCTACTCTAGGAGTAGCGTAAAACTATAGTGAACACATTCATTGATTGGAATGTAATTAATCCTTTTGGTAGTCCTTTATTTTGGCATGTAAATGCTTAAGCTCATAGACTCCACTTGTTTATTATACTCTGATCATTGTTATTAACTCTATTATGCCTTAATTCCGCACTTAAGGATTAGGGTCCTTACATTAGTGGTATCAGAGCAGTGGTTAGAGAACCCGGGAACGAGTGAAGGGTAGCCTTAGCATGGTTGGCTAGGTGCTTACATTTGAAGCATGGTTATGCATGTGGTGCATATTTTGTATACCTGGTTATACTAACATGCTTATATCACTCCTGTTATCTAACGATATGATGTATATTGCTTTGGATTGTTATTAACATTTGTGTTACAGCATGGCTGCTAATGAGGAAGTCGGAGATGTTGGGAGTGTAAATGCGAGTATTGGACAGGCTAATCCTCTACCTCCACCGGCTGTAGGAATGGAACCAGTGGTCCAGTTATTGCTACCGGGTGAGATTAGCTTGACGCAGTTTCTGTCTTATCATCCGCCCCGGTTTGAGGGGACAGAGTCCGGAGAAGAAGCGGAAGAGTGGCTGGAGAGGCTTGAGCAGATCTTTGTATCGGCTCCTTGTGCTATTACTGCTTGGCTGAGGCTGGCGGAGTTCCAGTTGGCTAAGAAACCATTGATGTGGTGGAGGAGCACAGTGATGGAGATGAGAGCACTAGGTGCTGTGATTGATTGGACGCTCTTCAGGACCAGGTTCTTGAACCGATACTTCTCCGCGGCAGCAAGACAGACGAAGGAGGATGAATTTGCAAGTCTAAGGCAGGGGAACATGAGAGTGGCAGACTATGCCACACAGTACTCATCACTACTGAGGTATGTCCCCCATATTGCCTCTGATGGACGTGCCAAGATGAGAAATTTCATGAAAGGACTGCGACCGGAACTCTATGACCGGGTTATCATCAATAACCCAACTTCTTTTGATGATGCTCTCACAAGAGCGGAGCTTGCTGAGCTAGGAGTGGGAGCTTATGCCATGCCACCACCGGTACCGCAACAGAGACAGACTAGTGACAGTTTGAGGCCTCGGGGTGAGCCATTTAAACCCCGTGGTGCCTCTTCATCTTCGCGGTATGGTGGAAAGAAATACTTTGGTCAGAAACAGGATGGCAAGAAAGGAAATTGGTCGGCCAATCGAGGATCTTCACAAGGGGATAGGCCGGGAGAGCCGAGGTGCAACAACTGTGGAGGACCACATTCTTCAAACAAGTGTCCTGCATGTTATGTTTGTGGCAAGATGGGCCACATTGCTCGGTATTGTCCCACCAGGGGAGGCCAGTCAGAGTATCAGGGCAACAGGCCAAGGTTTGAGGACAGGACAGTGCAACAGAGGCAGCAGTTTGGGCCTCGTCCATTGGGAGGTCAGACAGTGGGACCACCCCAGGGGCAAGTATATGCACTGACCAGGGAGCAGGCTCAGGCAGCTCCAGAGGAGGTGATTGCCGGTACGTGTCATTTATTTACGTACCCTGCTTTTGTTTTGATAGATACAGGTGCCTCCCATTCTTTTGTGTCTGTGGGATTTGTGGAAAGACACCATATGCGCACGTCTTCTTTGCCCACGCCTCTATTGGTCTCGACACCCACTGGAAGAAATGTTGTTGCTGATCATTTTATGGCAGACTGCCTCATTTATTTTGAGGGCAACGAGTTGAGATCAGACTTGATTGTGCTGGGTATATCAGACTTCGACTGCATCTTGGGTATTGATGTTCTGAACAAATATCAGGCAGTGGTAGATTGCCGGCAGAGAACAGTGAAGTTCAGACCTGAGTTGGGCAGTCAGTGGACTTTCTATGGCAACGGGTCTCGTGCGAAGATTCCGTTGATTTCAGCGATCAAGATGCCCTGACTGCCTGAGGGTGATAAGCTGTACTCAGTCTCACCTCGGTGCCCAAAGCTGTCTGGAGACCCTCCCAGAAATGAGAAGTAAACCTTGGGTCTCTGTCAGACACGATCGAGACTGGAACTCCATGCAACCTCACTACATCCCGTACGTATAATTGGGCCATCTTTAGATACGTGAAAGTCATACTGTAAGGGATGAAATGAGCTACCTTCGTCAGCCTATCCACGATCACTCAGATCGCATCAAATCCAGAGGCCGTTCTTGGCAAGTGGGTCACGAAGTCCATAGATATATGCTCCCACTTCCACTTAGGTACTTCCAAGCTCTTTAGCTCGCCACCAGGCCTCTGCCTTTCTGCCTTTACATGTTGGCAGATCAAACATCTTTTAACAAACGTGATCACATCATGCTTCATGCGTCTCCACCAGAATTGACTGCATAGGTCTTTGTACATCTTCCTCCTCCTTGGTGGATACTGAACCGACTACTGTGGGCTCGCTCCAATATTCCTCTACGCAACTCTGGTGTATCTGGGACTACCCATTGGTTGCCCAATCTCAAGGAATCATCTTCTGCCACTCTGAACTTTGATGGCCGTCCTTGAAGTACTATATATGACCATCTCTGAACCTCATCATCCGACCTCTGGGCCTTCCTGATGGCCTCAAATATGTCTGGTTCAGCCAACAAGGTCGACACTCGCACCGGCGACATGTCCACATCAAAATCATAGCCCAGATGGCAATAAGAAGTCATCATAGCTGATAAACACATAGCGTCTTCAGCAGTACTCTTCACCTTCCGACTTAAGACGTCTGCTATCAAATTTGCTTTACCGGGATGGTACTCAATCTCACAGTCATAATCCTTGAGTAGATCCATCCATCTTCTTTGACTCATATTCAGTTCAGCCTGGGTGAATAGAAACTTCAGGCTCTTATGATCCGTAAAAATGGTAAATGAAGTACCATAAAGATAATGACGCCAAATCTTCAAGGCGAAAATGATAGCTGCCAGTTCAAGATCATGGACTGGGTATCTGGTCTCATGAGGCTTCAACTGCCTCGAAGCATAAGCCACCACGTGCTTATCTTGCATCAACACACAGCCTAGACCTTGTAGTGATGCATCCGTGTACAAAGCAAACTTCTTATTCTCAGAAGGAATCACCAACACTGGCGCTGTCGTCAAACGACTTTTCAATTCTTGGAAGCTTTCCTCGCAAGCTTCGGACCAAAAGAATGGGACTCCTTTCTGAGTCAGCTGTGTCAGCGGCTTAGCGATCTTAGAAAATCCCTCGACAAAACGTCGGTAATAACCTGCTAAGCCAAGGAAACTCCGTATCTCAAGTACAGAAGTGGGTGCTGTCCACTCCATTACAGCTTCAATCTTCCTGGGATCCACAGATATCCCGCTGCTAGATATAACATGACCCAAGAACACTACACTGCTCAGCCAGAATTCGCACTTGCTGAGTTTTGCATATAACTGATGATCCCTAAGGATCTGGAGTACAGTCCTCAAGTGCTCTACATGTTCTTCTTCAGTCTGGGAGTAGATAAGTATATCATCGATGAAGACTATGACAAACTGATCCAAATATGGCTGGAACACCCTGTTCATCAAACTCATGAAGACAGCTGGGGCATTCGTCACCCCAAAAGGCATGACTAAGAATTCATAGTGCCCATATCTGGTCCTGAAGGCTGTCTTCTGCACATCATCTTCCTTTACTCGAATCTGATGGTACCCCGACCTCAGATCGATCTTACTGTAGAGTCTCGTACCCTGTAACTGATCAAACAAATCATCGATCCTCGGAAGTGGATACTTATTCTTTACTGTAGCTTTGTTCAGTTGTCTGTAGTCGATGCACAAACGCATCGAACCATCTTTCTTCTTCACAAATAAGACTGGTGCACCCCAGGGTGATACACTAGGGCGTATATAGCCCTTATCAAGGAGCTCTTGCAACTGTGTCTTTAATTCCCTTAGCTCCGCTGGTGCCATCCTATAAGGGGCACGAGAAATGGCCGACGTCCCCGGTAGTAACTCAATCCCAAACTCGACCTCTCTTGTCGGTGGGAATCCGGGAATTTCCTCCGGAAAAACATCAGGAAACTCAGCCACTACGGGCACATCCTCAACTTTTACTTCTTCTTTCTTTTCCGTAACATCAATGGCATATATGAGATATCCTGTATGGCCTCGTTCCAACAACTGCGCCATCTTGACAGCAGATATCAACGGAATCTTAGAACGAGAACCATCCCCAAAGAATGTCCACTGGGCTCCCATATCAGATTTGAATTGGACAGTCCTCTGCCTGCAGTTCACAACTGCCTGATACCTGTTCAGAACATCAATGCCCAGAATGCAGTCAAAGTCTGAAATTCCTAGAACAATCAAATCTGACCTTAGTTCTTTATCCTCAAAATAAATGAGGCCATCATAGACGATCCGATCAGTAATCAAACTTCTTCCGGCGGGTGTCGAGACAATAAGAGGCGTGGGCGACGGAGAAGTGCATATGTGGTGCCTTTCCACAAAACTTGTCGACACAAAAGAGTGTGACGCACCTGTGTCGATCAATATAAAAGCAGGGTGCATAAATAAAAGACATGTACCCGCTATAACCTCCTCCGGAGCCGCTGTAGCCTGCTCCCTCGTCAATGCATAGACTTGCCCTTGAGGTGGCCCCATAGGCTGACCTCCAAACTGCCTCGGCACGAAGGGTGGTCTATGCTGTGCTGTCCTATCCGCAAGCCTCCCCGCAGAACCCTGTTGACTTCCTCTGTTGGGACACTGCCTAGCAAAGTGGCCTTTGTCGCCACAAACATAACATCCTACACAATCTTTCGTCAGATGTGGTTGCCCACAAAGAGTGCACTGGACCTTCCCGGATCTGTCTCCCTGAAACTGCCCCCTTCCAGATGGGGCATCACTCCTACGATTTCCTTTCCATCTATTGTCGGGCCTCTTACCACTGAACCTTGACGCCGATGTGTTCCCCCTTGACTTGAACTGATCACTCCTTGGCTTCAAATTATCTGGAGTGGATTTCTGAGAGGGTGCTGACGGTGGTACAACATCAGGGTATGCACCCACTCACAGTTCGGCTAGCTCAGCCCGTGAGAGTGCATCGTCAAAACAAGTAGGGCCATAAGTAATCACCCTATCGTACAGCTCCGGCCTCAAGCCCTTCATGAAGTTCCTCATCTTTGCTTGAGTGCTCGTGGCGATGTGAGGCACATATCTGAATAAGGAGCAATAATGAAGAGCATAATCTGACACTGACGTATTACCTTGCTTGAGGTGAGTAAATTCATCTTCCTTAGCCTGTCGTGCAGCAGCCGAGAAATAACGATTCAGAAACCGAGTTCGAAACATTTTCCAATTAACTTCATGACCTTGAGCCTCTTGCTCTACCACAGTGGTCTTCCACCACATTAGTGCCTTCTTGGCCAATTGGAATTCTGCTAACCGTATCCATGCTATCTTCGCACATGGGGCTGCCACAAAGATTTGCTCTATTCTTTCTAACCATTCCTCAGCTCGTTCCCCTGTTTCGGTTCCTTCAAAGGTTGAGGGTCGGTATGCAAGAAATTGAGTTAAGCTTAGCTCCCCTGGCAACAACTGTTGTTCGGCCGGTTCATCATCAAAAGCTGGCGGGGGTAGGGGATTTGTACGTCCCGCACTTGCATTGACGCTCACTGCGTCACCTACCTCCACGTTTGCTGCCATACTGCAACACAAGGGTTAACAACAAGACCCAAAAGCAGTTCATATACACATCGTTAGAAAGTCATAACATGTTAGCATAACAGTCATATACTTCATTTGTAGCTTATGCGCAAAACATGTTTAAAAGTAAGCACCTAGCTAACTTATTGCTAAGGCTACCCTTCACTCATTCCCGGGTTATCTAACCACTGCTCTGATACCACTAATGTAGGGTCTTCCTACCTTAACATCATATAGTACACATATATTGGACAGAACATGCATTTATAACCTCTTAAGGATTCCGGTTGTAGCTTGAGCTAAAAGATTACATGCCAAAATAAAATTTCCAAAAGCTATTTAATTACATTCTCAACAATGAATGTTAAAGCTATAGGTTTACACTACTCCTAGAGTAGAGACTATCAAAATCCTGCATTCTATATTCATCTTGTTCCCTTTTAGCTCACCGCCTCAACCCGACCCTAGGCCCTGGTCCAAAAGTGTACCTACAGGGACAACACGTCGTGAGCATATTCACATTTACTTAACATTATATTAAAAGGCATACAATAATGCATAACATATTAGTTAAGTAAAAGTTATTGGTCGTTCTTCAACTTCCTTTGTTATCCCTGATTCTTATTCATGTATAAGGGCATCTTACCCCATTGTATGGCATCTTACCATAATATAACCATCGTGTGACATCTTACCACATGGGCATCTTACCCAATCATATGGCGTCTTACCATATCATAAACTTTGTGTGGCATCTTACCACAGGGGCATCTTACCCACTCACATACATTGGGTGGCATCTTACCACATGGGCGTCTTACCCAATCATATACGTCGTATGACCTTATCGTAAACTTACTTATCATAAACATCATCATCATCATAAACGTCATCATAAACATCATCATCGTAAACATCATCATCATCATCATCATAAACATCATCATCATAAATATCATCATAAACATCCTCATCACATACATCATCATAAACGTCATCCTCATAAACATCATCATAAACATCATCATCATAAACATCATCATAAACATCATCATAAACATCATCATAAACATCATCATCATCATCATCATAAAATGTAGGAGTATGGTTTACCGCCCGATGCTCGTACGTTTCTTACGTACCTTAATTCCAAAAGAAGGAGAAATTGCAGAACTTTATCTCCTTGAAGTCGTGGGTACCTGGGATGGTTCTACATAACCATACAAATTGATATTAGAAGCTAAACAATAGCCAAATACCAAAAATTCAACAAAAATCATCATTTTCCAACTTTTGAACAGTGGCGATCGATCGCTCAAAACATGGCGATCGATCGCCTGATTTTTCACTTGGCGGCGATCGATCGCTTAAAATGAGGCGATCGATCGCCTGATGCACATTTCGCTACTGGGCATTGGCGATCGATCGCGCCATTTGAGGCGATCGATCGCCCACCTTCGTTTTTGCCCACTGCCACTCGGCGATCGATCGCTGCATTTGTAGCGATCGATTGCCACAACCAGTGGCCACGATTTCACCATTTTTGTGTGCATTTTCCAAGCTCATCCTCATACCTTTCAAAACCAAACTTTCCTACAACATCAACAACATCATAACCCACTAAAACCCACATAAAACACTTCAAAAATCATACCCCAAACATATATAACACATACCCAAAACAACCCACATAAATCATCAAAACTAATCCATTTCAACACCAAACATCTTGAAAACTTAAGGAAGGGTCCCATACCTCTTGTAGGCTACAAATCTTAGCAAAGATCACACAAACAAGAATTTTGTGAAGCTTTCTTCTTCCTTCCTTGGTGTATTTCGAAAATGGTGTGGGGTTAGGGTTGAGGGATGAAATTTGGGGATTAAAAGAGTGATTGGTAAAGTGAGGTAAAATGTAGGAAAAGGTGGGTAGTGGGGATTAAAAAGGGGTTGTGCAATGTTAATTTAAAATTTGTACCCCAAACTTAACATGATGTATAAAACACCCCAATATGGTATTTTAAAAGCATTTTGACAAAATACACTAAACTTCATCTAAATCACATCTTCCTCATATTTAATAATCAACACAATTAAATCATGTTAACATCTTATTACCCAACACATAAATCAATTACCACATGATTCATCATATAAACATAATTAATGCCTTAATTGCAATTAATTAATTTCGGGGCATCACAATCTTCCCCGCTTCATTATTTCATAACAAGCGGTACATTCTTCCCCGCTAGCGGTACCTTCTTCCCCGCTCTTCATACTAGCGGTACCTTCTTCCCCGCTTAGTATGGTATACCCCGCCTCCATGTGCAAGCCTTGCTCCACATTTTTAGCGGTATAAGCGTAAGCATTAAAATCATCACTGGGATAACCCTGACTCGTGGAATACACACTCTTTATTCCACAATATAAACATGCAACAACAATGCATATCAACATGTATAATACTCTTAATGCACAACATTGCATCTATCATGTGTCAAATAGACAAACATAAAATACATGTTACCGTTGGGATGCCCGTACGTCGCTTACGTACCTTTTCAAAATATGGTGTATTGCAGGACTCTAACCCCTGCGTTGTGTGGCTACCTGTGATGGCTCTACACAAGTGTACAACACAATATTAGATGTCTCATTACGATCTAATATCAAAAACTAAGAAAAATATGACAATTGACATTTTTCAACTTTCTGTGACCTTCGATCGATCGACACCTCAAGCTCGATCGATCGAGAAAACACTTAATTCGATGCCCAAGTTCTGCCTCACTCGATCGATCGAAATGGTATCGCCGATCGATCGAGAACCTTCAGCGATCGATCGAGAAATCTTCTGATCGATCGAACCCCTTCTTTAAAATATTCTGCCCCGCTCGATCGATCGAGAAGGGAATTCGATCGATCGAGCTACCCTGTAAAAACGCGATTTCCAGAATTTCTCGAGAACCTCATTTCATACAAGCAAATCTACCACATAAGTCATGAAATATGCTCGAACAAAAACGCCAAGGGCTTCACAAAATTACCATGTATGTACTCAATTCAAAGGTTTACCAAAAACCTAGCTAACATGCATAATAACATCTTCACAAACTTCACTCCCATCCCATATTTTCCAGAAAAACAGGGCACTCACCCTACCCAGATTTTCGAACATTACATTTTACATGCTTAAATCCTTCACATAACATATGAAACATGCTCAAGGAAAAATACTGGGAGTTTCATAACAACACCATGTAAGCACTTAAATCGAAGGTTTAAAGAAACCTAAGCTAGCATGCCATTTCTGCTTTAAATGAAAACACATGCTTAAACAAACTTAACCCAAAACCAGAGCATGGTTTCTAACCCTCGTTTGCTCCGATTTTTGGAAGGTTTCCAAGCAATAAAAATGGAAGAGCTCCTCTCAATTTTGCTTAGCAGCTGCTGGAAGATATTTGGGAGAGAAAGGGGCGAGATTGAAGTGGAGGAGATGAAGTGAATCATGAGGGCAAGTGGGGGTATGGGTCAGCTATGAAGAGTCATCAGCATGGGTTGGAGGGGGGGGGGGGGGTGGTTGGGTATTGGGTGGTGTGATGTGTTATGTTTTGGTCCCTGTATTTAGCACGATGTATTAAAATATCCTCACATGATATTTTATAGTGTTTACTCATAAAATACTTCAATTTCCCAATTAAACATGCTACACCAAAACAATAAACACCCATCCCAAATAATTATGCCACAACCCAAATTCCCAACATATATCACATGCACCCTGATATAACTTTCCCCATTATAATTAATTCAACCCAATGAATTAATACCATAATCCTCATAACATAATTAATGATTAATCATATAATCATTTCGGGGATATCACAATACTCACCTACTTATAAGATTTCGTCCTCGAAATCAGCATGCACTTACCCAAGATAAAACAAAACATAAATCACATACCAGAAAATAGTTCTGGATAGTGCTGCAGCATGTGTCGCTCTGTCTCCCACGTGGCCTCCTCGACACCCCTACGATCCCACTGAACTTTGACCATAGGAATAACTTTGTTTCTCAGTCTGCGATCTGCCCGATCCAGAATCCTGATAGGCCGCTCCACATAGGAAACATCAGACTCTATCTGAACCTCAGAAGGTTGCAACACATGAGAGGGATATGGCTCGTACTTCCTCATCATAGACACATGGAATACATCGTGTATACCAGACAGAGAGGGCGGTAAAGGTAACTGGTAAGCCAGAGTACCAACACGCTGCAAGATCTCGTACGGCCCCACATATCTCGGGGATAACTTCCCCCGCATACCAAACCGTACCACACCCCTGAAAGGTGAGATCTTCAGAAAGACTCTGTCGCCCATCTGAAACTCCAACGGTCTTCGCCGCTGATTCGCATACGCTGCCTGCTTGTCTTGAGCTGCCTTCATTTTCCTTCTGATTACCTTTACCTTTTCTTCCATTTCTTGGACCAACTCTGGTCCTCCGACCGATTTACGGTCCACATCACCCCAACACAAAGGCGACCTACAACGCCTGCCATATAGGGCTTCAAATGGAGCCATCTGTATGCTAGCCTGGTAACTGTTATTATAAGAAAATTCCACCAGGGCTA
The DNA here is from genome assembly GCA_907163345.1 of Haberlea rhodopensis. Classification (NCBI taxonomy): domain Eukaryota; kingdom Viridiplantae; phylum Streptophyta; class Magnoliopsida; order Lamiales; family Gesneriaceae; genus Haberlea; species Haberlea rhodopensis. Next base: position 481,079 of record CAJQUN010000306.1, read on the forward strand.
CTGAGTCCTGCCAAGAAGTATCGAACTCCAACACACAAGCCCGTAACATATCTTCGAGCATCTGTATCGTACGCTCGGTCTGTCCGCCCGTCTGGGGATGATATGCTGTGCTCAACCTTAATTCTGTGCCCAGGGCTAACTGAAGACCCTCCCAGAAGTGAGATGTGAACCGCGGATCTCGATCAGACACAATCAAAACAGGGATCCCGTGTAGTCTCACCACATCTCTGATATATAACTGAGCCATCCTCAGATACGTGAAAGTTTTACTGTAGGGAATAAAATGAGCCACTGTAGTCAATCTGTCCACGACTACCCATATGGCATCAGAACCCGAAACAGTCCTCGGTAAGTGGGTCACGAAGTCCATGGATATGTGCTCCCACTTCCACTGTGGTATCTCCAAGCTCCTTAGCTCACCACCAGACCTCTACCTCTCAGCCTTTACCTGCTGACAAATCAGGCATCTTTTGACGAATGAGGTAACATCTTGTTTCATTCGCCTCCACCAGAACTGGCTGCGTAAATCTTTATATATCTTCTTCCCGCCCGGGTGGATACTCATCCTGCTACAATGAGCCCGCTGTAAAATACCCCATCGCAACCCGGGTGTATCTGGAACCACCCACCTGTCGCCAAGCCTCAGAGAACCGTCCTCAGCCACTCTGAATCTCGATGGCTGACCTAAATGAACCACTGACATCCATCTCTGAACCTCTGTGTCGGTCCCCTAAGCCTTTCGGATGTGTTCATAAATGATGGCTCAGCTAGCAAGGTCAACACCTGTACCGGAGAAGAAGACACGTCGTAATCAAAACCCATCTGGCAGTAGGAGCCCATCATAGCTGATAAACACATGACATCCTCTGATGTGCTCCTCACCTTCCGACTCAAGGCGTCGGCTGTCATATTTGCTTTCCCGGGTTGGTATAGGATTTCACAATCATAATCCTTCATCAAATCCATCCATCTCCTCTGCCTCATATTCAGCTCAGCCTGTGTAAACAAGAACTTCAGGCTCTTGTGATCAGTGAAGATGGTAAATGAGGTACCATATAAGTAGTGTCGCCATATCTTCAAGGCGAACACTATAGCTGCTAGCTCTAGATCATGGACTGGATACCTCGTCTCGTGTGGCTTCAACTGTCTCGGAGCATAAGCCACTACATGCCTTTCCTGCATCAGCACGCATCCTAGACCCTAAAGTGATGCGTCAGTATAGAGAACGAACCCCTTGTTCTCTCTTGGAATCACCAAAACTGGCGCTGAAGTCAATCTGTGCTTCAACTCCTGGAAGCTCTGCTCACAAGCTTCCGACCAAAAGAATGGAACTCCCTTCTGAGTTAGCTGTGTAAGTGGCTTGACGATCTTTGAGAATCCCTCGACGAAACGTCGGTAATAGCCAGCCAAACCCAGAAAGCTTCGAATCTCACTGACTGAAGTAGGGGCGGACCAATCAATAACTGCCTCAATCTTCCTGGGATCTACTGATATCCCACTGCTAGAAATAACATGGCCCAAGAATACAACACTGTTCAACCAGAACTCGCACTTGCTGAGCTTTGCGTATAACCGATGATCCCTGAGGATCTGGAGTACTGTCCTCAAGTGCTCCACGTGTTCTTCCTCAGTCCGGGAGTAGATGAGTATATCGTCAATGAAAGCTATGACGAACTGGTCCAAATACGGCTGGAACACCCTGTTCATCAAACTCATGAAGACAGCTGGGGCGTTCGTCACTCCAAAAGGCATGACCAGGAACTCATAGTGCCCATATCTGGTCCTGAAAGCCGTCTTCTGTGCATCATCCTCCCTCACCCAAATCTGATGATACCCCGACCTCAGATCAATCTTACTGTAGAGCCTCGTGCCCTGTAACTGATCAAACAGATCATCAATCCTAGGAAGCGGGTACCTGTTCTTTACTGTGGCCTTATTTAGTTGCCTGTAGTCAATGCAAAGACGCATTGAACCATCCTTCTTCTTTACGAACAAAACTGGTGCACCCCAAGGCGATACACTAGGACGAATGTATCCCTTGTCAAGGAGCTCCTGCAACTGCACTTTCAGCTCTCTCAGCTCTGCCGGTGCCATCCTGTATGGGGCACGAGAAATGGCTGATGTCCCCGGCAGTAGCTCAATGGCAAACTCCACATCTCTGATTGGCGGAAACCCTGGAATCTCATCTGGGAATACATCAATGAACTCCGCCACGACCGGAATATCCTCGGCTCTCACTTCCTTCTCTTCTGATGCATCCACGGCATAAATAAGGTAGCCCGCGTGGCAGCGTTCCAATAACCGCGACATCTTAACAGCTGAGATCACTGGAATCTTTGGAGGAGAGCCGTCCCCATAAAAGTGTAACTAATCCAACAAGCATACAACGCAGCGGAATAAAATTTTGGATTACTAATACACCGGATCTATACATAGGTTATCATATCGGATAAAGGATCAAAAGTCTCACCCTTGTATCTTGTTTGAGCAGATTCCACGAAGCACCACGTCCAACGAACTACCGAGTCACTAGCAACACCTCCAAGGTCTTGCCTCTACGGTATCCACACGATCAAATCAAACAAGGGACGTTCAAGAACAAGTTGCTAGACTTATTCTTGAACGAAAACCAAACTCTCGGTTCAAAACCGATTAACAGCAGCCTAACTCCACCAAGAAGCAACGACGACGGCCGTGAGGGAGGCGGCGGCCGTGAGCTTCAAGGAATAGGCGGCCGAGAGCTTTAGGGTTTAAGGTGGCTAGGTTATTTTGATATCAAGGAATAGTTACAATTAATCACCTTGTTATCATTATATACAATTTAATTAAAGGCTTTCACAAAGCCTCATGGGCTCAAACCCATGATTTAATTAAATCTTTATAATTATTTAATTAAGACTCTTCTTAATTAATTAATTCATCCAATGAATTTAATTCCCTTTATCGATTTAATCTTTTGTGCGACCCGATAGGATCTTGTAATGTTGGCAGTGACATAAAATCTCATTTTACGTCACAAGCAAGGAGCGGTGTCTAGCAACACATCAAGGCTACCCAAATTACAAGAATGTCTTTGACTCGACATAACCTTAAAACTTGTGATAATATTAACCATGTAACTTAATCCCTTTGTCCTTTGTGTTTAGATTGAACACGAGTCATGGAATAGTCATACTCGTATATTCAATCTCTATTTCTTGATCCCCAAGTAGAACTAGAATAAACGAATAAGCTCGATATGTCATATCGACTCATTCGAGCATGGCCATGCATTTTAGTCTTACTTGATCAAGGGCCCAAACACTTCTCCTGTTATATAGGAGGGACAAATCCTATCTCGATCAATCAACATACCTCTACATAATTCGTAGTGTATCCAATAGTCGCCTTTATAGTTTACCCTGTTACGGGTAACGTTTGACAATATCAAGATACATAACTCCTTATGTTGGGATCTCTGATGATCACAAGTCGTAAGGATTACATACATTATTATCACTATGAGAATTGCTTATGACGCTCATATAACTATCCATGTAGCATTCTCATGGTGGGTCTGTCCAGTACATAGTTCTCTAACATGTACCCATGTGTTGATTTGATATCTCATATCAATGAACAATTCATCAATCAACACATAATAGTCTCTATGTATTATCATTATCCCGATTCATGATAGTACTTGACTAGGGACAATGTTTAAGAATAATACAATATTATTCTAAGGACATTAATATATATATTAATTCACATTGCACAGTTAAACGAATATATAATAATGAATTGCCATTCATAAAATCATAAACATTGTATGTCAAAACAATCATCCAATGACATGTCTTAGGGCATATCCCAACAAATCTCCCACTTGCACTAAGACCACTCAGACATATACCTAATGCCTAGAGATCTAGTATGACGATCATGCTTCTGCTGTGACAGTGGCTTCGTCAATGGTCAGATACGTTATCATTTGTTGGTACTTTGCATATTTTAACATCTCCCATTTCAACGATTTCTCGAATGAAATGAAAGCACCGAAGTATGTTTTTGGATCTTTGGTGAGATCTAGGTTCCTTAGCCAATGCGATCGCTCCATTGTTGTCACAATAGAGTTCTATCGGATCTTTAATGCAAGGCACCACTCCAAGTTCAGAAATGAACTTCCTGATCCAAACAGCTTCCTTTGCTGCATCTGAGGCAGCAATATACTCAGCTTCCGTTGTAGAATCGGCTACTGTCTCTTGCTTTGAACTCTTCCAGCTCACAGCACCTCATTTAGGCAATACACATATCCAGATTGCGATCGATAATCATCTTTGTCGGTTTGGAAGCTTGCATCAGTGTAACCCATTACATTGAGCTCTTCATCACCTGCATAAATCAAGAACGTATCCTTAGTCCTTCTCAAGTACTTCAAGATGTTCTTGACTGCAATCCAGTGACCTTCACCTGGATCAACTTGATATCTGCTCGTCATGCTCAAAGCATACGATACATCGGGACGAGTACATATCATGGCATACATGATAGATCCAATAGCTGACGCATATGGGATCTTACTCATGCGTTGTCTCTCATCTGGTGTTGAAGGACACTGTTCCTTCGAGAGATATATACCATGTGTCATAGGCACGAATCCTTTCTTTGATTCTTGCATGCTAAACCTTTTAAGCACTTTGTCTATGTATGTACTTTGACTTAGGCCAAGAAGCCTTCTCGATCTATCTCTATAGATCTTGATTCCTAATACATAGGTGGCTTCTCCCAAGTCCTTCATCGAAAAGCAATTCCCTAGCCAAATCTTTACAGATTGTAAGGCAGGGATATCATTCACAATGAGAAGTATGTCATCTACATACAATATTAGGAAGATAATTATGCTCCCACTGACATTCTTGTAGACACAAGGTTCATCTATGTTTTTTATGAAACCAAACTCTTTGACTGCATCATCAAAACAAAGATTCCAACTCCGAGAAGCTTGCTTCAATCCATACATGGATCGTTGTAGCTTGCATATCTTTCCAGCATCATTTGGATCGATAAAACCCTCGGGCTGTGTCATGTACACATCCTCAAGCAGATTTCCATTAAGAAAAGCTGTTTTGACATCCATCTGCCAGATTTCATAATCATGAAATGCATCTATTGCAAGTAAGATCCTTATGGATTTAACCATGGCCACTGGTGAAAAGGTTTCATCATAGTCAATAACATGAATTTGTTTGAATCCTTTTGCAACCAGTCGACCTTTATAGGTTTGTACATTACCATCCATATCGGTCTTTTTCTTGAAAATCCATTTGCACCCTATGGGTCGTACCCCTTCAGGTGGATCAACCAAAGTCCATACTTGGTTTTCATACATGGATTCCATCTCAGATTTCATGGCCTCTTGCCATTTCTCAGAATCAGTGCCCATTATAGCTTGTTGATAAGATGACGGCTCATCCTCATCAATAAGTAGTAAGTCACCTTGTTTAGTCACAAGAAATCCATATCTCTATGGCTCCCGGTGTTCTCTTACAGACCTACGCTGGGCTTGTGTCTCTTGAGCAGGCACTTTATCCACAACAGCTTGTGGTGTCTGCTCTGTTTCCATCTCAATATCATGTTCAATGTTTTCTTGTGGTTGAACTTCACTAAGTTCTATTTGTCTCCCACTGGTTTTTCTAGAAATAAATTCTCTTTCAAGAAAGACACCAGTCCGAGCAACAACTATTTTGTTCTCGGTGGGATAATAGAAATAGTATCCTTTCGTTTCCTTAGGATACCCCACAAATAAACACTTATCAGATTTGGGTCCAAATTTGTTAGTGGTGTGACGTCTAACGAAAGCCACACAACCCCAAATCTTCATAAAAGACATACTAGGACACTTCCCAGTCCATATCTCATATGGTGTCTTTTCCACTGATTTAGATGGAACACGGTTCAGTATGAATATTGTTGTTTCTAAAGCATGTCCCCAAAACGATATCGGAAGATCTGCATGACTCATCATTGATCGAACCATGTCCAACAAGGTTCGATTTCTCCTCTCGGATACACCATTCCATTGTGGAGTATACGGAGGAGTGAGTTGTGGGACTATCACACACTCCTTTAGATAGTCATGAAACTCTTGGCTTAAGTATTCACCTCCTCGATCTGATCGAAGGATTTTGATACTTTTGCCAAGTTGGTTTTGTACTTCATTCTTGAAATCTTTGAACTTTTCAAATGTTTCATGATTGTGCTTCATTAGGTACACATACCCATATCTACTGAGGTCATCAGTAAATGTAACGAAGTATTGAAAACCTACCTCTAGCTTGTGTACTTATTGGTCCACATACATCACTATGTATTAGTCCCAATAACACATTTGCCCTTTCGACATGTCCCTTGAAAGGGGCTTTAGTCATCTTGCCCATTAAACAAGATTCGCATGTTTCATATGATTCAAAATCAAATGAATCTAATACTCCATCCTTATGAAGTTTAGATATGCGGTTCTCGTTTATGTGGCTCAAGCGACAATGCCAGAGATAAGTCGAATTACAATCATTATTTTTAATCCTTTTAGTATTTATGTTATAGATAGGCATATCAAGATTTAATTAATAAAGACCATTCACCATTTGTGCACTAGCATAAAACATATCATTTAAATAATAGAACAACAGTTGTCCTTTATCATAAATGAAAATCCATACTTGTCCAAACAAGAAATAGAAATAATGTTTTTCGTAATAGAAGGCACAAAATAACAGTCTTTTAAAATCAACGATAAACCAGAAGGCAAAGATAAATGATAATCCCCTACAGCTAATGCAGCAACTCTTGCTCCATTTCCAACTCGGAGATCAACTTCGCCTTTCGCCAACAATCTACTCTTTTTGAGGTCCTGCACATTTACACAAATATGATATCCACATCCAGTATCTAATACCCATGATGAAGAAGTAGATAAATTGACTTCTATAACAAAAATACCTGAAGTGGAAGTCACACTTCCTTTCTTGAGATCCTCCAGATATACTTTGCAGTTCCTTTTCCAATGACCGGTCTCACCGCAATGGAAACAGTTCCCTTCTTTTGCTATCCCTCCCTTTGGCTTAAGTGCAGAAGCTTTTGGCTTAGATTTAACAAAGACCTTCTTGTTCTTCTTGAAGCTCTTAGCTTTAGTCTTTCCTTTGCTCTTATTCACAATAAGAACATTTGTAGGCTTAGACCCCTTGCTATTTGCTTCAAAAGTTCTAAGCATGCCAAGTAACTGTGGTAGAGTCTTTTCAATTTCAATCATTTTGTAATTCAAGACAAATTGACTGAAGCTTTCAGGCAACGATTGCTAGATCACGTCAGTGGCCAACTCTTGGTCCAAAGGAAAACCCAGCTTCTCCAGATTCTCAATATACCCAGTCATCTTGAGTACATGAGCTCCAACTAGACTTCCTTCTACCATTCTACACTGGAACAACGCTTTAGAGACGTCATATCTCTCTTGTCTTGCTTGTTGTTGGTACAGTTGCTTAAGGTGCTCGATCATATCGAACGCCTCCATTTCCTCATGTTGCTTCTGAAGCTCAGAGTTCATGGTGGCAAGCATAAGGCACCCAACATCAAGTGTGTCACTTTGATGCTTCTTGTAAGCATCTTTATCGGCTCTAGTAGCCGTCAGGGGAGGTTCCTTATCAGGTAAGGGTTCCTCTAGGACATATTGCTTCTTTTCTTGCTTGAGGACTATCCTCAGATTCCTATACCAGTCTAGGAAGTTTGTCCCATTTAATTTGTCCTTCTCAAGGACCGATCGCAGTGATAATGTGCTTGTTGTATTGTTAGTTGCCATGGATATCTACAATATAAATATGCAAAATAAGTTTATGATTTTATCATTTAACATAGTCTTATATTAAATGATACTCCCACTATTTTGTTTAAAATATCAACCCTCGAAACCTTTAGTGGGCCAAGATCCATATTTCGCCTAATCTTGAGTTAGCTTTGATAATCGCCCAAGACTCGGTTATTCAGGTAGACAACACATTGTCAATTACATCACATGTAGTTCTTGGATAGTTGGACGAACAACGCTTTGTTCAATTCATCAAATGAATTATTATTCAACCCATCCCTCTAGGTTCCCAATCCTATTGAGATAACCTAGTTAAGTCGTACCCAATTTAAAGTATAACATATATCACAATTATCCTTTCGCGCCTTACCAAGATTGCCACGGTGCTTTGCTTTGGCAAACCCACACATGTACAATCGAAGTTTTTGACGAGTACTTTTAATTTGGAAGGCATCTAAAACTTAATATTTAGAGGGATTTATTGATCTCATGATTAGTTTGATAATTTAAAATATGTCCACTACATATAGGCATATACATATCTACATATATGTGTAATACAATTATCAATCTAAAACATAAGATAAATCATGCATCAACATACATAATTAAACGTGACATGGTTATAGCCCCTACTAGCGACTTTCTCAAGCCAATGAGAAAATCCTAAGAATCAACCTAAGGTAACTTCACAAGCACCTTCCTTTGGCTTCTATTTGTGAATGGCCTCCTCATCCCGACACGATGCTCCATCTTCATTGATCACCATCAACAAATAAACTATACTATATAACATTTACAAGATATAGAATTCCTCGATTCACATTCGAGGGGAACATAGGGGAGGGATAACATTTAGAGAAAAATAGAGAAGGCACGACACGCAGGCCGTATAATAAATTACAAACATTCACAAATCCTATCTAATAGGTCAAAGGGCTATAACCATGCACCATGCTCAAACAACACATAAAACATGCTATATCATTTAATTAATTAAATTCTAAACATTTTAAAATTTAAATCAAATTAAAACTTTAAATAAAATTTTGAAAAATTATCGTACGCTCGGGACATCACATGCCACGAACTAAAAACGACTAAATCACGAACCACCATGGTTCGAACCAACAAGCATCACAGATGGACCAATCAAGGGCCTAGGGTTCGAAACCCTAGCCCACGACTTGGTCCGAGTCCATGTGGGTGCGGCGACCGTCCTTGACCTAGCCACATGCGCCGTCAAGATCCAATCTTGTGTTCCATCGAGCCAACTTGTTCGAAACGCCAGAATTCATGAGCCACGAATCATGGTCAGGCCATGCACGGTGGTGGCTCAACCATCTCGAGCCAAGGGTTCGAAACACATCCACGTCTCGAAACCTCCATGCACGAACATGAGCCACAACGACTAGGCCATCTCGAGCCAAGGAGTCCGAAACCCCTGTCCCTCACGTGGCTAAGCCGTGGGTCAAGTGCACTAGGTGGTGGCCGAAACATCATGCAATTGATTCGATTATTCGTTTCGTGTATCGTATACATCAAACATCATTTATATCAAATATAATTTCATGATAATTTCACAAACTTAATTTAATCATATCATATACGATTATATACAGTTTTATAGCATGCAATACAATTCTAATATGATTAAAACAATTTAACCACATAAATCCGATATGAGCCTTGTACACGGCTCTGATACCACTGTAAGTAATCCAACAAGCATACAACGCAGCGGAATAAAATTTTGGATTACTAATACACCGGATCTATACATAGGTTATCATATCGGATAAAGGATCAAAAGTCTCACCCTTGTAGCGTGTTTGAGCAGATTCCACGAAGCACCACGTCCAACGAACTCCGAGTCACTAGCAACACCTCCAAGGTCTTGCCTCTACGGTATCCACATGATCAAATCAAACAAGGGACGTTCAAGAACAAGTTGCTAGACTTATTCTTGAACAAAAACCAAACTCTCGGTTCAAAACCGATTAACAGCCGCCTAACTCCACCAAGAAGCAACGGCGGCGGCCGTGAGCTTCAAGGAATAGGCGGCCGAGAGCTTTAGGGTTTAAGGTGGCTAGGTTATTTTGATATCAAGGAATAGTTACAATTAATCACCTTGTTATCATTATATACAATTTAATTAAAGGCTTCACAAAGCCTCATGGGCTCAAACCCATGATTTAATTAAATCCTTATAATTATTTAATTAAGACTCTTCTTAATTAATTAATTAATTCATCCAATGAATTTAATTCCCTTTATCGATTTAATCTTTTGTGTGACCCGATAGGATCTTGTAATGTTGGCAGTGACATAAAATCTCATTTTACGTCACAAGCAAGGAGCGGTGTCTAGCAACACATCAAGGCTACCCAAATTACAAGAATGTCTTTGACTCGACATAACCTTAGAACTTGTGATAATATTAACCATGTAACTTAATCCCTTTGTCCTTTGTGTTTAGATTGAACACGAGTCATGGAATAGTCATACTCGTATATTCAATCTCTATTTCTTGAACCCCAAGTAGAACTAGAATAAACGGAATAAGCTCGATATCTCATATCGACTCATTCGAGCATGGCCATGCATTTTAGTCTTACTTGATCAAGGGCCCAAACACTTCTCCTGTTATATAGGAGGGACAAATCCTATCTCGATCAATCAACATACCTCTACATAATTCGTAGTGTATCCAATAGTCGCCTTTATAGTTTATCCTGTTACGGGTAACGTTTGACAATATCAAGATACATAACTCCTTATGTTGGGATCTCTGATGATCACAAGTCGTAAGGATTACATGCATTATTATCACTATGAGAATTGCTTATGACGCTCATATAACTATCCATGTAGAATTCTCATGGTGGGTCTGTCCAGTACATCGTTCTCTAACATGTACCCATGTGTTGATTTGATATCTCATATCAATGAACAATTCATCCATCAACACATACTAGTCTCTATGTATTATCATTATCCCGATTCATGATAATACTTGACTATGGACAATGTTTAAGAATAATACAATATTATTCTAAGGACATTAATATATATATTAATTCACATTGCACAGTTAAACGAATATATAATAATGAATTGCCATTCATAAAATCATAAACATTGTATGTCAAAACAATCATCCAATGACATGTCTTAGGGCATATCCCAACAAAAAGGTCCACTGAAACCCCTGATCAGACAGAAAATGTACCATCCTCTGTCGGCAATCTATCACAGCTCAGGTATCTGCTCAACACATCAATGCCGACAATGCAGTCAAAATCTGTCATCTCTAACTGAATCAGATCGGCCCTCAGATCATTGCCCTCAAAATAAATGAGGCAATCAGATAACAGTCGGTCTGCAGTCACATACTTTCCCGTGGGTGTCGAGACCATGAGAGGCGTGGGTAACAGAGACGAGCACAAGCGGTGTCTTACCACAAAAGCAGCAGACACAAAAGAGTGGGAAGCACCTGTATCTATCAATAAAAAATGCAGGGTACGTAAATAAATGACACGTACCAGCAATGACCTCCTCCGGGGCTGCCTCAGCCAGCTCCCGAGTCAGTGCTTGTAAGGACCCCTAGCCCTTAACCCTTGATTAGTGTATTCACCACTATGTGTGGCACATGCTTTCAATAAAATCGGGAAACTCAGATGATACTTTACCATTGAATGGCAATTACAAAATTTCTTTAATATTCAACGTTATAAGATCATCTCTACCAACAAATAGACTCATAGATTTCGCCCATTACCATCCCCATTACGCCACTTTTTACATTGTGGACTTTTATAAAAAATTTGGGCAGAGTCTCCCCATAAATTGAGCTATCTCGAAATAAAAGCACATCACATAACATAATTCCCGGCCAGGGAAAGCACAATACTCAACAGAAAACAGAAACACTAATTAAATTCCCAGCCAGGGAAGGCACCACACAATAAGACAACAAAAGTGGGTTTCAACACCCACATAATACACCAACGACTCTCATATCATTTAGCAATTCTACCACTAATTGCATGCAACATAGAATGAAAGAGAGAAAGGCTCATGCCTTTATATACAACCCATATACGAGTATAACCGTGCTCACATGCGAGCATCATGAATGTGTATATAACCCTCGGGTGTATATAAGTACCCTATATGATACCGTGCTCCATCAAGCCCTGGTACCACGATCCTGGGAGTACATCCAATCAACAGCTCGAGCTCAGCTCCAAAGCCATCGATGTACCTGTTCACCTGCCCCAACAGAGACAGCCCCCAACGGGGTGAGCATACCAATACACAAAATCCCATAATCACAATAATGAAATTCATAATTTACAACAAAAGTAAATACTAATGAATTTTAAATGATAGTCCCTGGATGGCAACGTCCTCATCCGGGATTCCGTGTACTGTCCCTGTTCTCACAATCATCAAACTCATCAAATCTCAAAAATCAGTAAATCAACACATTGATTAACTCATTGCATGCCTAATTCTCGAATATCAATAAATAGTGATTCCAAATTCATTATACATGCAAATATAGATATCTCAATATCAAATACTGATTTCTCAACTTCGCTATCAATCACAGATAGCTCAAATGCCTCACATTTATTTTACCAATTTTCCATTATACTCAGACATCTCAAATGTCTTACAATGATTACATGATTCCACGGTCATTCTCAGGCATTTCAATGCCCTACAATGGTCATATAAATCCAGTACCCCATATATCATGTAAGGTTATACTACTCTAGTATCACGCACGCTTGTGGCGGCAATGTCAAGATTAGGTCGCTCCATAGCTATCTCAACACATATATATAACCACACGCACAACTATTTAATGCAATCAAAATACATTATGCATTTCACAAATGCTCTAATATAAAGTAATGCTCGTACGTCGCACGTACCTTAAATCTCCGTAGTCCGAGCCAAACCTTGCTCGAGTTTCATGCCCCGAGGAATGATGTGCTAACACGATAAATAATTCACAATTATTTACGAACATGTAACCCATGCTCAAGCACATCCATAACCCCTATAAAAGTATTGTCAACACACGACAATTGACCATTTAAAAGACTCGGGGCAGAGCACATGCAGGGAGGGAAATCGAAAGAGACATCAACGAAAAATTGCTCAAGAACCACCCTTAAATTTTCGAACCCTAACATCACAATTCGAACCCAACCAAGCACCATAATTCATCTAAAACATGAAATAATCGATCAATAACAAGAATCACTGCCCCTCCTGCCAAAACCCCTAAAATCGAACACAACCCTCACGCAAGCAGCGATTAATTCGAACCAAACATCACAAAAATGGCAGGGAATTACAGGAGAAGAACGAAAAAGGCTAAGGAAGGTTACCCAATCGAAAATCGATCGAAATCTGATAAACCCTAGAAATCGGACCTCTGCGCTTTTCTGGAAAATACGAACGCAAATCGCGACGAAAATTCAAATTCATGGTGTGGAAAGTTGCGCCTGGAAGAGACGAAGCTAACGGCGGTCCGGACGCGCCGGATGGTGGCCGGACGGCGGCGGGCGCAGCGCATCTATGGGCGAGGGTTGGGGGAGACGGGAAGGCAGACGGGGAGAGAGAGAGACGGGCTGGAGGAAGAAATGGCTTCTAAAAATTAAAATCTCGGGTTCAACTGGTATTTATAGCAAAATTACCCCGAAATACCAATAGCCCCACAAATACATCATGATTCATTAAAAATCATCTGTTTTCAAAAACTCTCTCTCTAACTTCAAAAACCCATACCGATGCCTACACAAAGCACCCCAGATCCCGAGTCACACTAAAAACCCAACTCATAGGTTTTTCACCGAAATGAGAATACAATCTCAACCTCGGGATCCAACGATCCCAACTACCCAAATAGACGAGCTCGGGAGGCCCAACACCGCGATTAAACTCCAAATCGCCACGTAAAACAACTTTAGGGGTCATTAATACTCTGGGATTAACATCTATAATCCCAGGTCATCACAAGTGCGTACACCTGACCCTGCGGCGGTCCTGCCGCCTGACCTCCCTGTGGTTGAGGTGCAAACTGATGTCTCTGTGGTGCCGTCCTAGCATCAAATCTTGGCCTATTCGGCCCAAAGTCTGCCTGACCTGCTCGATTGGGGCAAGCCCTAGCCAGGTGGCCCACCTTGCCACAAACATAACAGCCTCGGCGGTCTCGTGACAAATGAAATCCTCCACAGTGGTCACACCTGTTCCCCCCTGTCTTACTCCCTTGTATTGGTCCCCGATTGCTTTGCTTCTGACTCTGAGACTTCTTCCCACTGAATCTAGAAGATGAAGAGGCCCCACGAGGCTTGAACTGGTCCCCTCGTGGCCTCAGGCTATCAACAACAGGTCTCTGTGGTGGTACGAAAGGGGGTACAACTTCCTTGTACACGCCCACTGCAATCTCTGCCAGCTCTGCCCTAGTCAGGGCGTCATCAAAAGAGCTGGGGTTGTTGGAGACAACCCGATCAAATAACTCTGGCCTCAGTCCCTTCAGGAAATGCCTCATCTTGGCATGACTGCTCACAGCGATATGAGGTACATACCTCAACAGTGAGGAATACTGCATAGCATAATTTGACACTGACAGGCTGCCATGCTTCAAATTAGTGAACTCATCTTCGTTTAATTGTCTGGCAGCTGCAGAAAAGTACCGGTTAAGGAACCGGGTCCTGAATACAGTCCAATCAACCGTCGTACACTGAGCCCTCAGCTCCATAACTGTTGTCTTCCACCACATGGAAGACTTCTTAGCCAACTGAAACTCTGCCAACCTAAGCCAGGCAGTCCGTGCACAGGGTGCCGATACGAATATTTGTCCCAGTCACTCAAGCCATTCCTCGGCTGCTTCCCCAGTCTCAGTTCCTTCAAATAGTGGTGGATGATAGCTCAAGAACTGGGTCAGACTTATCTCCCCTGGTAGCAGTATCTGTGCAATAGGCTCCAAGCCTACAGCAGGTGGCGGTAGAGGATTTGACTGCGCAATACTGGCATTGATACTGCCTACATCTCCCACACCCTCATTGAGGTTCTCCAGATTAATAGCATACATGCTGTAATACAGGGGTTAACAACAATACCAAAAGCAGTTCATAATATAAGCCGTTAGATAACAAGAGTAATCATATTCAAAAGCATGTTAGTATAACAACTTATACAAAAATATGCACCACTTGCATAAACATGCCCACCAATGAATACCTAGCCAACTTGTTTCTAAAGGCTACCCTTTACTCGTTCCCTGGTTATCTAACCACTGCTCTGATACCACTAAATGTGAGACCCCGTTATCTAATCAACAACATAAGGTGCAATTAAGAGAACTAATCATAAATAATCAGAGTAATAGGTCGTGTTGATATCCTGAGCTTATAGAGATTACAATACCAAAAGAATTTCAAAAGGGATTAGTTACATCTCTTAGTAACAACATGTAAGACTATAGTTCTACTACACTCCTTGTAGAAACTATACAAAATGAAACTCTGAGCTGCTAATCCTGTAGCACTCCTTAAAGCTCAACGTGTCAACCCCGACCCTTGTTCTCTGTATTAAATGCACCTACAAAGACAACCCCCAACACATGAGCACATCATAATTCATGTTCAACATAATATGAATGTATAGCATAATGCACAATCATAGATATAAAATACTCTTTCCAATGCATTTAAAACGCCCATTGGTTGTCCCTGTACCATAACTCATAATCAAATCATTATATGAAATTATGGCTTCTTTAAATAAATGTCATGACATAACTTCACTTCTTAATCTTAAATATTTCTTAGTCAGTTTATCATCAGTGTATTTTAAATGCTTCTTACTTCTTAACTTCATAATGAGCGGTACCATCTTCCCCGCTTCATTATTTCATAACAAGCGGTACATTCTTCCCCGCTAGCGGTACCTTCTTCCCCGCTCTTCATACTAGCGGTACCTTCTTCCCCGCTTAGTATGGTATACCCCGCCTCCATGTGCAAGCCTTGCTCCACATTTTTAGCGGTATAAGCGTAAGCATTAAAATCATCACTGGGATAACCCTGACTCGTGGAATACACACTCTTTATTCCACAATATAAACATGCAACAACAATGCATATCAACATGTATAATACTCTTAATGCACAACATTGCATCTATCATGTGTCAAATAGACAAACATAAAATACATGTTACCGTTGGGATGCCCGTACGTCGCTTACGTACCTTTTCAAAATATGGTGTATTGCAGGACTCTAACCCCTGCGTTGTGTGGCTACCTGTGATGGCTCTACACAAGTGTACAACACAATATTAGATGTCTCATTGCGATCCAATATCAAAAACTAAGAAAAATATGACAATTGACATTTTTCAACTTTCTGTGACCTTCGATCGATCGACACCTCAAGCTCGATCGATCGAGAAAACACTTAATTCGATGCCCAAGTTCTGCCTCACTCGATCGATCGAAATGGTATCGCCGATCGATCGAGAACCTTCAGCGATCGATCGAGAAATCTTCTGATCGATCGAACCCCTTCTTTTAAAATATTCTGCCCCGCTCGATCGATCGAGAAGGGAATTCGATCGATCGAGCTACCCTGTAAAAACGCGATTTCCAGAATTTCTCGAGCACCTCATTTCATACAAGCAAATCTACCACATAAGTCATGAAATATGCTCGAACAAAAACGCCAAGGGCTTCACAAAATTACCATGTATGTACTCAATTCAAAGGTTTACCAAAAACCTAGCTAACATGCATAATAACATCTTCACAAACTTCACTCCCATCCCATATTTTCCAGAAAAACAGGGCACTCACCCTACCCAGATTTTCGAACATTACATTTTACATGCTTAAATCCTTCACATAACATATGAAACATGCTCAAGGAAAAATACTGGGAGTTTCATAACAACACCATGTAAGCACTTAAATCGAAGGTTTAAAGAAACCTAAGCTGGCATGCCATTTCTGCTTTAAATGAAAACACATGATATAACAAACTTAACCCAAAACCAGAGCATGGTTTCTCACCCTCCTTTGCTCCGATTTTTGGAAGGTTTCCAAGCAATAAAAATGGAAGAGCTCCTCTCAATTTTGCTTAGCAACTGCTGGAAGATATTTGGGAGAGAAAGGGGCGAGATTGAAGTGGAGGAGATGAAGTGAATCATGAGGGCAAGTGGGGGTATGGGTCAGCTATGCAGAGTCATCAGCATGGGTTGGGGGTGGTTGGGTATTGGGTGGTGTGATGTGTTATGTTTTGATCCTGGTATTTAGCACGATGTATTAAAATATCCTCACATGATATTTTATAGTGTTTACTCATAAAATACTTCAATTTCCCAATTAAACATGCTACACCAAAACAATAAACACACATCCCAAATAATTATGCCACAACCCAAATTCCCAACATATATCACATGCACCCTGATATAACTTTCCCCATTATAATTAATTCAACCCAATGAATTAATACCATAATCCTCATAACATAATTAATGATTAATCACATAATCATTTCGGGGATATCACAGTTATTATAATCATGATAAGGTAGGAAGACCCTACACATTTCGTGTCTTTCAACCCTGGCCTTAGCCTTTCGTGTCATAGCGTCCCTACAGGAACTATCCCAAACCATGAGCATATGATAATCCATATTCACCACAATATGATTATAATGAGTAAATGCATAAACTATGAGTACAAGGTGCTTCTTGTATCCCAATGCATTTCAAAATGCTCTATTTGGTTGTCCTTGTGCCACAACTCACAATCATAATCAACAGGTTATATTATGATTCCATAGATGTCATGACATATAATTGTTCCACTATGATCACATATCATAAATGCACATAAGCAAAATAGTTGTGTCACACAACACTAACTACTATCATGCATAAATATGTGCTACCTGATCGCTTTTATTTTAAACAGTTATTTCAATGTAGCGATTCTTTACCGCAAGTGCACGGTGTCAAGTTTTAGTATAAAGGTTTAAAAGTAAGGAGTGTCGTACCCACAGGGACTAGTAGTAATTACCACGATCGACTAGAATTACTATATTTAACCTACGATTATGGAATGATTATTAAACTAAATTGACTTAAGCACAAAAATTAACCTAAACAGCAGTATGGATAATTGAAGAGAATTTATAAACGAATTATCAAGACGTCAGTTCACCCATGTAATCCCCCAAAAGTTGTCTATTAATTAAGATGCAATGTTCTATGTTCTAGGGTGACGAGTTTTCCTATTTCATTCGCTATACCTTGGTCCGGTTATAACAAGTCTAGCATTAATCTACAATAAACCACTCCCGTGTCGTTATTGAATGATTAATACCGAAAAACGCTTCGTGAAAACTACTAGCCTTCGATTTTGGTAAATCTATTGCTATCACACGTGTGCTAGATTTTCCTTGGTCCGTCTCAACCTAAAACCCACGGCCTAATTTACTACGTCGTATCGTAATCTCCTATGGTCAATTCAATTACGATTACCAATATCATGCAAAAGGTAGCTAATCTTTTACAAGCATTAACAACATAAATTATGCGCAAAGATCATAGAAATTAAATCAAAGCCGTTAATTAACTCAAGGGTTCAAACATGGGATCCCCTATGTCTTGACAAATAATTTAGCCAACAACCATAATCAAATTATAATGCATAAACATGTATTTAAACAAATTTAACATCAAAATCTGATATAAAAATTAATAAGTTCAGAAATACTAAGATAACGAGGATGTCGCTCCGTGCGTCGCTCCGTTCTTCCGTTCCTTGCGTTGCTCTTGCTCTTCAATGAATTGTGGTGTTGCTTTCGATGGAGGAGAGGCTGCTAGGTCTGTGTAAAAGTTGGCAAAAGTCCCACAAAACGTCTGAAAATCTTCTATAAATAGTGTGGAGGAGTTTTGCAAAGTTTGGACACAAAATCACCAAGTAGGAAACAAAATCTCGATTTTTCAGGGTTTGGCGATCGATCTTCGTCACCTCGCGATCGATCTTCAATCTCTACTGGACGTGATACCCAAATTAAACAAATCCGCGATCGATCTTCGTCATTTGCCGATCGATCGCGGAAATCTGGCGATCGATCTTCGTCATTGCCGATCGATCTTGGACCTCAAATCTCCAATCTTGCGATTTGGTCCCTCCTTTTCCAGATTTGCTCAGTTTGGTCCTTTTTCAGCATTTTTAAGCTCATTTCATCCAGTTTTATGCATTTGGACCTAGATTCCTGACATATACAAATATATACCAAAATGTGTAATATTTTCTAGGAATCACTACAAAAACACCCTTAATCATATATCAAATTAAGTGTAAAAATCACACTTATCACTACCCATTCCTATCAGCATGTTCCAGGCCCTCAACAGCCCCAAAGAGCAAACCACTGCTCTGATACCACTAATGTAAGGACCCCCGTGCCCTTAATCCATTATTAGTGTGTTAACCCAAGCATTTAGTGCATGTGATTATATATGTAGGGAAAAATTCCACTTGACATCATGACAAACCATGCCAATTATAAAATTCCTTTACATTATTCCATACAATGTTTAGTTTCCCCAACCAAGTTCGCATACGTATCATGCACCATTATAATACACTAACACGTTCTCAGTTCATTTAGCAATTTGATAAATAATTGCATGCATCACATAAATGAAAAGACAAAGGCCATTGCCTTCTTTATACAACCCATATACACATCATAGTGCTCACATGCGAGCATCGAATAAGTATGCGTGTATCTAATGTATAAAGTATCATGCTCAATACCGTCGATGGTACCTCGATCCTGGAATCACCTCCATTCCATAGCTCGAGCTCAACTCCAAAGCCATCGATGTACCTAATTATCTGCCCCAACAGAGACAGCCCCCACACGGGGTGAGCATACCAAAATCCCAAATCCAATAATCACAATAAAACAATTCATATTTTACAATAATGTAAATGCTATGAAATACAAAATATACTCCCTGGATGGTATCATCCTCATCCGGGGTTTCCTGTACTGTCCCTGTTCTCAAAACACAGAAACCATCAAATTCTCAAATGCCGGTTAATCATTACATTGATTAACATATCCATTAGCCATATACCAATGTCATAATCAATAATACCAATCATTAAACAATGATTACAGATATTCCAAATACCTCACTTATGGTTCCATAGTTCTATTCCATTGCTCGCTCTACAATAGCGGCATTTCATACTCACGCATGCTCAACAGCAGTGGCGTCATAACCGATGTTCGCTCAAAGGCGACAACCTCCCAATCATTGCTCACTCAAAAGCGGCACCATATAAGTCCAATGCATACATATCCATTTATAGCAATTATCGTAATTCATGTATTTCAATATACATTTATTGCTAATACCTTGTCCAAACAAGAAATTGAAATAATGTTTCTTGTGATAGAAGGCACAAAATAACAGTCTTTTAAATCCAATAATAAACTAGAAGGCAAAGTTAAAGAGTAATCTCCTATAGCTAATGCAGCAACTCTTGCTCCATTTCCACTCGGAGATCAACCTCGCCTTTCGCTAACATCCTGCTCCTTTTGAGATCCTGCACATTAACACAAATGTGAGAACAACATCCAGTATCTAATACCCATGATGAAGAAGTAGATAAATTGAATTCTATAACAAAAATACCTGAAATGGAAGTCACACTTCCCTTTGTCTTCTTAAGATCTTCCAGATATAATTTGCAGTTCATCTTCCAATGTCCGGTCTCACCGCAATGGAAGCAGTTCCCTTCCTTAGCCACTCCTCCCTTTGGCTTGAGTGGAGAAGCATGAGGCTTAGATTTAACAAAGACTATCTTGTTCTTCTTAAAGCCTTTTGCTTTAGCCTTTCCCTTGCTCTTATTTACAATAAGAACATTAGTGGGCTTAGACTTCTTTGAGTTTGCTTCATATGTTCTCAACATACCAAGCAATTACGGTAGAGTCTTTTCGATTTCAATCATATTGTAATTCAAGACAAATTGACTGTAGCTATCAGACAACGATTGCAAGATTACGTCAGTGGCCAACTCTTGGTCCAATGGAAAACCTAGCTTTTCAAGATTCTCAATATACCAAATCATCTTAAGTACATGAGTTCCAACAAGGCTTTCTTCTACCATTCTGCACTGGAATAACGCTCTAGAGACATGATACCTCTCTTGTCTAGCTTGTTGTTGGTAGAGTTGCTTTATGTGCTCGATCATATCGAACGCCTCAATTTCCTCATGTTGCTTCTGAAGCTCAGAGTTCATGGTGGCAAGCATAAGGCAACCAACATCAAGTGCGTCATTTTGATGCTTCTAGTAAGCATCCTTATCGGCTTTAGCTGCCGTCACGGGAGGTTCCTCAGCAGGTAAGGGTTCCTCTAGGACATATTGCTTTTTCTCTTGTTTGAGGACAATCCTCAAATTCCTATACCAGTCTAGGAAATTAGTCCCATTCAGTTTGTCCTTCTCAAGGACCGATCGCAAGGATAGTGTGCTAGTTACGTTGTTTGATGCCATGGATATCTACAATATAAATATGTAATGTAAAATAAGTTTATGATTTTAATCATTTAATAACGTCTTAAATTAAATGACACTCCCACTATTTTGTTTAAAAAATATCAACCCTCGAAACCTTAGTGGGCCAAGATCCATATTTCACCTAATCTTGAGCTTTGGCTAATCACCCAAGACTCGGTTATTTAGGTAGACAACACTTTGTCAATGACATCACATGTAATTCTTGGATGGTTGGACGAACAACACTTTGTTCAAATTCATCTAATGAATTATTATCCACCCCATGCCTCTAGGTTCCCAATCCTATTGAGATAACCTAGTTAAGTCGGACCCAATTTAAAGTAAAACGGATATCACTTTTATCCTTTCGCGCCTTACCAAGATTGTCACGGTGCTTTGCTTTGGCAAACCCACACATGTTCAATCGAAGTCTGTACGAGTACTTTTAATTTTGGAAGGCATCTAAAACTTAAAATAATTAGAGGGATTTATTGATCTCATGATTTTATTGATAATTAAAAATATGCCTGGTACATATACGCATATACATATCTACATATATGTATAACAATTATCAATATAAACATTATAAGATAAACATGCATCACATACATCAACTTAAATAAAACGTGACATGGTTATAGCCACTACTAAAAAATTTCTCAAGCCAATGAGAAAATCCTAAAAGGTCAACCTAAGGTAACTTCTCCAAGCACCTCTTTGGCTCTCTTTTGTGAATGGCCTCCTATAAGGACCCCCGTGCCCTTAACCCGTTATTAGTGTATTAATCCATGCCATTAGTGCATACAATCATATTATCATGGGAAGGAAACCATATACAAGTATAACATCATATACCATCTATAAAATGTCTTGCATTAGAACCTCATAGTACTCAACTTCCCCAATTCAAAACCACTTTCATAGTATGCACCTAATAATACACTAACATACTCTCAGTTCATTTATCAATTCCGTATTTAATTGCATGCAAACCATAAATGAAGAGAGGAAAACCATGCACATTTATACATTCCATATACACGTAAAAACGTACTCACCTGAGAGCACCCAATGAATAAGCGTGTATCTAATGTATAAAATACTCTACCAGATACCATTACTGGTACTTCAATCCTGGAAGCACCTCCCAAGCACATCTAGATCTCAACTCTGGATCTATGTACTCATTCAACCAGCTCTGGTACCTCGATCCTGGAAGTACCTTAGATCAACAGCCCGAGCTCAACTCCAAAACTGCTGCTACACCTGTATCACCTGCCCCAACAGAGACAGCCCCCACACGGGGTGAGCATACCAATACCACAAATCCAATAATCATAATATTGCAGTTCATAATTTACAGAATGTAAATACCATGAATTTAAATGATACTCCCTGGATGGTTTCATCCTCATCCGGGATCCCCTGTATTGTCCCTATTCTCAAAATAACCAAACCATTAAATTCTCAAAAGTCAGTTGATCATTTCATTGATCAACTAAAACCATTCCTGTTACACCAGTTCCATAATCAAATAGGATTAAATCACCAAATAGGGTACCATAGAGATCACATGTATCTAGCCAATGATTCCATAATTCTATATTATAGCTCGCTCTACAATAGCGGCATTTTAACCCCACGCACGCTCAACAATAGCGGCGTAATAACCGATGGTCGCTCAACGGCGACAACATCCCATTCATTGCTCGCTCAAAAGCGGCACCACATGATTTCCAAAGTATTCCCATTTATCACGATTATCATAAACCATGCAGTTCAATACCCGTTTATTGTAAATACCACATACCATGCATTTCAATGCTAATTTATTACAAATACCATACATCATGCATTTCACAATTTCAATATTGTAACAGGCTATGCTCGTACGTTATACGTACCTTATGATTCCGTAGTTTGAGTCCAACCTTGTCTGAGTCCCACGACCCGATGAGTTAAGTGCTAACATGCAAATAACTCCCAATTAAACATGGGCATGCAATCACGTGCCCAAGCACGTTCACAACTTCCAAACCTATCGTCTATCCATGACGATTACCAAAATAAAAGCCCCCCGGCAAAGCATGCATAATACCGAAAATATACCATTTTATAAGTTTAAAAGATAGCCAAAAACTCAACCGAGAATCCCGTTTTATTAAACTTTGGCTCCAACCAATCCATTTAAAAGTATATCATTCCCATTGGAATGTAGACATTGCCCCGAAAACGGGCTACTCAAACCCCGATTCAAAAATCCCGCATTTTTCCAAAATTCCAAAAAAAACTCATTACTGTGGGCGGCGATCGATCGCCTCTTATAGCGTGACCAGTGGGTAAAATCGCCTTCTCGCGATCGATAGCTACCCCTCGCGATCGATCGTCAACCTGCTCTCGATCGATCGCCTAGATCACGCGATCGATCGCCTGCACTGTTCATCTTCACCAATTTTAGCAGCTGCTCGTCGCGATCGATTGCCCCTCCTCGACGATTGATCGCCACCTGCGATTTTTTGAAAAATTCGAGCTTCCATGGTGTTTTTCACACCCAAACTCAAAACCAACACCCCATACACCTTCAACACCTCAAATACTACTACCAAATCGAAGACCATGACGAGGGGAAGACTAATACCTGATTATCTTCGAGAAAACCGGCTTCCGAGCCAAGCTACCATCGATTTTTCAATCAAGGAAGAAGATGGGAAATGGGGGGGAGAAGGGTTAGGCGTAGAGAGAAAGGAGTGAGGGAAGGGTTCCTTGCCAAATGACGGAATACCGAGTCCACTTGGTATATATAGTACCAAAACTCAAAAATACCAATCCTTCCACAAATACATCATGACTCATTAAAAATCATCTGTTTTCAAAAATCATCTCTCTAACCTCAATTCCCATTATCAGCCCCAGTACAAAGTACTCCGGACCCCAAATCCCACCAAAGACCAAATTCCAAGGTTATCACCACGACGAGGATACAATCTCATTCTTTGGATCCGACGACTCCAAAAACAGGATTTAAAATCCCCGGGAGCCCCAAAACCACAATTAATTCATAATTGCCAACAATAAAATCCATTAAGGATTATTATCACACCGGGATTAACACCATTAATCATATCCCCGGGTATCACACCTCCTCATCCCGACACCTTGGTCCATCTTCATTGATCTCCATCAACAAAATAAACTATACTATATAACAATTACATGATATAGATAATTCCTCGAGTTACATTCGAGGGGAACATTGGGGAGGGATAACATTTAGGAAAAATAGAGAAGGCACGACACGCATGCCGTATTAAATTACAAACATCCACAAAATCCTATCTAATAGGTCAAAGGGATATAACCATGCACCATGCTCAAACAACACATAAAACATGCTATAACAATTAATGAATTAAATTCTAAACATTTTAAAATTTAATTCTAATTAAAACTGTAAAATAAAATTTTATGAAAATTACACGCTCGGGACATCACATGCCACAGATACTCGGCGCGTCTCAAGCCATGGACTTGCTAACCCTAGCAAGCCCACAGTTGCAGCCATGTCTCGGACCAAGGATTCGAAAACCCTAGCCTAACATACGGCCCAACCATGCACGAGACTAGGGTTCGAAACCCTAGCCATGTGCGGCGGCGGCTTGAGCTTCTCGAGCCAAAAGGGTTCGAAACCCTAGCCACAAGACGGCGGCGGCCGAGAGCCATGGAGCCAATGGTTCGAAACTCTAGCCTCCTTTGCGGCGTCTCGGCCCATGCTCGAGCCAAGGGTCTGAGACCCTAGCTTGCATGCGGCGGCCGAGATTCCACACGAGCCAATGGCTCGGTTTTGTGCATGAATTATCATATACTTCGATTCGACAATTGTATCACATATAATATTGCGATAATTTCCAGAAAATCGATATCACATATCATATATGAATCATACAGTTTCAAAGCATGCAAAAGATTCAAAACCATGATTAAACAATTAATCACATAAATCCGATATGAGCTTTGTACACGGCTCTGATACCACTGTTAGGAATCCGATCAAGTAATGCGCAGCGGAAAATAAAAACTGGATTCCTACCATGGACCTATACAAAGTAATCATATCGAGATTGATAACAATCATACCCTTGTAGCGTGTTTGAAGCAGATTCCTCGTTGGAACACCACGAGTCACGAACAAAGATTTGCACATTTGTCTCTATGGTATCCACACGATCAAATCAAAAGGGTGTTCAAGAACAAGTTGCTAGACTCGTTCTTAAACCAAAACAAGACTCACGGTTCGAAACCGATGAACGACGGCCGTTCCTACCACCACAATTCACGGCGGCGGCGTGAAGATGTAGGGTGAGAGTGAGGCGGCGCCCGAGAACCTTTTTATTGGTGGCTATTAGGTTTTTTAATAATCAACACTTGATTAATTTCTCAAAAACTTATTAGTTTATAATATATTACATTTAATTAAAAGGCTTTCAAAAAGCCTCATTGGCCCATACCCAATATCTTAATTAAATCCATATATCTAATATTTGTAATTAAGACTCTTCTTAATTAATTAATTCATCCAATGAATTTTATCTCCCTTTCTTGATTTAATCTTTTGTACGACCCGATAGGATCTTGCAATGTTGGCAGCGACATAAAATCTAATTTTATGTCACAAGCAATGAGCGGTATCTAGCAACACATCAAGGCTACCCAAATTACAAGAATGTCATTAACTCGACATAACCTACGGACTGTGATAATATTTACCATGTAACTTAATCCCTTTGTTCAATTTGTTTAAATTGAACACGAGTCATGGAATAGTCATACTCGTATTCAGTCTTTTATTTCTTGATCCCGAAGTAGAACTAGAATAAACAAATAAGCTTGATATCACATATCTGACTCATTCGAGCATGTCCATGCATTTTAGTCTTACTTGATCAAGGGCCCAAACACTTCTTCTGTTAAATAGGAGGGACAAATCCTTTCTTGATCACTCAACATCCCTCTACATAATTCGTGGTGTATCCAATGATTGTCTTTATAGTTTACCCTATTACAGGTAACGTTTGACAATATCAAGATACATGACTCCTTATGTTGGGATCTCTGGTGATCACAAGTCGTAAGGATTACATACATTATTATCACTATGAGAATTGCTTATTGAAGTTCATATAACTATCCATGTAGCATTCTCATGGTGGGTATGTCCAGTACATCGTTCTCTAACATGCACCCATGTGTTGATTTGATATCTCATATCTATGAACAATTCATCAATCAAAACATACTAGTCTCAATGCAATATCATTATCCCGATTCATGATAATACTTGACTAGGACAATCTTTAAGAACAATATAATATTATTCTAAGGACATTAACTTATATATTAATTCATATTACATAGATACTCGAATAATATATAATAATGAATTGCCATTAATAAAACCATAATACATTGTATGTCATAAACAATCATCTAATGAGTTGTCTTAGGGCATATCCCAACAAACACAGATTATAAGGTACGTGGTAACGTACGAGCAGGTATAATATGAATTATTTCATATTCCAATATTCATATATTGTTGAATTGTGATGACTTCATATAAGGGAACGAATATGTGAATAATTGTGATGACTGAATATAAGGGAACGAATATGTTGAGTTTGTTATATGTGGTATGGTAGACACGTAAATGTACGTGGTCCGGACATGGAGTTGGGTATGGATGCCTTTGGCATGACCAGTATGAGAAAGTGTTGAGTGATAGATTGATAGACAGAACTACATTGATATGGAATTATTTATGATTGAGCATAAATAATAGATTCTTGTTGTATTGAATTCATCGTGTGGTTGAGTATCATATTTTCGGTGACGATACTAAACTTGATATTATGAAAGCATGTAAGCTTGAAACATGAACATTGCGTGGAAGCTATACAGATTCAGAACTTCACAGGGAGTACATCTTATAGATTTTCGATACTCTTAAATTGTGATATCATGATCTTTATGCATTGTAATGATATGGGTAGTGTGATGTTGGTATGCTCACCCTGTGTGGGGGCTGTTTCTGTTGAAACAGGTAGAACAGGTACGACATGTACTACGGCGTTTTGGGATGGTAAGCTCGAAGTCGTTGAACGATACTGCTCCCCGGAGTGTAGTTTGAATATGGGTTGAAGGCATACACTATTTATGCATTTAATTGGCATTTATTTATTTGTTGCTTGTATGTGAGCACTTGGAGTCGTGTATATGGACTGTATAATGGTGTTGAAGTCCACTTTTTATATCTCCTTAGTACTGTGTTTTCCCTGGCCGGGAACTTACTTATGTTCTTTTAGTATTGTGTTTTTTCCGTGGCTGGGAGTTAGTTTTAGTGATGTGTTATAATTTCGGATAGCCCAAATTATGGGGAGACTCTGCCAAATTTTTATAAAAGTCATGGGGATAATGTGAAGCATGTAATGATTCTTTAAAGAAAAGAAATTTTTACATACTCAAATGACGTCATAATCTCATTATTGGCGTGTTGGACGTTGGGGTCTTACATTAGTGGTATCAGAGCAGTGGTTAGCTCTTTGGGATGATTAAGGGCCTAGGTTGCATTGAGAATGTTAAATAACACATATTTACGCATGACTATATATTTGTGTGGGCGTGATACAACAATTATACACTTATGTGCATGCATGTTATGAAGCAATGAAAATTGGTGTTATTGCTAACCATCGTGATTGCAGGATCGTATGAGATACGAAGAATGTGAATTGATAAATGACCAGCAATGCCAATGAACATACACAATGGAGGTGGTATTGTTGAAAAGCCACGAGTACGGTAACTCGTTTTATTTATATCAGTAGCTTGACTATGGTGAAAATGATAATGTTTTTTAAGATGTAAGGACCCTAGTTCCTTAAGTGCGGATTAAAGGCGTAATAGAGCAAAACATGCATCTAAGAATATAAAGTTCGTGTTGATGTATTGAGCCGTTAAGATTACAGGCCAAAATAAAATTTCCAAAAGGGATTAATTACATTCCCAACCAACTGAATGTTAATCCTATAGCTTTACACTACTCCTAGAGTAGAGACTATGCAAAAGAATTAGGCCTGCTATGCCAAAAGCACTCCTCACTGGCTCACCGCGTCAACCCGCCTTAGCCCGTCCGTCCAAAAGTACCTACAGGAATAACCCCAAACCATGAGCATGTATACAAATCGTATTCACAATAATATGATCATAATTCAATGCATAAACCATAAATGCGATTCACTTCCTGTATTTAACACATTTAAAAGCTCCCTTGGTTGTCCCTGTACCACAATAATAATCAATGGATTATGTATGTCATGACATACACCCATTCCGTGTATACCAATGGCCAATTCCTGGTCTTATTATATCAGTGGTATAATACCCCTCGCATTTATATGACAGCGGCATTAATACCCCTCGCTTCGACATATTAGCGGCATAATATCCCTCGCATCAATATGACAGCGGCATTATCCTTCGCTTGGACATATTTGCGGCAAATATTCTTCATCGCTAAATATGACAGCGGCAAGTATTCTATCATCGCTTCGACATGAAAGCGGCAAGTATTCTTCATCACTGTAATATAATCTCGACCCACAATCATATGCAACCGCAATGCATATCCAATCAATTATGCAACCATAATGCATATCCAACCATGTATGCAACCATAATGCATATCCAACCATGTATGCAACCATAATGCATATTCACTTATGTATGCAATCACAATGCATAATTAAGACCATGTATGCAACCATAATGCATAACCAATCAAGCGTAATAAATACGTTTTACCGTCCGATGCTCGTACGTCTCACTACGTACCTTAGTTCCAAAAGTGGAGATGTCGGGACTTTATCTCCTTTGATGTGTGGCTACCTGGGATGGTTCTACACAATCACATGAATCCATATTAGAAGCCAATAAATGAACCGATACCAAAAATATCATCATTTAGAACAAAATCCCAAAACCCACATTTATAGCCTTGCGAACCGATCGATCGCTAATGTTCAACAAAAAGGTATTTTGGTTCTGCCTCTACCGATCGATCGAGATTTTATCTCGATCGATCGAGATTTCACACATCGGTCGATCGGAACTTTTTCCCGATCGATCGGTGAGCTCGTTTCAAGCCTTGGCCAGGCTCTGCCCCGCTCGATCGATCGGACCCATATTTCGATCGATCGAGCAGCCTTGTTCCTGCGAGAAACCTCCATGTATGAGCTTCCACCAACACCTAAACTCATATACAACCAAGATCAACCACCCAACACATCATTAAACCACAAAACAACATTAAAATACATCCTCCAAACATGAACAACATGTTGGACCAAGATCCACTCTTTTAACCCCAAAGATGAGTTACAAAACTAACCAAACTCAACAAGACTTTACCATAATGAAAGCTTACCACTTGAGCTTTAAGTTTTTAGCAAGAAATCACAAAAAGACTCCTTTTTCAAAGCTTTCTCCTCTCCTCTTGTTTCAGAAACGAAAATGGTAGATCTTAGATGAAAGGAGGGGGTTTGGGGACATAATGTTGATAGAGAAGTGGATGGGATGTAAAGGTGTGCAAGTGGCTCCCTTACCAACTTACATGGGATTTAATTGTACATCAAAACAATAGCTTGATGTATAAAATACCCCAACATGATATTTCAAAAGCATTTTACCACAATGCACCAATTTCCCTATAAAAATCATGGTTTCCAAAAATTACAAACCAACTCATTTAAACCATTATAACACCCAATTTGCCAACATGCATAACATGCACATTGAAATGCTCTACCGGGTCACGCCTACCATGTGACAAGCATTTCACCAAGATAATTAGTCCCAATACATAATCTAATTATCACCATAAAATCACATAAACATAATTAATGCCCAAATTGCAATTAATTATTTCGGGGATATCACAAATGGCATGCCACACTGAAAGTAATTAATGTCGATGGTAATTGGATATTATTGATAGTAAAGGGATAAATGCATCATATTGAGTTGAGTTTTGTGTTATGTTATGCATATGTATATACAGTGTCGAAAATCTGATTTTGTAGGAGAATCAAAAAAATGAGATATGGGATATGATGCCAGATGACATGAATATTTGGTCGCGCTACACTGTTGATATGTGATGATTGGGTATGTGTGTGTCATAAATGTGATGACACAGGTACGTGACGATGTACTAATACTAGCTCAAGTATCCATGTATATTGTATTATGAATTGATGATGTACTTATACCCTTACGAGTATTTGACTATGAATATGGTAATGAGGTTTTCGGTGCAGAATTTTATCAATAGCGCTATTGGTGATTGACGATTCTTATGGAGGGTGATTTGGTATTGAATTTGTGATAGGGTCACCACCGGTGAGCGAGTGATGTGATATGGTCACCGCCGATGAGCGAGTGATGTGATAGGGTCGCCACTGATGAGTGAGCGATGTGATTGGGTCGCCACTGACGAGTGAGCGATGTGATGTGATAGGGTCACTGCCGATGAGCGAGTGACGTGATATGGTCACCGCCGATGAGCGAGTGTTGTGATTGGGTCGCCACTGCCGAGTGTGTGATGTGATAGGGTCGCTGCTGGTGAGCGAGCGATGTGACAGGGTCGCTGTTGATGAGCGAGCGATGTGTTATTGGGTCGATGCTAGGGAGAGCATGCGACATGTATATTGTTATTGGGTCGATGCTAGGGAGAGCATGCGACGTGTATATCGTTATTGGGTCAATGCTAGAGAGAGCATGCGACGTGTATATCGTTATTGGGTCGATGCTAGGGAGAGCATGCGACCTGTATATCGTTATTGGGTCGATGCCAGAGAGAGCATGCGACGTGTATATTGTCAGGGCCGATGCTAGGGAGAGCATGCGGCGTGATTTTTGTCGGGATCGACACTATTGAGAGTGTGCAATGTATTTTATGTGCCTCCACTATAGAGGGAGGGTGATGAATATATGTTGATTTAAATTATTCTTGTTGATTCAACATATTTTGATGATCAAATGTACAGGTGAAAATGATCATGGAGAGAGTGGATGAAGAGACATTATTGTTTTCTTTCATTTTTATTGCAGTGGTGATGCAATAGCGGGGTGTGATTGATACCTATATATTGATGACATTTATTGGCGAGATGATGGTATGATTATAACACATCACTAAAACTAACTCCCAGCCACGGAAAAAACACAATACTAAAAGAACATAAGTAAGTTCCCGGCCAGGGAAAACACAGTACTAAGGAGATATAAAAAGTGGACTTCAACACCATTATACAGTCCATATACACGACTCCAAGTGCTCACATACAAGCAACAAATAAATGAATGCCAATTAAATGCATAAATAGTGTATGCCTTCAACCCATATTCAAACTACACTCTGGGGAGCAGCATTGTTCAACGACTTCGAGCTTACCATCCCAAAACGCCGTAGTACATGTCGTACATGTTCTACCTGTTTCAACAGAAACAGCCCCCACACAGGGTGAGCATACCAACATCACACTACACATATCATTACAATGCATAAAGATCATGATATCACAATTTAAGAGTATCGAAAATCTATAAGATGTACTCCCTGTGAAGTTCTGAATCTGTATAGCTTCCACGCAATGTTCCTGTTTCAAGCTTACATGCTTTCATAATATCAGGTTTAGTATCGTCACTGAAAATATGATACTCAACCACACGATGAATTCAATACAACAAGAATCTATTATTTATGCTCAATCATAAATAATTCCATATCAATGCAGTTCTGTCTATCAATCTATCACTCAACACTTTCTCATACTGGTCATGCCAAAGGCATCCATACCCAACTCCATGTCCGGACCACGTACATTTACGTGTCTACCATACCACATATAACAAACTCAACATAGTCATTCCCTTATATTCAGTCATCACAATTATTCACATATTCGTTCCCTTATATGAAGTCATCACAATTCAACAATATATGAATATTGGAATATGAAATAATTCATATTATACCTGCTCGTACGTTACCACATACCTTATAATCTGTGTTTGTTGGGATATGCCCTAAGACAACTCATTAGATGATTGTTTATGACATACAACGTATTATGATTTTATAAATGTCAAATCATTATTATATATTATTCGAATATCTGTGCAATATGAATTGATATATAAGTTAATGTCCTTAGAATAATATTGTATTATTCTTAAAGATTGTTCATAGTCAAGTATTATCATAAATCAGGATAATGATAATACATTGAGACTAGTATGTTTTGATTGATGAATTAATTCATGGATATGAGATATCAAATCAACACATGGGTACATGTTAGAGAACAATGCACTGGACAGACCCACCATGAGAATGCTACATGGATAGTTATATGAGTGTCATAAGCAATTCTCATAGTGATAATAATGTATGTAATCCTTATGACTTGAGATCGTCAGAGATCCCAACATAAAGAGTTATGTATCTTGATATTGTCAAACGTTACCTGTAACAGGGTAAACTATAAAGGCAGCTATTGGATACACTGCGAATTATGTAGAGGGGTGTTGATTAATCAAGATAGGATTTGTCCCTCCTATATAACAGGAGAAGTGTTTGGGCCCTTGATCAAGTAAGACTAAAATGCATGGCCGTGCTCGAATGAGTCGATATGTGATATCGAGCTTATTCGTTTATTCTAGTTCTACTTGGGGATCAAGAAATAGAGATTGAATATACGAGTATGACTATTCCATGACTCGTGTTCAATCTAAACACATGGACAAAGGGATTAAGTTACATGGTTAATATTATCACAAGTTCTAAGGTTATGTTGAGCCAAAGACATTCTTGTAATTTGGGTAGCCTTGATGTGTTGCTAGATACCGCTCATTGCTTGTGACGTAAAATGAGATTTTATGTGACTGCCAACATTACAAGATCCTATCGGGTCGCACAAAAGATTAAATCGATAAAGGGAATTAAATTCATTGGATGAATGAATTAATTAAGAAGAGTCTTAATTAAATGATTATAAGGATTTAATTAAATCATGGGTTTGGGCCCATGAGACTTTAAGAAAGTCTTGAACCTTAAATAAATCTTATAATATATGAACAAGGTTATAATTAATGGGATGACACTACATTTTATAATCACTAAACCTAAGAGCTCTCGGCCGCCTCTCAAGTTGAACGTCACCCTCGCCGCCGCCGCCGCCGCCGTGAGTTGTGAGTTTTGATTGGCCGCCGTTGATCAGTTTTGAACCGTGAGTTCAGTTTTGGTTCAAGAATAAGTCTAGCAACTTGTTCTTGAACGTCCCTTTCGATTTGATCGTGTGGATACCGTAGAGACGAAGGTGCAAACTTTCATTTGTGACTCGTGGTGCTACAACGAGGATTCTGCA
This sequence comes from Haberlea rhodopensis, assembly GCA_907163345.1. NCBI lineage: Eukaryota > Viridiplantae > Streptophyta > Magnoliopsida > Lamiales > Gesneriaceae > Haberlea > Haberlea rhodopensis. The sequence continues at coordinate 515,010 of CAJQUN010000306.1, forward strand.
TCAAACATGCTACAAGGGTGAGACTTTTAATCATTCCGATATGAATACTCTGTATAGGTCCATGGTTATGGAATCCAAATTTTATTTCCGCTCCGCATTGGTTGTTGGATTCCTTACAGTGGTATCAGAGCCGTGTACAAAGCTCATATCGGAATTATGTGGTTAATCGTTTAATCATATTTAGAATTATATTGCATGCTTTAAAACTTTATAATTCATATATGATATGGAATAAATTGAGTTTGTGAAATCATCGTAAAATTAGATATGATATAATTGACTATTTATGTATACGATACACAAAAGCGAAAACCGAGCCCATAGCTCTTGATGGTTCGGCCACCACCATCACCGAACTTGACCCACGGCTGCCACATGAGGGCTAGGGTTTTCGAACCCTTGGCTCAAGATGGTTTAGCCGTCGTGGCTCATGGTTGTGCATGGAGGTGTCGAAACATGGCTAGGGTTTAGAACCCTTCTTTTGGCTCGATAAAATTCATTAACGGCGTATTAAAAAGGTTCGAACCATGATTCATGAAATCATGCATGTTGGCGGCTACCTCCACATGAGAGCTAGGGTTTTCGAACTCATTGGCTCGAGATGGTCAAGCCGCCAACGTCATGAATTGTGCATGAAAGGTTGAGAACAATAACAAAGGTTTCGAACCATTGTGGCTCTTGACGGCTAGGGTTTCGAACCCTAGCATCCTTGAATGGCTCACGGCTGCCGTCCAAAATTGTTAGGGTTTCGAACCCTCGTGGTTGGGCCGTGGTTTTGGGCTAAGGTTACGTGACATGTGATGTCCCGAGCGTACGATAATTTCATAAAATTTATTTTACAGTTTTATTGGGATTAAATTTTAAAATGTTTAGAATTTAATTCATTAATTGTTATAGCATGTTTTATGTGTTGTTTGAGCATGGTGCATGGTTATAGCCATATGCCCTATTAGATAGGAGTTTGTGAATGTTTGTAATTTAATACGGCCTGCGAGTCGTGTCTTCTCTATTTTTCTGAATGTATTCCCTCCCCTATGCTCCCCCTCGAATGTAACTCGAGGAATTCTCTAAATCATGTAATTGTTATATAGTTTAGTTAGAGTTTTATTGATGGAGATCAATGAAGATGGACCATGGTGCCGGGATGAGAAGGCCATTCACAAAAGGGAGCCAAAGAGGTGCTTGGAGAAGTTACCCTTAGGTTGACTTTTTAGATTTTCTCATTGGCTTGAGAAATCTTTAGTTGGGGCTATAACCATGTCATGTTTTCATTATGCTGATGTATGAGATGCATGTTTAATGTTTTATTTAATATTGATGCTTATATATATATATGTAGATATGTATATATTCATACATGTACCGGACATATTTTCAATATTAATAAAATCATGAGATCAATAAATCCCTCTTATAATATTAAGTCTATTTTGAGGGCAATGAGATAAAGGCAGATTTGATTGTTTTGGGTATGTCAGATTTCGACTGCATTGTGGACATCGACATTCTGAACAGATATCAGGCAGTGGTAGATTGTCGTCAGAGGACAGTACGGTTCAGATCTCATTTGGGAGTTCAGTGGATTTTCTATGGCAACGGTTCTCGTGCGAAGATTCCGTTGATTTCGGCAATTAAAATGTCCCAATTATTGGAACGTGGACACACGGGTTATATCATCTATGACGTGGATATGTTGGGAAGAACAAAGAGTTAAGAGTTGAGGATATACCAGTGGTAGCGGAATTTGCCGATGTATTCCCGGAGGAGATTCCAGGATTCCCACCGGCTAGGGAAGTCGAGTTTGGGATTGAGTTATTACCTGGGACATCCGCTATCTCTCGTGCACCTTACAGGATGGCACCGGCGGAGTTGAGGGAATTGAAGGAGCAGTTACAGGAGCTCCTTGATAAAGGATATATACGCCCTAGCGTATCGTCTTGGGGCGGACCGGTTCTTTTTGTGAAGAAGAAGGATGGTTCGATGCAGTTGTGCATCGATTTCCGGCAACTGAACAAGGCCACGGTGAAAAATAAGTATCCTCTTCCAAGGATCGACGACTTGTTTGACCAGTTGCAAGGCATGAAGCTCTATAGTGATTGATATGAGATCCGGGTACCAACAGATACGGGTCAGGGAGGAGGATGTGCAGAAGACAGCATTTAGGACTCGGTATGGGCACTACGAGTTCTTGGTAATGCCGTTCGGTATGACGAACGCCCCGGCTGTCTTTATGAGCTTGATGAATCTGGTGTTCCAACCCTATCTGGATCAGTTCGTCATTGTGTTTATTGACGATATACTCATCTACTCCCGGAGCGAGGAAGAGCATGTGAAACATTTGAGGACGGTGCTCCAGATCCTCAGAGATCACCAATTATATGCCAAGCTCAGCAAGTGTGAGTTTTGGTTGAGCAGTGTAGTGTTTCTGGGGCATGTCATATCTAGCAATGGGATTTCAGTGGACCCCAGGAAGATTGAGGCTGTGATGGAGTGGGGTGCACCCACTTCTGTGCCTGAGATACGGAGTTTTCTTGGTTTGGCTGGCTATTATCGACGCTTCGTCGAAGGATTTTCTAAGATTGCTAAGCCACTGACTCAGTTGACTCAGAAGGGGATACCGTTTTATTGGTCTGAGGTTTGTGAACAGAGCTTCCAAGAGTTGAAGCATCGTTTGACCACGGCTCCTATATTGGTAATTCCCACGGAGAACAAGAGGTTTGTTCTATATACTGACGCATCACTTCAGGGCTTGGGATGTGTATTGATGCAAGACAAGCACGTGGTAGCTTATGCATCGAGACAGTTGAAGCCGCATGAGGCTAGATACCCAGTTCATGATTTGGAGTTGGCAGCTATTATCTTTGCCTTGAAGATTTGGAGGCACTATCTGTATGGTACATCTTTTACCATATACACGGATCATAAGAGCCTAAAATTCTTGTTTACTCAGGCGGAGTTTAATATGCGTCAGAGGAGATGGATGGATTTGCTCAAAGACTATGACTGTGAGACTGAGTACCATCCGGGGAAGGCGAACTTGACAGCAGACACCTTGAGTCGGAAGGTGAAGAGTAGTGCTGAGGAGGTCATGCATTTGTCGGCTATGATGACTTCATATTGCCATCTGGGCTATGACTTCGACGTAGATACATCGCCTGTGCATGTATCGACCTTATTGGCTGAGCCAGATATCTATGAGCATATCAGGAGAGCTCAGAGGACAGATGATGAGATTCAGAGATGGTCATCATTGGCACTTCAGGGGCAGCCATCAAAGTTCAGAGTGGCTGAGGATGGTTCTTTGAGACTTGGTAACCGATGGGTAGTTCCATGTACGCTACGCCGGAGTTGCGTAGAGGAATCTTAGAGCGAGCTCATAGTAGCCGATTTAGCATCCACCCAGGAGGTAGGAAAATGTATAAGGACTTGTGTGATCAGTTCTGGTGGAAGCGGATGAAGCGTGACGTGATCGCTTTTGTCAAGAGGTGTTTGATCTGTCAACAGGTTAAGGCAGAGAGGCAGAGACCCGGTGGCGAGCTAAGGAGCTTAGAGATACCGGAGTGGAAGCGGGAGCATATATCTATGGAATTTGTGACCCACCTGCCGAGGACTACTTCGGGTTGTGATGCCATTTGGGTGATCATTGACAGGCTGACAAAGGTAGCTCACTTCATCCCCTACTGTATGACGTACACATACTTGAGGATGGCTCAATTGTATGTCCGGGACATAGTGAGACTACATGGGATTCCAGTATCTATTGTGTCGGACAAAGACCCGCGGTTCACATCTCATTTCTGCGGAGGTCTTCAGTCAGCATTGGGTACTGAGGTGAGATTGAGTACGGCATATCATCCCCAGACGGACGGGCAGACTGAGCGTACTATAAAGACGCTCGAGGACATGCTGCGAGCTTGTGTGTTGGAGTTTGATGCCTCATGGCAAGATTCCTTGCCCTTGGTAGAGTATACAACAACAGCTATCAGGCGAGTATTCAGATGGTACCGTTTGAGGCTTTGTATGGTAGGCGTTGTAGGTCACGATTATACTGGGGTGACTTGACCAACAAAGCAGTAGGAGGACCCGAACTGATTCGGGAAATGGAGGGTAAAATAAAGGTTATCCGTCAGAAAATGAAGGCAGCCCAGGACAGGCAGGCAGCCTACGCGAACAAACGGTGGAGACCGTTGGAGTTTCAATTAGGAGACATGGTCTTTTTGAAGATTTCACCTTTCAGGGGTGTGGTTCGGTTTGGTATGCGTGGTAAATTATCTCCAAGGTATGTGGGACCGTATGAAATTTTACAGCGCATCGGTACCTTGGCTTACCGTTTGGCACTGCCACCGTCGTTGTCTGGCATTCACGACGTGTTTCATGTATCTATGCTGCGGAAGTATGAGCCGAATCCGTCGCATGTATTGCAGTCTTCTGAGGTTCAGTTAGATTCTGATATATCCTATGAGGAACGGCCAGTCAGGATTCTGGATAGGACTGATCACAGGCTTCGGAACAAAGTGATGCCAATGGTAAATGTACAGTGGGATCGCAGGGGTGTCGAGGAGGCCACGTGGGAGACGGAGCAGCATATGGTGCAGCACTACCCGGAACTATTCTCTGGTATGTGATTTATGTTTAGTTTCGATTTGGGTAAGTGCATGCGATTTCGAGGGCGAAATCTTATAAGTAGGGGAGTATTGTGATATCCCCGAAATCATTAATTGCAATTTGGGCATTAATTATGTTTATGTGATATTATGGTGATAATTAGATTATGTGTTGGGACTAATTATCTTGGTGAAATGCTTGTCACATGGTAGACGTGACCCGGTAGAGCATTTCAGGGTGCATGTTATACATGTTGGGAAATTGGATGTTATAATGGTTTAAATGTGTTGGTTTGTAATTTTTGGTAAAGCATGATTTTAATGGTGATTTGGTGCATTGTGGTAAAATGCTTTTAAAATATCATGTTGGGGTATTTTATACATCATGCTTGTGTTTTGATACACATTTAAATCCCATAAGTTGGCAAGGGAGCCACTTGCACACACCTTTACATCCCATCACTCCTCTCTATCAGCTTTATGTCCCTACAACCCCCTCCATTCATCCAAAAGCTTCCATTTTTCGTTTCTGAAACAAGAGGGGAGGAGAAAGCTTTGAAAAAGGGGTCTTTTTGTGAGTTCTTGCTAAAAACCTAAAGCTCAAGTGGTAAGCTTTCATTATAGTGAAGTCTAGTGAGTTTTGGTTGGGTTTGTAGCTTGTTTTTGGGGTTAAAAGGGTGGATCTTGGTCCAACATGTTGTTTATGTTTGGGGGATGTATTTTAAGGTTGTTTTGTGGTTAAATGTTGAGCATGGTGGTTGTTATTGGTTGTATATGAGTGTAGGTGTTGTTGGAAGCTTTAGAGGATTCTCGCTGGAACAGGACTGCTTGATCGATCGAAATTAGGGTCCGATCGATCGAGCATGGCAGAGCCTGAACAAGGCTTGAAACGAGCTCACCGATCGATCGAAGTGTGAAATTTGGATCGATCGAGATAAAATTTCGATCGATCGGTGGAGGCAGTACTTGGATGCCTATTTTTCTTCACTTAGCGATCGATCGGGGCTTAGGGACCGATCGATCGCAAGGCATAAAATGTGGGTTTTGGGATTTTGTTCTAAATGATGATGTTTTTGGTAATGGTTCATTTATTGGCTTCTAATATGGATTCATGTGATTGTGTAGAACCATCCCAGGTAGCCACACATCAAAGGAGATAAAGTTCCACGATATCTCCACTTTTGGAACTAAGGTACGTAGTGAGACGTACGAGCATCGGACGGTAAAACGTATTTATTACGCTTTGATTGGTTATGCATTATGGTTGCATACATGGTCTTAATTATGCATTATGGTTGCATACCTGATTGGATATGCATTATGGTTGCATATATGGTTGGTTATGCATTATGGTTGCATACATGGTTGGATATGCATTACGGTTGCATATATATTGTGAGTCGAGATTATATTGTAGTGATGATAGAATACTTGCCGCCGTCATGTCGAATCGATGATAGAATACTTGCAGCTGTCATATTTAGCGATGAAGAATATTTGCCGCAAATATGTCGAAGCGAAGGATAATGCCGCTGTCATATTGATGCGAGGGATATTATGCCGCTAATATGTCGAAGCGAGGGGTATTAATGCCGCTGTCATATAAATGCGAGGGGTATTATGCTACTGATATAATAAGACTGGAAATTGGCCATTGATATACACGGAATGGATACATGTCATGACATGCATATTGTCATTATAATCCTTTGATTATTATTGTGGTACAGGGACAACCAAGGGAGCTTTTAAATGTGTTAAATACTGGAAGTGAATTGCATTTACGGTTTATGCATTGAATTATGATCATATTATTGTGAATATGATTTATATACATGCTAATGGTTTGGGGTTGTTCCTGTAGGTACTTTTGGGCGGACGGGCTAAGGCGGGTTGATGCGGTGAGCCAGTGAGGAGTGCCTTTGGCATAGCAGGCTTAATTATTTTGTATAGTCTCTACTCTAGGAGTAGTGTAAAGCTATAGGATTAGCATTCATTGGTTGAGAATGTAACTAATCCCTTTTGGAATTTTATTTGGCACTGTAATTTAATAGCTCAGGGCATCAACACAACCTTTATACTCTGTTTATGCATGGAAATTTTTATTTACGCCTTTAATCCGCACTTAAGGAACTAGGGTCCTTACAGCTTGCTTTTTAAGTCCTTGGCAAAACAAGAGTTTGAAATACCATCCTCTTGTGTCATTGAATCTCGATGGTCGTATCATAAACAAGTGTGGTTATATTTAATCTAGTCAAGTACTTTCCCTAAGAATTAATAGATTCACACCCGCAAATGCAATAAGCTTAGTTGCTTCGTAAAGTAGATGGATCAAACATTACGGATTCGATGCCTAACTTAGCATTAGATTACATGCAAATTATTATGTTGTCAATCCAATAATTAAACAAACAAGCATGTCAAGAAATTCAGGAACATACTTGATAGTCAAACAAAAATCGATTATTAAGAACGTAAATCCCACAAGTATTATAAACTCAAGTGTATTTGTCTTCCATAGCCAAGAATCAAACGTTTTAGCAACTCATAATTGACGGAAAAAAAATTAAACATGGTTCTATAAAGCATAAACTAGAAAACAACAAAGAAAAACTAATCGAATAATCACGAGTCAAGGTTGACAATCCGCCTTTGTGCCGAATTCTTGCTGTTAAGTGTAGCCGTCTTCAAAATAAGAGAACACCAGTCAAAAATCTGATGGATGCCACGAAATATGATGGATTGTGGGTGGAAATAGGTCAAAATCCTTTTTAGATCTAAAGAAATCACATTTCAATATTTATCAAGACTCGTCGATCTATCAATCTCCTACTCGCGATCGATCGTGCCTCACAACACTTTTATTTTTCAAATTTCTGGAACGACTGACTGATCTATGTATGACATGCGATCGATCACGCCTCTATGAATTTTGTTGCTTTTTTATGCCTTGGCCGATTGATCGGGCTTCTCCTAGGCGATCAGTCGGTGGGTCTAGAACTCCGTTCTCGCACTTTTCTTGATCTTCTTTGGCCTATCTTAATTTCTAAGCTAATTTTTTTTTACCTCTATTCATTGTTTTAACTCGGTTTCGTCATTTCCACCTAAATTAAAGCAAATGTATGATTATGCAACATATGTATTAAGTTAAGAATCAAAACACATATAATTATTGAAACATATATAATTATTGACAATTAAAACACATTAACATTTTCTATTTCTATACAATCAAATAGTTAAATATTTTTGGCTCGAGCTCAACTCAAAATGCTTGAGCATGTTTGTGGACTATTTGAACTATCACTCAAATTAAAGACTGTAAGACTCAAATACATGTATTTAATATATAATTATGTTATATTAATAATATATTAAAGATCGGTAGTAACTAATTAAGCATTGAATAAAATAACTTATGCTCACTTTGACTAAAAAAGCAAGATCAAATAGATTTGAATTGAGCTCGAATTTGATAATTATATATAAGAAAATAAGATATTTTTGAACCCACTCCAAAAGTATGCAAGTTGGCTCAATTCATTTTCAACTCAAGATGATTTAATAAGCAGAGGGTTTTGATGAACATTAGTAATTTATTTGATCTGGTAAAATCGAATTAACCCCTCTTTATTTTCGGAAATTAATAGAACAAAACCTTCAAGATTATTCCGATCCACAAACCATAATTAGCTTTACAGATCCAGATCCCTTCCCATTTCTTTTCTTTCGGTTCCAAAAACTTCTCTGAATCAAACCAACATGGGGGTTTCATCGTCTTCTCAAACAAAACCACCCTTTGGTTACTACCTTTTCGTCCTCTTTCTCTTCTTCTCCTTAATTGCGGCCCAGGTAATTTGATTTTGTTTTGTACTCTTATTCCCTCGTTGTAATCACTTGAATTTTAATGTTCCGACTTCTCTGTGTGTATGCGCACAATGCTTAGGAGAATGACATGGATGAGGCGAATGCAAGGATCAAGGATTTGGGCCGACGTAGTAAAGTCAGTATTCCACTGCATCTAAATCAGATGATGTGATAGTTGGGTTGAGTTGAAATGTCTTATAATGTCCCAGTAGTTTTAAAGGAACTTAATTTCTTCAGTAGCTTGCTGCTTGTTATCCATGTATTTGGTGCATTGAACTTTTATGGGATGATAATATTCTCGAACATTTCAACAGAATGTGGTTGGAAATACAAGCTGTGCCTTGGTGGCCATGTGTATGCTTGCGTGATATTTGCTTGGTGTATGTATTGCATTTGTAGGATTAGTGTGATGACCATCTATGGGTTGTCGTGGACAGATTTTTGTGGACAAAATCAAGCATGGTATTGTAAGGGATGGGAAAGATCCGGATTCTGTTAATCTTGGTGTTGCATTGGACTCTGGTCTTGGGATATCCGATGCTTTCTTTGCAAGTTTATCTATGATCATTGTCAGTGAGGTCAGTATTCCGGGTATAATATATTGCCAGATATTTTACATTCAGCTTTATTGATATGCTCTGCTGCTTGAGCTTGAACTTGCTGTTAGGAATCCAACATGCAAATACGCAGCGGAATAAAATAAAATTTGGATTCCAACCAATGACCTATACGGAGTTAATCATATCGGGGTGAAAAGAATCATACCCTTGAAGCGTGTTTGAAGCCGAATCACTGAAGCAACCGTCCACGAGTCACGAGCAAAGATTTTGCACGTTTGCCTCTACTGTATCCACACGATCAAATCGAAAGGGATGTCGACGTTATCAAATTGCTAGACTCGATAACTCAACCAAAGAAAAGGGGACGAAGAGACGAGCCCTGTTGTACTGATGGCTGCGTCTCCTTTTGATAATCTGCTAGGTTTTAGTTAATAAAAAATTAACCTCTCCCGTTAACCTAATATGCTTGTATATATATAGACATAATATTAGGCGGCTAAATTTAATGGGTTTTCGAAAAACCCTATGGCCCATATCAATATTATATCAGTCTATATATATCCAGCATATTTAATATATATACCTTTATATATAATTGGCCCCCTTTAATTAATGTTTAGGACTCTTTGGTAGCGTTTATCGCGTACGCCCAAATTAACCCTCTCAAGTTAATGGCAGTAAATATGTATTAGCGTGAGTTGGGATCGATCCCACAGGGAAGTGAACACTTTTATGCTAACAAGTATCAAAATAGGGGGTTATCGAATTTCTTTAACTATAACTAAATTAAATGAAAGCAAACAATTAACTAGTTTATCAAGATTAAGAAGCGATTCTTGGTTTTCGGTCAACTTTACCTTTGGAAATCATTCACTTGATCATCAAATTACTAAACTTATGAATCATTCAATTATTCATCAATTGAAAATTTAATTCCTTACTTACGTTAATCGTGGTCAAAAAGAAAACAGCATTCAATTCGACTCTTATCAATTCTTCAACCAAAACTACAGCCGTTAAGGTTAAATCAATGATACTTTCAAAACTAGTAAGCTTGATGAATCTAATTAATAGGAACTATAGCCGTTGGAATTAATTATCCAATCGTTCTTCCTAAGAATTTAATAACACCAACAACAGGTAATTATCACTCTTAGTTGCTTCTCAATTATCATTAGATATTGTATGTGATTACTAGGTGATCAATCTATCAATCAAACACAATAATCATAAGATTCATAATCTGAAAAACAAATTGTAATTGAATTGAAAATTCAACAATCAAATCAAAATTTTCACAAGTCTTTCTATTCCAAAGGCAAGTATCCCTCAACCAAGAATCAAGGTGTTTAGCCTTGCATAATTAAATCTAAAACTAACAAAAATTGTATTAAAAACATCAAACAATCAATAGAAAAGAAAGTTACTAAGCGAAGCACGATTCCGGCTTGTTGATTCCGGCTTTGTTCTTCGAGCGTCTTTTACAAAAATTGAAAGAAAATTATTCTAAAAATTCAAAAATCTATTCTAAAGTCTGAATTCTCTCCCAAAGAGACTAATGATCGAGTATATTGAGGTATGGAGGCTGATGGTGTAGGTTAGAGCCCATGTAGGAAGGAAAGAAATCAAGAATCCAATCTTTCCAAAACACTGCTGGCGATCGATCGCCTTAAGGTGGCGATCGTTCGCTAGCTCTTTTTTTTCGGCGATTTTCCTTAGGCGATCGATCGCCTTTTTTCTCGCGATCGATCGCTTGGGTCCAGTGAGCTTTGGCGATCGGTCGCCTCTTTTCTCGCGATCGATCGCCTCTTCGTGAATTTTGTTGCTCAACTTTCTGTCCATAGGCGATCGATTGCCTCCTTCATGCGGTCGATCGCCTCTACTGAAATTACATTCGTAGCCTTTTTCTTGATCTACATTGAGTCCTTATTAGCTCCAAAGCTTTTCTTGACCTTTATTCGCCTTAGTTAGCTCGATTTCTTCGATTCCACCTACAATTACACAAATATACGATTAGGTAGTATATGTATCAAATTATCCATCAAAACATACCAAACCAATTAAACGCAATATATGTGTCTATTTCTAGTCACATCAAACCTCCCCATACTTACTCTTTACTCGACCTTGAGTAAATCAGATAAAACTATAATATTTTTGCTTGGCTCATAGCATCATAACAAACTAACTTGTTTCACTTTAATGCCTCAACAATTTTCAGCATGCATAGTAATGAAAGGCGGTGAAAAGTTAATAATGGAACAAGTTCAATTCCTAGACATCTCATACTCAACAAAGTAGTGAATGTGCGTGTGTGGTCATAAACAAGTGTTGTGTACAAATTATAGATCCAAAAGATGCAAATCCACAATAGTTCAAGTCATACACTAACACAAGTATAAGCTTACTTGCACACTCTTCTCCACTATCTTAGCCACTTTGCAAACACAAATCAAGTACGTCTTAATTAGCTTGTAGCTTGGCCTTGGTATTGACTTATGAAAGAAAGGAAAAAGACATGTCAAACAAGAGAGTATGATGATATGCACACTAAAAGATTCTCTTCTTGCTTGAATTTTTCAACTTTTATTTCAACATTTTTCTTCTTTTGTGCCTTGGCTCCCCTTGGAGTCATATTTTTATCTATTTTCTCAAGGCATCCCTTTCTTTCATGCATTTCATTCTTTTCATAATGAAGCTCACAAACATTTTAATCCTTGAATACTTAAATGCATGTGAATGAAACACATCATACTCTCTTCAAAGGTATGGAAAGAATTCATATTTAGGCTCATTAGGGACGGATGATAAGCTAGTCAAAGAATGTCGAATGAGGGTTGTTTGTATGCTTAGCATACAACCATTCTTTTGCATTAAAGCTCAAAAAGGGTACTAGTGATTGATTTTCTTTACATGGTAGGCTTGAAAGGCTCAAACGCATCAAAGATTGCCTATATCACTTTCATGTTTGCAAGTAGTCTAGACATACGCCTCAAAGAGCATGTAGTTAAGTTCTACCATGTATTAGAGACTTCTTAAAACTATCACAAAGTTCACACAATCTTCACTAAGCTATGTACACTTCACAAGTCATGACGGATTTGTGCTCAAAATATTCAACCACTAGGTTAAAGTAAAATTTGCATTAGAGTTCAAAGTGTTCCAAGGTTAACAATTCACCTATGTTCAAAAGCATGCATGATATCAATTAGGTTTCATCATGGGCTAGTGATTCTAAGCATGTGTTCATTACTAACTATGAGCTCAAAATTTTCAAATTTTTCGAATTTTTTGTATTTTTATAATAATAAAAACAATAACACACCACTAATCCCTCCCCCATACTTAAATCTTACATTGTCCCCAATGTAAGGCAAAAATACAAGAAAAGTGAAAAGTGTAACTACTAAAGCAATTAAAATAAAAGGGAGAAAGGAAACTAACTCCCCTTGGGTTGCCTCCCAAGCAGCGCCTTTGTTTAACGTCGGTGGCTCGACGCCAGACCTCTATCAAGGTGGTGATGCGGTGTCGCTCTATCTTTCCTCTTCCACCTCAATATCTTCTTGATTGATTCCCTTGAATTTCGGTTTGTTCGCCTTTGAGTGGGCGTCCTCAGTCCTTGTTCCTCCTTCAACATATGTGGCTTGTTGTGGTCGATCCGGAGGTTGCTTCTTTTCAATGGTACGATCCTGCAAGTTAGAAAAGATAGGGTCAGCAGTATCAAGAGTAGATAAAACAGCAATAGTATGAACAGTATGCACATGGCTCAAATCCATAACCTCGTTTGCCATCAAGGCCATCAGTAGCCTTTCCCATCTCCCACAATTCATCATTATTATCAAAATCAGAATCATATTCATCATTTATATCAATAGCGTAGCTAGAATGCTCATGAGTTTTAATGGGTTCATAAATATTGAATTTTGCAACCTCGCCATTAAACTCTATTGTTAACATGCCGCTATGCACATCTATCATAATTTTTGATGTTTTCAAGAATGGTCTCCCTAAAAGAATGGGGCTAGATGGATCACCATTTTCCATGTCTAAGACATAGAAATCGGCGGGGAAGACCAAATTCTCTATATGAACAAGTACGTCCTCTACTATCCCCCTAGGAATAACCGTGGACCTATCAGCTAATTGAATCACAGTGTTGTCTCGTTTTAAAGGTCCAGGTTTTAGTTGAGTGTAGATTGAGTAAGGCATGACATTAATGGAAGATCCTAAATCTAGCATTGACTTCTCAATTTTAGTGGTTCCAATCACACAAGGGATAGAAAACATACCAGGGTCCTTACACTTTGTGGGAATGCTTCTTTGGATGTCCGCGGAAACATTCTCACCGAACTCAATCTTGGCACACCCTTTTCCTTCCTTGTTCTTACCCACTTTACATACCTCCTTCAAAAATCTAGCATATCGAGGCACTTTCATTATGGCATCATGTAGTGGGGCGTTCTCCTCGCAGCGTCGGAAAGTGTCATAGAGTCCCTTAAGTCCAGCTTCTCTCCTATTATCCTTCAATGCAAGGGGGAATGGGGGTTCATTTTTGTACTCACGGAGTGGAGGGAACTTACCTCGCGGTTCATCCTCTTGTATAAGCTCCTCAACTTCCTTCATATCTTTCGCTTCTTCTCTTCCGGGTGGTGTCAGTACCACTTTCTCCTCATCTTCAAAGTGATGGCGCTCACATTCTCCCTTGGATTCACAATTGGCTGTGACGGTAGTCCATTTGATGCTTGTTTCAAGCTTGTTGAGCGAAGTCGCCAATTGTCCCATTTGCGTAGTCAAACTCTGGATGCTCGCCCTCGTCTCCTGTTGAAATTGTAAGCTATTTTCAGCAATAACTTTAATAATATTTTCTAACCTGTCAGAAGGAGGGTGCACTGTAAGTGGTGGAGGTCTCTGATATGACGGTCTATAGGGTGGAGGTTGGTGCATCTGTGGGTTCCCATATCCTTGGTTCGGATGGCCCCTCCAACCTTGATTGTAGTTGTTTGGTGGATGGTCATAACTCTTTTGTGGTGGCCCTGGGAATCCTCCCGCTGCATTCACGTGCTCAGTGGATGACTCTTGTAGTGATGGACATGCATCAGTGGGATGATTCACAGCTAGACAGATTCCACACGGCTTCATCTTCCCCACGTTGCCTCCTGCAAGATTACGCACAAGAAAAGTTAGATCAATCAGTTGTTGTTCCAAATTGGATACATTTACCTCTTTTCTTGGCGGTTGTCCATGGTGAACATGTCCAAATTGTTGGGAGTTGGCCGCCATGTTAGCTATTAAGTTCCTTGCCTCCTCCGCTGTCTTATCAATGAAAGCTCCTCCGCTTGCCGCATCCACTAAGTTCCTGTCACCAGAAAGCAAACCTTCATAGAAATATTGAATTAACTAGTGTTCACTTATCTGATGTTGTGGGCAGCTTGCACACAACTTCTTAAATCGTTCCCAGTATTCGTGCAGCGACTCCTCTTGGTATTACTTCACCCCATAGATCTCCTTCCTTATGTTAGTTGCCCTTGAAGCTGGAAAGTACTTCTCTAGGAAGACTCTTTGCAAGTCCGTCCACGTGGTGATAGATCCGGAGGGTAAGTAAAATAGCCAATCTTTAGCAGCATCCTTTAGAGAGAATGGAAAGGCTCTCAGTTTGATTTGCTTCTCCGTTACTCCGCTCGGCTTCATCGTAGTGCATACCACGTGGAATTCCGTCAAGTGTTTGTGTGGGTTCTCACCTGCAAGACCATGAAAAGATGGCAATTAGTGAATTAGCCCAGATTTAAGTTCGAAACTTATGTTATTCGGAAGAGCAGGGAAAGTGATGCAGAGAGGTTGTTGATCCAAGTTAGGATTCGCCAACTGCCTCAAACTTTGATTCGCAGCCATCATGTTCCTCTCTTCTTCTTCCTCAAGTAACCTTACTTCTCTTCTTCTCCGATGTAGTGTCCTCTCGATCTCAGGATCGTAGTAAAAATTCTCTTCGTGATCAGAGGGTTCACCTGTACTCATCAACAAACCACAGTAGTATAAAACGAAATAAATAAAATAAAGTGACGCTAACACAAAAGTAATTGCCTTCCCCGGCAACGGCGGCAAAATTTGGAGCGTTTATCGCGTACGCCCAAATTAACCCTCTCAAGTTAATAGCAGTAAATATGTAGTAGCGTGAGTAGGGATCGATCCCACAGGGAAGTGAACACTTTTATGCTAACAAGTATCAAAATAGGGGGTTATCGAATTTCTTTAACTATAACTAAATTAAATGAAAGCAAACAATTAACTAGTTTATCAAGATTAAGAAGCGATTCTTGGTTTTCGGTCAACTTTACCTTTGGAAATCATTCACTTGATCATCAAATTACTAAACTTATGAATCATTCAATTATTCATCAATTGAAAATTTAATTCCTTACTTACCTTAATCGTGGCATTCAATTCGACTCTTATCAATTCTTCAACCAAAACTACAGCCGTTAAGATTAAATCAATGATAGTTTCAAAACTAGTAAGCTTGACGAATCTAATTAATAAGAATTACAGCCGTTGGAATTAATTATCCAATCGTTCTTCCTAAGAATTTAATAACACCAACAACAGGTAATTATCACTCTTAGTTGCTTCTCAATTAGCATTAGATATTGTATGTGATTACTAGGTGATCAATCTATCAATCAAACACAATAATCATAAGAATCATAATCTGAAAAACAAATTGAAATTGAATTGAAAATTCAACAATCAAATCAAAATTTTCACAAGTCTTTCTATTCCAAAGGCAAGTATCCCTCAACCAAGAATCAAGGTGTTTAGCCTTGCATAATTAAATCTAAAACTAACAAAAATTGTATTAAAAGCATCAAACAATCAATAGAAAAGAAAGTTACTAAGCGAAGCACGATTCCGGCTTGTTGATTCCGGCTTCGTTCTTCGAGCGTCTTTTACAAAAATTGAAAAAATATTATTCTAAAAATTCAAAAATCTATTCTAAGGTCTGAATTCTCTCCCAAAGAGACTAATGTTTGAATATATTGAGGTATGGAGGCTGATGGGGTAGGTTAGAGCCCATGTAGGAAGGAAGAAATCAAGAATCCAATCTTTCCAAAACACTGCTGGCGATCGATCGCCTTAAGGTGGCGATCGATCGCTAGCTCTTTTTCTTCGGTCTTTTCTCGCGATCGATCGCCTCTTCGTGAATTTTGTTGCTCAACTTTCTGTCCATAGGCGATCGATTGCTTCCTTCATGCGGTCGATCGCCTCTACTGAAATTACATTTTTAGCCTTTTTCTTGATCTACATTGAGTCCTTATTAGCTCCAAAGCTTTTCTTGACCTTTATTCGCCTTAGTTAGCTCGATTTCTTCGATTCCACCTACAATTACACAAATATACGATTAGGTAGCATATGTATCAAATTATCCATCAAAACATACCAAATCGCAACTAATTAAACGCAATAGATGTGTCTATTTCTAGTCACCTCACTCTTCCTAATAACTTAATTCATCCAATGAATTAAACTCCCTTTATGGATTTAATCTTTTGTGTGACCCGTTAGGATCTTGTAACGTTGACAATGACATAAAATCTAATTTTATGTCATAAGCAATGAGCGGTATCTAGCAACACATCAAGCCTACCCAAGTTACAAGAATGCCATTGACTCGACATAACCTATGGCTTGTGATAATATTCATCATGTAACTTAATCCCCAAGTAGACTAGAATAAACGAATAAGCTCGATATCACATATCGACTCATTCGAGCATGGCCTTGCATTTTAGTCTCACTTGATCAAGGGCCCAAACACTTCTCCTGTTATATAGGAGGGACAAATCCTATCTTGATCAACCAACATCCCTCTACATAATTCGTGGTGTATCCAATAATTGTCTTTATAGTTTAACCTGTTACAGGCCACGTTTGACAATATCAAGATACACGACTCCTTATGTTGGGATCTTTGGTGATCTCAAGTCGTAAGGATTACATACATTATTATCAGTATGAGAATTGCTTATGACATTCATATAACTATCCATGTAGCAATTCTCATGGTGGGTCTGCCCAGTACATCGTTCTCTAACATGCACCCATGCGTTGATTTGATATCTCATATCCATGAACAATTCACCAATTAATACATACTAGTCTCAATTCATTATCATTATCATTATCCTTATTCATGATAATACTTGACTAGGGACAATCTTTAAGAATAATACAATATTATTCTAAGGACATTAACATATATATATATTCATATTACACAGACATTTGAATAATATATAATAATGAATTGCCTTCAATAAAATTATATTACATTGTATGCCAAAATCAATCATCTAATGATTTGTCTTAGGGCATATCCCAACAAATCTCTCACTTACACTAAGACCAATCAATCATGTACTTAATGCCTAAAGATCTAGTATGACGATCATGCTTCTGCTGTGACAGAGGTTTCGTCTGTGGGTCAGATACATTATTATCAGTTGGTACTTTGCATATTTTCACATCTCCCCTTGCAACGATTTCTCGAATGAAATGAAAGCGCCGAATTATGTGTTTGTATCGGTGGTGAGATCTGGGTTCCTTAGCCAATGTGATGGCTTGATTGTTGTCACAATAGAGTTCAATCGGATCTAGTATGCTGGGCATAACCCCAAGCTCAGAAATGAACTTCTTGATCCAAACGGCTTCCTTTGCTGCATCTGAGGCAGCAATATACTCAGTTTCAGTTGTAGAATCGGCTACTGTCTCTTGCTTTGAACTCTTCCAGCTTACAACACCTCCATTTAGGCAAAACACATATCCTGATTGCGATCGGAAATCATCCTTGTCGGTTTGGAAGCTTGTATCAGTGTAACCTATTACATTGAGCTCTTCCTCACATCCATAAATCAAGAATGTATCCTTAGTTCTTCTCAAGTACTTCAGGATATTTTGACAGCGATCCAGTGACATTCACCTGGATCAACTTGATATCTGCTCGTCATGCTCAAAGCATACGAGACATCGGGACAAGTACATATCATGGCATACATGATAGATCCAATAGCTGACGCATATGGAATCTTACTCGTGCGTTGTCTCTCATCTTGTGTTGAAGGACATTGATCCTTCGAGAGATATATTCCATGTGTCATAGGCACGAATCATTTCTTTGATTCTTGCATGATAAACCGTTTTAGCACTTTATCTATGTATATACTTTGATTTAGGCCAAGTAATCTTCTTGGTCTATCTCTATAGATCTTGATACCTAACACGTAGGTGGCTTCACCCACAATTCCCTAGCCAAATCTTTACAGATTGCAAGGCAGAGATATCATTTCCAATGAGAAGTATGTCATCTACATACAACACTAGAAAGATAATTATGCTCCCACTGACATTCTTGTAGACACAAGGTTCATCTACGTTCTTGATGAAACCAAACTTTTTGATTGCATCATCAAAACGAAGATTCCAACTCCGAGAAGCTTGCTTTAATCCATAAATGGATCGTTGTAGCTTGCATATCTTTCCAGCATCATTTGGATTGACAAAAACCCTCGGGTTGTGTCATGTACACATCCTCAAGTAAATTTCTACTAAGGAAAGTTGTTTTGACATCCATCTTCCTGATTTCATAATCATGAAATGCAGCTATTGCAAGTAAGATCCTTATGGATTTAACCATGGCAACTGGTGAAAAAGTTTCATCATAGTAGACTAGAATAAACGAATAAGCTCGATATCACATATCGACTCATTTGAGCATGGCCATGCATTTTAGTCTCACTTGATCAAGGGCCCAAACACTTCTCCTGTTATATAGGAGGGACAAATCCTATCTTGATCAACCAACATCCCTATACATTATTCGTGGTGTATCCAATGATTGTCTTTATAGTTTACCCTGTTACAGGTAACGTTTGACAATATCAAGATACACGACTCCTTATGTTGGGATCTCTGGTGATCTCAAGTCGTAAGGATTACATACATTATTATCAGTATGAGAATTGCTTATGACATTCATATAACTATCCATGTAGCATTCTCATGGTGGGTCTGTCCAGTACATCGTTCTCTAACATGCACCCATGCGTTGATTTGATATCTCATATCCATGAACAATTCATCAATCAATACATACTAGTCTTAATGCATTATCATTATCATTATTCATGATAATACTTGACTAGGGAGAATCTTTTAGAATAATACAATATTATTCTAAGGACATTATATATATATATATATATTCATATTACACAGACATTTGAATAATATATAATAATGAATTGCCTTTAATAAAATCATATTACATTGTATGCCAAAATCAATCATCTAATGATTTGTCTTAGGGCATATCCCAACAAATCTCTCACTTGCACTAAGACCAATCAATCATGTACTTAATGCCTGAAGATCTAGTATGACGATCATGCTTCTGCTGTGACAGAGGTTTCGTCAGTGGGTCAGATACATTATCATCAGTTGGTACTTTGCATATTCTCACATCTCCCCTTTCAACGACTTCTCGAATGAAATGAAAGCGCCGAAGTATGTGTTTGGATCGGTGGTGAGATCTGGGTTCCTTAGCCAACGCGATGGCTCCATTGTTGTCACAATTGAGTTCAATCGGATCTAATATGCTAGGCATAACCCCAAGCTCAGAAATGAACTTCTTGATCCAAACGGCTTCCTTTGCTGCATCTGAGGCAGCAATATACTCAGCTTCAGTTGTAGAATAGGCTACTGTCTCTTGCTTTGTACTCTTCCAGCTTACAGCACCTCCATTTAGGCAAAACAGATATCCTGATTGCGATCGGAAATCATCCTTGTCGGTTTGGAAGCTTGCATCAGTGTAACCTATTACATTGAGCTCTTCCTCACCTCCATAAATCAAGAATGTATCCTTAGTTCTTCTCAAGTACTTCAGGAAATTCTTGACAGCGATCCAGTGACATTCACCTGGATCAACTTGATATCTGCTCGTCATGCTCAAAGCATACGAGACATCGGGACAAGTACATATCATGGCATACATGATAGATCCAATAGCTGACGCATATGGAATCTTACTCATGCGTTGTCTCTCATCTTGTGTTGAAGGACACTGATCCTTCGAGAGATATATTCCATGTGTCATAGGCACGAATCCTTTCTTTGATTCTTGCATGCTAAACCGTTTTAGCACTTTATCTATGTATGTACTTTGACTTAGGCCAAGTAATCTTGTTGATCTATCTCTATAGATCTTGATACCTAACACGTAGGTGGCTTCACCCAAGTCTTTCATAGAAAAGTAATTCCCTAGTCAAATCTTTACGGATTGCAAGGCATGGATATCATTTCCAATGAGAAGTATGCCATCTACATACAACACTAGAAAGATAATTATGCTCCCCCTAACCTTCTTGTAGACACAAGGTTCATCTACGTTCTTGATGAAACCGAATTCTTTGATTGCATCATCAGAATGAAGATTCCAACTCCGAGAAGCTTGCTTTAATCCATAAATGGATCGTTGTAGCTTGCATATCTTTCCAGCATCCTTTGGATCGACAAAAACCTTCGGGTTGTCATGTACACATCCTCAAGAAAATTTCCATTAAGGAAAGCTGTTTTGACATCAATCTGCCAGATTTCATAATCATGAAATGCAGCTATTGCAAGTAAGATCCTTATGGATTTAACCATGGCAACTGGCGAAAAAGTTTCATCATAGTCAATACCATGAATTTGTTTGAAACCTTTAGCAACCAGTTGTCCTTTAAAGGTTTGTACATTACCATCCATTTGCACCCTATGGGTTTTACCCTTCAGGTGGGTCAACTAAAGTCCATACTTGGTTTACATACATGGATTCCATCTCAGATTTCATGGCATTTTGCCATTTCTCAGAATCAGGGCCCATTATAGCTTCTTGATAGGATGACGACTCATCCTCATCAATGAGTAGTAAGTCACCTTGTTGAGTCACAAGAAATCCATATCTCTGTGGCTCCCGGTGTGCTCTTACGTTCCTACGCTGGGCTTGTGTCTCTTGAGCAGGCATTTCATCCACAACAACTTGTGGTGACTGCTCTGTTTCCATCTCAATATCATGTTCAGTATTTTCTTGTGGTTGTACTTCACTAAGTTCTATTTGTCTCCCACTGATTCTTCTAGAAATAAATTCTCTTTCAAGAAAGACACCTGTCCGAGCAACAATTACTTTGTTCTCGGTGGGATAATAGAAATAGTATCATTTCGTTTCCTTAGGATACCCCACAAATAAACACTTATTAGATTTGAGTCCAAGTTTATTAGAGGCGTGACGTCTCACGTAAGCCTCACAACCCCAAATCTTCATAAAAGACATACTAGGCGCTTCTTAGTCCATATCTCATATGGTGTCTTTTCAAGTGATTTAGATGGAACACGGTTCAATATAAATATTGTTGTTTCTAAAGCATGTCCCCAAAAGGAAATCGGAAGATCTGCATGACTCATCATAGATCGAACCATGTCCAAGAAAGTTCGATTCCTCCTTTCAGATACGCCATTCCATTGTGGAGTATATGGAGGTGTGAGTTGTGGGACTATCCCACACTCCTTTAGATAGTCATGAAACTCTTGGTTGAAGTATTCACCTCGATTTGATCGAAGGATTTTGATACTTTTGCCAAGCTGGTTTTGTACTTCATTCTTGAAATCCTTGAACTTTTCAAAGGTTTCATGTTTATGTTTTATTAGGTACACATACCCATATCTACTGAAGTCATCAGTAAATGTAACAAAGTATTGAAAACCACCTCTAGCTTGTGTGCTTATTGGGCCACATACATCACTATCTATGAGACTCAATAAATCATTTGCCCTTTCAACATGTTCCTTGAAAGGGGCTTTAGTCATCTTGTCCATTAAACAAGATTCACATGTTTCATATGATTCAAAATCAAATGAATCTAAAGCTCCATCCTTATGAAGTTTTGATATGCGATTATCGTTTATATGGCCCAAGCGACAATGGCAGAGATAAGTTGGATTAGAATCATTATTCTTAATCCTTTTAGTATTTATGTTATAGATAGGCATATCAAGATTTAAAACATAAAGACCATTAATCAATTGTGCACTAGCATAAAACATCTCATTCAAATAAATGGAACAACATTTGTCTTTTATAATAAATGAAAAACCAATCTTGTCTAAACAAGAAATCGAAATTATGTTTCTAGTAATCGACGGCACAAAGTAACAATCTTGTAAATCTAAAATCAAGCCAGAAGGCAAAGTTACTGAATAATCTCCTGTAGCTAATGCAACAACTCTTGCTCCATTTCCCACTCGGAGGTCAACTTCGCCTTTAGCCAAAACTCTACGCCTTTTGAGATCCTGCACACTAAAACAAATGTGAGAACCACATCCAGTATCTAATACCCATGATGAAGAAGTAGATAAATTGACTTCTATAACAAAAATACCTGAAGTAGAAGTCACACTTCCCTTCGCCTTCTTAAGATCTTCCAGGTATAACTTGTAGTTTCTCTTCCAATGTCCGGTCTCACCGCAATGGAAGCAATTTCCTTCCTTAGCCACTCATCCCTTTGGCTTAAGTGCAGTAGCATGAGGCTTAGGTTTGACAAAGACTTTCTTGTTCCTTTTAATGCCTTTTGCTTTAGCCTTTCCCTTGCCCTTATTCACAATAAGTACATTTGTGGGCTTAGACTTCTTTGAGTTTGCTTCGTAAGTTCTCAACATACCAAGCAACTGTGGTAGAGTCTTCTCAATTTCAATCACATTGTAATTCAGAACAAATCGACTGTAGCTATCAGGCAACGATTGCAAGATCACGTCAGTGGCCAACTCTTGGTCCAACGGAAAACCTAGTTTCTCAAGATTTTCTATGTATCCAATCATCTTGAGTACATGAGATCCAACAAGGGTTCCTTCTACCATTCTGCACTGAAATAACGCTTTAGAGACGTCATACTTCTCTTGTCTAGCTTGTTGTTGGTAAAGTTGCTTTAGATGTTCAATCATATTGAACGTATCATTTCCTCAAGTTGCTTCTGAAGCTCAGAGTTCATGGTTGCTAGCATTAAACAAACAACATCAAGTGGGTCATTTTGATGCTTCTTGTAGGCATCCTTATCGGCCCCCGCGGCCGTAACGGGAGGTTCCTCAGTAGGTAAGGGTTCCTCAAGGACATATTGTTTTTTCTCTTGTTTGAGGACAATCCTCAGATTCCTATACCAGTCTAGGAAATTTGTCCCATTTAATTTGTCCTTCTCAAGGACCGATCGCAATGAAAGTGTACTAGTAACGTTGTTTGATGCCATGGATATCTACAATATAAATATGCAAAGTAAGTTTATGATTTTAATCATTTAATAAGGTCTTATATTAAATGATACTCCCACTATTTAGTTAAAAACATCAACCCTCAAAAACTATTAGTGGGCCAAGATCCATGTTTCACCTAACCTTGAGTTAGCTTTGGCTAATCACCCAAGACTCGGTTATTTAGGTAGACAACGCTTTGTCAATTACATCACATGTAACTCTTGGATGGTTGGCGAACAACACTTTGTTCTAATTCATCTAATAATGAATTATTTCCCAACCCCATTCCTCTAGGTTCCCAATCCTATTGAGATAACGCTAGTTAAGTCGAACCCAATTTAAAATAACATGGATATCACTTTTATCCTATCGCGCCTTACTAAGATTGTCACGGTGCTTTGCTTTGGCAAACCCACACATGTTCAATCGAAGTCTTGACGAGTATTTTTAATTGGAAGGCATCTTGATTGACTTAATATTATTAGAGGGATTTAAAGATCTCATGATTTTATTAATATTGAAAATATGTCTGGTACATATACATATATGCAATCTACATATATGTATATCAATCATCAATATTAAATAAAACGATAAACATGCATCACTTACATCAACATAAAATAAACGTGACATGGTTATAGCCCCAACTAATGATTTTCTCAACCCAATGAGAAAATCTAAAAGGTCAACCTAAGGGTAACTTCTCCAAGCACCTCTTTGGTCCTTTTGTGAATGGCCTCCTCGTCCCGGCACCATGGTCCATCTTCATTGATCTCCATCAATAAAACTCTAACTATACTATATAACAATTACATGATATTGAGAAGTCCTCGAGTTACATTCGAGGGGGAGCATAGGGGAGGGAATACATACAGAAATAAATAGAGAAGGCACGACTCGCAGGCCGTATTTAAAATACAATCATTTACAAAATACCTATCTAATAGGTCATAGGGCTATAACCATGCACCATGCTCAAACAACACATAAAACATGCTACCACAATAAATGAATTTGATTCTAAACATTTTAAAATTTAATTCTATGTACATAAACTGTAAAATAAAATTTGGAAAAATTATCGTACGCTCGGGGCATCATATGCCTCGAACACCCGCCCGTGCACGTTGGTTGCCCACCCATGCACGTCGGTCGCCCTTCAAGCCAAACCGGTCGCCCCTACAAGCCAAACCGGTCTCCCCTCAAGCCAAACCGGT
The DNA here is from genome assembly GCA_907163345.1 of Haberlea rhodopensis. Lineage (NCBI taxonomy): Eukaryota > Viridiplantae > Streptophyta > Magnoliopsida > Lamiales > Gesneriaceae > Haberlea > Haberlea rhodopensis. The sequence continues at coordinate 539,586 of CAJQUN010000306.1, forward strand.
CGCCCGCCCTTAAGTGGCTCGGTCGCGCGCCTTGGTGAGATGGGGTGGCTCGGTCACGCGCCCTTGCTAAGCGGTCCCCCATCTCATGGTGCAAGGCAGTCCTCCTTGTGGCTATGCGGTCGCCCGCCTCAAGCGCTCGGTCGCGCGCACGCATGTATCTTATACATATAATTCGTCAATTATATCATATATATTTTTTACGATAATTTTCACAAACTTGATTATAACATATCATATATGTTGTTCTTACATTTTAATTAGCATGCATAAATGACTCAAAACATGATTAAACAATTAATCATATAGCCCCGATATGAGCTTCGTACACGACTCTGATACCATTGTTAGGAATCCAATATGCAAATACGAAGCGGAATAAAATAAAATTTGGATTCCAACCAGTGACCTATACGGAGTTAATCATATCGGGGTGAAAAGAATCATACCCTTGAAGCGTGTTTGAAGCCGAATCACTGAAGCAACCATCCACGAGTCACGAGCAAAGATTTTGCACCTTTGCCTCTACGGTATCCACACGATCAAATCGAAAGGGATGTCGACGTTATCAAATTGCTAGACTCGATAACTCAACCAAAGAAAAGGGGACGAAGAGACGAGCGCTGTTGTACTCATGGCTCCGCCTCCTTTTGATAATCTGCTAGGTTTTAGTTAATCAAAAATTAACCTCTCCCGTTAACTTAATATGCTTTTTTATATATAGACGTAATATTAGGCTAAATTTAAATATTATATCAGTCTATGTATATCCAGCATATTTAATATATATACCTTTATATATATAATCGGCCCCCTTTAATTAATGTTTAGGGCTCTTCCTAATAAACTTAATTCATCCAATGAATTAAACTCCCTTTATCGATTTAATCTTTTGTGTGACCCGTTAGGATCTTGTAACGTTGGCAATGACATAAAATCTAATTTTATGTCATAAGCAATGAGCGGTATCTAGCAACACATCAAGGCTACCCAAGTTACAAGAATGTCATTGACTCGACATAACCTATGGCCTGTGATAATATTCACCATGTAACTTAATCCCTTCGTCCTATGTGTTTAGATTAAACACGAGTCATGGAATAGTCATATTGTATAGTTCAATCTTTTATTCTTGATCCCCAAGTAGACTAGAATAAATAAATAAGCTCGATATCACATATCGACTCATTCGAGCATGGCCATGCATTTTAGTCTCACTTGATCAAGGGCCCAAACACTTCTCCTGTTATATAGGAGGGACAAATCCTATCTTGATCAACCAACATCCCTCTACATAATTCGTGGTGTATCCAATGATTGTCTTTATAGTTTACCCTGTTACAGGCGTTTGACAATATCAAGATACACGACTCCTTATGTTGAGATCTTTGGTGATCTCAAGTCGTAAGGATTACATACATTATTATCAGTATGAAGAATTGCTTATGACATTCATATAACTATCCATGTAGCATTCTCATGGTGGGTCTGTCCAGTACATCGTTCTCTAACATGCACCCATGTATTGATTTGATATCTCATATCCATGAACAATTCATCAATCAATACATACTAGTCTCAATGCATATCATTATCCTTATTCATGAGAATACTTGACTAGGGACAATCTTTAAGAATAATACAATATTATTTTAAGGACATTAACATATATATATATTAATATTGTCAGACATTTGAATAATATATAATAATGAATTGCCTTTAATAAAATCATATTACATTGTATGACAAAATCAATCATCTAATGATTTGTCTTAGGGTATATCCCAACACTTGCCAGTATCGTGCCCCCGTATAACTACTTTTATCTATCATCCCATCAAAAGTATTTCTCCTTTTTACCATCCTTTTACCAAATGTTTGATTTCTCATTTAAGCATTACTTTTTTAACTTTGTTTCAGGTATAATGCCGAATAGAAATAACGCCTCTTTACAAGAATGCACATGGCATTGTCTTGTGTTACAATTATTGTTGATTTACTTGTATTGAGCAAGATTTTGACCTATAGTGTTGAAATATTTGTTCTTTAATATAATCGAAAAAAGGGACAGTTACGATTTTACTTTTGTCGATTTCCATGAATGAAAAGTGAATGTTTTCTTTTTTTGTGCCATTTTATCGTTGAGATTTAATTTGTAAACCAGTCACTTATTACAATAAATAAAAAAACACTAGTATGTCATTGAAAATTTGCTGGATCATTTCCTTACTTCCATATCGTAAAGCATGAAAAACAGCATGTCACAGTCTATGCGGTTAAGATGATATTGAAACAAGAATACCTTATGGAAAGAAAGAACATGAATAATTTTTGCAACAGTGTTGTGTTGAAAATTTGGTCCGCCATTTATGGTTTTATGCTCTACGGTGTGTAGCAAGGTTCTTGATCAAACTTTTACAAGATTACATTGTCTTCAGTTCCACCACTCAAAAAATTGGCATTGCAGATTTGAAATAATATTTATGTTTTATATTTCTGAAATCAACTTTTTTAAGGGGTTGATTGCCTATTTTGATGAGATCCTTCGTTTTTACATCTCTTATATTTTATTGAACATTTTTTTTACATCCCTTATATTTATTGAACATTCTTATCGATGGATTGCTACTAGATTGGAGATGAAACTTTTATAATAGCAGCTCTAATGGCAATGCGTCACCCCAAGTCAATTGTTCTATCTGGAGCCCTCAGTGCTTTGTTCGTGATGACAGTAAGTTGAATCATGTTTTGTTTGCTGAAAAAAATGGCTCTCAATATTTTAAGCTTTCATCTCCATTTCTGCCACACATTTAAACCGAATATATATATTTCCGGTTTTTGGCTCTCAAAAATACTTTTGGTGGATGATAGTAAGGGTTTATTTCTCACACATGCTACCAGGTACTATCGACTGGTCTTGGTAGGATTGTTCCTAATTTGATATCAAGGAAACATACTAACAGTGCAGCTACAGGTTATTGTTTCACTCCTCTTCATTACTATCAATAAATTTTTTGCCTTGTTCTGAATGTGGGTGGTGATTCTGTCAAATTCTTGCTTTTGAAAAAAAGAATGATCAAATAGTGTCCGTGAATTCAGCTAGATATGTGTGGGTATGAGCTATATGGTGTAACTGCTTGTTTTTATATGCCATTGATGTTGTAAGGCTATAGATCTATGTTGCATCGGCACTCCAAAAAATCACCTCATGCAGTGCCGGACACTCCACGGATATGGACACTACAGGACAAGGGTGCGGCACTATGTCACGCCACGTGGCGTGTCGACATTTATTTTACAAAAAAAATCCAACAAGTGTTGGACACGGCAAAACTCTGGAAAATTGATTTTTTTATTAAATTTTTTTTTTTAAGAAATGTTTTTAGAAATTTACAACTTTTTTTATTATAGAAAAATGTTAAAAAAGGAATAACTTTTCTTATGTAATTTTGTGTAAGTTTGAGTGATATTTGTTGTACATTGAGTGATATTTGGTATAGTATAAAAAAGAAAAAAATGTTAAAAAAAATTATATTTTTTTATGTTTATGTAGTTTGAGTGGTATTTGTTGTCTGCTTTAATTAGTGAATGATTTGTCTACAACTTTACATCATTTTCAATCTAATATTAAAATATTTGATAATTAATTTTTTATTGAATTTTAGTATATTAGAACATATACAATATATGTAGAATATATATAAATAAATAAATAAATATTTTCCTATACTAGACGTGTCGTGTCCTGTAATTTTTGAAAATCCGTGTCCCCGTGTCGGTGTCGTGTCGTACCCGTGTCCCATAGCTATAGATGTATTGAGTCGTTCATTCTTACCTTGTTTAATCCCTCTCATACTCAGATTTTTGGGGATATCTAAAACTTGAACAAATTATTGAACTCCTAAAGTTTCAAACTTGGATCAACTTTGACTTTGTTAGATGATGTGTAGATTGGCTTAGGTTTTACTGGTCTGAGTATTGACTTTGATTAACCAGGTTAGGAATTAAACAGATTCTTCACAATTGGGTGTTATATGTGCTGGTGATTATTGAAGTTTTAGAGAGATCATTCTATGCACCTGTATTGAGCCGAAGCTGGATACAACTTAAGTCACATGCGGCAAAGTGTGTTTTGTTTATGTGTTGGTTGGGTTGGGGGTGGAGGAGCAAATATGAAAAGAACGATATAGGATTGTCTCAATGGAGAGATTGGAAAGAAGGTGACAAAAATGAGTAGGATATTAACATGAACAGATTCAGTGTGCATTCTTGGAAGATGGGAAGCAAAAATTCAAAGAACGATATAGGAGTCCCTCTCTAGAGGGTTTAGAAAGAAGGGAACAAGAATGAGTAGAGGAAATAAATATGGATAGAATTGGTTAGCGAATTGACTATGTTGAGAGTGACTTACAATACATGCATCCTGGGTCTTCCATAGTTTTCATCAAGTCAGGGACTGGAAGCATGGTACTGTTTGTGGTGGTGTTAATGGAAAATGTGCAAGTACCCAACAAAGGCACCTATAATACAAAACATACAAACAAAATTATAAGCTGCAGTTCACCTCGTGGGACATATTTTATTTGCTCCAAGCTTGTTATAAAACTTCTTTAAACCTCCACTCAGTGCACATTTATGCAAACAAGGCAACCGACTGCCAGTCCTCATGACCCATTTAATAGTGATGATCATCCACACTAAACTCAATCATGATCAGCCTATCTAATAAACAAACCCATCATCACCAGATCCGTCTCCTATGGACTTTGCTTAGTTCCATCTCCATGGCAATTGAACTTGGTTCATCAAATAATATATCTCAAACATGCAAAATCTTGGATATTTTGGTTTATGCTTTCAATGATACCAAGATGAGCTTGAGTTCTGCTGGAGGTGCCATTTATTTAGCCAAGCTGGAAGCCGTATTGTGGGTGAACTACACCTTCGTCCTTCTTGAAGATAAACTTGGCTCTATAATCTGTCTCTTTTTTAATCTAATTGGACTTCAACCTGTTTAAAAATCTGATATTAATTTTCCGTGGCAGTTCTTTATGCCTTTTTTGGACTCCGACTACTTTATATTGCTTGGAGATCAGATTCAAAAGCTTCTCAGAAAAAAGAAATGGAGGAAGTATGTTCCTATTCAAAATTTTTGTCTCTGAATGCTTTCTTTTTTTTGATTCCGACTCTTGAAGTGGCTTTCTGCATGCTAATGCATACTCTGTTATATGCATCAACCTCTTTGGTAAGTCCATGACATTGGTGCTATTATGTTCATGATGCTGTCTTTTGGTGCTTTGTCATTAGTAAAATATAATGGTTAATACGCCTTAGCCGATTATTATTTTTATTACGTCGCTTGATTAGCTCGCTAACTTTCTAGTCACATGTTCTCTGTTCAACCCCTGACTTAATTATTTTAAAGTGTAAGGGGGTTTATTTACCAAGCACTAAGGACTGTAATGCATTCGCCTCACCTTTTTGGCTTTAATGGTGATATTGCAATTGCCTAGAGCTGGGGTTTGAAATTGAAGATACTTTCCAGTCATGAGTTTATCCTAGCTTATTTCCCTTACTAAAGCATATATGTTGCACTAGCTGCATGTATCAACATGTTGCCGACCTATTCTTATCTTCCCGACTCACATTGGTGTGATAGAATGTGGAAATTTGGTTTTTCTCTGTGAATATTCAGGTAGAAGAGAAACTTGAAAGTGGGCAAGGGAAAACAGCATTCCGACGTTTCTTTTCTAGATTTTGTACACCAATCTATTTGGAGGTATATTCTGTTATATTGTGCTATAAATGAGATATTATTGCACTTGAGAGTTGCCTGTTTCTGTTTCTTGTCAAGTTTTTGTATTCTACATTTTTTATTTGTATGAAATTCTATGTTCTGATAAAGTTCTCCCAGTTCATTTAGTCAATCTTTTATGTGTTTGTTTTTTTTCCTCTTCTGCTTTAACTCGATTGGAGATTCTAAAGTAACTGACTGGCTTTTCTCTTGCAATGTTGTGTGCAGTCATTTATTTTGACATTTTTAGCAGAGTGGGGGGACCGTAGCCAGATTGCGACAATAGCTGTAAGATTTTCTTATCTACCTTCAAGGTTTATGATTGTGTGGATGTCGAAATTTAATCTTGGTCATAGTCGATATGGGTATATATTTGGTCCAGTGGTGTCAAATGCATTTCAGACATAGGGTCCTTTGGAGAACTTGAGAATTGGTGGTTCACTACCAGACTGGCTAAGCATTTCGGTAGTCTTAAGATATTTTAAAATGCTTTAAGATTTATGTCATTTAAGATAAAAACTGTTAGGGATGATATTTCACTCGTATGATAGGATGGATTAAGAGTACGAATTGCAAAATAATTTCTGGAATATATTTATTATATTGATGCCTAAAAGTGTAAAGGAATACAATGAAGAAACTCACTGCTCACTCGTATTCAAGAAGGAGATTCTTCTTGCCCAAGCAAAGCTCGCGACTCTCAACTAAATTCTGGTATATCCTACCCCATTAACCCCTTCTTTTATTCTCTAATTCCCTCTCAAACTCTAACAAATTATCCCTCCTTTCCCACGTGATTCTTCTCTCTCCTTGGTAAAATTCTGGATCCCTTGGGCTTCTGCAATGGGCGTATTATTAATGTCATGGATTGGGCTTGATTCTCTTGCCTATTACAACAATTAAACCCACACCAAACATCAACCTTGTCCTCAAGGCTGAACGTTTGGTCACCTCTTCCTAGGTTGCTTCGTCTTTTGGCTGCCTTCCACTAGATCAATACTTGGTGAACGTGTTCCTGTCCTTTTTATAACTTCCTACGTCCAAGAATTTGTTTAGGACGGATCTCCTCTAATTCTACCTCCAATTCCTCCTGCAACTGGGTACCAATCTCATATTCGCCCGTCCTTTAACTGTGATGCATGGAATACTGGTGGTAACCTGGTTCCTTCTTGAGTTGAGTGAGGTTTATTGTTTCTATTGTCGTCTTTTTAATTCAGTATTGCATTATAAATTCGATCAATATAGCAACTTACCGTGTTTTATCTTGTGGAGAACTCTGCTGAAATTCTTTGCTCCTAACAGGTCGCGACATGAGACAAGAACTGTCTTTTTTCTCCATTAATTAAGGCTTATACTTGTGATTGTGAACATCTCACAGTTAATGGAACTGTCAGAAAAATGTGAACATGTTTCAGAGATAAAAAACTACAAACTTGTCTACTTGACGAGTAAAAATGTTACTTTTCGCCTTTTACAGCTAGCTACACATAAAAATGCTGTTGGAGTTGCTGTAGGGGCCATTATAGGACACACCATCTGTACATCATTGGCAGTAATCGGTGGAAGTATGCTGGCAGCTAAGATTTCACAGCGTACCGTTGCAACAATCGGAGGCCTCCTCTTCCTTGGCTTCTCCTTGTCTTCATACTTTTTTCCTCCTTTATGATCACATAATTTTTGTACATTTAACTCGATTACAGGTGGTTATATGCCTGGATAGTATTAAGTTTCTAACATTACTTTGTCACAAGTGGCACTGTGCCTGGATAAGTTTAATATGACAGGCGTTCAACGATATTCTTCTCCCTTATTCTGTACGCAATATTCCCCCTATTATTATAAATATATTCAATTTCCTCATATATTTGTTGAAGATGCAGTTGCCAAGTTAGCTTGAAATTTTGATTCATATTCCAGCTCTGATGCTTCATGCATGTATTCTGGTTTACTGAAGCAGGTTTTAGTCATCATAATTCCAAGCTCAACGATATAAATGCCACAAGGCCCCGGCGTTCCCAAGTTTTTTGATTGAAAAGTTGGCAATGAAATGTTGTGAAACTAATTAAGAAAAAACATAGACGAAGCAATCCATACTCTATCAATATTAGCTCTGTTCATATTTAAGGATAAACTAAGAAGATTTGCTTGTGTTGAACGGTTCAAGTTGATGAAAGATAAAGAGACTGGATGTGAATATGAAGAATAATTTTAGTGTGTATATTACCAAGATTAGTGAAATAAAGCTTAATAGTATCATTTTTTTTTTCTTAATACAATTAATTTGAAGTGGATTTGTTTACTCTACGTACTATTGTTGCTGCCTCTGCTAATACTGCACTACTGGAGCTTGGCCAGAAGATTATTTTGGATTCTCTGATATTAGGATTTGTACAAGATATTAGCTTGTCCATTATGATCTATATGAATGCAATATTCCGACGAGGTAGCTGAGCTTGGAGATGCAAATTTAGTACAAAGAACTAATGAAGAAATGCAGTTTTTAAGCAAAGCAGGTAAGCACATGTGCTCTTGAAGCAATCATTGAATTGATATGCCATTAGTTGCAAATCCTTCGGAATCAAGCAAATTAACACAATTCCGCAGCTATATTCAAGACTACAGCGATTGGGGACTTCCCATGTTAACAAAAGTTTACTTGTAACGTACTCAATTTTGGTGGAGTAGCTAACTAAAGATGCGAGAAGATTAAACAAGCAGACAGTGCTGGTTACCTTCTCCTTTAAGTGAGGCAAGTAGAGGAGGAGCCCACCTATTTAGAACCAACAGAGAGAGAACAAAATATCAGTCATCAATCGTGAATGCACATTCTTTCTCAATATAAAACTAAGTAGTTCTAACTTAAAAATAACGCTAGTATGCAAGTAAGAAGCATATATATTATATTATATAGAAACATCATTCCTCCAAACCCACCTCAAGCTCATAACTTGTTGCATCTCAATTCTCAACAAGATCAAGACATGCGGGATCGAAGTGAACGATTTTTACTTCTTCCCTTCACTATGGGATGCATCTCTGAATCAAGCATAGCAATTGGAATGCAGCAAAAAAGATCAAAGCCAGACATCAACTCAATTCCGACAAGTCTGCTTTACTATAAGATACACATGCACACGCACATCTCATCCAAATATGAAGTGTTTTATTCGCACTTGTAACTTTATCTGGGGTTTGTCTTTTCTGTGAAGGAACCCATGAAGTAGATAGGAGCACGGAAGAAGAGGAACACGAGGATGACGAAGAAAGTTTGTCAGGCCAAAATTTGAAGAGCCCATTATCCCTTCCAAGACTCCAAAAGTTGATAAAAAATTTCAAGAACTTCTCTCAATTATTTGGTAAGTCGATGAAAGTTTTTCCTATCATTTGATAAACATGTTATATCTCTATTTTAAGATGCATAACTAAAAAGTACAGTACAGCTTTATTCTCATGTGGAATATCTGGTATACATTAAAAATAAATAGTCATCTTGGAAGCTACCCCAAGATGACTAATTTGGCTCCCACAAACTCGATCAAATCACCCAAATATAAATCATACGGTATGATTTCTGAAGCCTCTCCCTTCTCTACACAGTTCACGTGCCAGGTTTCTTTGACATGCATACAAATACGCGTGTCAATAAATTTTTAATATATATCTCATTTCAGCATACAAAGATGGGTTAGAAGAACCAGAAATAGGAATGGATATTGGATTACCAACAGATGTGAAGCATGTGACACACATAGGGTTGGATGGTTGTGCAAGCTCAATCCTCTCAAAGGACTGGAACAATCTAATTGAACCGGAAATGATTAATTTCCCATCTTTATTTTTACCATCACACGAGATTGCTGCGGAAAACCATGCTGATACCTCCAATGTCAAGATATTGCTTGGAACCAAATGTAGAGTTTAAATGTGATGTGCATGTCCAGGTAGTGTGGTTATGTTCGCTTGTGTGATGGTGTATAACTGTAAAGCAAAACCTTATAGCAGTTGCATGATATTTGTTCAAGCATTAATTAAGATATATACGTCTGGATAAAATTAAATCCCAAGAGCAGCAGAGTTAACAACAGTAAGAACAAAACCCAAATACAAGAGTAATTTTGAGAAAATTTTACCAGCTGTAGGTCCAAAGCTCCCATATAAATTTTGATGGTTGGTAGCTAGTGATGTCAAATGTGAGACGAACTTCTTTCTTCTTGTGAACAAATTGAGAATATAGCTTTTCAAGTATATAGAGTTTAGAGAATGAGAGGATAAAATATTTCCTCAGTACACACCCACATATAAATAAAAAAAAAAAAAAATTAACAAAAAAAAGCCGTTGAATGGCTGTTTTTTATTTTATTTTTTCGTTGGAGCTTCGGCGATCGATCGCCAATCATCTTTTGTTGTTTGTAACCTACGGCATTTCGCGATCGATCGGCAGTGATATCGCCAATCATCTTTTGTTGTTTGTAACCTACGGCATTTCGCCATCGATCAGCAAATCACTGCCGATCGATTGCGACAATTTTTTTTTCAAAAAATAAAAATAAAACTACAATGTCGTCCAGTGCCCGTGCCGGCACCCCTTGGCCCGGCACTGCCCATGTCCCGGGCCATGTCTGGCACGGCACGACGCTGTAGCAAAATGGCCATGCCGTGCTACTCCGTGTCGTGACGTGCCTCGTGCCGTCCGCTTCGTTTGACATCTCTATTGGTAGCCCTCAGGCTATTGCTATTGGTGGGAACAGTAGATCCAGTATACTTTTGATTTTGCAAACTCACATACTTTTTGGGACCAAAAATTCTTGTTTGTTGTCAAAATTAACTTCATCGAGATGAAACCACATAAAAATTTACTTAGATGTAGGCAGTCGCAAAGTACCAAACTACTGAATCATCACAAGATAATGCATTTCTGTTCATTATCAGTGACCTTCCCCCAAACATAATTAGTTATCACATCATTTCCATCCATAACAGGAGTTAAGTTCTGTTGCCAAATAAGCAGCTGGTGTCTAATATAGGTGGTTGAGAGAAAATAGCCGGAATAAACTTTTTGGATGTGTGAATGCTGTTGGGTCTCAGTGTGATATTCTTGCTATTTGAACCTAAAGCCAACTAGATTCATATCACATCAGAAGAAGTTGTGTTGTCGTTGCATCTGGAGAAAGATGAATTTACCATCAGAGTTACATTGTCAAAAAGATGACAATTGAAACAACGTGAAAGTCATATATCGATGTACATTTATTGAAAAAGATGTGTGTTAACAAAACTTTTATTTTGGTAAATTGATATATCAACTCTGAATGCTCATAATTCAAGTAAATTCACATAGCCAAGTAATTTCACGTAAGTCACGTAAGTTCAGCAAATCATATATCAAATAATACAGATACCTGTCGTATGTTACCGATCGCAACATACATATTATTCCTTGTTCTAGAAGCTGAAAATGGTCTTCTTAGTTCGTGGAACTCCCACGACATGTGTTAATCTATAAAATCCATACAATCGCATCATTTATATTCATCTATCATTTCCTTGATTTACAATATAAGAAAATGGTGAATATTCTTTCTTTTATATTGCAAGTAATCCTTATTACTTTCATTCCACCGTCCTGATGTTTACTTTTCATTAGTTTACCCTAACAATCAATTTAATTGTTATCAACTAACTTGAATATTTTAAACTCCAATCATAATCATCATCGAGAGTGATGCATAAGGACTTATATCTCCTCTTATCCAGTTATAAGCACTAAGCCCATGAAACTCGATTGATTTTCTTCATTCAACAGCTTAAAAATCGAACCAAACTCAATATCATTGAGATTACATGAAATTCTCTCATAAGTGATTTAGACTCTTATAGTGACACATGCAGGAAAACCCGATCGTCATTCCCCCAAAATAACACCAAACTCGAAACAGTCCAACAAAAAGACATTTAAATACATGCATTTCCCTCATTTCTAATTAATCATGCCAAAACATGGTTTTAAATGAGTTAAAGTCGATTATGACCATAATGTACGAATTTACACCTCAAACACTGTAAGTCGATCATCCCTAACCTCGCATGCATCTTCTAAACCAAACCAACTTTACATGCAATGCAAGAAATTCAAACAACTATATCTCAAATCTGTCCAACTACCCCATTTTGTCAAAACATCTTCAAATGAATCAAATTGAAAGATAAAAAGGCTGGAATTTCGAACTCAAACTTCTACCTGCTCGTGAACAGTGACCGCGGCCAAATCTTCAAAATTTTGGCGACTCACGGCGGCGGGGAGGCGGAGTCCAGGGGGAAATGTCGGTCATGGCAATGGAAAGGTGTTAGATATACACATCGAAACAATCAACGAGGAAAACGAAGAAATCGAACAAGAAATCGGGAACCCTAAAAAAAGAGCTCACCATTTTCTGGAAAAATCCGACAGAATCATCAACGGAAACCTCCAATACTTGGTATGGAAATGTGCGCCGTTGAGTGACGAAGGTGGTGGTGGGTCGATCTCGGCGAATGGTGGTCGGACGGTGGCTTGCGTGGCGCTTAAGCGGAGAAGGGTCAAGCGCGAGCGAGAAGAGGCAGAGTGAATCGGGTTCCGTGTGTGTGCGTTTTTATGTTTTAGTGTGGAAAAATGTGCTGAATGCATTTTACTATATGTGTTCCCAGTCTAGTTATGTACATCGAAGTGTCACCGGTGCACTGATAAATTATATTTACAGTCAACAATTGGGATTCATACACTCCTAAAACCCAAAAATTAAATTCTTCATTTAAATAATTTATTTCTAAAATATTATCGGAGCTTATTTTACCATTTCAAAAATATGTCATGTTCTGATGAAATTGTCAATTGACATTTATATTGTCAATTTCACATCTAATTAATTAATTACAAATTAATTATTATAAAATTCCCAAATTATATTTAATTAACCTTAATCAAATCTCGGGGTCTTACATTTCTCCCCCACTTAAACAAATTTCGTCCTTGAAATCTCGAACATATATATAGACCAACGCTGAAAACACATATGGATCAGAATACACGACAAGATATATTGAACACAATGGAACTGATATATATCCTTACGATCCAAAATGCGAACAAGATGTTTAACACGAAAGATCAAGTCCAATATCATCCAGCTGAAAGACGTGATAGCTTCAATTAATATATTCGCGACAAAGCAACGTGAAGAAAATGCATCGCGAGTGACCGATAAAGCTGATGACAATGCCAATACATGGGCAAGATTTCCAATTCAATCTCGGATCTTGCACAGTCAAAGTAACAAGATGATAGTTTGTCTCGCATGCCCAAAATGATTAGTGTCTCTGACGGAGAAATTTCCAGAAGCACACGATCTCTAACTGAAATTCTATGGGTCGTCTTCGTCTAAAAGCATAACGTGCTTGACGATCCTGGGCAGCCATCATCCGCTATCTGTACAACTGAATCTTACCATTTATTTCTCGTATTATATTAGGTCCAGTCAACTGGTTTTCATCAATTTCTATCCAGAGTAAAGGTGATCTACATTTTCTCTCCTCCGAGGCTTCAAAAGATGTCAAACTTTGCTCGTTTGGTAGGTATCAATATAGGAAATTTGATTAACGGCAAAGTTTCATGCCCTCCAAAGATAAAATCATTCGCCACATTACGTACATATCCTCGATAAACAACGATCATATTCGTATAAGGATAAGTCCGCTCGTAAGGACAGAAAAGTGCAGACTTAGGAAGTAGATTAATACTGTTCAAAATAGCATCACAGTCTCTAGGTGATATAGGAATACTGTCACAGAATCCATAGCCATCAGTTCTCAATCCCATTGGGGACTTCCAAGCCATGAAGCAACCCTCCGAGTTGTATTCATTCATTTGGTTTAAACCTGTTGACAATCTCAACATTTGACAATACACCCGTAACATCTTATCTCATATCGACATCAGTGAGATCTCGGAGCCATAAGCATCTTTCGTTTTCAGGGCAGATACTATCTTCACATGTATGAACTTCTCGACTAAGTACAGAGGCCATATCAAAATTTTCAGGAACAACTTATGAATCATTAAGTCTTAGAAACTATCAGTAGATATCTGAAAGCAAAATGGATGTTATGAAAGATACGAGTTCTTAAGATTCTGAGCTTGAACACCAATTCGTTAGGCTTATCTGATTTTAGAAATCAATGCCGGCTCAACTTGAAATGCTGAGACAATGATAGAATTTCTGGTATGATTGAAAAGCTCAAACAGATGTATAAATATCCACGGTGCTATGAACATAAGCTAGAATAGACTCGTAGACTTTACAACTGAGGACAACTGTCGACATTCATTCGTCTAGTATGATATTGAGCTTCACCATCGTAATCCTTCAAAAGATTCATCAACCTGCGTTGCCTCGTATTCAGATTGGAAGAAAAGAATAGATATTTTAGGTTTTTGTGGTCCGAATAAAAACAAATTTTTCCCTCGTATAATTAATGACGTCAAATTTTTAAAACAAAACATTTGTTGTCAGTTCAAAACTATATACAGGGTCTCAAGAAAACAATTTTCATACTCGTCTGACGAAATTCATTTTCAACTTTTCTGTGTCAGTTGAGTAATAGGTTTAGCCATTTTTCAAAAACAAATCCTTTCAATAAATCGACTTTTGGAATTCCGCTAAACCATAAAACATCGGACCTCATGAACATTGGTAGGTCTTAGCCAGTTTAACACTACTCTGAATCAACAGAAATGATACGTCGAGAAATGACGTGGCCCCAGAGTATTGCTTCGATCATCCAAAATTTCGTTTAGATAGCTTGGCATACAGAATCATTTCCTGATAGGAAAATGCGATATCTATTACAAATCTGTTCTATTTTATGTGGTGTCAGAATGAATGACAAAAACAAATTCGGTGGTTAATTCAAAGAATCAAAGTTACGCTCGTCTGGTCAGAGAAATATCTGATTCGTTTGAGTTAATCGCAAAAGCGGTGTGATATCTTCATATTCTTCGCTATCGATACAAAAGATAACCATCCTGTGCAATCCACATTCAGGTTGGATGGATTGATCAAAATATTTCTCGTAAGGAATCTGAGATATCGGTTTTAGATATTCAACACAGTCTGTTTTCATCGCGAAAGACCAAGAGAAGGCGAATATGAGTAATTACCATTCGATTAGAACTTGTCATAAGATTCAATTCATCGAGTTCAAGAGAATATCAAGAATTAGAAAACTCGTATGACATAATCATAAGTCGAGCAAACAAGATAGATTATAAGCAACTCATGTCTTTGGATTGACACCTGATACGATTCAGAAAGTTAATCTTTTAGTAGACGTACAAAATCGTCCTAGGATAAAAGAATCAGGTAAATCCTCCTTAACATAAGACAATAATTTCAGTTGTCTAAATTCAATACCAAGTCAAAGTATATATCGGTATGCTTACAAATCTCATTAGAAGTATATTCGAAAGTTCTACCAGTTTTAATATTTTTGTCAAAACTTTATCACCAGTGCACGGAGTCTAAACTATGTTAATACTCAAGTCCATGCAAATTCTATTCTTTAATAGACCCAAAATATCACTTCAGTTAACCTTTGATACCTATAGTTCCGAGCACCAGTTCGTGTTCAACACTACTTTTGTGCGATCTCCAGGTCTGGATCCGTACCACTTCTAGATTTTAAGAAAATTTAACTTGCTATGTGTGATGTCCGGGAATTACTGGTGTTAATCACGGTGTGGCATTAATCCTTAATGGATTTTATTTGTGGCAATTGGGAATTAATTGCGGTTTTGGGTCTCCCGAGGTTGTTAAATCGGGTATTTGGGATCGTTGGATCCAATGGTTGAGATTGTACTCTCATTTTGGTGGAAAACCTATGAGTTGGGTTTTTGGTGGGACTTGGAGTCCGGGGTGCTTTATGTTGGGGGCGGGTAGGGGGATTTGATGTTGGAGAGAGTTTTTGAAAACAGACGATTTTTAATGAATCATGATGTATTTGTGGAAGTATTGGTATTTTGCGGCATTTTTGCTATATATACCAGTTGGACTCGGGATTCCGTCATTCGGAATCCATTTCTCTCCTCTCCTCTCCTCTCCCTCACACCACTCTCTCACCCCAAACCCTTCCCCTTTCCCTTTGATGGGCAAAATCGATGGAGGCTTGTCCTAAGAGACGGATTTCTCGAAGATAAGTTGGTAAGTCTTTCCCTCGGCATTGTCTTCTATTTGATAGTGATAGGGTGTGTTTTGGTTGAACTTTTGGGTTGGATTTGTATTTGGGGGTTTTGGGTTAAAATCTAAAATGTTGTTTTATGGAGTTTAAATGTTGTATTTGAGGTGTTGGTGGTGTATGGGTGTTGGTTTTGAGTTTAGGTGTCAAAACACCATGGAAGCTCGAATGTTTCAGAAAATCGCAGGTGGCGATCGATCGCCGAGGGGTAGCGATCGATCGCGACGAGCAGTCCAGTTTTTGAAGGCGATGAGCAGTGCTGGCGATCGATTGCGAAGTCTCGGCGATCGATCGCGAGCGGGTTGGCGATCGATCGCGAGAAGGCACTGGTTTGGCCACTGGAGTGTGGCGATTGATCGCGATAGAGGTGGCGATCGATCGCCACCCGGTGGAATGTGTTTTTTTGGGATTTTTGGAAAATGTCGGGATTTTGGAATCGAGGTTTAAAGGGGCCATTTACGGGGCAATGTCTACATTCAATGGGAATGCTATACTTTTAAAATGGATTGATTGGGACCAAAGCCTAATAAAATGGGATTCTCGGTCGTGTCCTTGACTATCTATTAAACTTATAAAATGGAATATTTTGGGTATTATGCATGCTTAGTCAGGGGGTTTTTATTTTGGTAATCGTCATGAATTGACGATATGATTGGGAGCTATGAACGTGCTTGGGCACGTGGTTGCATACTTATGTTTGATTGTGAATTATTTGTGTTTTAGCACATACTTGTTGAGGAATGGGACTCAAGCAAGGTTTGTGTAAGGACCCCATAAACTTAACCCTTGATTAGTGTATTAATCATTAATGTGTGGCATAAGCTTTCAATAAAATTATTCGGGAAACTCAGATGATACTTTACCATTGAATGGCAACACAAAATTTTCTTTAACATACAGTGTTATAAGCTCATCATCCTAACAACAATAGACTCATAGAGCTTGCCCATTACACCACTTCTTACTTGTGGACTTTTATAAAAATTTGGGCAGAGTCTCCCCATAAATAGAGCTATCCCGAAATAAAAGCACAGCACATAACATAATTCCCGGCCAGGGAAAACATAATACTCATCAGAATACAGTAATGTCAAGTAAATTCCCAGCCAGGGAAGACACCACACACATGACAACAAAAGTGGGTTTCAACACCCACAATACACTAATGACTCTCTTATCATTTAGCAATTCTACCTCTAATTGCATGCAACATGGAATGAAAGAGAGAGAAAGGCTCATGCCTTTACATACAACCCATACACAAGTATAATCTTGCTCACATGCGAGCATCATGAATATGTATATAACCCTCATGGGCGTATGAGTACTTTATACGATACCGTGCTTCATCAAGCCCTGGTACCACGATCCTGGGAGTACATCCAATCAACAGCTTGAGCTCATCTCCAAAGCCATCGATGTACCTGTTCACCTGCCCCAACAGAGACAGCCCCCAACGGGGTGAGCATACCAATTCCACAATTTCATAATCATAATGACATAATACATAATTTACGAAAATGTAAATATTGTGGAACATATGTGATACTTCCTGGATGGTATCACCCTCATCATAGCGTACCCCTGTAATAATCCTGTTCTCAAAACAGATGAATCATCAAATCCTGAATATGCAATTAATCATCACATTGGTTAACCCTAGCCAGTTCAAATTAACAACATTTCATAACATCTTACTTTAACTAGCAATGATTAGCAACATTTCATAACATCATTCCATAACATCATTTCATAACATCATTTCATAACATCTTTTCATAACATCATTTCATAACATCTTTTCATAACATCATTTCATAACATCATTTCATAACATCTTTTCATAACATCTTTTCATAACATCATTTCATAACATCTTTTCATAACATCGTTTCATAACATCTTACTTTATCTAGCAATTATCATAATTCTAGATATCATATTGGTATTTCCTTAACTTCCGATACTGGTTAATCACTTCTCTGATTAACTACGTCTCTGTTCCTATTATTACCAATAGGGAATAAAATACAGATATCCTAGATATCTAATCAAATACCACATTTTCATTTCTTACTTCAAGGTAACGTCATACTATGGGTGTTTGCTCCGTAGCAACCACACCTCATCATTGGCTCGCTTCATAGCGGCACTGAACATTCCACTATGTGAATCAACATATCGTAACCGAGTCCCGATACCATCATAGTAAAACATTTCATATATCTTAAATCATGCATCATACTTGTAAAACATCATTTAAACTATGCTCGTACGCTAAACGTACCTTAAATCCTCGAAGTCCGAGCCAAACCTTGCTCGAGTTCCATGCCCCGAGGAACGATGTGCTAAAACGATAAATAATTCACAATTATTTACGAACATGTAACCCATGCTCAAGCACATTCATAACCCTCAAAATATTGTCAACACACGACAATAAATCATTTAAAAGACCCGGGGCAGGGTACATGCAGGGAGGGAAAACGAATGCGACATATCGAAAAATTGCCCAAGAACACCTTCAATAATTCGAACCCAACCAAGCATCATAAATCATCTAAAACATGTAATAAATGATCCCTAACATGAATCATCAACCCATAGCCAAAACCCCCAAATTCGAAATCAAACCCTTACCAAATTAGGGCAAATTCGAACCATAACATCTTAATTCGATCCCAATTAAGCTTCATAATTCATTTAAACACGAATAAATCGAATCCTAACAAGAATCATCATCCTCATGCCAACAATCCCCAAAATCGAACATAAACCCCCCCACACATCAAGAAATTCGAAACAACATCCTCAAATTCGAACTCAATCCTTAAATTCGAACACAATACTTCCGAATTTAGCAGGGAATAACATGAGAGGGACGAAAAAGAGGTAAAGAACGTTACCCAATCGAAAATCGGAAGGAAAATCGACCAAAATCGATAAACCCTAGAATTTGGGGATCGGCGCACTTCTGTAAAATTCGACTTCAAATCGCGATGAAACTTCAAATTGACGGAGGGGAAATGAGCGCCTGGACGAGACGAAGCCGTGGGTAGGTCGCACGCGCCGAACGGCGGCCGGACGGCGGCGGGCGAAGCGCCTGAAGCGGCGGGGGCAGGGGAGGCAGACGGGTTCGGCGGGGGAGAGAGAGAGAGAGAGATTGGAGGGCTGAAATGGAATTTTAATGAAATATCTCGGGTTCAACTGGTATTTATAGCAAAATACCCCGAAAAAACTAATAACCCCACAAATACATCGTGATTCCTTAAAAATCATCTGTTTTCAATAACTCTCTCTCTAACTCCAAAACCCTCTACCGGTGCTCACATAGCACCCGAGACTCCGAGACACATCAAAAACCCAACTCTTAGGTTTTACACCGTAATGTGAATACAATCTCAACCTCTGGATCCAACGATCCCAACTACCCAAATAAAAGAGCCCAGAAGGCCCAACACCTCGATTAAACTCCAAATCGTCCCGTAAAACCACTTTAGGGATTATTAACACTACGGGATTAACACCTATAATCCCTGGTCATCACAATATCCCCCACTAAAAGAATTTCGTCCTCGAAATTAGCACTGGTGTAACACGTAACACCCAGGCTACACAACAACATGAAGCCATAACCTCGATTCCTGACCATATCAGAATCGTATTAATAAACGCGAGGATGCTTACCTCTCATCAAACTCTGAAACAGAGCGACTTACCAAAACCAACATATCACCTAAGAGGCAAAACGTACCTCGATGCGGGTCATCCCAAAAGTCAGTCCCTCATGACTGCAAAACAACCGATACTTACGACTGTAGATCGGACAGTCATCCTTAGTTCTAATACAACTAGTAAGAACGCATCCTGAATGACACCTCAACCGTGAGAACGTTGACCTCGTGTCAAACTCTGGAGTGGAATAGACTTCCAAATCCATCATAACGTCAAAGAGCGTCAGCACAGCTCAACGCTAATAATCCAAAAGCAGTTAGTCAACTGAAACTGTAAGGATTCGAATCGCTCCTGATTCCATCGTAGATTTCATTCCTTGACATCTCTTATCATGACTCACGATGTCCAACATACATCGTTACGAGGGAAACACTAGTATTCCACGGTGTACACATACCAAACCTGGTTTCCACTTTCAAACCTCCTCTATCGAAGGAGCAGTCGCATCATTGCAACTCAAATACATGGATTCTCAGATCGAATCAACGACGACTTGACGACTCTCTCGTTGGTACTTCACATCATGAGCTGTCCCAGACAAGTCTCCCCAAGATTTAAACATAAACATATATACGTTTCAGTGAGGCATACTCAACCTCAACTTCAAATGACGTGGTGACTACCAGAGTCCACCACAATCCACTTCGTATCACCTTACGATTTGCCAAACTTGGTTCCAACGAGCAGTATAACGGCTCTAGCAAGCCCATCATGGTGCTGCACACACGCGGCAGACAAACTAGTCGCTGCCTCACTAGGTTCACCTCAAACCTACCAATAAGACGGACATTTCCCCACGGTATATCATACTACGGGAAGAAAACTCAATAGAGTAGTGGGTCTTTACCCAACAATCCTTAAATGCCGATACACCTGGACACTCCAATGTCCCTATGTACTTAACATAACCTGATCCTACTCCCTTAGGACCCATCTTACACCCTCATGGGTGGTGTAACCATGTCTACCACATGTCATATCAATAGAAAGCGAGTAATTCCTCCACGATTACTCCTGTCGTCAAAAACATGGCCAAAAAGCCATGCCAGCGAGCATACCTCAAGGGTACCACCACTCGAAATATGATTACCTCAAACAATTTCTGCGGTACAATCACATGTACAGCGTGTTCATCCATTCTTCGAGCAACCCGCTCGGTATAAGGGTCACGTCAATCGGTGACGCACACGCCTCCTTGTGCCCGACACTGGCACCCAAGGCATACAATTGAAAACGTATACTCAACGCATTGTTCATCGTAACGATGATGCATGTCTAATAAGACATCTCCTGTACTATCGTCATCGCCATCCCGTGACGACACATGCCCACTCATGGCATCTAAGGTATCGTCAACTAGTGATGATACAAGTCAACAATGACATCTAAATGACCTAGTCAACTCGTGACGGTCCATGTACATCAACATATGTCATCCATCATCATGCTAGTAAATAGTCATAATAAAACATGCATATCAACGCATACCAGCAATAATAATGCTAATAAAATAGCAATATCTCATACCCCATCGCTAACAAGATAGCGGCATACCTATCTCCGTCGCTCCATAATAATACGTAATCAGCACCCATCGCTCGAAGGCGGCCAAAATCCTGTGCTGAATATATAGCGGTACAGTCCATCGCTATAGAATCGACGGCATGATACCTCGTCATATAATAGGTGGCATGAAACCTCGCTATACACCTGAGTATGAATCATCGTCACATAATAGCGAAAAGAGGCATCGTCATCAATACATCTGGCGGAAAGAACCATCGCCAATCAATATAGCGGAATGAGGCATCGCTATCATACATCTGGCGGAAAGAACCATCGCCAATCAATATAGCGGAATGAGGCATCGCTATCATACATCTGGCGGAAAGAACCATCGCCAATCAATATAGCGGAATGAGGCATCGCTATCATACATCTGGCGGAAAGAACCATCGCCCATCAATATAGCGGAATGAAGCATCGCTATCATACATCTGGCGGAAAGAACCATCGCCCATCAATATAGCGGAATGAGGCATCGCTATCATACATCTGGCGGAAAGAACCATCGCCCATCAATATAGCGGAATGAGGCATCGCTATCATACATCTGGCGGAAAGAACCATCGCCAATCATCATAAAAGAATGAGTCATCGTAAATCCACATAATAATATCGTATGGCCTCTTACCATATGGGGCACCTTACCCCGTGGCACCTTACCACAATAATATCGCATGGCTACTTACCATGTGGGGCACCTTACCCCGTGGCACCTTACCACAATAACATCGCATGGCCTCTTACCATGTGGGGCATCTTACCCCGTGGCATCTTACCACAATAACATCGCATGGCCTCTTACCATGTGGGGCATCTTACCCCGTGGCATCTTACCACAATAACATCGCATGGCCTCTTACCATGTGGGGCATCTTACCCCGTGGCATCTTACCACAAATAACATCGCATGGCCTCTTACCATGTGGGGCATCTTACCCCGTGGCATCTTACCACAATAACATCATGTAAGCATCATCATATAAACATCGTGTAATCATCATCATAAAAACATCGTATAAACATCATCATATAAACATCGTGTAATAATCATCATAAACATCATATCATATTTACTCATCGTAAACATCATTATAAACTTACTTATCATTATCATCATCATAAACATCTTATCATCTTTACTCATCGTAAACATCATCATAAACTTACTTATCATTATCATCATCATAAACATCATATCGTCTTTACTTATCGTAAACATCATCATAAACTTAATTATCGTAATCATCATCATATAAACATCGTATAAGCCTCATCTTATAAACATCGTATAACATCATCGTATACACATCATCATATAAACATCATCATTTCATCGTGAATACTCATGCAATAAAAGCACAGTTGTAGTATAAGGATGTGTGTTACCGTCCGATGCCCGTACGCGTCTTACGTACCTTCCTCGCTTGAACATTACATGAACAAACGCATTAGTATATTCAATAATAATTGAGACCATACCGAAGTATTCCACTGTCGGTTGTCTACCCAGTCTGTCCTCAGACAATACATCATATCTTTCTTTTCCCTGATTTTCTTCCAAAATCAGATTCCTTGGCACGTAGCATATAGAGTGTTAGACATCGCTATTAATGCCATCCTATCGTGTTCCACACGATTCCTGCAACCACAATGGTTAGCAATACCACTTTTCATATCATATAAGCACATAAACAATTAGTCATGTCGTATAACATTAATGCCATCATGCATAAATATGTGCTATCAATAACTTCCTAGGCCCTTAACAGCCCCAATGAGCAACCACTGCTCTGATACCACTAATGTAAGGACCCCATAAACTTAACCCTTGATTAGTGTATTAATCATTAATGTGTGGCATAAGCTTTCAATAAAATTATTCGGGAAACTCAGATGATACTTTACCATTGAATGGCAACACAAAATTTCTTTAACATACAGTGTTATAAGCTCATCATCCTAACAACAATAGACTCATAGAGCTTGCCCATTACACCACTTCTTACTTGTGGACTTTTATAAAAATTTGGGCAGAGTCTCCCCATAAATAGAGCTATCCCGAAATAAAAGCACAGCACATAACATAATTCCCGGCCAGGGAAAACATAATACTCATCAGAATACAGTAATGTCAAGTAAATTCCCAGCCAGGGAAGACACCACACACATGACAACAAAAGTGGGTTTCAACACCCACAATACACTAATGACTCTCTTATCATTTAGCAATTCTACCTCTAATTGCATGCAACATGGAATGAAAGAGAGAGAAAGGCTCATGCCTTTACATACAACCCATACACAAGTATAATCTTGCTCACATGCGAGCATCATGAATATGTATATAACCCTCATGGGCGTATGAGTACTTTATACGATACCGTGCTTCATCAAGCCCTGGTACCACGATCCTGGGAGTACATCCAATCAACAGCTTGAGCTCATCTCCAAAGCCATCGATGTACCTGTTCACCTGCCCCAACAGAGACAGCCCCCAACGGGGTGAGCATACCAATTCCACAATTTCATAATCATAATGACATAATACATAATTTACGAAAATGTAAATATTGTGGAACATATGTGATACTTCCTGGATGGTATCACCCTCATCATAGCGTACCCCTGTAATAATCCTGTTCTCAAAACAGATGAATCATCAAATCCTGAATATGCAGTTAATCATCACATTGGTTAACCCTAGCCAGTTCAAATTAACAACATTTCATAACATCTTACTTTAACTAGCAATGATTAGCAACATTTCATAACATCATTCCATAACATCATTTCATAACATCATTTCATAACATCTTTTCATAACATCATTTCATAACATCTTTTCATAACATCATTTCATAACATCATTTCATAACATCTTTTCATAACATCTTTTCATAACATCATTTCATAACATCTTTTCATAACATCGTTTCATAACATCTTACTTTATCTAGCAATTATCATAATTCTAGATATCATATTGGTATTTCCTTAACTTCCGATACTGGTTAATCACTTCTCTGATTAACTACGTCTATGTTCCTATTATTACCAATAGGGAATAAAATACAGATATCCTAGATATCTAATCAAATACCACATTTTCATTTCTTACTTCAAGGTAACGTCATACTATGGGTGTTTGCTCCGTAGCAACCACACCTCATCATTGGCTCGCTTCATAGCGGCACTGAACATTCCACTATGTGAATCAACATATCGTAACCGAGTCCCGATACCATCATAGTAAAACATTTCATATATCTTAAATCATGCATCATACTTGTAAAACATCATTTAAACTATGCTCGTACGCTAAACGTACCTTAAATCCTCGAAGTCCGAGCCAAACCTTGCTCGAGTTCCATGCCCCGAGGAACGATGTGCTAAAACGATAAATAATTCACAATTATTTACGAACATGTAACCCATGCTCAAGCACATTCATAACCCTCAAAATATTGTCAACACACGACAATAAATCATTTAAAAGACCCGGGGCAGGGTACATGCAGGGAGGGAAAACGAATGCGACATATCGAAAAATTGCCCAAGAACACCTTCAATAATTCGAACCCAACCAAGCATCATAAATCATCTAAAACATGTAATAAATGATCCCTAACATGAATCATCAACCCATAGCCAAAACCCCCAAATTCGAAATCAAACCCTTACCAAATTAGGGCAAATTCGAACCATAACATCTTAATTCGATCCCAATTAAGCTTCATAATTCATTTAAACACGAATAAATCGAATCCTAACAAGAATCATCATCCTCATGCCAACAATCCCCAAAATCGAACATAAACCCCCCCACACATCAAGAAATTCGAAACAACATCCTCAAATTCGAACTCAATCCTTAAATTCGAACACAATACTTCCGAATTTAGCAGGGAATAACATGAGAGGGACGAAAAAGAGGTAAAGAACGTTACCCAATCGAAAATCAGAAGGAAAATCGACCAAAATCGATAAACCCTAGAATTTGGGGATCGGCGCACTTCTGTAAAATTCGACTTCAAATCGCGATGAAACTTCAAATTGACGGAGGGGAAATGAGCGCCTGGACGAGACGAAGCCGTGGGTAGGTCGCACGCGCCGAACGGCG
This sequence comes from Haberlea rhodopensis, assembly GCA_907163345.1. NCBI lineage: Eukaryota > Viridiplantae > Streptophyta > Magnoliopsida > Lamiales > Gesneriaceae > Haberlea > Haberlea rhodopensis. The sequence goes on from CAJQUN010000306.1 coordinate 565,067, forward strand.
GCCGGACGGCGGCGGGCGAAGCGCCTGAAGCGGCGGGGGCAGGGGAGGCAGACGGGTTCGGCGGGGGAGAGAGAGAGAGAGAGATTGGAGGGCTGAAATGGAATTTTAATGAAATATCTCGGGTTCAACTGGTATTTATAGCAAAATACCCCGAAAAACTAATAACCCCACAAATACATCGTGATTCCTTAAAAATCATCTGTTTTCAAAAACTCTCTCTAAAACTCCAAAACCCTCTACCGGTGCTCACATAGCACCCGAGACTCCGAGACACATCAAAAACCCAACTCTTAGGTTTTACACCGTAATGTGAATACAATCTCAACCTCTGGATCCAACGATCCCAACTACCCAAATAAAAGAGCCCAGAAGGCCCAACACCTCGATTAAACTCCAAATCGTCCCGTAAAACCACTTTAGGGATTATTAACACTACGGGATTAACACCTATAATCCCTGGTCATCACAGTTTGGCTTGGACTGCGGAGACTTGAGGTACGTATGACGTACGAGCATAGCCTATAATAATGTTGCAACTGTAAAATGCATGGTATGTGATAATTGTATTAAATGGGCATTGGAACACATGGTGTGTGATAATTGCATTATATGGACATTGAAATATGTGGCATGCGGTAATTGCATCGAATAGGTATTGAAATGCATGGTGCATGATACTTGCTATAAATGGATAACGATATGCATGGTAAATGTCATTTGCCTCAAATGGATTATACATTGGGAACCATATGGTGCCGCTACTGAGCGAGCAATGATTTGGGATGCTGTCGCCGTTGAGCGACCATCGGTTATGACGCCGCTATTGTTGAGCGTGTGCGGGGTTTAGAATGCCGCTATTGAGCGAGCAATGATTTGGGATGCTGTCGCCGTTGAGCGACCATCGGTTATGACGCCGCTATTGTTGAGCGTGTGCGGGGTTTAGAATGCCGCTATTGTGGAGCGAGCAATGAAATGGGAACATGGAATCATTGGTTAGATATATGTGATATCTACGGTCTTTTATTTAACGATTTTACCATATTGATTATGGAACTGGCATAATAGAACGATATTAGTTAATCTACGTGGTGATTGACTGGCTTTGGGAATTTGATGAGTTTGATTGTTTTGAGAACAGGGACAATACAGGGGATCCCGGATAAGGGTGTTACCATCCAGGGAGTATCTTTTAAATTATGGCATTTACATTCTGTATTTGAATTGCAATGTTATGATTATTGGTTTGGTGGTATTGGTATGCTCACCCCGTGTGGGGGCTGTCTCTGTTGGGGCAGGTGTTACAGGTGTAGCAGCAGCTTTGGAGTCGAGCTCGGGCTGTTGATTGAGGTACTTCCAGGATCGAGGTACCAGAGCTGGTTGATCAAGTGCATAGATCCAGAGTTGAGATCGAGTTGCGCTCGGGAGGTGCTTCCAGGGCTGAAGCACCAGTAACGGTATCCAGTAGAGTGTCTTATACATTAGATACACGCGTGTTCATTGGGTGCTCTTATGTGAGTACATTTTACGTGTATATGGCATGTATAAATGGACTACGGCTCTTCTCTATTCATTTATGGGTTGCATGCAATTAAATATGGAATTGCTAAATGAACTAAGAGCATGTTAGTGTATTATGAGGGTGCATGTTATATGAATAATCTTGGTTGGGGAATTTGAATATTATGTGGATGGAATGCAAGAAATTTTCGGGATAGCATATAGTGTTGCAATTGCATATGGTTTTCCCCATGTTAGTATGATTGTATGCACTAATGGTATGGCTTAATACACTAATAACGGGTTAAGGGCATGGGGGTCCTTACATTAGTGGTATCAGAGCAGTGGTTAGCTCTTTGGGGCTGTTGAGGGCATAGGAAAATGATAATGGGAATGAGAAGCACATACTTATGCATGATGGTAGTTAGTGTTGCGTGGCACGACTATATTGCTTATGTGCATTTATGATATGTGTTCATAATTGGAATATGTTATTGCTAACCATGGTGGTTGCAGGGTCATATGAGACATGGACTATGCATTACGGTTGCATGCACGTCGAAGCGATGATGCCACTGTCGTGTCGAAGCGATGGATGATGCCACTGTCGTGCCGAAACAATTATTGGAATACGGTTATGCATTACGGTTGCATGCATGACATAGCGATGTGAATACTTGCCGCTGTCATATTATAGCGATGAAGAATATTTGCCGCAAATATGTCGAAGCGAAGGATAATGCCGCTGTCATATTACTATCGCGAGGGATATTATGCCGCTAATATGTCGAAGCGAGGGGTATTTCCGCTGTCATGCCGGAACGATGGTAAATACCACTGTCACATCAAAGCGATGGTACCACCGTCATGTCGAAGCGATGATGCCGCTGTCGTGTCGAAGCGATGGTACATGCCGCTGTCACGTCGAAGCATGATGCCGCTGTCATGACGTAGCGATGGGATCGGGAACAAAGTACTACATTGGTGTGAGTACCTCTTGAGTCCGCGATTATTCGCTATTCTATTGGCGATGGTTCATGCCGCCGGGTATTCTATTGGCGATGGTTCATGCCGCCGGGTATTCTATTGGCGATGGTTCATGCCGCTGGGTATTCTATTGGCGATGGTTCTTGCCGTCGGGTATTCTATTGGAGATGGTTCATGCCGCCGGGTATTCTATGGCGATGGTTTATGCGGCCAGGTATCATATAGCGATGGTACATTCCGCTACATCTATGGCGATGGTCCATACCGCCGGATATCTATAGCGATGTTTCATGCCGCTGGCTTTATGGCGAGGGATCATGCCGCCGATTCTATAGCAATGGATTATACCACTATGTGTGTAGCACCAGACTATGCCGCCTACGAGCGATGGATGCTGTTTATGTACCGCTGGTGGACGATGGATACAGGTATTCCGCTATCTTGATAGCGATGAGGTATGACATATTACTTTTGTTATCATCATTGTGAATATTATGTATTGTTTTATACCGTCATGTGTTTGACGATGAGATTATGGATGTCGTGTATCGACATGTACCGTCATGTGTTTGACGATGAGATTATGAGTGTCGTGTATCGACAGGTGCCGTCATATGTTTGACGATGTTATTTGGGATGTCTGTGTGGACGCGTGGCGTCGTTTTGGTGAATAATACATTCATGTTTATGTATTCGGTTGTATGGTTTGGGTGCCGATGGTGAGCACATGGTAGAGTCTGGGTCACTAGTTGATGAGACCTTTTTGCCGAGCAGGTTGCTCGATGGATTATTGGATGCATTGTACCGGTGAGTGTACCGCATCATGTAATAGAGGTAAATATTTGTCGAGTAGTGACACCTTTGGGTATGCTCGCTGGGATGGCTAAGGCCAAGTGATTGGGGATAAGAGTAGTCTTTGAGGAAACTATTCGCTTATTGTTGTGATATGTGGTAGACTTGGTCACACCCACCCTTGAGGGTTTGGAATAAATCCTACGGAATTAGGATTGTGTTGTAGTGGAGCAAGGACACCGGGTTGTCCATTGTGCTCGGTGTTTTAGAGGTATGTTGGGCGATGACCCACAACTCTAATGGTTTGTACGGTATGGTATTTTGGGATGGAACGTGTGTAACGTTGATAGGTTGGTATGAGCCTATGGGGCCAACGAACCATTAGCCAGGCATTGTTGCAGTACTTTGGTGTGCTTGTGTTAGCCTTTATGCTGCTCGTTGGATTCGAGCTGGGTGAATCGTATGGTGATACGATGAGGGTTATGATAGACTCTTGTAGTCTTTATGTGGCATGGTGATTGAGGTAGGGAATACCTTACGGGGACGTTTATACGTCAAATGTTTCGAGTGACTTGTACCGGAACAGCTCGATTTTGTTGGGAATACCAACGTGAGTGTCAACAAGTCGTCATTAGCTCTGGTTGAGCATCCTTGCATGTGGAATGCGACGGGAGTCATGATTGGATTTGTAGGATATAGCTAGTGGGGTAACACTACTATACCGATTTTATTTCTTGGAGAAATTTGGATGGCACTGTCATGGAGACAGCTGGTATCGATTGTGGGTTGATTGTAAATCAGCCATGGTAAACATTACTGATGTTGGACCGGGTAATGGATTTCTTACCTTTCGACGAGACGTTCGAGGAGACGTCTCCGGGGAAATGCTCGAGTTTGTGGAGTGCTATAGCATCGGTTCAGAGCATCTCTAGTTTGAGTATACATGGCGTATACGGGTTTCGTTTTGGTAATAGTTTCTTTGATGCACTATTTGAACCAATTGCGTACTTTAGGTTCAGTGTTATGTTTTGGTAGATAGATCCAGGTTTCCGAACGGTGGTTCGAAGTTGGAGAGTCATGAGTTCATGACATTTTTCTTGGGAGGAATGCGGTATTATGATACCTACCGGTTGAATCTTTTGGGGAGATTCGTTGTCTTGGTTCGTGTGGTGGTGATGATTGAAATCACACCCTTTGGTTTTGGTTTGTCAACCCTCATTCTCCGTGGGGTGAGAATAATCGAGGTTTGACAGTTGGTTTTGAGATTTGGGTATGATTGGAGATACCCGAGTCTATTGCATTGTGTATGCATGTTGTGTTGGTGTATGGGCATGTATGCCGTGTGTGTATACGAATGCCAACTTTATTTTGTTCATTGTTGAACGTCGAGTTTGTATGCTTGGTTTGGTGAATCCCCGGTGTGAGATTGTGGAACCTCGAGATCGGTAATCTCGATGGCACGATGCATTCTGATGAATGATCGTGACGGTTGTTTGACTTCCCCCGAGGAGGGATCGTCGCGTTTTGGAACCATGGTAATTCTTGTTGGATAATCCGATAGCCTTCCTGTTTTAGGATTGTTGGATCCAAGGATAAATGAGGGATGGCCGGGATTCGGGTTTGTTTAGTGTCATGGTTGACACGTGTGTAGGAATGCAATTGTTTGTCTTGCATGTCCCCTGTGGAACTTGAGACTTTGTGGGGGTCTTGATGGTGTGTCAGGACCAAGATATGATTCTTGGAACACATCAGTGTAAACATCATTGGAGATGTGCTTTGTGTGGACCGGTGACCATGGGTAACCCGATCCGGGGTGGCAAGTGGTGCAACTACTCCTTTGGAGGAGATAGACTGGGAAGCGAAAACCGGATTTTCTGTGAGTATACTGTTGTATACTAGTGGTCCCCATCATGACGATGCGTGTTAAGCGTCGTGGGCAAGTGATGGAGATATCCTGAGAAGATATCTATGTCAGAACCAAGGGAGATTTGGGTGATTTGTAGTCGTGGTAGACTTACTTTTGGGATGACTCGCATCAAGGTATGTTATTATCCTTTGGATTTTGCGTTGGTTTTGGCGTTTGCTTTATTTTAAAGCTTGGTGCGAGGTGGGCGTCCTCGCAGTTGTTAATTCGATTCTAATGTGGTCTAGAATCGGGGTCATGGCTTTGTTTTGTTTGTGTAGTCCTGGTGTTACGTGGAGTACAGCGGTGTAATTTCGTGGACGGAATTTTATTAGTGGGGGATAATTGTGATGTCCGGGGATTACTGGTGTTAATCACGGTGTGGCATTAATCTTTAATGGATTTTATTTGTGGCAATTGGGAATTAATTGCGGTTTTGGGTCTCCCGAGGTTGTTAAATCGGGTATTTGGGATCGTTGGATCCAATGGTTGAGATTGTACTCTCATTTTGGTGAAAAACCTATGAGTTGGGTTTTTGGTGGGACTTGGAGTCCGGGGTGCTTTATGTTGGGGCGGGTAGGGGGATTTGATGTTGGAGAGAGTTTTTGAAAACAGATGATTTTTAATGAATCACGATGTATTTGTGGAAGTATTGGTATTTTGGGGCATTTTTGCTATATATACCAGTTGGACTCGGGATTCCGTCATTCGGAATCCATTTCTCTCCTCTCCTCTCCTCTCCCTCACGCCACTCTTTCACCCCAAACCCTTCCCCTTTCCCTTTGATGGGCAAAATCGATGGAGGCTCGTCCTAGGAGCCGGATTTCTCGAAGATAAGTTGGTAAGTTTCTTCCCCTCGGCATTGTCTTCGATTTGATAGTGATAGGGTGTGTTTTGGTTGAACTTTTGGGTTAGATTTGTATTTGGGGGTTTTGGGTTAAAATCTAAAATGTTGTTTTTAGTGTTTTTATGGAGTTTAAGTGTTGTATTTGAGGTGTTGGTGGTGTATGGGGTGTTGGTTTTGAGTTTAGGTGTCAAAAACACCATGGAAGCTCGAATTTTTCAGAAAATCGCAGGTGGCGATCGATCGCCGAGGGGTAGCGATCGATCGCGATGAGCAGTCCAATTTTTGAAGGCGATGAGCAGTGCTGGCGATCGATCGCGAAGTCTCGGCGATCGATCGCGAGTGGGTTGGCGATCGATCGCGAGAAGGCACTGGTTTGGCCACTGGAGTGTGGCGATTGATCGCGATAGAGGTGGCGATCGATCGCCACCCGATGGAATGTGTTTTTTTGGGATTTTTGGAAAATGTCGGGATTTTGGAATCGAGGTTTAAAGGGGCCGTTTACGGGGCAATGTCTACATTCAATGGGAATGCTATACTTTTAAAATGGATTGATTGGGACCAAAGCCTAATAAAATGGGATTCTCGGTCGTGTCCTTGACTATCTATTAAACTTATAAAATGGAATATTTTGGGTATTATGCATGCTTAGTCAGGGGGCTTTTATTTTGGTAATCGTCATGAATTGACGATATGATTGGGAGCTATGAACGTGCTTGGGCACGTGGTTGCATACTTATGTTTGATTGTGAATTATTTGTGTTTTAGCACATACTTGTTGAGGAATGGGACTCAAGCAAGGTTTGGCTTGGACTGCGGAGACTTGAGGTACGTATGACGTACGAGCATAGCCTATAATAATGTTGCAACTGTAAAATGCATGGTATGTGATAATTGTATTAAATGGGCATTGGAACACATGGTGTGTGATAATTGCATTATATGGACATTGAAATATGTGGCATGTGGTAATTGCATCGAATAGGTATTGAAATGCATAGTGCATGATACTTGCTATAAATGGATAACGATATGCATGGTAAATGGCATTTGCCTCAAATGGATTATACATTGGGAACCATATGGTGCCGCCATTGAGCGAGCAACGATTTGGGATGCTGTCGTCGTTGAGCGACCATCGGTTATGACGCCGCTATTGTTGAGCGTGTGCGGGGTTTAGAATGCCGCTATTGAGCGAGCAATGATTTGGGATGCTGTCGCCGTTGAGCGACCATCGGTTATGACGCCGCTATTGTTGAGCGTGTGCGGGGTTTAGAATGCCGCTATTGTGGAGCGAGCAATGAAATGGGAACATGGAATCATTGGTTAGATATATGTGATATCTACGGTCTTTTGTATAACGATTTTACCATATTGATTATGGACCTGGCATAATAGAACGGTATTAGTTAATCTACGTGGTGATTGACTGGATTTGGGAATTTGATGAGTTTGATTGTTTTGAGAACAGGGACAATACAGGGGATCCCGGATGAGGGTGTTACCATCCAGGGAGTATCTTTTAAATTATGGCATTTACATTCTGTATTTGAATTGTAATGTTATGATTATTGGTTTGGTGGTATTGGTGTAAGGACCCCATATACTTAACCCTTGATTAGTGTATTAATCATTATGTGTGGCACATGCTTTCCATAAAATCATTCGGGAAACTCAGATGATACTTTACCATGGAATGGCAATTGCAAAGTTTTCTTTAACATACAATGTTATAAGTTCATCTTCCTAATAACAAGAGACTCATAGAGTTCGCCCATTACATCACTTTTTGCATTGTGGACTTTTATAAAAATTTGGGCAGAGTCTCCCCATAAATAGAGCTATCCCGAAATAAAAGTACAACACATAATATAATTCCCGGCCAGGGAAAACATAATACTCATCAGAATGCAGCAATATCAAGTAAATTCCCAGCCAGGGAAGACACCACACATATGGCAACAAAGTGGGTTTCAACACCCACAATACACCAGTGACTCTCATAACCTTTAGCAATTCTACCTCTAATTGCATGCAACATAGAAAGGAAAGAGAGAAAGGCTCATGCCTTTATATACAACCCATAAACAAGTATAATCGTGCTCACATGCGAGCATCACAAATATGTGTATAACCATCATGGGTATATATATATATATATAGGTACTCTATACGATACCGTGCTCCATCAAGCCCTGGTACCACGATCCTGAGAGTACATCCAATCAACAGCTTGAGCTCATCTCCAAAGCCATCGATGTACCTGTTCACCTGTCCCAACAGAGACAGCCCCCAACGGGGTGAGCATACCAATTCCACAATTTCATAATCATAATGACATAATACATAATTTACGAAAATGTAAATATTGTGGAACATATGTGACACTTCCTGGATGGTATCATCCTCATCCTAGCGTACCCCTGTAATAACCCTGTTCTCAAAACAGATAAATCATCAAATCTTGAATATGCAGTTAATCATCATATTGGTTAACCCTAACAAGTTTCGAATTAACAACATTTCATAACATCTTTCTTTATCTAGCAATTATCATAATTCTAGATATCATTTTGAGACTTCCTTAACTTCCGATACTAGTTAATCACTTCTCTGATTAACTACGTCTCTGTTCCTATTCATTACCAATAGGGAATAAAATACAGATATCCTAGATATCTAATCAACACCACATTTTCATTTCTTACTTCAAAGTAGTGGCATACTACTGGTGTTCGCTCCGTAGCGACCACACCCATCATTTGCTCGCTTCATAGCGGCACCAAGCATTTCACCATGTGATTCAACATAACGTAACCAAGTCACGGTGCCATCATAGTAAAGCATTTCATGTATTTTAAATCATGCATCATACTTGTAAAACATCATTTAAGCTATGCTCGTACGCTAAACGTACCTTAAATCCTCTAAGTCCGAGCCAAACCTTGCTCGAGTTCCATGCCCCGTGGAACGATGTGCTAAAACGATAAATAATTCACAATTACTTACGAACATGTAACCCATGCTCAAGCACATCCATAACCCTCAAAATTCGAAATCAAACCCTCACCAAATTAGGGCAAAATTCGAACCATAACATCTCGATTCGAACCCAAATAAGCATCATAATTCATTTAAACATGAATAAATCGAATAACAACAAGAATCATCATCCTCATGCCAAAAATCATAATATTCGAACCTAAACCCACGAAAAATGCATAAATTCGAACCAATCCCACCAACAGCAATAATTCGAACAAATCGAACACAAAAATGGCAGGGAATTACACAACAACGACGAAAAAGGGGCAAGGGAGGTTACCCAATCGAAAATCGAAAGAAATCGGACCAAAATCGAAGAACCCTAGAAATTGGGGATCGGCGCATTCCAGCGAAATCCGACTTCCACACGCGACGAAACTTCGAATTGATGGAGGGGATAGCTGCGTCTCGACGAGACGAAGCCGGTGATAGGTCGCACGCGCCGAACGGCGGCAGGCGCGGCGTTTTCGTGCGCGGGGGAACTGTAGCAGGCGGGATTCGGCGGGGAGAGAGAAGAAGGGAAGGTGGGGCTGAAATGCAATTTTTAATAAAAATCTCGGGTTCAACTTGTATTTATAGCAAAATACCCCGAAAAACTAATAGCCCCACAAATACATCGTGATTCATTAAAATCATCTGTTTTCAAAAACTCTCTCTCTAACCCCAAAACCCCCTACCGGTGCTCACACAAGCACCCGAGATTCCGAGACACATTAAAACCCAACTCTTAGGTTTTACACCGTAATGTGAATACAATCTCATCCTCGGGATCCAACGATCCCAACTACCCAAATAAACGAGCCCAGAAGGCCCAACATCGCGATTAAACTCCAAATCGCTACGTAAAACATCTTTAGGGGTTATTAACACTCCGGGATTAACATCTCCAATCCCAGGTCATCACAATTGGTATGCTCACCCCTTGTGGGGGCTGTCTCTGTTGGGGCAGGTGTTACAGGTGTAGCAGCAGCTTTGGAGTCGACCTCGGGCTGTTGATTGAGGTACTTCCAGGATCGAGGTACCAGAGCTGGTTGATCAAGTGCATAGATCCAGAGTTGAGATCGAGTTGCGCTCGGGAGGTGCTTCCAGGGCTGAAGCACCAGTAACGGTATCCAGTAGAGTGTCTTATACATTAGATACACGCATGTTCATTGGGTGCTCTTATGTGAGTATATTTTACGTGTATATGGAATGTATAAATGGACTACGGCTCTTCTCTATTCATTTATGGGTTGCATGCAATTAAATATGGAATTGCTAAATGAACTAAGAGCATGTTAGTGTATTATGAGGGTGCATGTTATATGAATAATCTTGGTTGGGGAATTTGAATATTATGTGGATGAAGTGCAAGAAATTTTCGGGATAGCATATAGTGTTGCAATTGCATATGGTTTTCCCCATGTTAGTATGATTGTATGCACTAATGGTATGGCTTAATACACTAATAACGGGTTAAGGGCATGGGGGTCCTTACACTATGGTAAACTTATACAGAGTTTGTATATGAACCTTTTCATTAATGGTTTCCAAATATATCGAACCATATTTGCGCGTCGTTCATTTCATGTTCCGGGTGTACATCAGTTTTATGTATGCTGATGAGTCACAACATTTGTGTTTCATCTATGTTATTAACACATAACAACTTGAGAGTTCAATCCTTTAATACTTCCTCTCGGTCAAATTATAAGGTATCCCAATACATATAGAATTTCGACTTAAACATCATGTCCTAAAATTTCATCTCCTCAGATTAATCAATTAACATCGAACTACTTAATGACCAATAATCTTCTGTAAGTTCTGTGGGGTCCTCGTTACTTAATCCATTATGTATTCGATTAACATACATCTGTGAGTCTGAATTAAGTAATAACATACACTGATTAAGAGTATCTTACTAGTTAAGTTGTTACAGGGTTTCTAAAAACCTACCAACTACACATCATATGTACAAACAACAACCGATTACAAGATAACTCCTAGGCAGTGGTTCAGCTCGCAGCGGGAAATGACTCACATCCCGTCTCCCCACGTCTATGAGTCCCTACAGAAACATTCACACAATGAGTATATAGAACAACTATCTCAGTGCAATATCAAAACACAATATCAATATCAATGATAAAGCATAATAAATCATCTAGCGTGAATGTTCTGTATCATGCATCCACAAATGCACTATGTCATGACATGTCTCAACAATTACCCTATTATCACGAGCCCCATATGATATGCCTATTCAGCTCAATATGTCAGTGGAACCACATCACATCTTCATATTAGCAGCACATATCATAGTACCATACTCATCTGTGATAATAGCCAGAGCATATACCCACACCAGGCGTATATCTCTCAAGCCAAAGCATATGTAGTATATCTATCGTGGCAACGATCTCAGCCAAAGCATATACCACACCAGGCATATCTATCAAGGCATTGATTTCACCAAAGCATATACACATATCTATCAAGGCATCCATCCCAATCATATGAAATCCATGTATGCACATGCATATGATACTACCAATCATATGACACAAAGATAACATAAATCATATGATAACAAAACCATAACATCATCATCATATCATCTCTATACTCCGTACGTCAACACGTACCTGGAAAGCGACACAAACTAGATAAATCAGTCGTCCCTGGCTTATGGCCTCATTGTCCTGTCTCCTGTGATGGTGCTACAACAATGCCAATAATATATCATGTTATCATAGGCATTAAAATCAAATTCTACAAAAATATACATTTTAAGTCTACCGATCGATCTGTCACCCTAGCGATCGATCGGTCCAAACATGTAACCCTAGCGACCGGTCGGTCAAAAGCCAGCGATCGATCGCTTAATAGTTGAATTTCTCAAAAAATGCTACGGCATTTCACCGATCGATCGGTCGCTTTCAGCGATCGATCGGTACATGCACCGCCTTAACTTTCCCCTGTTTTACCGATCGATCGGTCGATGACAAAATTTTGAAACCATGGCGATTTTGAGCTTATCTTCCAAGCTCTTCTCCTATAACTCAAAATTCAACATGAAAATATGTTTTATGCAAACTCTAGCACCATAACAACATGTTTCCACCATTTTAGAATCCAATTACTAGCATAAAACCATGATATGATTCTTTACATGCATGCTTTCATGCTTCCAACTTCAAACAAAAACAAAGAACTTCTCAATGGCATGATAAAGTATTGAAAGTTTAACCTCCTTACCAAATATAGCACTTCCTCTTTAGTGTATAAAGATCTTTGAAAGTGAAACTCTAAATCACACCCTCAAAAGCTTCCAAAGAACATGTAGAGATTTTTAGGTGAGTTTAGGTGAGTTGTGTGTTTACAATCTGATTTACATCTAAATACTCACCTTTAATTCCAAACTCACATGCACATGTAATTCCCTTCAAACTCATGGCAAATGTCTTATGGAATGCAACTCACATATACATTCTAATGCACCTTCAAATGCATGCTACATGTACACCAATGTTATATTCTACTATACATGTATTGTCCTATATGTCATTCATTGTCATATATCATTTGTACATGTATTAATTCATTCTTGGTTCCACCCGAACAAGGCATTACAAGTTCGATCATACATCAAAATAGTAATATCATTATTAGATTTCATTTCACAATTTTCAGTACATGGGAATTTATCTGAAGGACAAGACTTCCCAAAAGCTCTCGAGCTATATCTCACATATTTGCATTTTCCAAACATCTCATGATGTTTCTATACAATCCATTCTTGGTGACTGACCGCTTTTATTTTAAACAATTATTTCTCAGTGTAGCGATTCTTTACCGCAAGTGCACGGTGTCAAGTTTTAGTATAGTTAAATGAAAGTAAGGGTTGTCGAATCCACAGGGACTAATGTATAAGTACCAAATAAAACTAGTAAAATTATATTTAGCCTACGATTAAAAGAGGGTAGATTAACTACTGCAAATTTATAACTAAAGGACCTAAATAAAATAAGAATAAATAAAATGAATGGTTTCCGGATATGCAAAGGAATTTCGCTCGAGAAATTTATCAAGCTCTTCGTTCAACTATGTTATCTTCAAAGATTCGTTTGAATAAGTAATTACCAAACAATTGATTCTTAAGGTGAAAGGTTTTCGTTGTTATTCAATACACTCTCTCGAACTGTAAAGAAACTAATATCAAATTAGAACAAGTAACTCTCGTTCACTTATTTACTAATCCGATATTGCATAAATCTTCAAAACCTAGTTACTATAAATCACTCGATTCAAAGCGCTCACGTATATGATTTTATCTCTCGATCTCAATCTTAAACATACATCATGAATTACTACAGCGTATTATAACGTTATCTCTCGATCTCGGTTATAACTCACAAGATTAAATCAAAGTTAGCTATGCTTTGATCTTAATAAGCATTTAATTCATGAACAATAAGTAATCAATTCACTCAAACACATTCGAATCAATAAATCAAACACAATTATCATCAAACTCGATAAAATAAACTCTATTCAATTCAAAACAAATCAATAAGACGTTTAATTGTTTCTCAACCTCAAAAACATCCAATGAAAATGAAAATAAAATAAAACCGAGTTTAGAAATACGATAAATGCTGGAACGAATCCGTGCATTGCACCGTAATCTCTTCTCTTGCTCCTTCCTTGCACTCCGGAAATGGCTCGCTCAAGCTTGGATGAAGAACGGAGGAAGATGACTTTACCTCCTTCTTCTAGGCGGCGGCTACTAGGGTTCTTGGGTGATGAAAAACGGCTCTCAACCCTCTCTGATATGATATCTTATGGTATGGAAGGGATCTCCCATTTAAACCACCGAAAAATCACGTTACATATGGAAAATAAGATTCTCAGAAAATCGAGTATCGATCGATCGAAAATATTTTTCGATCGATCGGTGCACTATTCACTTCAGCCTTTAAAAGTTTCTGCCTCGATCGATCGATCGAGATTTTCATTCCGATCGATCGACACTTCGATAAATTTGGTGCTGAACTCTCTGCCTGGATCGATCGATCGAGAAGTAATCTCGATCGATCGAATTTCTGAAAATATGAATTCTTCATTTTTTTTTCTCTTTTTCGCCTCGATTTCACCCGTTTTCTTCAGTTTAGCTCATTTCTTCAATTTCCGACCTATTTTCCTGAAACAAGCAAATAAATACCAAAAAGCGTAAGTTCATCCAGGAAAAAGTATGAAAAACGGAAAGAAATTACAGCTAAAAACACTCAAAATCTAAGCCTATCAGTGACTATCAATTCTATAGTTCATTTCATCAAAGCCAACATCGAACTATGTTTTTATATAACATATTCATCGGTTCATTCTTTTTACTTTTTGTAAAACATAAATCATACTCAAATCTCATTTCAATATAGCCTTATTTCATTCTGTTCCAGCATCTCAATGCCGAAATCTAAATGGCTCTATGCCCTGGAGATATCTCAATCACATCCAAGGACTCTCATTTCAAATATCTCATAACTCATTCAACCATGTTATTCTCAACAGGTTCCAAAACAACTTCATTGCTTAAAGACATCTTATTTATTAAAACTTCACAAAAGAGTTTGAATGTCTCATTTGATATGCATATTCTTCATTTATTAAATATAATGCAGTATTCGTTCAATAATGATAGGTTACATAGGTGCTAGAGTTTAAACTCTTTTCCCTACTATGTTTCATCAAACATATGTATCGATATCGTGGTCAATATCTATATGACACGACTCAACATACTCAGTTATAAACCACATATCGATATCAACTATTTCACTCCAAATCATGTAAGAGCAATTAAGTCAAATAAGTTTCAAACACATGCGTAAATGTTCATTCGTGCCTATTCAAAGTGTACACAAGACTCAAGACCAGAACATTCCCAGTTTATGCTCTGATACTAACTGTGAGGACCCGTTCCTAATCAAGTGTTTAATGATCACACAATGATTATTTATTAGTAAACAGCGGAAGATTTTTAAAAAGTTCTGCCAACAAGTGGCTCTAAAAATTTCGGCATGACCTCCACGCACGAGGGACATACCAGAAAAAACGAAAAGCATAAATATCATTTCCCAGTGCAGCAAGTAAATACATAATACCATAGCATGCATCATAGGCACCCAACACATAAGTCGTACTAAAAATATTTACATCATTCCATAGCATGCACAATATATTTCCAGCACACATTTATACTAAAAATATTTACATAGTTATACTGGACACACCCTAGTATACTTAACTATCCTACGACTGGGAAAAGACAAAAGAAAACAACCTCAGGTAAGACTTCCAGCGAGCATTCCCTCTTTGGGATCCTGGTCGCCTGTAATACCTGTCATTGCCCACACACAAAGACAACAATAGCCCCATACGGGGTGAGCCAAAGCCAAATATGAAACTATCAAGTAAACACAACATGCATCTATAAAATGTGATATATGATGTCATGCAATGCAATGTAATGCAATGCATGAAAGGTACAAATCATCTCGGGATAGCAAATGTCCGGAAATCCAAGGAAAGGCTATCAAATATCTCAAGATACCAAAGAATCGAAGTCCAAAGAAAGGTATCATCAATCAAATATCATGCTCGAGCAGGGCGTCGACTCGCTTGTCGCTACGACATCTCTCTCAGTCGAGCTGTAAGGACCCTAGTTCCTTAAGTGTGAAATAAGGACATAAGTAGAGCTAAAGTGTATTATCAGAGTATAAAAAGTTCGTGTTGAGGTCTTGAGCTTTAAGGGTTACATGCCAAGATAATTACTTCCAAATGGATTAATTACATTCCTAACAAAATGAATGTTAATCCTATAGATTTACACTACTCCTAGAGTAGAAACTATACAAAAGAATCCCAGCTTCTATATCAAAAGCCCTCCTCGCTAGCTCCATGCGTCAACCCGACCTTAGCCCCTTTATGCCAAGATGTACCTACAAGGACAACCCCCAAATCATGAGCATATAATAATCCATATTAAACGTAGCATGATTAAAAAGCGTAAATGCATAAACCGTAAATACAAACACTTCCTATTTCCCAATTGCATTTTAAACTCCCCCTTTTTGGTTGTCCCTGTATAATAACTCATGAGTATAATCAATGGATTATGTGCAATGGTTTCACAAATGCCATGACATATCACCAACTACCAATCCCTAGTCTGTTATAACAATGTATTTTAATGCACCTCGCATGTCATGACAGCGGCACCAATACCCCTCGCTTCGACATATTAGCGGCATTGAATAGCCTCGCTCAAATGCGACATGCGGCAATACCCTCGCTTCAACAATTGGCGGCAAATATTCATTCCTCGCTATAATATGACAGCGGCAAGTATTCTATCATCGCTTCAACTGACAGCGGCAAAGCATTAAAATCATCACTCCAATATAACCATGACTCATGGGATGAACACCAAGTGTTCAACATACACATATGCAATCATAATGCATAATTCAACATGTATTTGCATTCACAATGCACAATTTAATATATACTTGCATCCTCAATGCACAATCCAATACGTATACAAAATACATGTTACCGTTGGGTGCCCGTACGTCTTCTACGTACCTTTCCAAAAGTAGGATGTGGTAGGACTTTACTTCCTTGGCTGTGTTGCCACCTGGGATGGTTCTACACAATCACACAAACCAATATTAGAAGACAATAATAGCCCAATACCAAAAATCCCACAAAAAATAATTAAAACACATAATTTGGCTTCTCGCGATCGATCGCCAATGGGCCCCGATCGATCGCGAGATGCTACTGCCTCAATGCCCAAAATTCTCCATTCCGCGATCGATCGCTGAAAACATGCCGATCGATCGCTGACTTCACCGATCGATCGCTCAAACTCGCGATCGATCGCCTAAAGCTTCTGCCTCGCACTCTGGTGCTCGCGATCGATCGGGGAAAACGCGCCGATCGATCGCCAATGTCTGTAATCGCGAAAAGCCACCATTTTCGAGCACCATCCTCATGCCACCATAAAACATACCACAAACCAACATACCCCAACAACTCAACACACAAAATACTCCATTATACTACTATGTAACTACACAAAACAATATTCTCAACAAAAAGCTACTACACATGCCATTTATACTCAACAATTTATCTAAACTCAACCAAAACATTCACCATTACATGATATGGTTCCTCACCCTTTTCGCTCCAACGTTTTGCAAGGTTTGAAGCAATATGGAAACAAGTCTTCCCCTCCTCTTTGCTGGACTGAAGTTGGACGAGAATGGGGGAGAAAATGGTAGAGAATGAGTGGTGGGAGGTTGAGTGTGGAATGAGTGAAAGAGGTATGGATGCAAAACGGTATGGGTTGTGTGGTGGGGTTAATGAGTGTAGTAGGAATATCATGGTATACATGTTTAAATGTGTACCGGTAACTAGCATGATGTATTAAAATATCCCCACTTGATATTTTATAGCATTTACTCTAAATAAAAGAAATGCATCAAAACTCCAATTAAACTTGCTTTATGCCACCGGGTATTATATAGCGATGGTACATTCCGCTACATCTATTGGCAATGGTTCATGCCGCCGGGTATTATATAGCGAGGGTACATTCCGCTACATCTATGGCGATGGTTCATACCGCCGGGTATCTGAAGCGATGTTTTATGCCGTTGACTCTATGGCGAGAGATCATGCTACAGATTCTATAGCGATGGGGTATACCGCTATGTGCGTAGCACTGGATTACGCCACCTACGAGCGATGGCTACTGATTGCATACCACTGTTGGACGACGGAGACAGGTATGCCGCTATCTTGTTAGAGATGAGGTATGACACATTACTGTTTTATTAGCATTATTGTGGATGATATGCGTTGATATACATATACCATCATGTGTTTGACGATGAGGCTATGGATGCTGTGTTTCGATATGGACCGTCACGAGTTGACGAAGTTATTTTGAATGTCATATGTTGACAGGTACCATCACAAGATGACGATGACATAGTGGATGTCTATGTAGACGCGTGGCGTTGTTTTGATGAATAATACATTTATGTATGTGTAGTAGTCGTATGGTTTGAGTGCCAATGGTGAGCACATGGTAGTGTCTGGGTCACTAGTTGACGAGACCTTTATGCCGAGCAGGTTTGCTCGATGGATTATTGGATGCATTGCACCAGTGAGTGTACTGCATCATGCAATAGAGGTAAATAATTGTCGAGTAGTGGTACCTTCGGGTATACTCATTGTAATGGCTATGGCCATGTGTCTGGTAATAGGAGTAGTTATTGAGGAAACTACTGCTTATACCAATGTGACATGTGGTGGACATGATCACACCACCCCTGCGGGTGTGGAAATAAATCCTACGGGATTAGGATTGCTTTGTGGTTGAGCAAGGACATCGAGATGTCCTTTGTGCATTGGTAGTAGACAAATATTGGGTAATGACCCGCTACTCTAATGGTTTGAACGGTATGGTATACCGGGATGGGACGTGTGTCACGTTGATAGGTTGGTATGAGCCTATGGGGGCAGTTAATTGCTAGCCAGGTATTGTTTCAATGTTATAGTGTGCTTGTTGGAGCCATTATACTGAACGTTGGGACTGAGTTCGGTGAATCGTATGATGATACGATGAGGACTTGTGGGAGACTCTCGTAGTCTCTATGTGGCATGATGATTGAGGCAGGGAATACCTCACGGGAACGTTTATACGTCTATTGTTTTGAGGGACTTTTACTGGGACAGCTCAATTTTGTTGGTAGTACCAACACGGGTGTCAACAACTTGTTGTTAACTCTAGTTGAGCATCCGTGCATATGGAATGCAATGGGAGTCACAATTGAATTTGTGGGATATAGCTAGTGGGGTAACACTACTATATTGATTTTATCTCTTGGAGAGATTTGGATTGTACTGTCATGGAGACATCTGGTATTGGTTGAGGGTTGATTGTGAATCAACCGGGGTAAGCCCTACTAGTGTAGACTAGGTGATGGCTTCGGACTTCCAGTGAGACGTTCGAGGAAACGTTTCCGGGGTAATGCTCGAGTTTGTGGAGTACTATGGCATTAGTACATGGCATCGTTAGTTTGAGTATACATGGCGTATACGTGTTTTGATTTGGTAATAGTGGTTTAATGCACTATTCTGAACCAGTTGCGTATTTTTGGTTCTGGGATATGTTTTGGGCATAAATATATCAAGTTTTTCCGAGCAATGGTTCGAGGTTAGAGGGTCATGGATTCATGATACTTTCCTTGTGAGGAAGGCGGTATTTATATACCTACTAGTTGAATCTTTTGGGAGATTCATTGATTTGTTTGTGTAGTGTTGATGTTAAAATCACACTTTTCTTTTGGTTTGTCAACCATCACTCTCCGTGGAGTGAGAATAATTGAGGATTGACAGTTGGTTTTGGGATTTTGGGTATGAGAGATACCCGAGTCTATTGCATCGAGTATGCATGTGGTGTTAGTGCTTGGGAGTGTATACCGGTGTGGGTATACGACTGCCAGCATTTTCTTGGTACTCGTCGAGCATCGGATTTATATGCTTTGATGAATGAATCTACAGTGAGATTGTGGCACCTTGAGTTTGGTAATCTCGATGGCACGATGTATTCTGAGGAATAATTGTGAGGTCCAGTTGACTTCCCCTGAGGTGAGATTATCGTGTTTTGGGACCGTGGTAATTCTTGCTGGTCAATTCGATACCCTCCCTATTTTAGGATTGTTGAATCCCAATGAACGAGGGATGGCCAGGATTTGGATTTTCTAGGTGTCGTGATTGACACGTGTGGCAGGAATCGATTGATTGTTCTTGCATGTCCTTCCGAGAACTTGAGACCTTGTGGAGTCTCGATAGTGTGTCTGGGACGAGGATGTAATTTCTTGGAACACACGAATGTAGACATCTTTGGAAATGTGTTTTGTGTCTTTTGGTGACCGTGAGTTGTCCGATCCGTGTTGCGATGTAGTGCAACTACTCCCCCGTTGGAGATGGATTTGGAAATTGGGAACAAGGATGTAGTTCAGGTACACTGTGGTGTGTTAATGGTCACTTTGGTAACGACGTATGTTTAACATCGGTGACTAGGTCTTGGAGATATCATTGTGGTGATATCTATTTTAGAATCACGAATGATTCGTTTGGTTAGCAATTACGGTTGGCTGACTGCTTTGAGATGGTTAGCATCGGGGAATGCTGACTTTATGATGATTTGGGAGGTTTACTCCATTCTGGATTTTGGTGCGGGGTCGGTGTCCTCGCGGTTGGATGTCGTTCATGATATGCTCATGATTCGGCAATGTAGATCCGTTTGGGTTGTGTGGTCTCGGCGATACGTGGAGTACGCCATGCAAATTTCGAGGACGAAATTTTATTAGTGGGGGATAATTGTGATACCCGGGATTTATTGGTGGTAATCCTGGTGTGGTAATAATCCTTAAAGGATTTTAATTGTGGCAATTATGAATTAATTGTGGTTTTGGGACTCCCGGGGATTTTAAATCCTATTTTTGGAGTCGTCGGATCCAAGGGATGAGATTGTATCCTCGTCGTGGTGATAACCTTGGAATTTGGTCTTTGGTGGGATTTGGGGTCCGGAGTACTTTGTATTGGGGCTGGTAATGAGAATTGAGGTTAGAGAGATGATTTTTGAAAACAGATGATTTTTAATGAGTCATGATGTATTTGTGGAAGGATTGGTATTTTTGAGTTTTGGTACTATATATACCAAGTGGACTCGGTATTCCGCCATTTGGCACGGAACCCTTCCCTCCCTCCTCTCTCTACGCCTAACCATTCTCCCCCCATTGCTATATATACCAGATGGACTCGGTATTCCTTCATTTGGCACGAAACCCTCCCCTCTCTTTCCTCTCTCTTCGCTCAAGCCCTTCCCCCATTTCCCCCTCTTCTTCCCTTGGAAGAAAGATGCTTCCCCTCACCGTTGTCATCGATTTGGTTGTAGTATTGTAGTTTTTGGTTGAGATTTTGGTGGGTTTTGAAATTAGGGATTTTTGGTTGGAAAATCCAAAGTTGAGTTTTGAAGTGTTTATGGGTTTTAAATGTTGTATTTGAGGTGTTGAGGTTGTATGAGGTGTTGGTTTGGAGTTTTGGTGTGAAAAACACCATTGAAGCTCGAAATTTTCGGAAACCCGCAGGTTGCGATCGATCGCGGCTTGGCGCCGATCGATCGTGACATGTTACTGATTTTGGAAGGCGATGAATAGTCTCACCGATCGATCACGAAAAGTGGGCGATCGATCGCGAGGGTCTTGGCGATCGATCGCGAGGTTTGGCGATCGATCGCGGATGGCAGTGCAGCGGGCAGTGCACTCGCGCGATCGATCGCGGCCCTGTTTGGCTTGGTTTTTTGTGGAATTTTTGAAAAATGTCGGGATTTTGGAATCGAGGTTTAAAGGGCCCATTTCCGGGGCAAAATGGTTTACTTTTAAAATGGTTTGGTTGGAGCCAAAATTTAATAAAATGGAATTCTCGGTTGAGTTTTTGGCTATCTCTTAAACTTGTAAAATGGAATACTTTTGGGTTTTATGCATGCCTAGCCGGGGGCTTTTATTTTGGTAATCGTCATGGATTGACGATTGGTTTTGAGGTTGCGAGCGTGCGTGGGCACGTGGTTGCGTACTTATGCTTGATTGTGAGTTGTTTATGTGTTTTAGCACATATTTCTCGAGGCATGGAACTCAAGCAAGGTTTGGCTTGGACTACGGAAACTTAAGGTACGTGTAACGTACAAGCATGACCTTAATTATATTATTGCAATTGTTGTGCATGAGATAGATGATTGGTAAGGATTAGTAGTCGATACATATATATGGTGTCTTGCAATAATTGGTTAATGGAAACGGGACTTGGTGTGTAATGTTGGTCGGTCTTATGTATTGTTTGGTGCCGCTTTGGAGCGAGCAATTGTCGGGATGTGGTCGTTATGGAGCGAACATCGGTAAGTGATGCCGCTACTTTTGAGTGGGCGAGGAAATGTGACATCTGGCTAGATATCTAGGATATCTGTATTTTATTCTTCTATCGATATTGAATTGGATTAGAGATATAGTTAATCAGTGTAATGATTAACTGGATATTTGGAATTTGATGATTTTGGAGAACAGGGACAATACAGTGGGATCCCGGATGAGGATGATGCCATCCAGGGAGTATCATTTAAATTCTTAGCAATTACATTGTTGTAATTTACGAATTATATAATTGTGATTATTGGTTTGGTGGTATTGGTATGCTCACCTCGTGTGGGGGCTGTCTCTGTTAGGGCAGGTGAAACGGGTACAATGGTAGCTCTGGAGCTGTGATCGAGCTATGAATTGGAGGTGATAACGTCCGTCTTATTGGTAGGTTTGAGGTGCACCTAGAGGTTTGTCTGCCGTGTGTGTGCAGCACCATGAGGGGCTTGCTAGAGCCGTTATACTGCTCGTTGGAACCAAGTTGGCAAATCGTAAGGTGATACGATGTGGATTGTGGTGGACTCTAGTAGTCACCATGTCATTTGAGGTTGAGGTTGTGCATGCCTCACTGAAACGTGTATACGTTTATGTTTAATCTTGGTGAGACTTGTCTGGGACAGCTCAGGATGTTGGAATACCAACAAGAGAGTCATCAAGTCGTTGACTCGATCTAAGGGAACCCGTGTATTAGGGATACAATGGGTGTTATTGTATCCAGTTTTTCCGAACGGTGGTTCGAGACTAGTGGATCTCGAGTTCGATGGCACTTCCCTTGTGAGGAAGGAGGTAGTATTATACCTATTTGGGAATCTTTGAAAGATTCGGTGAGTTGGTACGTGTGGTGTTGATTTTGGGAATCACACCGTGTTGTTGATCGTCGATTATCGTTCTCCACTGGGTAGGGAATGACTCAGAATTGACGGTTGTGTTTGGGGCTTAGGGGTAGGTTGTAGATACCCGAGCCGAGTGCAATGAGTATGCATGCGATGTCAGTGCTTAGGCAGGTATACCGATGAGTATACGGATGCCAGTTGTTGATTTCCTTTCTGTCAAGAATAGAGTTATGCTATTTTAGGATGGTTAAGTCTCTGATGAGAGATATGGAACACCTTGAGATTGAGAATCTCCATGGCACGATGATTATGAGGGATAATCGTGAAGTTAGTTGACTTCCCGTGAGGAGGGATTATCTTGTGTGGGTTAAGGTATTTCCTTGTTTGTGATGACCAGGGATTATAGGTGTTAATCCCGGAGTGTTAATAACCTCTAAAGTTGTTTTACGTGGCGATTTGGAGTTTAATCGAGGTGTCGGGCCTTCTGGGCTCATTTATTTGGGCAGTTGGGATCGTTGGATCCCGAGGTTGAGATCGTATTCTCATTTCGGTGAAAACCTGTGAGTTGGGTTTTTAGTGTGACTCAGAATCTCGGGTGCTGTGTGTGGGCACCGGTAGGGGATTTTTGAGTTAGAGAGAGAATTTTTGAAAACAGATGATTTTTAATGAATCATGATGTATTTGTGGGGCTAATAGTTTTTCGGGGTATTTTGCTATAAATACCAATTGAACCCGAGATTTTAAACAAAATTTCATTTCAGCCCCAACTTTTTCCTCTCTCCTCGCGCGCGCCCCTCTTCCCGTCGCCCAGCCCCCCGCGCACAAAAGCGCTCCGCCCGCCGCCGTCCGGCCGCCGTTCGGCGCGTGCGACCCGCCGCCGGCTTCGTCTCGACGAGACGCAGCTTTCCCCTCCATCAATTCGAAGTTTCGTCGCGTGTGGAAGTCGGATTTCGCTGGAATGCGCCGATCCCCAATTTCTAGGGTTCTTCGATTTTTCGTCCGATTTCTTCCGATTTCGTTTGGGTAACCTTCCTAACCCCCTTTTTCATGCTTTTCGTGTATTTCCCTGCTATTTTGTGTTGGATTGGTTCGAAATGTCAGCTCGATTCGTGAGGGTTGGTTCGAATTTCGGATGTGTGCATGAAATGGGTTCGAATTTGGGGGTTTTGGCAGGGTTGTGACGATTCTTGTTATGGGTTGGTTATTACATGCTTTAGTTGTATAAGGATGCTTGATTGTGTTCGAAATTGAAGAATTGGATTCGAATTAGGGCTTGAATTCGAATTGGGGGTTTTGGCATGTGGGGCGATTATTCATGTTGTTAATTGGTTAATTCATATTTTAGATGAATTATGGTGTTTAAATGGGTTCGATTTGTGTTGTGAAGGTTCGAGAAATTGTGGGGGATTCTTGAGCAATTTTCGATATTGGTTTATTGTCTTGTGTTGACAATATTATTTTGAGGGTTATGGGTGTGCTTGAGCATGGGTTGCATGATCATAATTAATTGTGAATTAATTTATCGTGTTAGCACATCGTTCCTCGGAGCATGGAACTCGAGCAAGGTTTGGCTCGGACTTCGGAGATTAAGGTACGTGCGACGTACGAGCATTACTTTATGTGATAGCAATTGTGAAATGCATAATGTGTTGTAATTGCATTAGATGGTTGTGGGTATGGCTATATATATATATATATATGTGTGTGTCGATATGACTATGGAACGACCTAGTCTTGATATCGCTGCCACCAGTGTACGTAATACTAGAGTAGTATGACCTTATAAGAGGTATGGGGTACTGGGTTTATTTGACTATTGTAAGACATGTGAGATGTCTAAGTATAAATGAGAATTTGTAAAATAAAGGGTAGGGCATTTGAGATGCCTGAGAATGATCGTGGGATCATGTATTCATTGAAAGACATGTGAGATGTCTTCGTTAGGAGACATGTGAGATGTCTAAGTGAAATAGAGAATTTGTAAAATAAATGCTAGGCATTTGAGCTATCTGTGATTGGTAGCAAAGTTGAAAATCAGTATTAGATATCGAGATATCTATGTTTGCATGTATAATGAATTTGGAATCGTTAATTATTGATATTTGAGAATCAGGCATGCTATGAGTTAAATCAATGTGTTGATTTACTGATTTATGAGATTTGATGAGTTTGATGATTGTGAGAACAGGGACAGTACACGGAATCCCGGATGAGGATGTTGCCATCCAGGGAGTATCATTTAAATTCATTAATATTTACTTGTGTTGTAAATTATGAATTTCATTATTGTGATTATGAGATTTTGTGTATTGGTATGCTCACCCCGTTGGGGGCTGTCTCTGTTGGGGCAGGTGAACAGGTGCATCGATGGCTATGGAGCTGGGCTCGAGCTGTTGATTGGATGTACTCACAGGATCGTGGTACCAGGGCTTGATGGAGCACGGTATCGTATAGAGTACTTATATACACCCGAGATTTATATACACATTTATGATGCTCGCATGTGAGCACGGATATTCTTGTATATGGGTTGTATATAAAGGCATGAGCCTTTCTCTCTTTCATTATATGTTGCATGCAATTGTGGTAGAATTGCTAATGATATGAGAGTCGTTAGTGTATTGTGTGGGTGTTGAGACCCATTTGTGTCGTCATGTGTGTGGTGTCTTCCCTGGCTGGGAATTTACCTTGTGTATTATATTCTGTTGAGTATTGTGTATTCCCTGGCCGGGAATTATATTATGTGATGTGCTTGTGTTTTGGGATAGCTCTATTTATGGGGAGACTCTGCCCAAATTTTTATAAAAACCCACAATGCAAAAGGGCACCAAGGGGTGGTAAAGGGCGATCATGTGAGTCTAATTGTGGGTAGAGATGATCTTAATGTTGTATATTAAAGAAATTTTGTAGTTACCATTCAATGGTAAAATATCATCTGAGATTCCCGATTAGCTTTTAATGAAAGCATGTGCCACACATAGTGGTTAATACACTAATTAAGGGTTAAGGGCTTGGGGTCCTTACATTAGTGGTATCAGAGCAGTGGTTAGCTCTTTGGGGCTGTTAAGGGCCTAGGAAGTTATTGATAGCACATATTTATGCATGATGGCATTAATGTTGTATGACACAACTAGTTGTTATGTGCTTTTATGATATGAAAAGTGGTGTTGCTAATCATTGTGATTGCAGGAATCGTGTAGCATGAGATGGGACGGCATTCATGGTGATGTCTGGCCCTTCATGTATTATGTGGAAAGGTGAGACGTACGGGCTTCGGACGGTAAAACGTGTTACACCTTTGATTATGTATATCGTGGGTAGTGAACCCTTACATGTGATGATATATGTGAAATGTTAGTGATATATTGTGATAATGGAATCAACTGTTGTGCGATTATTGTGATAGAATTGATGAATGTTCCGGTAGCCTTTATCTCCGAGCGAGGGAGGTACTTGCCGCTGTCATGACTGAGCGAAGTAACATGCCGCTGTCATTGTCGAAGCGAGGGGTCCTAACATTCCGCTGTTGTATTGGGACCGGAACAGTCACAATTCTAGTGATTAAAGTGGAATATTGTGATTATTGTGGAATATTGTGGATATAATTGGAAACGTGATATCGATCATTATATTGTGAACTGTGGTATTAACCTGGATGCAGGTACATGGAGCTAGTGGGAGTTCCGGTAGTTGTTATATTCGAGCGAGGGAGGTACTTGCCGCTGTCATATGAAGCGATGGTAATATGATATTTGCCGCTGTCATGTCTAAGCGAGGGTAACATGCCGCTGTCATTGTCGAAGCGAGGGATATCATATGATGCCGCTATATGTCGAAGCGAGGGGTCCTAAATTCCGCTGCTATAACAGGACCGGAACAACCACAGTATCTATATTGATTGGCGATGGTTCATTCCGCCATATGTATTGATAGCGATGGTTCATTCCGCTATGTTGATTGGCGATGGTTCATGCCGCCAGATATATTGATAGCGATGGTTCTTGCCGCCGGATATATATTGATAGCGATGTCTCATTCCGCTATTCTATTGGCGATGATTTATGCCGCATGTATATTGATAGCGATGCCTCATTCCGCTATATTGATTGGCGATGGTTCATGCCGCCAGATATATTGATAGCGATGTCTCATTCCGCTACATCTAGGGCGATGGTTCATGCCGCCAGACGTCTATTGCGAAGTTTTATGCCGCTGACTCTATGACGAGGGATTATGCCCCTGATTCTATAGCGACGGGTTATGCCGCTATGCATATGACGCTGGATTACGCCACCTACGAGCGATGGGTGCTGATTGCGTACCACTGTTGGATGACGGAGACAGGTATGCCGCTATATTGTTAGCAATGAGGTATGGCATATTACTGTTTATTTAGCACTATTGTGGATATCATGTGTTGATTTACTTATATTGTCATGTGTTTGACGATTAGATTATAGGTGTCGTGTATTGACATGTACCGTCGTATGTTTGACAATGTTAATTGAATGTCATGTGTTGACATATGCCGTCACGGGATGACGATGACATAGTTGATGTTCTATGTCGATGATGATTAATACATTTATGTTGTATCTAGTTGTATGGTTTGAGTGCCGATGATGAGCACATGGTAGAGTCTGGGTCACTAGTTGACGAGACCTTTTGTCGAGCAATGATACCCTTGGGTATGCTCGTTGGTTTGGCTAGGGCCAAGTGTTTGGTGGTAAGAGTAGTCATTGAGGAAACTACTCGCTTGTGTTGTGACGTAGGGTAGACATGGTTACACCCACCCTGAGGGTGTGGGATAAGTCTTATCGGATTATGATTGCATCATAAGTGAACAAGGACACCGGGTTGTCCATTGTGCTTGGTATTTTTAGAGATATGTTGGGCGATGACCCATTACTCTAACGGTTTGTACGGTATGGCATACCGAGATGGAACATATGGTTTGTTGGTAGGCTTGATATGAACCTATGGAGACAACACTTTGCTAGCCAGATATCGTAGTGATGATTTAGTGTGATTGTTGGAGCCATGATACTGCTCGTTGGAATCAGGTTTGGCAAATCGTAAAGTGATACGATGTGGATTATGGTGGACTTTAGTAGTCACCACGTCAATTGAGGTTGAGGTTGTGCATGCCTCACTGAAACGTGTATACGTTGATGTTAAATCTTGGTGAGACTTGTCTGGGACAGCTCATAATGTTGAAGTACCAACAAGAGAGTCACCAAGTCGTTGTTGACTCGATCTGGGGAATCCGTGTACTTGGGATGCAATGGGTGTTATTGTATCCAGTTTTTCCGAACGGTGGTTCGAGACTAGTGGATCTCGAGTTAGATAGCACTTCCCTTGTGGGGAAGGAGGTAGTATTATACCTATTTGGGAATCTTTGAAGGATTCAGTAAGTTGGTACGTGTGGTGTTGTGGGAATCACGCCGTGTTGTTGATCGTCGATTATCATCCTCCTCTGGATGGGAATGACTCAGAATTAACAGTTGTGTTTGGGGCTTAGGGGTATGTTGTAGATACCCGAGCCAAGTGCATTGAGTATGCATGTGATGTCAGTGCTTAGGCAGGTATACCGGTGGGTGTACGGATGCCAGTTATTGATTTCCTTTTTGTCAAGCATAGAGTATGCTATTTTGGATGGCTAAATCTCTGATGAGAGATATTGAACACCTTGAGATTTGGGAATCTCCATGGCACGATAAATTATGAGAAACAATCGTGAAGTTAGTTGACTCCCTTTGAGGAGGGATTATCTTGTGTGGGTTGAGGTGTTTCATTGTTGGTGTTTCCTTCGAGTTATGCGATAGCCTTCCCAAGTTTGGATTGTTAAATCCTAGGATTATCAAGGGATGGCAGGAATTCGGATTTATTGGGTGTCGCTGTCGACACAAGCGTTGAGGATATAATGTGTTTATTGCATGTCCTTCCAGGACTTGAACTCTGTGGAGTCTCGATGGTTCATTTATGATCAGGATGTGATCCTTGGAATATCCGGAGGTGGACATCTTGTGAGATGTCTTTTGTGTGAATCTGTGGCCGTGTGTTGCCCAAATTGAGTTGCAGTGATGCGACTGCTCCTTCGATGGAAAAGGTTTGAAAGTGGAAACCAGGTTTGGTATGTGTGAACCGTGGTATACTAGTGTTTCCTAGTAACGATGTATGTTAGACATCGTGAGTCATGATAGAGATGTCTTTGAATGATATCTACGATGGAATCGGGAGCGATTCGAATCCTTGCAGTTTCAGTTGACTAACTGCTTTTGGATTGTTAGCGTTGAGTTGTGCTGACGCTCTTTGACGTTATGATGGATATGGGAGTCTATTTCACTCCAGAGTTTGACACGAGGTCAACGTTCTCACGGTTGAGGTGTCATCCAGGATACGTTCTTACTAGTTGTATTAGAACTAAGGATGACTGTCCGATCTACGGTCGTAAGTATTGGTTGTTTTGCAGTCATGAGGGACTGACTTTTGGGATGAACCGCACCGAGGTACGTTTTGTCTCTTGGGTGATGAGTTGGTGTGGATTTTGGTATGTCGCTCTGTTTCAGAGTTTGATGTGAGATAAGTATTCTCGAGGTTTTAAGACGATTCTGATATGGTCAGGAATCGAGGTTATGGCTTCATGTTGTTGTGTAGCCCGGGTGTTACGTGATACACCGGTGCTAATTTCGAGGACGAAATTCTTTTAGTGGGGGATATTGTAATGACCAGGGATTATAGGTGTTAATCCCGGAGTGTTAATAACCTCTAAAGTTGTTTTACGTGGCGATTTGGAGTTTAATCGAGGTGTCGGGCCTTCTGGGCTCATTTATTTGGGCAGTTGGGATCGTTGGATCCCGAGGTTGAGATCGTATTCTCATTTCGGTGAAAACCTGTGAGTTGGGTTTTTAGTGTGACTCAGAATCTCGGGTGCTGTGTGTGGGCACCGGTAGGGGATTTTTGAGTTAGAGAGAGAATTTGAAAACAGATAATTTTTTAATGAATCATGATGTATTTGTGGGGCTAATAGTTTTTCGGGGTATTTTGCTATAAATACCAATTGAACCCGAGATTTTAAACAAAATTTCATTTCAGCCCCAACTTTTTCCTCTCTCCTCGCGCGCGCCCCTCTTCCCGTCGCCCAGCCCCCCGCGCACAAAAGCGCTCCGCCCGCCGCCGTCCGGCCGCCGTTCGGCGCGTGCGACCCGCCGCCGGCTTCGTCTCGACGAGACGCAGCTTTCCCCTCCATCAATTCGAAGTTTCGTCGCGTGTGGAAGTCGGATTTCGCTGGAATGCGCCGATCCCCAATTTCTAGGGTTCTTCGATTTTTCGTCCGATTTCTTCCGATTTCGTTTGGGTAACCTTCCTAACCCCCTTTTTCATGCTTTTCGTGTATTTCCCTGCTATTTTGTGTTGGATTGGTTCGAAATGTCAGCTCGATTCGTGAGGGTTGGTTCGAATTTCGGATGTGTGCATGAAATGGGTTCGAATTTGGGGGTTTTGGCAGGGTTGTGACGATTCTTGTTATGGGTTGGTTATTACATGCTTTAGTTGTATAAGGATGCTTGATTGTGTTCGAAATTGAAGAATTGGATTCGAATTAGGGCTTGAATTCGAATTGGGGGTTTTGGCATGTGGGGCGATTATTCATGTTGTTAATTGGTTAATTCATATTTTAGATGAATTATGGTGTTTAAATGGGTTCGATTTGTGTTGTGAAGGTTCGAGAAATTGTGGGGGATTCTTGAGCAATTTTCGATATTGGTTTTTTGTCTTGTGTTGACAATATTATTTTGAGGGTTATGGGTGTGCTTGAGCATGGGTTGCATGATCATAATTAATTGTGAATTAATTTATCGTGTTAGCACATCGTTCCTCGGAGCATGGAACTCGAGCAAGGTTTGGCTCGGACTTCGGAGATTAAGGTACGTGCGACGTACGAGCATTACTTTATGTGATAGCAATTGTGAAATGCATAATGTGTTGTAATTGCATTAGATGGTTGTGGGTATGGCTATATATATATATATATATATATGTGTGTGTCGATATGACTATGGAACGACCTAGTCTTGATATCGCTGCCACCAGTGTACGTAATACTAGAGTAGTATGACCTTATAAGAGGTATGGGGTACTGGGTTTATTTGACTATTGTAAGACATGTGAGATGTCTAAGTATAAATGAGAATTTGTAAAATAAAGGGTAGGGCATTTGAGATGCCTGAGAATGATCGTGGGATCATGTATTCATTGAAAGACATGTGAGATGTCTTCGTTAGGAGACATGTGAGATGTCTAAGTGAAATAGAGAATTTGTAAAATAAATGCTAGGCATTTGAGCTATCTGTGATTGGTAGCAAAGTTGAAAATCAGTATTAGATATCGAGATATCTATGTTTGCATGTATAATGAATTTGGAATCGTTAATTATTGATATTTGAGAATCAGGCATGCTATGAGTTAAATCAATGTGTTGATTTACTGATTTATGAGATTTGATGAGTTTGATGATTGTGAGAACAGGGACAGTACACGGAATCCCGGATGAGGATGTTGCCATCCAGGGAGTATCATTTAAATTCATTAATATTTACTTGTGTTGTAAATTATGAATTTCATTATTGTGATTATGAGATTTTGTGTATTGGTATGCTCACCCCGTTGGGGGCTGTCTCTGTTGGGGCAGGTGAACAGGTGCATCGATGGCTATGGAGCTGGGCTCGAGCTGTTGATTGGATGTACTCACAGGATCGTGGTACCAGGGCTTGATGGAGCACGGTATCGTATAGAGTACTTATATACACCCGAGATTTATATACACATTTATGATGCTCGCATGTGAGAACGGATATTCTTGTATATGGGTTGTATATAAAGGCATGAGCCTTTCTCTCTTTCATTATATGTTGCATGCAATTGTGGTAGAATTGCTAATGATATGAGAGTCGTTAGTGTATTGTGTGGGTGTTGAGACCCATTTGTGTCGTCATGTGTGTGGTGTCTTCCCTGGCTGGGAATTTACCTTGTGTATTATATTCTGTTGAGTATTGTGTATTCCCTGGCCGGGAATTATATTATGTGATGTGCTTGTGTTTTGGGATAGCTCTATTTATGGGGAGACTCTGCCCAAATTTTTATAAAAACCCACAATGCAAAAGGGCACCAAGGGGTGGTAAAGGGCGATCATGTGAGTCTAATTGTGGGTAGAGATGATCTTAATGTTGTATATTAAAGAAATTTTGTAGTTACCATTCAATGGTAAAATATCATCTGAGCTTCCCGATTAGCTTTTAATGAAAGCATGTGCCACACATAGTGGTTAATACACTAATTAAGGGTTAAGGGCTTGGGGTCCTTACATTGTTGGTGTTTTCCTCCGAGTTATGCGATAGCCTTCCCAAGTTTGGATTGTTAAATCCTAGGATTATCAAGGGATGGCAGGAATTTGGATTGGTTGGGTGTCGCTGTCGACACAAGTGTTGAGGATGCAATGGGTTTATTGCATGTCCTTTCAGAATTTGAAACTCTGTGGAGTTTCGGTCGTTTATTTATGATTAGGATGTGATTCTTGGAACATCTGGAGGTGGACATCTTGTGAGATGTCTTTTGTGTGAATCTGTGGCCGTGTGTTGCCCAAATTGAGTTGCAATGATGCAACTGCTCATTCGATGGAGGAGGTTAGAAAGTGGAAACCAGGTTTGGTATGTGTACACCGTGGTATACGGATGTTTCCCTCGTAACGATGTATGTTAGACATCGTGAGTCAGGATAGAGATGTCATTGAATGATATCTACGATGGAATCGGGAGCGATTCGAATCCTTACAGTTTCAGTTGACTAACTGCTTTAGGATTATTAGCGTTGAGCTGTGCTGACGCTCTTTGACGTTATGATAGATTTGGAAGTCTATTCCACTCCAGAGTTTGACACGAGGTCAACGTTCTCACGGTTGAGGTGTCATTCAGGATGCGTTCTTACTAGTTGTATTAGAACTAAGGATGACTGTCCGATCTACAGTCGTAAGTATCGGTTGTTTCGCAGTCATGAGGGACTGACTTTTAGGATGACCCGCATCGAGGTACGTTTTGCCTCTTGAGTGATATGTTGGTTTTGGTAAGTCGCTCTGTTTCAGAGTTTGAAGAGATGTAAGTATCCTCGCGTTTATTAATACGATTCTGATATGGTCAAGAATCGAGGTTATAGCTTCATGTTGTTGTATAGCCTGGGTGTTATGTGATACACCGGTGCTAATTTCGAGGACGAAATTCTTTTAGTGGGGGATATTGTGAGGACCAGGGATTATAGATGTTAATCCCGTAGTGTTAATAACCCCTAAAGTTGTTTTACGTGGCGATTTGGAGTTTAATCGCGGTGTTGGGCCTTCTGGGCTCGTTTATTTGGGTAGTTGGGATCGTTGGATCCAGAGGTTGAGATTGTATTCTCATTTGGGTGAAAAACCTAAGAGTTGGGTTTTTAGTGTGACTCGGGATCTGTGGTGCTTGTGTGGGCACCGGTGGGGGTTTTTGAGTTAGAGAGAGAGTTTTTGAAAACAGATGATTTTTAATGAATCATGATGTATTTGTGGGACTATTAGTATTTCGGGGAATTTTTGCTATAAATACCAGTTGAACCCGAGATTTTAAGGATATTTTCATTTCAGCCCCACTTTTCCCTCTCTCTCCTCGCGTCGCCCCTTCCCGTCTGCCTCGACCCCCGCCGCTTCAAGGCGTGCGCCCGCTGCCGTCCGGCCACCGTTCGGCGAGTGCGACCCGCCATCGGCTTCGTCTCGTCCAGGCGCAGCTATCCCCTCAGGCAATTCGAAGTTTCATCGCGATTTGATTTCGGATTTTTCAGGAAAGCGGCGATCCCCAATTTCTAGGGTTCTTCGATTTCGGTCGATTTTTCCTTCCGATCTTCGTTTGGGTAACCTTCCTTACCCCTTTTCCATGCTTGTGATGTATTTCCCCTACCTTTTTGTGAATTATTGTGTTCGAATTTAAAGAATTATTGGGTTCGAATTTAAGGGCTTTGATTGGGTTCGAATTTAGGGCTATGGATTCGAATTCTTGGGGGTTTTGGCAATGGGGTGATGATTCTTGCCCTTGATGGTTTAATTCACATTTTAGATGAATTATGGTGTTTAATTGGGTTCGATTGTGAGATAAGGGTTCGAAAATTGTAGGGTGTTCTTGAACAATTTTCTATATTGTCTCATTTGTTTCCCTCCCTGCATGTACCCTGCCCCGGGTCTTTTTAAAGGTTAATTGTCGTGTGTTGACAATATTTTGAGGGTTATGGGTGTGCTTGAGCATGGGTTGCATGTTCGTAAATAATTGCGAATTATTTATCGTGTTAGCACATCGTTCCTCGGGGCATGGAACTCGAGCAAGGTTTGGCTCGGACTTCGGAGATTTAAGGTACGTGCGACGTACGAGCATTACTATATATATTAGAGCATTGTGAAATGCATAAGGTATTTTTGATTGCATTGAATATTGTGCGTATGGTTATATATATATGTTGATATAGCCAAGGAACGACCAAATCTTGATATCGCCGCTTGTAGCGTGCGTGACACTAGAGTAGGATAATTCTTACAAGATATAAGGGGTACTGGGTTTATATGACTATAGTAGGGAATTTGAGATGCCTGAGGATGATCGTAGAATCATGTATTCATTATAAGACATTTGAGATGTCTAGGTATAATGAAGGATTGGTAAAATAAATGCTAGGCATTTGAGCTATTTGTGATTGATAGGGAGGTTGTGAAATCAGTATTTGATATTGAGATATCTATTTTTGCATGATTAATGAGTTTGCAATCACTATCTGTTGATATTCGAGGATTAGGCATGCGACGAGTTAATCAATGTGTTGATTTACTGATTTTTGAGATTTGATGAGTTTGATGATTGTGAGAACAGGGACAGTACACGGAATCCCGGATGAGGATGTTACCATCCAGGGAGTATCATTTAAATTCATTAGTATTTACTTTTGTTGTAAATTATGAATTTCATTATTGTGATTATGGGATTTTGTGTATTGGTATGCTCACCCCGTTGGGGGCTGTCTCTGTTGGGGCACGTGAACAGGTACATCGATGGCTGTGGAGCTGAGCTCGAGCTGTTGATTGGAGGTACTCCCAGGATCGTGGTACCAGGGCTTGATGGAGCACGGTATCGTATAGAGTACTTATATACACCTGAGGATTATATACATATTCATGATGTTCGCATGTGAGCACGATTACACTTGTATATGGGTTGTATATAAAGGCATGAGCCTTTCTCTCTTTCATTCTATGTTGCATGCAATTAGAGGTAGAATTGCTAAATGATATGAGAGTCATTGGTGTATTATGTGGGTGTTGAGACCCACTTTGTTGTCCTCTTGTGTGGTGCCTTCCCTGGCTGGGAATTTACTTAGAATTTCTGTATTCTATTGAGTATTGTGCTTCCCTGGCCGGGAATTGTGTTATGTGTTGTGCTTTTATTTCGGGATAGCTCTATTTATGGGGAGACTCTGCCCAAATTTTTATAAAAGTCCACAATGTGAAAAGTGGCACAAAGGGGATGGAAATGGGCGAACTTTATGAGTCTATTCGTTGTTAGGATGATGATCTTATAACATTGAATTTTGTAATTGCCATTCAATGGTAAAGTATCATCT
Source organism: Haberlea rhodopensis (assembly GCA_907163345.1). Lineage (NCBI taxonomy): Eukaryota > Viridiplantae > Streptophyta > Magnoliopsida > Lamiales > Gesneriaceae > Haberlea > Haberlea rhodopensis. The sequence continues at coordinate 600,680 of CAJQUN010000306.1, forward strand.
GAGCTTCCCGTTTGATTTGTATTGAAAGCATGTGCCACACATAGTGGTTAATACACTAATCAAGGGTTAAGGGCTTGGGGTCCTTACATAGTAAGTATCTTGATATGCCTTGCATTCAAATTTGAATATGCTATGTGAAAATGTGCAATTATATGATTTGTTATAATGCATTGATAATTTTATTGTTTATTGGGCATGAATGCATGAACATATGCACACATTGCAACATTTAGAATGTACTGTTGAGTGCCTTAAACACATGTGTATTTCACTAATTGATTTGATCTAATAGCTATTACAGGCTTGGTGAGGACAATGTGTAAAGTTATTAAAATATGGCTATGTGTCAACATATTTGAGTTATGTTTATTTAAATTTTATGCTTTTTGATTATCACAAAAAGGGGGAGAATTTTGTGATAAACTTGAACCTTAATCATGCATAGTTTAAGGAGGAGAGCTTATGTATGCATGGTTTGAGGGGGAGAGTTATTTGCTTTATGCTTTACTTGGTAAACTTGTATGTGCTATGCAATTGTTAAGGGGGGGTCTTGTTTACTCATATTTCATGCATATTACATATTCAAGTTTATCAAGTTTTGTGATCATCAAAAAGGGGGAGATTGTTGAGCCTTAAGCGCATTGTTGAGTTTAATGCTTAATTTATCTCCGAATTATTTATGGGTTTTGATGATCAACAAAACTTGCATGTGTTATACTAATATGTCTACTTAGTGTACAGGGTTAGATTGATAATTTGGTTGGGAAGACCAATGGAAGAGAACCCAAGTTATACAATAACATATGCGAGTTCATAGGACAAGCGGTGATTTTTATCAAGGAATCTATTGAGCTTGGACGAGAAGGAATGACATCTATGAACAACCAATTTAAGTGTTCAACATGTGTGGAATGATGTTGGAACAATTTCTTATGATGGGATGAAGACCCACAAACCAATGGTCCGTTGGTGGGCAAATTCGTATAGAAGCCAATTGGAGCGTAGTGCAATGTTTTGATTATATCTCTTTGCTCGATGCTCAGAATAATGTGAATTAAAATAGGTTGGAAAGCCAACTCAATATGCTAGATTTAATATTCAAACATCTCAGTCCAATTCGGATTGCATCATGGAGCAAAATGGCATGGAAGTCATAACAAGTGCAGATTGTAGCAAGGTTTGAGCGGCTGTAGCAGTTTAGGCGTAACTTCTTCATACCGTAATGAAATGCAATGAAAGTTTGTTCACAGCTAGATAAGAGGAAGGGCTACAACTTTCATGTTTACCACGTTTCCCAGAAATGAGCTTATGATGGTCGAATAGTGCAAAGTTTAAGAGTGCTGAAATCTGGCAGATAACCTCAGGCGATCCGGGCCATCACCTCAGGCGATCCGAGCCATGCGTGCACGCTGCGCGCACCATTGACCCAGGCGATGGCACGCTGCGCGCCAGGCGATCCAGATCACACCAGGCGATGTCATGATCGCCCCCGGCGATCCAGAAACTTACCTACGACATTTTTTCAAGGGATGATCGCCCGAGGCGATGGGGACATCGCCTGAGGCGATCTGGGCCAGATTTGAACGTTAGAACGTGGCGATGGAGATCGCCAGAGGTGATGACCGAGGCGATGCACGCGTGATTCAAGCCTTATGTGTAGCAACGGCTAGTAGGAGCCTTGGGGTCCTCCTACACTATAAATATGGATGCTTTGGAGCATTTTGAAGACAAGAAACAAGCCTACAAACTTCATCAAAGCTTTGCCAATTCAAATTTCAAATAGCTTTGCAATCTCCATACATTGTTGTTGTATTGGAGCTTGTAATTCTTTATTTTGATAGAGTCTTGTTTTCTTCGTGTTTGTACACCGTGAAGGTGTGTGTTGAGTTATTGTAAGGTCCTCCAACACCAAAGCAAGTTGGAAATTGTAAAGTCGCCAACAAGTAAAGTTGGTGCATGTGTTGTGGCTATCCTTGGAGCCCTTAAGGCCAAGAAGACTCGTGAAGAGTGTTGGTAGCTCGGGAAGAGTATTGTGCTCGGGAAGAGCCTTGTATACTCGGGAAGAGTAGTGTGCTCGGGAAGAGCTTTGTAAACTCAGGAAGAGTTGGGTTGTGGCTAACTTGGAGCCCTCAAGGCCAAGATCTTTTATTCTAGTGGAACCTCGGATGGAGGTTATCTAACCGGGAAGAGGAGACGTAGGCGATTCATCGCCGAACTTCTATAACAAATCTTTGTGTCTTTTATAGCTTTAATTTTCATTACGCATTTATTTACTTATTCTTTTTATTTATCTATTGATGTAAGGCTTCCGCAAGCGCAAACTCTTTTAAGTTTTGCAAACTCATTTTAAAAAGCTAAAGTAGCCAAGGAATCTCATTCACCCCCCCTCTTCGATTCCAACAATGATGATTCATTCCTTTATGATGATACGGATGATAGCGATGATGTATTCCATTGTGTCGATGATGATGATTCATTCCTTCATGATGACACGGATGATAGCGATGATGTATTCCGTTGTGTCGATGATGATGATTCATTCTTTATGATGACACGGATGATAGCGATGATGTATTCCGCTATGTCGATGATGATGATTCATTCTTCTATGATGATGGGTAATGAGTCATACCGCCAGACACATGTATAGCGATGAGGCATTCCGATGTGTCGGTTGACGATGGTTCATGCCGTTGGGCATATGTATATGATGATTTACGATGACTCATTCTTCTATGAGGATTGGCGATGATTCGTGCCGCCGGATATGTTGATAGCGATGCCTCGTTTCGCTATTATGTGGACGATGATTCATGCTCAGGTGTATAGCGAGGTTTCATGCCACTTATTATATGACGATGTATTATGTCGTCGATTCTATAGCGATGGATTGTGCCGCTATGTACTCAGCACAGGATTTTGCCGCCTTCGAGCGATGGGTGCTGATTACGCACTCTTATTGAGTGACGGAGACAGATATGCCTCTATCTTGTTAGTGATGAGGTATGGGATATTGCTATTCTATTAGCATTATTGTAGCTGACATGCGTTGATATGCATGTTTTAGTATGACTATTTTATTAGCATAATGGTGGATGGCATACGCTGATGTACATGGACCGTCACGAGTTGACTAGGTTGTTTAGATGTCGTTGTTGACATGTATCGTCACTAGTTGACGATGCCTTAGATGCAATGAGTGGGCATGTATCGTCACGGGATGACGATGACGATGGTGTAGGATATGTCTTATTAGACATGCATCATCATTACGATGAACAATGCGTTGAGTATACTCATTCAGTTGTATGCCTTGGGTGCCAGTACCGAGCACAAGGTAGTGACTGCGTCACCGATTGACGTGATCCTTATACCGAGCGGGTTGCTCGAGGAATGGTTGGACGCGTTGTACATGTGATTGTACCGCAGCATATGTTTGAGGTGATCATATTACGAGTGGTGATACCCTTGAGGTATGCTCGTTGGAATGGCTTTTTTTGGCCATGTGACTTGACGACAGGAGTAATCATGGAGGAAATTACTCGCTTTCTGTCGATATGACATGTGGTAGACATGGTCACACCACCCTTGAGGGTGTAGAATGGGTCCTAAAAGATTAGGATCAGGTTACGTTAAGTACATAGGGACACTAGAGTGTCCAGGTTGTATCGGCATTAGAGGAACGTTGGGTACAGACCCACTACTCTATTGATTTTCTTCCCACGGTATGGTATGCCGTGCGGACCGCGTGTGTGCAACACCATGATGGGCTTGCTAGAGCCGTTATACTACTCGTTGGAACAAAGTTTGGCAAATCGTAAGGTGATACGATGTGGATTGTGGTGGACTCTAGTAGTCACCACGTCATTTGAGGTTGAGGTTGTGCATGCCTCACTGAAACGTGTATACGTTTATGTTAATCTTGGTGAGACTTATCTGGGACAGCTCATGATGTTGGAGTACCAACAAGAGAGTCAACAAGTCGTTGTTGACTCGATCTGGGGAATCCGTGTATTTGGGATGCAATGGGTGCTATTGTATCCAGGTTTTCCGAACGGTGGTTCGAGACTTGTGGATCTCGAGTTCGATGACGCTTTCCTTGTGGGGAAGGAGGTAGTATTTTACCTATTGGGAATCTTTGAAAGATTCGATAAGTTGGTCCATGTGGTGTTGATTTTGGGAATCACACCGTGTGTTGTTAATCATCGATTATCATTCTCCACGGGGTAGGGAATGACTCAGAATTGACGGTTGTGTTTGGGGCATAGGGGTATGTTGTAGATACCCGAGCCAAGTGCATTGTGTATGCATGTAGTGTCTGTGCTTAGGCAGGTATACCGGTGAGTATACGGATGCCAGTTGTTGATTTCCTTTTTGTCAAGAAAATTGGATGAGATCTAAGTTTATGAGGATGTTATGATGCATGCAAGCTTAGGTTATGTAAAACCTTTGATTTAAGTGCCTACATGGAAGTTTCACGAAGTTTCTAGCATGTTTGTTTGAGCAAGTATGATGTGTTATGAAGTAGATGTGATGCTATGAAATGAGGTGCTCGAAAATCTGGGGAAGTCCCGATTTTTCAGAGTGCTCGATCGATCGAGATTTTGGTCCCGATCAATCGAGCGAGGCAGAGGATTTTAAGCGTGGCCTGTAATTCAAGGGCCGATCGATCGAAGGAATTTTCGATCGATCGGTGAAGCTCCTCGATCGATCGGTAAAACATTTTGATCGATCGATCGAGGCAGGGAGTTGGGCACTATTTTATTATGTTTTCTCGATCGATCGAGACTTGGGCGCCGATCGATCGAGAGAGGCAGAACCTTGGCAAATGATTTTAATTGTTTTATTTTGAAGAATTTTCATAATGATTCATGATATGGTATCTAATATTGTATATTGTGGTTATGTAGAACCATCCCAGGTACCAGCACAATCAAGGAGATAAAATCTATTGACTCCTCCACCTTTTGAAAAGGTACGTAAGAGACGTATAGGCATCGGACGGTAAAAAACACCTCTATACTATGACTATGCATTTATCGCATGAGTATTTACGATGAAATGATGATGTTTATATGATGTTTATATAATGATATGATGTTATGATTGGGTAAGATGCCCATATGGTAAGATGCCATACGATGTTATGATTGGGTAAGATGCCCATATGGTAAGATGCCATACGATGTTATGATTGGGTAAGATGCCCAATGTTATGATTGGGTAAGATGCCCATATGGTAAGATGCCATACGATGTTTATGATTGGGTAAGATGCCCATATGGTAAGATGTCATACGATAGAGTATGATGCCCATATGGTAAGATGCCATACGATGTTTATGATATGGTAAGATGACATACGATAGGGTAAGATGCCCATATGCATGAATGTGAATCAGGGACAAAAAAAAAAAGAAGTTAACAAATAACTAGCAAGTTTACTTAACTAAGATTTTATGAATTTACTGTTATGTTTTATGTATGATGTTAAGTAATGATGTATATGCTCATGATGTGTTGTCCCTGTAGGTACGCTTTCGGACTGATGGGCTAAGGGTCGGGTTGAGACAGTGAGCTAAAGGAGCACAAGGATGGAATGGAGGGACGTTATGATTAGTATCTACTCTAGGAGTAGTATAAATCTAAATATTAGCATTCAGTTAGGGGAATGTAACTGATAAGTTTTTGAAGTTTTATTTTGGGCATGTAATCCTAATAGCTCACGTAACAACCGGAACTCTAAGATGTCCTTAATGCATGTTTAGTACATTTTATGTAATTAAAACACTGTTAAGGTAGGAAGACCTCACAAGTGATGAGTACTGCATAGAATAGTCCGAGACAGTCATGCTACCCTGCTTTAAATTGGTGAACTCATCCTCCTTCATCTGCCTAGCAACCGCGGAAAAGTACCGATTCAGAAACCGGGTCCTAAACAAAGTCCAGTCTACCAACATCCCTTCGGCCCTTAACTCCATAAAAGTCATCTTCCACCACATGGAAGACTTCTTGGCCAATTGAAATTCTGCTAGCCTCAACCAGGCAGTCCTAGCACAGGGTGCAGACACAAAGATCTGCTCAATCCTTTCCAGCCATTCCTCTGCTTCCTCCCCTATCTCAGTTCCCTCAAAGCGGGGTGGATGAAAAGTCAGAAACTGTGTTAGACTCAGCTCTCCAGGTAGTAACAGTTGTGCAATAGGTTCTATACCCACAGCCGGTGGTGGTGGGGGATTAATTTGTGCAATACTATCTGTAAGGACCCTAGTTCCTTAAGTACGGATTAAAGGCGTAAATAAATTTTTCATGCATAAACGGAGTATAAAAGTTGTGTTGATGCCTTGAGCTAATAGGTTACATTGCCAAAATAAATTTCCAAAAGGGATTAATTACATTCCCAACCAATGGATGTTAATCCTATAGCTTCACACTACTCCTAGAGTAGAAACTATACAAAAGAATGTGCCTTCTACCAAGAGCACTCCTCACTAGCTCACTGCATCAACTCGCCTTAGCCCGTCCGCCCAAAAGTACCTACAGGAACAACCCCAAAACCATGAGCATGTATATAAATCATATTCACAATAATATGATAGCAATTCAAATGCATAAATCATAAATGCGATATACTTCCTGTATTTAACACATTTACAAGCCCTTTGGTTGTCCCTGTACCATAATCAAAATCAATGGATTATAACACCCTTAATGTATGTCATGACATGTACCGATTTCCATATATTCCGTGTTCAATTCCCGAATCTTATTATATCAGTGGCATAATACCCCTCGCGTTAACATGACAGCGAAAATACCCCTCGCTTAGACAATACCAGTGGCACTAATATCCCTCGCTATAAATATGACAGCGGTCGTGTTCTTCGCTTCATATTAGCGGCAAATATTCTCTCATCGCTACGGTATGACAGCGGCAAGTATTCACATCGCTACGCCACTGGCGGCAAGTATTCTCCATCACTGGAATATAAATCCCGACTCACAATCATATGCAACAATGCATCCAATATACACATGCAACCAAAATGCATGACCAAACCATGTATGCAATCCATGATGCATAAACAATACCACATATGCAACCACAATGCATAATCAATTCCATGTGTTCAACCATAGTGCATAACCAATTCAAGAGTAATAAATGCGTTTTACCGTCCGATGCCCGTACGTCTCACTACGTACCTTAGTTCCAAAAGTGGAGATATCGTGAAACTTTATCTCCTTTGATGTGTGGCTACCTGGGATGGCTCTACACAATCACATGAATCCATATTAGAAGCCAATAAATGAACCATTACCAAAAACATCATCATTTAGAACAAAATGCCAAAATCCACATTTTATGCCTTGCGATCGATCGGTCCCCAAGCCCCGATCGATCGCTAAGTGAAGAAAAATAGGCATCCAAGTACTGCCTCCACCGATCGATCGAAACATTTTATCGATCGATCGAGACGTCACACCGATCGATCGAAACAAATTACCGATCGATCGGTAAGCTCATTTCATGCCTTGTTCAGGCTCTGCCCCGCTCGATCGATCGGACCCATATCTCGATCGATCGGGCAGCCATGTTCCTGCGAGAAACTTCCAAGTATGAGCTTCCAACAACACCTAAACTCATATACAACCAAGATCAACCATCCAACACATCATTAAACCACAAAACAACATGAAAATACATCCCCCAAGCATAAACAACAAGATGGACCAAGATCCACCCTTTTAACCCCAAAAACAAGCTACAAACTCAACCAAAACCCAACAAGACTCTACCATAATGAAAGCTTACCACTTGAGCTTCAAGTTTCTTGTAAGAAATCCCAAAATAACTCCTTTTCAAAGCCTTTACTTTTTCCTCCTCTTTCCAAAACGAAAATGAGAGCTTTTTCTTTGCAAGAGAAGAGATGGAGGGTGGTTTGACTTAAAGGTGATGCGAAGGGAAGGGAAGGGATGTGATGTAAAGTATAGTGGGATGAGAGGTGGGGGTTAATCCAAATGGTATGCTTATGGGTTATGGTTTAAATTTAACATGTAACCCAAAAAGTGAATATGATGTATAAAACATCCCAACATGATATTTTAAAAGCATTTTACCAAAATGCACCCAAAATCACAATTTACTACATGTTTCACCAAAAATTATAAACCAACACATTTAAACCATTATAACACCCAATTTCCCAACATGTATAACATGTGCCCTGAAATGCTCTACCGGGTCACGTCCACAATGTGACAAGCATTTCTCCAAGATAATTAGTCCCAATACATAATCTAATTATCACCTTAAGATACATAAACATAATTAATGCCCAAATTGCAATTAATTATTTCGGGGATATCACAATACTCCCCTACTTATAAGATTTCGCCCTCGAAATCGCATGCACTTACCCTAATCGAAACTAAACATAAATCACATATCAGAGAATATTTCCGGGTAGTGCTGCACCATATGCTGCTCCGTCTCCAACGTGGCCCTCGACACCCCTGCGATCCCATTGTACCTTTACCATTGGTATCACTTTGTTCCGAAGCCTGCGATCAGCCCTATCCAGAATCCTGACTGGCCGTTCCTCATAGGATATATTAGAATCTAACTGAACCTCAGAAGGCTGCAATACATGCGACGGATCCGGCTCATAATTCCGTAGCATAGATACATGAAACACGTCGTGAATACCAGACAACGACGGCGGCAGTGCCAAACGGTAAGCCAAGGTACCGATGCGCTGTAAAATTTCATACGGTCCCACATACCTCGGAGACAATTTGCCACGCATACCAAATCGAACTACACCCCTGAAAGGTGAGATCTTCAAAAAGACCTTGTCTCCTAATTGAAATTCCAATGGTCTCCGCCGTTTATTCGCATAGGCGGCCTGCCTGTCCTGGGCTGCCTTCATTTTCTGACGGATAACCTTTACCTTATCCTCCATCTCTCGAATCAGTTCGGGTCCTCCTACTGCTTTACTGGTCAAGTCATCCCAGTATAATGGCGACCTACAACGCCTACCATACAAAGCCTCAAACGGAGCCATCTGAATACTCGCCTGATAGCTGTTGTTGTATGAAAATTCTACCAAGGGCAAGGAGTCTTGCCATGAGGCATCAAACTCCAATACACAAGCCCTCAACATGTCCTCGAGCGTCTGTATAGTATGCTCAGTCTGACCATCCGTCCGGGGGTGATATGCGGTGCTCAATCTCACCTCCGTACCCAATGCTGACTGAAGACCTCCCCAGAAATGAGATGTGAACCGCGGATCTTTGTCAGACACAATAGACACCGGAATCCCATGCAATCTCACTATATCCCTGACATACAATTGAGCCATCCTCAAGTATGTGTACGTCATACTGTAGGGAATGAAGTGAGCTACCTTTGTCAGTCTGTCGATGATCACCCAAATAGCGTCACAACCCGAAGTAGTCCTCGGCAAGTGGGTCACAAAGTCCATAGATATGTGCTCCCACTTCCACTCCGGTATCTCTAAGCTCCTTAGCTCGCCACCGGGTTTCTGCCTCTCTGCCTTAACCTGCTGACAGATCAAACACCTCTTGACAAATGAGATTACATCACGTTTCATCTGTTTCCACCAGAACTGATCACACAAGTCCTTATACATCTTCCTCCCTCCTGGGTGGATGATAAATCGACTACTATGAGCCCGTTCCAAGATTCCTCTGCGCAACTCCGGCGTACATGGAACTACCCATCGGTTACCGAGTCTCAAAGAACCATCTTCTGCCACTCTGAACTTTGATGACTGCCCCTGAAGTACCAATGATGACCATCTATGAATCTCATCATCTGTCCCCTGAGCTCTCCTGATATGCTCATAGATATCTGGCTCAGCCAATAAGGTCGATACATGCACAGGCGATGTATCTACGTCAAAGTCATAGCCTAGATGGCAATATGAAGTTGATAAGTGTATTTTATACACTTATATTTCTTCTTATTTTGCATGATTTAGTGTTGGTATTCGAGCAGAATTACGTCTTTTTGTGAGACCCCGTTATCACATCAAGTTACTAAGGTGCAATTTAGAGAACTAAACATTCATGTGAATATATCAGAGTAACGTATTGTGTTGATTAACCTGAGCTTTAGAGATTACAGTACCAAAATGTTTCAAAAGGAATAACACAATTCCTAGTAAGGTACTACATTATAGTCTTACTCTACTCAGCAGAAGCTATACAAAAAAATTTCTCTAACATGCTAATCCTGTAGCACTCCTTACAGCTCAGCATATCAACCCCAACCCTGGTTCTCGTCCACAAAAGCACCTACAAAGACAACCCCCAACACATGAGCATAAAACAATTCATATTCAACATAATATGAAAGTAAGGCATAAATGCACAATCCTAAACACAAGCACTTCCTGTATTTCCTGCATTTATAACGCCCATTGGTTGTCCCTGTACCATAATTCATAATAAAACACATTATATGAATGTATGGCTTCATAAATAAATGTCATGACATTTCCTCTTTTTTTCTTGAGTCAGTCATCATCAGTTATTTTAATGCTTTCATAACCTCAAAACAAGCGGTATCGCATACTCGCTTCTTCATACTAGCGGTATCTCTTCCTCGCTCAGTATGGTATACCTCGCCTCCATGTGCAAGCGAGCCTCCCCCCTCCCGCTCCACATTTTAGCGGTAAAGCGTAAGCATTAAAACCTTAACTGTGATCGCCCTGACTCGTGGAATACACCTCTTTATTCCACATCACAATATGCAACAACAATGCATAATATGCAACACAATGCATAATAACATGTATCATAATCCTAATGCATCACATTGCATTCATCATGTGTCACACAGACAAACATAAGTACATGTTACCGTCGGGATGCCCGTACGTCGCTTACGTACCTTTCCAAAATGTGGTGTGTTGCAGGACTCTATCCCCTGCGCTGTGTAGCTACCTGTGAAGGCTCTACACCAGTGTACAACACAATATTAGATGTCTCATTACAATCCAATATCAAAACTTTAACAAAATATATCAATTTATATTTTTCAACATTCTGGGTCTCTCGATCGATCGGCCCCTCTTCCCGATCGATCCAGAAGACGCCTTAAATCAAAACCAAGATTCTGCCTCGCTCGATCGATCGAGAAGAAATGTCGATCGATCGAGATGCTCTGTTCGAGAAATACCAACCCAGAATTCTCGAACACCTATATTCACACCCTTAAATCTAACATGTAAGACATACAACATGCCAAGACCAACATGCTAGCAGTTATCACACACTACCCTGAGTGTATTCATATCAAATTTACACCTCAAACTGAAGCCCACATGCATAAACGTCAACCATTTACATAAGTACTCAACCAACTTTTCCGGAAACAGAACAACATATTTCATTAACAGATTTTTGAGTACTTCACTTCATGCTATTATATCTACCACATATAACATAAAGCATGCTCGAACAAACATGCCAAGGGCTTCACAAAACTACCATGCATATTTTCACATCAAAGGTTTACCAAAAACCTAAGCTAACGTGCATGATATCACCTCCTCAAAATCACTCCCAAACCATAATTTTCCAGAAAAACAGGGCATATTCCTTACCCAGATTTTCGAACACTATACTTCACATGCTTTAATCCTCTACATAAAACATGCAACATGCTCAAGGAAAAATACAGAGAGCCTCATAAACATCACATAAAAGTACTCATAACAATATTTCTTAAAACCCTACACTAGCATGCCGAATCTGCTACCAAGAACATACATGCTAGAAAACTGAAAACTGGTAAAAATATGTGACTCATCACCACTTTTGCTCTTCGATTATCTATATGAAAGGATGAACAAAATCCGATCACCTTCCTCCTTGAAACCGACTACGTTGCAGACAAAAAGAAGGAAAGAAGAAGAGAGCTTTTTGAAAGAGCCAAAGTGAAAATATCTTTGTATAAAGTGGCTTGCTTAGTCATTCAGCTTTCCAGAAACAGGGGAGGGGCGTGGGTTTGCAACAAGTGGGGGTGGGGTGGTTGCATGTAGGGTGGTTTTGTGGTGTTTAATTGTGTCCCGGTATTTCATACGATGTATAAAAATATCACTCCTTGATATTTTATTATTTTACCACATCATCACAACAATTTAAAAACACCTAACATGCTCCCTAAACCACATCATCAATTAAATAAATCACTCCCACATACAAAACTCCTTTTAACACATAGGTTCATAATTAGCAACCCTTAATTGCATGATTACCCACATAATCATTTCGGGGATATCACAATACTCCCCTACTTATAAGATTTCATCCCCGAAATCTAACATGCTGCTAAGAAGATATAAAACAATACATAAACGCATACCATAAAACAGGTCTGGATAGTGCTGCACCATGTGTCGCTCTGTCTCCCACGTGGCCTCCTCGACACCCCTACGATACCACTGAACCTTGATCATAGGAATAACCTTGTTCCGAAGTCTGCGGTCTGCCCTATCCAAAATCCTGATAGGCCGCTCCACATAAGAAACATCGGACTCTATCTGAACCTCTGAAGGCTGCAACACATGTGAAGGATCCGGCTCATACTTCCCCAGCATAGACACATGAAATACATCGTGTATACCCGACAGAGAAGGCGGTAAAGCCAAACGGTACGCCAGAGTACCCACACGCTGTAAGATCTCATACGGCCCCACGTATCTAGGAGACAACTTCCCACGCATACCGAACCGTACTACGCCTCTGAAAGGTGAGATCTTCAGAAAAACTCTGTCGCCTAACTGAAACTCCAACGGCCTACGCCGCTGATTGGCATATGCTGCCTGTCTGTCCTGAGCTGCCTTCATCTTTGTTCTGATGACCTTAACTTTCTTTTCCATTTCCTGAACCAACTCTGGTCCTCCAACCGACTTACGGTCTACGTCATCCCAACATAAGGGTGACCTACAACGCCTACCATAGAGGGCCTCGAAAGGAGCCATCTGTATACTTGCCTGGTAGCTGTTGTTGTAAGAGAACTCCACTAAGGCTATCGAGTCCTGCCATGATATGTCGAACTATAGCACACAAGCTCTCAACATATCCTCGAGCGTCTGTATCGTACGCTCGGTCTGTCCGTCCGTCTGAGGGTGATAGGCTGTGCTCAGCCTCAACTCTGTACCTAGAGCTGTCTGCAGACCCTCCCAGAAGTGAGATGTGAACCGCAGATCTCGATCGGACACTATCGAAACAGGGATCCCGTGCAGTCTCACCACATCTCTGACATATAACGGTGCCATCCTCAAGTGCGTATATGTCTAACAGTAGGGAATGAAATGAGCCACTTTAGTCAATCTGTCCACGACTACCCAGATGGCATCAAAACCCGAAATAGTCCTCGGTAAGTGGGTCACGAAATCCATAGACACGTGCTGCCACTTCCACTCGGGTATCTCGAAACTCTTTAGTTCACCTCCAGGCCACTGCCTCTCAGCCTTCACCTGCTGACAAATCAAACAGCGCTTGACAAATGAGGTGATATCTTGTTTCATACGCCTCCACCAGAACTGGCTGCGTAGATCCTTATACATCTTCTTCCCTCCTGGGTGGATAATCATCCTGCTGCAATGAGCTCACTGTAATAAACCCTGACGCCACTCAGGTGCATCTGGAACCACCCATCTGTCGCCAAGTCTCAGAGAACCGTCCTCAGCTACTCTGAATCTCGATGGCTGACCTGAATGAACCACTAATATCCATCTCTGAACCTCTACATCGGTCCCCTGAGCCTTCCTGATGTGATCATATATAACAGGCTCAGCTAGTAAGGTCAATACCTGTACTGGTGAAGAAGATACATCAAAATCGAATCCCAAATGGCAGTAGGAGCCCAACATAGCTGATAAACACATGGCATCCTCTGCAGTACTCCGCACCTTCCGACTCAGGGCGTCGGCTGTCAGATTTGCTTTCCCGGGATGGTATAGGATTTCACAATCATAATCCTTCAGCAGGTCCATCCATCTCCTCTGCCTCATGTTCAGCTCAGCCTGTGTAAACAAGAACTTCAGGCTCTTGTGATCAGTGAAGATGGTAAATGAGGTACCGTATAAATAATGTCGCCATATCTTCAAGGCGAACACTATAGCTGCCAACTCCAAATCGTGGACTGGATACCTCGTCTCATGTGGCTTCAACTGTCTCGAAGCATAAGCCACTACATGTCTGTCCTGCATCAGTACGCACCCTAGGCCCAGTAACGATGCGTCCGTATAGAGAACAAATCCTTTGTTCTCCCTGGGAATCACTAGAACTGGCGCAGTAGTCAGTCTGTGCTTTAATTCCCAGAAACTCTGCTTACAAGCCTCTGACCAACAAAATGGGACTCCCTTCTGAGTCAGCTGTGTAAGTGGCTTGGCGATCTTTGAGAAACCCTAGACAAAACGTCGATAGTAGCCAGCCAGACCAAGAAAACTTCGAATCTCACTGACTGAAGTAGAGGCAGACCAATCCATAACTACCTCTATCTTCCTCGGGTCTACTGATATCCCCTCTCGTGATATGATATGGCCCAAGAATGCAACACTGCTCAGCCAAAACTCACACTTGCTGAGTTTGGCGTACAACTGATGATCTCTGAGGATCTGGAGCACTATCCTCAGATGATCGGCATGATCCTCCTCATTCCTTGAATAGACCAGGATGTCATCAATGAACACGATCACAAACTGATCGAGGTACTCCTGAAATACTCTGTTCAACATCAGGCTCATAAATGTAGCAGGGGCATTCGTCACCCCGAATGGCATCACCAAGAACTCATAGTGCCCATACCGAGTTCTAAAAGCCGTCTTTTGGACATCACCAGCTCTAACCCGTACCTGGTGATAGCCTGACCTCAAATCTATCTTGGAGTACACCTCTGTACCCTGAAGCTGGTCGAACAGATCATCAATCCTCGGAAGCGGATATCTGTTCTTCACTGTAGCCTTGTTCAGTTGCCTGTAGTCAATGCACAGACGCATTGATACATCCTTCTTTTTCACGAACAAGACTGGCGCACCCCAAGGCGATACACTAGGACGGATGTATCCCTTGTCGAGGAGCTCCTGTAACTGTACCTTCAGATCCCTTAGCTCTGCCGGTGCCATCCTGTATGGGGCACGAGAAATGGCTGATGTCCCTGGCAGCAGCTCTATAGCAAACTCCACATCCCTGACAGGCGGAAATCCCGGAATCTCATCTGGGAACACATCAATGAACTCCGCCACAACCGGAATGTCCTCGGCTCTCACTTTCTTTTCCTCAGATACATCCACAGCATAAATGATGTAACCTGTGTGGCCGCGCTCCAATAATCGCGCCATGTTAACCGCTGATATTACCGAAATCTTTGGACGAGAGCCGTCCCCATAAAAGGTCCACTGGAACCCCTGATCAGACAGAAAACGGACAATCCTCTGCCGGCAGTCTACCACAGCTTGGTATCTGCTCAACACGTCAATGCCGATAATGCAGTCAAAGTCTGCCATCTCTAACTGAATCAAATCGGCCCTCAGATCATTGCCCTCAAAATAAATGAGGCAATCAGATAACAGCCGATCCGCAATCACATGCTTCCCCGTGGGTGTCGAGACCATAAGAGGCGTGGGTAACAGGGACGAGCACAAGTGGTGTCCCTCCACAAAAGCAGTAGATACAAAAGAATGGAAGCACATGTATCTATCAATATAAGTGCAGGGTACGTAAATAAATGGCACGTACCAGCAATGACCTCCTCTGGGGCTGCCTCAGCCTGCTCCCTGGTCAGTGCATACACCTGTCCCTGCAACGGTCCTGCCGTCTGACCTCCCTGTGGTCGTGGTGCAAACTGCTGTCTCTGTGGTGCCCTTCCAGCATCAAACCTCGGTCTATTCGGCCCTGAATCTGTCTGACCTGCCCGATTGGGGCAACCTCGAGCAAAGTGGCCCACCTTGCCACAGATATAGCAGCCCTGACAGTCCCGTGACAAGTGCCATCCTCCACAGTTGCTACACTTGTTTCCCACTGTCTTGCTCCACTGTGTGGGTCCCTTATTGTTCTGTTTCTGACCCTGAGACTTCTTCCCACTAAATTTGGAAGATGATGAGGCCCCACGAGCCTTGAACTGATCCCCTCGTGGCCTCAGACTATAAGCAGCAGGCCTCTGTGGTGGTACAGAAGGGGGTACAACATCCTTGTACGCGCCCACCGCAATCTCCGCTAACTCTGCCCGTGTCAGGGCGTCATCAAATGAACTGGGGTTGTTGGATATAACCCTATCAAATAGTTCTGGCCTCAATCCCTTCAGAAAATTCCTCATTTTTGCATGGCTGCTGAAAGCAATATGAGGTACATACCTCAGCAGTGAGGAATACTGCATAGCATAGTCTGACACTGACATGCTACCCTGCTTCAAACTGTTGAACTCATCCTCTTTTAATTGTCTGGCAGCTACAGAGAAATACCGGTTAAGGAACCGGGTCCGGAATACAGTCCAGTCAACTGCCATACCTAGAGCTCTCAGCTCCATCACGGTGGTCTTCCACCACATAGCAGGCTTCTTAGCCATCTGAAACTCGGCTAACCTTAGCCATGCCGTGCGTGCACAGGGTGCAGTCACAAGTATCTGCTCTATACGTTCCAACCACTCCTCAGCTACTTCACCAGACTCAATTCCCTCAAACATGGGCGGATGGAAACTCAGAAACTGCTTCAAACTGAGCTCCCCTGGCAGTAACATCTGTACACTGGGCTCCACGGCCACAGCAGGTGGTGGTAAAGGGTTCGGCAGAGCAATACTGGCATTTCTACTGTCCATATCCCCTACCTCTTCATTGAGGTTCGCCATGCTGTAACACAATAGTTAACAACAATTCCAAAAGCAGTTCATAATATAAGCCGTTAGATAACAAGAGTATAATATTCAAAAGCATGTGAGTATAACACTTATACAACAATATGCATCACATGCATAACATGCCCAACAATGAATACCTAGCCAACTTGTCTCTAAAGGCTACCCTTCACTCTTCCCTGGTTATCTAACCACTGCTCTGATACCACTAAATGTGAGACCCCGTTATCACATCAAGTTACTAAGGTGCAATTTAGAGAACTAAACATTCATGTGAATATATCAGAGTAACG
Source organism: Haberlea rhodopensis (assembly GCA_907163345.1). Taxonomy (NCBI): domain Eukaryota; kingdom Viridiplantae; phylum Streptophyta; class Magnoliopsida; order Lamiales; family Gesneriaceae; genus Haberlea; species Haberlea rhodopensis. The sequence continues at coordinate 617,857 of CAJQUN010000306.1, forward strand.
TATTGTGTTGATTAACCTGAGCTTTAGAGATTACAGTACCAAAATGTTTCAAAAGGAATAACACAATTCCTACTAAGGTACTACATTATAGTCTTACTCTACTCAGTAGAAGCTATACAAAAAAATTTCTCTAACATGCTAATCCTGTAGCACTCCTTACAGCTCAGCATATCAACCCCAACCCTGGTTCTCGTCCACAAAAGCACCTACAAAGACAACCCCCAACACATGAGCATAAAACAATTCATATTCAACATAATATGAAAGTAAGGCATAAATGCACAATCATAAACACAAGCACTTCCTGTATTTCCTGCATTTATAACGCCCATTGGTTGTCCCTGTACCATAATTCATAATAAAACACATTATATGAATGTATGGCTTCATAAATAAATGTCATGACATTTCCTCTTTTTTTCTTGAGTCAGTCATCATCAGTTATTTTAATGCTTTCATAACCTCAAAACAAGCGGTATCGCATACTCGCTTCTTCATACTAGCGGTATCTCTTCCTCGCTCAGTATGGTATACCTCGCCTCCATGTGCAAGCGAGCCTCCCCCCTCCCGCTCCACATTTTCAGCGGTAAAGCGTAAGCATTAAAACCTTAACTGTGATCGCCTTGACTCGTGGAATACACCTCTTTATTCCACATCACAATATGCAACAACAATGCATAATATGCAACACAATGCATAATAACATGTATCATAATCCTAATGCATCACATTGCATTCATCATGTGTCACACAGACAAACATAAGTACATGTTACCGTCGGGATGCCCGTACGTCGCTTACGTACCTTTCCAAAATGTGGTGTGTTGCAGGACTCTATCCCCTGCGCTGTGTAGCTACCTGTGAAGGCTCTACACCAGTGTACAACACAATATTAGATGTCTCATTACAATCCAATATCAAAACTTTAACAAAATATATCAATTTATATTTTTCAACATTCTGGGTCTCTCGATCGATCGGCCCCTCTTCCCGATCGATCCAGAAGACGCCTTAAATCAAAACCAAGATTCTGCCTCACTCGATCGATCGAGAAGAAATGTCGATCGATCGAGATGCTCTGTTCGAGAAATACCAACCCAGAATTCTCGAACACCTATATTCACACCCTTAAATCTAACATGTAAGACATACAACATGCCAAGACCAACATGCTAGCAGTTATCACACACTACCCTGAGTGTATTCATATCAAGTTTACACCTCAAACTTAAGCCCACATGCATAAACGTCAACCATTTACATAAGTACTCAACCAACTTTTCCGGAAACAGAACAACATATTTCATTACCAGATTTTTGAGTACTTCACTTCATGCTATTATATCTACCACATATAACATAAAGCATGCTCGAACAAACATGCCAAGGGCTTCACAAAACTACCATGCATATTTTCACATCCAAGGTTTACCAAAAACCTAAGCTAACGTGCATGATATCACATCCTCAAAATCACTCCCAAACCATAATTTTCCAGAAAAACAGGGCATATTCCTTACCCAGATTTTCGAACACTATACTTCACATGCTTTAATCCTCTACATAAAACATGCAACCTGCTCAAGGAAAAATACAGAGAGCCTCATAAACATCACATAAAAGTACTCATAACAATATTTCTTTAAACCCTACACTAGCATGCCGAATCTGCTACCAAGAACATACATGCTAGAAAACTGAAAACTGGTAAAAATATGTGACTCCTCACCACTTTTGCTCTTCGATTATCTATATGAAAGGATGAACAAAATCCGATCACCTTCCTCCTTGAAACCGACTACGTTGCAGACAAAAAGAAGGAAAGAAGAAGAGAGCTTTTTGAAAGAGCCAAAGTGAAAATATCTTTGTATAAAGTGGCTTGCTTAGTCATTCAGCTTTCCAGAAACAGGAGAGGGGCGTGGGTTTGCAACAAGTGGGGGTGGGGTGGTTGCATGTAGGGTGGTTTTGTGGTGTTTAATTGTGTCCCGGTATTTCATACGATGTATAAAAATATCACTCCTTGATATTTTATTATTTTACCACATCATCACAACAATTTAAAAACACCTAACATGCTCCCTAAACCACATCATCAATTAAATAAATCACTCCCACATACAAAACTCCTTTTAACACATAGGTTCATAATTAGCAACCCTTAATTGCATGATTACCCACATAATCATTTCGGGGATATCACACTTTTGTTGTTGTTTTGGTTGTTTTGCAGGAATCCAAGGAATTAAGCATTTTATTATTAAAAGATGTTGAAAAATACATAAATGTGACAATAATTCAAATCGGGACTCAACGGTGAAATAATCATGTACCCGGACATGTCAAATGGCAAGATTATATTATATTATAGTATATTATAATATAATATAATATATATACATGAGATTTGGGAAAATTATAAAAGGGAAGATGATTATTTTAAGGTAGACATTCAGATTTTAAAGGAAAGAAGATTTGGGGATAATATTTAGAGGTGAATAACCGAGAAAGAGAGGAGATTGACGTACAGGAGGATTCACGTAAGATACAAGGACACGCACAATTCACGTAGAGGGAGGAGATAGAGAAAAGACGTAAAGAGCAGAATTGACGTGACAAAGCAGTAGCCGAGAGCTAAAGAGGAGAGGAGGAGATCATTCGAGGCGGTGCGCTTACAACGAAGGGTAGAGATTTTGACAACGGAGAAGACGACGGCGACTACCGGGGACGGAGGGCCATCATCCAAATTCGTTTGATTATCTCTTCCCTTATGTTTATGATGATTAAAGACATGTCTATGTGTTTATTTAATGTATTCATGAACTAATTTATTATTCTATAGTTAGACGGATCTTGACTTGAAGTTTATTTGGATTTCCGTATGGTTTATTTATGTTTTCCTGTTCCTAATGCTTTTAATCTACTGGCCATGGATTGAATGATTCCATATTCGTGATCTATCACTCGGGAGAGGGGGTTGTGAATAGGAAAGAAGGAATTCGTATCGTGGTAGTTATATTGTTCGGAAGGCCTATAACTCCATAGAAGTCGTCAAAGGAATTACTGCGCTTTTACAATTGTTTGATAATTAATCTTAGATAGGGATATCAAGATTAATGTTAGATGATTACTTCTGCTTAACACCCGGGAGGGGGAGTAGAAACAAATAAGAATTCTCGGCTAGTAAACTAGGAAAACACGACATAGTGGATAGTTGAGTGAAGTCGAACCTCTAGAATCCGTTCTCATTGATTTTCTCCACTTAAATTTTCATCTTGTTAATTGTTTATTTTATTTTGGTAGATTAATATAATAATTATGCTCTCGATTGTCTAAATAAAGTCGAGACTATTCTAATTACAGTACTTGGTGTAACTTAATTTTCAATCCCTGTGGGTTCGACATCCGTACTTTCAAATTCCTATACTAAAACTTGACACCGTACACTTGCGGTACGTTTCACACGCATCAAGTTTTTGGCGCCGTTGCCGGGGACTGATATAATTTTGTTTACTGATACTGTTACCAAGTAGTCTTGATTTTAATTTAGAATTTTATTTTTTGTTTTCTTGTGAGGTACTTGGAGATGTTTCATCAGCAAGTTTCCACAAGCTTTGCCCAACAACCGTATGAACCATTCTATGCAGCTTGGGACAGATTCAACCACGACTTTTCAAACTACGATCCTCTTCAATCTTTCTATATTGGATTGGATGCAGACACACAAGAATGGGTATTTAATGAAGCTTTGGCAGTTGGTCGTCCCATATATGGTAGAGATGATGACAGGGTGCACCTGTTTAACCATATGGCGAATTTCGACTATCAGTGGCACTATGATCCTTCAATGCTGGGATGGAGTCACCAATATCCACCAGAGAATCATTACCCTCAAAAGAATGAAGGTAAACCTTCACTGGAAGATTTGGTGAATACTTTTGTTCAAAGTTCGACATTGAGGCTTGACAAGCATGAGTCGAGGCTTGATACGATTGAGGGTCACATGAACAACATGGGTGCTACAATGAAGTCTCTTGAGGTGCAAATTGGGCAGCTTGCTAATGCCATGAACAACCAACAAAGAGGATCATTTCCTAGCAACACCAAAGTGAACCCAACCAACCAAGTTTGGGAGAGTGATCCTACTCATGCGGAAGATTCAAGGGAATATGAGCATTTTCAAGTGGTTGAGCCTACTGTGGAAGAGTTATCTGATGAATTCCCGTGTCAAGATGAGCCTAGCGTGACGTTGGAAGATGAGCATATTTTTGGAAATAGTGAGGAGCACTCATCGATGGTGATGTCCTATATGCCATATGTGGATCCGTTCTTCCCATTGATGCCAACTTCACCATATTACGTCCTCCACGAGATGAAGCCAAGCTTAGAATCTTTCTCCCATGCTTATCAATTTTCGAAAGACGTTGTTGGAGCGACGAGCGTTAATTGTCACTATCTTGCCAAGCTTGAGGGCATACACAACCAAGACCCACATGTAGTGTCATATGATACTTACTATGGGCGGAAGCCGCTATTTGATGGTTGCTTCGCATAGTCTGGCTGACGACTTTAAACAAAGCGCTTTTCGGGAGGCAACTCGAATCCTGTATCCTTATTTTATTTTAAGTTTAACAAAAAAATAAATAAATAAATAAATAAATTTTGAGATGCCGTAGGACAGGCGTAACTACGCCCCTTTGTGGCGTAATTACGCCTGTCAAATTTCAGCAAATTTTGAGATGCCGTATCGTAGGCGTAACTACGCCTGTTTTCGGCGTAGTTACGCCTACCATTTTTTAAAAAAAATTTCAAAGCCGTAGGCGAGGCGTAATTACGCCTCTCAAGCGGCGTAATTACGCCTCGCGTATTTTTAGTCCTCTTCCCCTCAAATTTTTCAATTTCGATTTTTTCTCCTCAATCTCTCTTAATTATGCTATCCCACCTCTAAAGTCCATATTTTTATCGATTAACTGCAGGGTTTTGGAGTCTATTGGTGCAAGGAAGCAAGTTTAGGGGGGTTGCATCAAAGTGGTCTAGCTTAGCCAACCAAATCGAAAATTCTTCATCTAAGGGTTGGGTCTATACTGATGCGGAGGTCCCTATCATCATCTTCTCACCATACCCATGAGCATGAGATGGGCGACGATTACTGACGATTACTGATGATCGTCGTCGCAGGTAGTTGTGTTGTCCCTTATTTTATACATTGTATGGTACATTGAGGACAATGCACGATTTTAAGTTTGGGGGGGTGTTTAAACATTGAAGATGTTTTGTTTCCTGGATTCCTATGTGTGTTTTGTTTTGTGTTTTTTTTAGTCTTTTTTTTGTTTTTTTTGTGTCATAAGTCATGATTTGAAGTAATTGTGAAGGCCGATGATGAAGAATTGAGCTTATATGTAAAAAAAAAAAAAAAAAAAATTCACTTTGCTCTTGAGTTTCTTACATATTCATGCACTAGAGACCATGACCATTTGACCAATTAAAGTTGATTTGAATGAACACAAATATGATATAGGCAATTTTTGATAATATTTTGGGCCTTTATTCATTGATATAAATTTGTCATAGTAGCCCCTTTGAGCTTAAACGTAAAAGAATGAGGATTGAATTGCTGCAATATGCCTTAGAATCTCATTCAAATTCCTTTCTTATATCACCTTGGTTTTGAGATACTATTTGAGCACATTGGTCATACCATATAAATTATTTGTGAATTGAGAGTAGTCGAGAACTTACTTTAGTACCCTTTGAGGCGAAATACGGATGTTATGTGGCTTAGGAATGATTTAGGCAATTTTTGATTCGTTTGAGCCTTTGAAGCCACCAAATGACATCATTTTTATCCCTAGCTACCCTTTTGAGCTTATTGAAAATCGAATGGCATGTGCTTAGGCACATAATAACCTCCATTCGGCATCATTTCAAAATCCCACATCGACCACCTTGTTGAAAGCTTATACACTATTTCCTACCCTCAAGTGAGTAAACCTGTATTGCACTTTAAATTTCAGATATCCCCAATGTTCCTAATTGAAAAATAGAAGGGAGATAATAATAAAAAAGGGAATGAATGCATAGAAATATGTTGAAGAGGTGAAGAAAATAAGTGATTGAAGAATGAGAAAAAAAATTGAGGTGAATTGTGAGGCGGATGAGAAAGGAGGGTGAATCCAAAATGTGAAAAAAAAAATGATGAATCGTCAATAAGAGAAGTTGAAAATTGAGATGAGAGTGCGCAACATGGTTAATATGACTTACTCACTTATTTTGAAATTCCGATCTTTTTATTGAAGCCATGAGCCAAAGCCTAACGTTACAAGCCTATTAAGACCTATTGACCGAGCCACATTCGTCTAATATACTAGTGGAGAAGGTTACGAATAGTAAGCTTATGGACACTCGAGAAACACTTGTAAGAATATGATTTTGACATTCACATACGCACTTCTCATTACTTTGATTTTATGCATTGTTCACTGTTTGTCAAAGTTATACTCCTTTTTATGAACAATGCAAATGAACCCACATCCGTGCAAAGTCCTATTGATTTGTGTGAGTAAAGATTGCTTTAATGGTTAAATGGAAGTGGTAGCACACACACACTTGAGAACTCTTGAGTAGAAGTGATATGCATACTTGACTTAAAAATTTTATACCATTGATCTTCGAGGCCAATTTGCAATTATAACATTTCATGACTTGCGTTAGTAGTGTGTTTTCTTTCTCTTTTATTTCTTAGTCTTTTTCCATTTCTATTTTGCTCGGGACTAGCAAAAGTTTAAGTTTAGGGGGTTTGATAAGTGTATTTTATACACTTATATTTCTTCTTATTTTGCATGATTTAGTGTTGGTATTCGAGCAGAATTACGTCTTTTGTTGTTGTTTTGGTTGTTTTGCAGGAATCCAAGGAATTAAGCATTTAATTATTAAAAGATGTTAAAAAATACATAAATGTGACAATAATTCAAATCGGGACTCAACGGTGAAATAATCATGTACCGGGACATGTCAAATGGCAAGATTATATTATATTATAGTATATTATAATATAATATAATATATATACATGAGATTTGGGAATAAATTATAAAAGGGAAGATGATTATTTTAAGGTAGAGATTCAGATTTTAAAGGAAAGAAGATTTGGGGATAATATTTAGAGGTGAATAACCGAGAAAGAGAGGAGATTGACGTACAGGAGGATTCACGTAAGATACAAGGACACGCACAATTCACGTAGAGGGAGGAGATAGAGAAAAGACGTAAAGAGCATAATTGACGTGACAAAGCAGTAGCCGAGAGCTAAAGAGGAGAGGAGGAGATCATTCGAGGCGGTGCGCTTACAACGAAGGGTAGAGATTTTGACAACGGAGAAGACGACGGCGACTACCGGGGACGGAGGACCATCATCCAAATTCGTTTGATTATCTCTTCCCTTATGTTTATGATGATTAAAGACATGTCTATGTGTTTATTTAATGTATTCATGAACTAATTTATTATTCTAGAGTTAGACGGATCTTGACTTGAAGTTTATTTGGATTTCCGTATGGTTTATTTATGTTTTCCTGTTCCTAATGCTTTTAATCTACTGGCCATGGATTGAATGATTCCATATTCGTGATCTATCACTCGGGAAGAGGGGGTTGTGAATAGGAAAGAAGGAATTCGTATCGTGGTAGTTATATTGTTCGGAAGGCCTATAACTCCATAGAAGTCGTCAAAGGAATTACTGCGCTTTTACAATTGTTTGATAATTAATCTTAGATAGGGATATCAAGATTAATGTTAGATAATTACTTCTGCTTAACACCCGGGAGGGGGAGTAGAAACAAATAAGAATTATCGGCTAGTAAACTAGGAAAACACGACATAGTGGATAGTTGAGTGAAGTCGAACCTCTAGAATCCGTTCTCATTGATTTTCTCCACTTAAATTTTCATCTTGTTAATCGTTTATTTTATTTTGGTAGATTAATATAATAATTATGCTCTCGATTGTCTAAATAAAGTCGAGACTATTCTAATTACAGTACTTGGTGTAACTTAATTTTCAATCCCTGTGGGTTCGACATCCGTACTTTCAAATTCCTATACTAAAACTTGACACCGTACACTTGCGGTACGTTTCACACGCATCAGAAGTCATCATAGCCGACAAATGCATGACCTCCTCGGCAGTACTCTTCACCTTCCGACTCAAGGCGTCTGCTGTCAAGTTCGCCTTCCCTGGATGGTACTCGATCTCACAGTCATAGTCCTTGAGTAGATCCATCCATCTCCTCTGACGCATATTCAACTCCGCCTGAGTGAACAAGACTTTCAGGCTCTTTTGATCCGTATATATGGTAAAAGATGTACCATACAGATAGTACCTCCAAATCTTCAGGGCAAAGATAATAGCAGCCAACTCCAAGTCGTGGACTGGGTATCTAGCCTCATGCGGCTTCAACTGTCTCGATGCATAAGCTACCACATGCTTATCTTGCATCAGAACACAACCCAAGCCCTGCAATGATGCGTCAGTATAAAGGACAAACCTCTTGTTCTCTGAAGGAATTACCAATACCAGCGCCGTGGTCAATCGATGCTTCAATTCTTGGAAGCTCTCCTAGCAAGCCTCTGACCAATAAAACGGTATTCCCTTCTGAGTCAACTGAGTCAAGGGTTTAGCAATCTTGGAAAATCCCTCGACGAAGCATCGGTAATAGCCAGCCAAACCAAGAAAACTCCAAATCTCGGGCACAGAAGTGGGTGCAGTCCACTCCATCAGCGCCTCAATCTTCCTGGGGTCCACTGAAATCCCACTGCTAGATATGACGTGCCCCAGAAATACTACACTGTTCAACCAAAACTCGCACTTGCTGAGCTTGGCATATAATTGATGGTCTCTGAGGGTTTGGAGCACTGTCCTCAAATGTCTCACGTGCTCTTCCTCGCTCCGGGAGTAGATGAGTATATCGTCAATAAACACAATGACGAACTGATCTAGATAGGGTTGAAATACCCGGTTCATCAAGTTCATAAAGACAGCCGGGGCGTTCGTCACACCGAACGGCATCACCAAGAACTCGTAGTGCCCATATAGAGTCCGAAATGCTGTTTTCTGCACATCTTCCTCCCTGACCCGTATCTGGTGGTACCCGGATCTCAAATCAATTTTGCTATACAGCTTCGTGCCCTGCAACTGATCAAATAAATCATCAATCCTCGGGAGAGGATACTTGTTCTTCACCGTGGCCTTATTCAGTTGCCGGTAATCGATGCACAAATGCATCGAGCCATCTTTCTTTTTCACAAAAAGAACTGGTGCGCCCCAAGGCGTTACGCTAGGGCGTATATATCCTTTATCAAGGAGCTCCTGTAACTGTTCCTTCAGTTCTCTTAGCTCTGCCGGTGCCATTCGATAAGGGGCACGAGAAATAGTGGACGTCCCCGGTAATAACTCAATCCCAAACTCGACTTCCCTAGTCGGTGGGAATCCTGGAATCTCCTCTGGAAAGACATCAGCAAATTCTGCTACCACTGGCACATCCTCAACCTTCAACTCCTTACCCTTTCCCGACGTGTCAACGACATAGATGAGATAGCCCGTGTGACCACGTTCCAACAACTGAGACATTTTGATTGCCGAAATCAACGAAATCTTCGCACGAGAACCGTTGCCATAGAAAATCCACCGAACTCCCAAACCAGTTCTGAACCGTACTGTTCTCTGTCGACAATCCACCACTGCCTGATATCTGTTCAGAATGTCGATGCCCACAATGCAGTCGAAATCTGACATAACCAAAACAACCAAATCTGCCTTTATCTCATTGCCCTCAAAATAAATGAGGCAGTCCCTCAGAAACTGATCAGCAACAACTCTTTTTCCGGTGGGTGTCAAGACCAAAAGAGACGTGGGCAACGGAGACGTGCGTATATGATGTCTCTCCACAAAGTCCGCAGACACAAAATAGTGCGAAGCACCTGTGTCTATCAAAATAAAGGCGGAATACGTAAATAAAAGGCACGTACCCGCTATCACCTCCTCTGGAGCTGCATCGGCCTGCTCCCTGGTCAATGCATATACCTGTCCCTGAGGTGGCCCCATCGCCTGTCCTCCTATCTGTCGAGGCACCATCGACGGTCTCTGTTGTACCGTCCCCGTAGAAAACCTCCCTCTGCCTCCTCTGAGATCCACCTGACCATCACCACTCTGACAGAACCGAGATATGTGGCCCATCTTGCCACATTTATAACAAGCAGTACAATCTCGCATGTGATGTGGTCCTCCACAAAAGTGACACTTCACCACTCCACTCCTACTCGCTTGAGTCTGCCCTCTGTTGCTAGGCGCACCAGCCCTCCGGTTATCCATTTGTCTTCCACCAAACCGAGAAGATGAGGAAGAAGCCCCACGAGGTTTAAATGATTCTCCTCGTGGCCTCAGATTATTAGACATTGGCCTCGGCGGTGGAACTTGTGGGGGTGCAACATCCGGGTAAACGCTGACTCCGATTTCTGCTAGCTCCGCTCTAGTGAGAGCATCATCAAAAGAAGTGGGGTTGTTGGAGATAACCCGATCAAAAAGTTCCGGTCGCAGCCCCTTTAGAAAGTGCCTCATCTTGGCATGCCCATTTGTTGCAATGTGGGGAACATACCTCAACAAGGACGAGTAATGCATGGCATAGTCCGAGACTGACATGCTCCCCTGTTTCAAGCTCATAAATTCATCCTCCTTTGTTTGCCTAGCCGCCGCAGAAAAGTATCGGTTTAGAAACCGAGTCCGAAATAAAGTCCAGTCAATCACCATACCCTGAGCTCTCAGTTCCATCACCGTCGTCTTCCACCACATAGAAGACTTCTTCGCCAGTTGGAACTCTGCCAACCTCAGCCATGCTGTCCTAGCACAAGGAGCGGACACAAATATTTGCTCCAATCTCTCAAGCCACTCCTCAGCTTCTTCTCCTGTCTCCGTCCCCTCAAACATGGGCGGGTGGAAAGTTAGGAACTGACTCAGACTAAGCTCCCCTGGTAAAAGTAACTGAGCCACCGGCTCCACGCCCACAGCAGGTGGAGGTAAAGGATTCGCCTGACCAACGCTAGCGTTCACGCTTCCAACATCACCCACCCCTTCATTGAAGTTCTCCACATTCATATCCGCCATGCTGTAATACAAAGGTTAACAGCAATTCCAACAATATATATGTTATGCCGTTAGATAACATAAATGATAATGAGCATGTTAGTATAACAATTTATACACCAATATGCATACACATGCGCCAATGTAAAACACCTAGCCAACCATGTTAAGGCTACCCTTCACTCATTCCCGGGTTCTCTAACCACTGCTCTGATACCACTAATGTAAGGACCCTAGTTCCTTAAGTTCGGAATAAAAGGCGTAAATAAATTTTTCATGCATAAACGGAGTATAAAAGTTGTGTTGATGCCTTGAGCTAATAGGTTACATTGCCAAAATAAATTTCCAAAAGGGATTAATGTGATATCCCCGAAATGATTAATTGCAATTTGAGCAGTTATTGTGTTTATATGGTTAATCATGGTGGTAATTAATTGATTTTATGCTGGATTTATTTAATGTGTGGAAATGCATGGTCACATGGAAAGGATGACCCGGGAGTGCATTTCAGGGTGCATGTTGTGCATGTTGGGGAAAATTGCTTTTAGCATGATTTATTTGCCATGATTAGCAATTATTTGGAAAGCATGAGTTAATTGATATTTTGGTGCATTTTGGATTAATGCTTTTGAAAATATCATGTTGGGGTGTTTTATACACCATGGGTTTGTGGATGCATTTTAATTAAAACCCAACCCCTTTTATACCCCAACCCCCACCTTTACCAAATCATTTCACCTTTACCAAATTACACCACCCAAACCCTCTTTTCCCCTTATTTTCGAGTTGGAGCATAAAGGTGGAGAGAAGCCCTTCCAAAAATCTTGTTTTGTGGAGTTTATTGGGAGATTTGAGGTCCCCAAGAGGTATGGATACCTCATTGTTGATTTTGTAAGGTTTTATTTAAGTTTGGTATGATTTTGAAGGGTTTTAAAATGGGTTTGTGTTGGGTTGTTGTGGTTTTGGTTGAGGGTTGGATTTATGTTTGTTTTGAGGTGTATTTTGAAGGTTTATGTTGTTAATATGTTGTTGGTTTGTTGGTTTAAGTGTTGGTATGGATTGGAAGGTTTTGGTATGCAAAAATGGTGAAAAATTGCGAGTCTGTGCGAGGCGATCGACCGCCTGAAATGGGGTGATCAAACGCCGAAGGGCAGTACCAAAATTGCGGGACAGGCGATCAATCGCCTGTTATGAGGCGACCGATCGCCGAGAGGCAGTGGCCAATCCAAGGGTTAGGCGATCGATCGCCATGTTTGGCGCGATCGATCGCCGCGAAGGAAAAATTGAGGCGATCGATCGCCTCAGCCAAGCGATCGATCGCCAACTGTGGAATTTTGGGAAATGCTTTCTTTTGTCGAACTTTTGGTATTTGACTATTATTTGGCTTCTAATATGGGGTTGTGTGATTGTGTAGAACCATCCGAGGTAGCAACGCAACCAAGGAACTGAAGCCATATCAATTCCACTTTTGGAAAGGTACGTAGAGGACGTACGGGCACCCAACGGTACATGTATCTAATATACTCATTGTTTATGCATTGTGGATGCGAGTATATATGTGATTATGCATTGTGGATGCAAATACATGTTGTATTATGCATGATGATTGTAGATGCATATGATTATTGGTGCACATCCCATGAGTCGTGGTCATCCCTTGATGATTTTGATGCTTGCCGCTATTTGTTTTGGTTCCGCTAAATGTGAAGCGAGGGGTGGGAGCGCCGCATGTCACATTTGAGCGTGGTTATCATATAGGGCGAGGAAAGGATATTTGCCGCTCAATGTGAGGCGAGGGGTGGGAGTACCGCATGTCCATTGAAGCGAGGTTATTCTATGCCGCCTATATGTAAATAAGCGAGGGGCATTAAAATACATTGTGATGGACAGACTAGGGAACGGTGACCGGTATTTGATATTGATGAGATGGTATTATGTCATGACATGTGTAGACCATTAAAAATAATCTATTGATTATACTCATGAGTTATGGTACAGGGACAACCAAACGGGAAGCGTTTGAAATGCATGGGCAAAACAGGAAGTGTTTTATTATGATTATGCATTTACGCTTTATATTCATATTGTGTTGTATATGAATGATATCATTGCTCATGTTTGGGGGTTGTCCTTGTAGGTACTTTTGGCATGATATGAAGGGGGCTAAGACGGGTTGAGACCGTGAGCTTGAAGAGCACTTTTGGTAGATGAAGGACAGGATTATTTGTATAGTGTCTACTCTAGGAGTAGTGTAAAACTATAACTGATAACATTCTTTTGATGGGGAATGTAATTAATCCATTGATAGTCCTCATTTTGGCATGTAACTTTTAGGCTCATAGCCTCAACACGATTAATTCACTCTGATCATTTATATTAGCTCTAATTATGCCTTTGATCCGCACTTAAGGATTAGGGTCCTTATATTAGTGGTATCAGAGCAGTGGTTAGAGAACCCGGGAACGAGTGAGGGGTAGCCTTAGCATGATTGGCTAGGTGCTTACATTTGAGGCATGTTTATGCATGTGGTGCATATTGATGTATATTCTGTTATACTAACATGCTTATTATCATTCCTGTTATCTAACGGCATAACATGTATATTTGTTTTGGAATTGTTGTTAACCTTTATGTTACAGCATGGCTGCTATGAATGCGGGGAACCTTAACGAAGAAGTTGGCGATGTGGGCAGTGTTAACGCTAGCGTTGGACAAGTGAACCCTCTACCTCCACCAGCAGTAGGCATAGAGCCAGTGGCTCAGTTATTGCTACCCGGTGAGATTAACTTGACTCAGTTTCTGTCTTACCACCCGCCCCGGTTTGAGGGAACAGAATCAGGGGAGGAAGCCGAGGAGTGGCTGGAGAGACTTGAGCAGATATTTGTGTCGGCTCCTTGTGCTGTTACAGCGTGGCTGAGGCTGGCGGAGTTCCAGTTAGCAAAGAAACCTCTAATGTGGTGGAGGGGCACTGTAATGGAGCTAAGAGCACTGGGTACTGTGATTGATTGGACACTCTTCAGGACCCGGTTTCTGAACCGGTACTTCTCCGCAGCGGCGAGACAGACGAAGGAGGACGAGTTTACAAGTTTGAAACAGGGGAACATGACAGTGTCAGACTATGCCATGCTGTACTCTTCGTTGCTGAGGTATGTTCCCCACATTGCCACCAATGGGCACGCAAAGATGAGGAATTTTATGAAGGGGTTGCGACCGGAGCTCTATGACCGGGTTATCACCAATAACCCAACTTCTTTTGATGATGCTCTCACAAGAGCGGAGCTTGCCGAGCTTGGAGTGGGAGCTTATCCTAGTGCTGTGCCACCGCAAGTACCACAACAGAGGCAAACTAATGACAGCTTGAGGCCCCGGGGAAAGCCATTTAAACCTCGTGGTGCCTCTTCATCTTCACGGTTTGGTGGAAAGAAGTTCTTTGGTCAGAAACAGGAGAACAAGAAGAATTGGTCGGCCAATCAAGGGTCTTCACAAGGGAATAGATCGGGGGAGCCAAGGTGCGACAATTGTGGAGGACCACATTCTTCAAGTAAGTGCCCTGCCTGTTATAGCTGTGGCAAGATGGGCCACATCTCTCGGTATTGCCCCACCCGGGGAGGACAGTCAGAGTTTCAGGGCAACAGGCCGAGGTTTGATGACAGGACAGTACACCAGAGGCAGCAGTTTGGGCCTCGACCATCGGGAGGTCAGACAGTGGGACCGCCCCAGGGACAGGTGTAGGCGCTGACTAGAGAGCAGGCCCAGGCAGCCCCAGAGGAGGTGATCGCCGGTTCGTGTCATTTATTTACGTACCCTGCTTTTATGTTGATAGATACAGGTGCCTCCCACTCTTTTGTATCTGTTGGCTTTGTGGAGAGACACCATATGCGCACTTCTCTACCCACGCCTCTCTTTGTCTCGACACCCACTGGAAGAAATGTCGTTGCTGATCAGTTCATGGCTGATTGCCTCATTTATTTTGAGGGCAACGAGTTGAAGACATACTTGATTGTGTTGGGTATGTCGGACTTCGACTGCATCTTGGGCATTGATGTTCTGAACAGATATCAGGCAGTGGTAGATTGCCGACAGAAGACAGTGAAGTTCAGACCTGATTTGGGTAGTCAGTGGACTTTTTATGGCAACGGTTCTCGTGCGAAGATTCCGTTGATTTCAACGATCAAGATGACTCGGCTGTTGGAACGTGGCCACACTGGCTATCTCATCTATGCCGTGGACATGTCTGGGAAGAATAAGGAATTGAGAGTTGAGGATGTACCAGTCGTGGCAGAATTTGCTGATGTATTCCCAGAAGAGATCCCAGGATTCCCACCGGCTAGGGAAGTTGAGTTTGGGATCGAGTTGTTACCGGGGACATCCGCTATCTCTCGTGAACCTTACAGGATGGCACCGGCGGAGTTGAGGGAATTGAAGGAACAGTTGCAGGATCTCCTTGACAAGGGATATATACGCCCGAGCGTATCGCCATGGGGCACACCGGTTCTCTTTGTGAAGAAGAAGGACGGTTCGATGCGGTTGTGCATCGATTACCGGCAACTGAATAAAGCCACAGTAAAGAACAAGTATCCTCTCCCAAGGATTGATGATCTGTTTGACCAGTTGCAAGGTACCAGACTGTATAACAAGATTGATTTGAGGTCCGGGTACCATCAGATTCGAGTCAGAGAGGAAGATGTACAGAAGACAGCGTTTCGGACTCGATATGGACATTATGAGTTCCTAGTGATGCCGTTCGGTGTGACGAATGCTCCAGCGGTCTTTATGAGCTTGATGAACAGAGTGTTTCAGCCGTATCTTGACCACTTCGTCATCGTGTTCATCGACGACATTCTCATCTATTCCCGGAGCGAGGAAGAGCACGTGGAACACTTGAGGACAGTGCTCCAGATTCTCCGAGATCACCAGTTGTATGTCAAGCTCAGTAAGTGTGAGTTTTGGTTGAGCAGTGTAGTATTTCTGGGCCATGTCATATCGAGCAGCGGACTATTGGTGGATCCCAGGAAGATCGAAGCTGTGATGGAGTGGGCTGCCCCCACTTCCGTGCCTGAGATTCGGAGCTTCCTTGGTTTGGCCGGTTATTATCGACGCTTCGTCGAGGGCTTTTCGAAGATTGCCAAACCGTTGACACAGTTGACCCAGAAGGGAGTACCTTTCTTTTGGTCAGAAGCTTGTGAGGAGAGCTTCCAGGAGTTGAAGCACCGTTTGACGACGGCGCCAGTGTTAGTGATCCCTACGGAGAACTCCAGATTTGTTTTGTATACCGATGCATCACTTCAGGGCCTTGGGTGTGTACTGATGCAAGATAGGCATGTGGTAGCTTATGCATCGAGGCAGCTGAAGCCGCATGAGACGAGATACCCAGTCCATGACTTGGAACTGGCGGCTATCATCTTCGCCCGGAAGATTTGGAGACATTATTTGTATGGTACTTCGTTTACCATTTATACGGATCACAAGAGCCTCAAGTTTTTATTCACTCAGGCAGAGCTGAACATGAGGCAGAGGAGGTGGATGGACTTACTCAAGGACTATGATTGTGAGATTGAGTACCATCCCGGAAAAGCTAATTTGACAGCAGATGCTTTGAGCCGGAAAGTAAGGAGTTCTGCTGAGGACGTCATCCATTTGTCATCCATGATGACCTCCTATTGCCATCTGGGCTATGATTTCGACATAGATGCATCACCTGTGTATGTATCGACCTTGTTAGCTGAGCCAGATATCTATGAGAACATCAGGAGAGCTCAGAGGTCAGATGATGAGGTCCAGAGGTGGTTATCTTTAGTACATCTTGGTCAGCCAACGAAATTCAGAGTGGCCGATGATGGATCTTTGAGGTTGGATAACCGTTGGGTGGTTCCGAGTACGCCGGAGTTGCATAGAGGGATCTTGGAGCGAGCTCATAGTAGCAGACTTAGCATCCACCCAGGCGGGAAGAAGATGTATAAAGATCTGCGTGGTCAGTTTTGGTGGAAAAGGATGAAATCTGATGTCGTCGCTTTTGTAAAGAGGTGCTTGATCTGCCAGCAGGTTAAGGCAGAGAGGCAGAGACCTGGCGGCGAGTTGAAAAGCTTGGAGATACCGAAGTGGAAGTTGGAACACATTTCCATGGACTTCGTGACTCACCTGCCGAGGAGTGCTTCAGGCTTTGATGCTATTTGGGTGATTGTGGATCGATTGACTAAGGTAGCTCATTTCATCCCCTATAGCATGACTTTCACCTTTTTGAGGATGTCTCAACTGTATATCCGAGATGTGGTGAGATTGCATGGGATCCCCCTTTCCATAGTGTCGGATCGAGATCCGCGATTCACATCTCATTTTTGGGAAGGTCTTCAGTCAGCCTTGGGAACTGAAGTTAGATTGAGCACTACTTATCATCCTCAGACGGATGGCCAGACCGAGCGTACTATTCAGACGCTCGAGGACATGTTGAGAGCTTGCGTTTTGGAGTTCGATGTTTCTTGGCAAGATTCAGTGCCTTTGGTAGAGTTCTCTTATAATAACAGCTACCAGGCGAGTATTCAGATGGCTCCTTTTGAAGCTCTTTATGGCAGACGGTGTAGATCACCCTTGTGTTGGGATGATTTGGACCGCAAATCGGTCGGAGGACCGGAGTTGATTCGGGAGATGGAAGAGAAGATAAAGAGATAAGGCAGAAAATGAAAGCAGCCCAGGACAGACAGGCAGCTTATGCGAATAAACGGCGGAGACCGTTGGAATTTCAGTTGGGAGATAAGGTCTTTTTGAAGATCTCGCCTTTCAGAGGCGTTGTGCGATTTGGGATGCGCGGGAAACTGTCTCCGAGGTATGTTGGACCGTACGAGATTTTGCAGCGCATTGGCACCTTAGCTTACCGACTAGCTCTGCCGCCTTCTTTATCTGGTATACATGACGTGTTTCATGTATCGATGTTGCGGAAGTATGAGCCGGATCCGTCGCATGTATTACAACCTTCCGAAGTTCAGTTAGAGTCCGATGTGTCTTATGTGGAACGGCCTGTCAGAATTCTGGATCGAGCAGACCGTAGACTTCGGAACAAAGTGATACCTATGATCAAGGTTCAGTGGGATTGCAGGGGTGTCGAGGAGGCTACGTGGGAGACGGAGCGTCATATGGTGCAACACTACCCGGAACTATTCTCTAGTATGTGATTATGTTTAGTTTCACTTTGGGGTAAGTGCATGTGATTTCGAGGACGAAATCTTATAAGTAGGGGAGTATTGTGATATCCCCGAAATGATTAATTGCAATTTGAGCATTTTTGTGTTTATATGGTTAATAATGGTGGTAATTAATTGATTTTATGCTGAATGTGTGGAAATGCATGGTCACATGGAAAGGATGACCCGGGAGTGCATTTCAGGGTGCATGTTGTGCATGTTGGGGAAAATTGCTTTTAGCAGGATTTATTTGCCATGATTAGCAATTATTTGGAAAGCATGAGTTAATTGATATTTTGGTGCATTTTGGATTAATGCTTTTGAAAATATCATGTTGGGGTGTTTTATACACCATGGGTTTGTGGATGCATTTTAATTAAAACCCAACCCCTTCTATACCCCAACCCCCACCTTTACCAAATCATTTCACCTTTACCAAATTACACCACCCAAACCCTCCTTTCCCCTTATTTTCGAGTTGGAGCATAAAGGTGGAGAGAAGCCCTTCCAAAAATCTTGTTTTGTGGAGTTTATTGGGAGATTTGAGGTCCCAAGAGGTATGGATACCTCATTGTTGATTTTGTAAGGTTTTATTTAAGTTTGGTATGATTTTGAAGGGTTTTAAAATGGGTTTGTGTTGGGTTGTTGTGGTTTTGGTTGAGGGTTGGATTTATGTTTGTTTTGAGGTGTATTTTGAAGGTTTATGTTGTTATTATGTTGTTGGTTTGTTGGTGTAAGTGTTGGTATGGATTGGAAGGTTTTGGTATGCAAAATGGGTGAAAAATCGCGAATCTGTGCGAGGCGATCGACCGCCTGAAATGGGGCGATCGATCGCCGAAGGGCAGTACCAAAATTGCGGGACAGGCGATCGATCGCCTGTTATGAGGCGACCGATCGCCGAGAGGCAGTGTCCAATCCAAGGGTTAGGCGATCGATCGCCATTTTTGGCGCGATCGCCTCAGCCAAGCGATCGATCGCCAACTGTGGAATTTTGGGAAATGCTTTCTTTTGTCGAATTTTTGGTATTTGACTATTATTTGGCTTCTAATATGGGGTTGTGTGATTGTGTAGAACCATCCCAGGTTGCAACGCAACCAAGGAACTGAATCCATATCAATTCCACTTTTGGAAAGGTACGTAGAGGACGTACGGGCACCCAACGGTACATGTATCTAATATACTCATTGTTTATGCATTGTGGATGCGAGTATATATGTGATTATGCATTGTGGATGCAAATACATGTTGAATTATGCATGATGATTGTAGATGCATATGATTATTGGTGCACATCCCATGAGTCGTGGTCATCCCTTGATGATTTTGATGCTTGCCGCTATTTGTTTTGGTTCCGCTAAATGTGAAGCGAGGGGTGGGAGCGCCGCATGTCACATTTGAGCGTGGTTATCATATAGGGCGAGGAAAGGATATTTGCCGCTCAATGTGAGGCGAGGGGTGGGAGTACCGCATGTCCATTGAAGCGAGGTTATTCTATGCCGCCTATATGTAAATAAGCGAGGGGCATTAAAATACATTGTGATGGACAGACTAGGGAACGGTGACCAGTATTTGATATTGATGAGATGGTATTATGTCATGACATGTGTAGACCATTAAAAATAATCTATTGATTATACTCATGAGTTATGGTACAGGGACAACCAAACGGGAAGCGTTTGAAATGCATGGGCAAAATAGGAAGTGTTTTATTATGATTATGCATTTACGCTTTATATTCATATTGTGTTGTATATGAATGATATCATTGCTCATGTTTGGGGGTTGTCCTTGTAGGTACTTTTGGCATGATATGAAGGGGGCTAAGACGGGTTGAGACCGTGAGCTTGAAGAGCACTTTTGGTAGATGAAGGACAGGATTATTTGTATAGTGACTACTCTAGGAGTAGTGTAAAACTATAACTGATAACATTCTTTTGATGGGGAATGTAATTAATCCATTGATAGTCCTCATTTTGGCATGTAACTTTTAGGCTCATAGCCTCAACACGATTAATTCACTCTGATCATTTATATTAGCTCTAATTATGCCTTTGATCCGCACTTAAGGATTAGGGTCCTTACATTGATAGTCCTCATTTTGGCATGTAACTTTTAGGCTCATAGCCTCAACACGATTAATTCACTCTGATCATTTATATTAGCTCTAATTATGCCTTTGATCCGCACTTAAGGATTAGGGTCCTTACATTAGTGGTATCAGAGCAGTGGTTAGAGAACCCGGGAACGAGTGAGGGGTAGCCTTATGTCACGGGATGAGAGCTTTCACCCAAACTATCTCGAACCCGTGCGGCACTTGACTAGTAACCCCGCGTCGCTAGCAAGTCAGCCTTCCTCCCGAGTTGGTTGCTAAAGTGCTAGAAAGAGAGAACACAAAGAGATTGAGAGAATGCTTTGTATTGCTTGAATACTTTGATTGAAAACTTGATGGATTACAAATGAACTCCTCCCCCCTATATATACAAGTTCACCTCCTCAATGGACGGTGATGATCAATTTGATCTAATGGCTAGAAATGATCTTCTAGGATGTTCCACACATCTACAAGCTTCTACATACTTCTAACATGTATTTCTATAAGGTTCTAGAATGACCTACAAAAGAATGTACAAGGGATGTCTAGAATCTTCCGGGGTGCTCCAAAGTGTTCTTCAAGCTTCCGGGAGCTTCCGGATGTCCCAAAGCCTCTCCAATGTATGCCGGAATCTTCTAGAAAGTTGTGGGTCGTGACATTCTCCCCCACCTAAATTGGCGACGCCCTCGTCGCCTGAATATCGCAGAACTCCTTGATCTTGTGTGCAAATTGCCACAAGTGGTCTTCGTGCTCCCAGCTAGACTCTGCCTCGGGTAGACCCTTCCATCGCACGAAGTACTCGGTGTATGGGGGAACTCCTCTTTTACGTATCACTCGGTTCGCCAAAATCTCCTCCACGCTTTTGTCATATGATGTGACCACAGCAGTTGGCGCCCGATGTGATGTCCCACGGCTTGGATCCTCCATGTCTGCATGATATGGCTTCAGCTGACTCACATGAAACACTGGATGGATCTTTAACTTTGGTGGCAGTTGTAGTCGATAAGACACTGTGCCTATACGCCGCTCGATGGGAAAGGGGCCTTCATATCTACGTATCAACCCCTTGTGTACTGGTCGCAATGACTTGAACTGTTGTGGTAGTAGCTTCACCATTACAAGGTCCCCTTCCTTGAACTCGACCGCTCGTCGCTTAAGATCTGCCCACTTCTTCATCTTTTTGGCGGCTTTGTTCAATGATGCTCGAGCCAAGTCAGTCTCCTCCTGTATGGACTTGGCGAATGTGTATGCTGTGGGGCTGCTCCCTGTGTAGCCCGTGGCAATGTTATGTGGTGTCATCGGCTGTCTGCCTGTGGCTAACTCAAATGGACTACGTCCAGTAGATTCACTTCGCTGCAGATTATAAGAGAATTGGGCAGTGTCTAAGAGTTTTGCCCAATCTCGCTGGTTGGCACTCACATAGTGCCGTAGGTATAATTCCAGTAGCGCATTCACCCGTTCAGTCTGCCCATCCGTTTGCGGGTGGAAGCTTGTTGAGAATGCAAGATCGGACCCCAAAAGCTTGAATAGCTCGGACCAAAACTTCCCCGTGAAGCGAGGGTCGCGATCACTTACAATGGTCTTTGGAATGCCCCAATGCTTGACCACGTGCTTAGTGAAAAGCTTGGCTGTGTCAACGGCAGTGATGTCTGGCGGTGCAGCAATAAAGATGGCGTACTTAGAAAACCTATCCACCACAACAGTGATAGTCCCGCACCCTTCTGACTTGGGTAGTGCCGTAATGAAGTCCATGGATATGCTCTCAAAAGGGTGCTCAGGAATGGGAAGTGGTTGTAGGAGACCGGCTGGCTGCTGTTGTTCCACCTTGTCTTGTTGGCACACAAGACAAGTCCTTACATAGGCCTCCACATCCTCCCGCATCCTTGGCCAATAATAAGAATCCTCCATGAGGGCCATAGTGCGATGCATCCCCGGGTGGCCCGCCCACTTTGAATCATGACACTCCTTGAGTATTTCCCGGCGTAAATTTCCCCACTTGGGCACAAAGAGGCGGTCTCCCTTAGTGAATAGCAAGCCATCTCGAATCCAAAAGCGTCGGGTTTTACCTTCCCTAGCAAAGTCCATGATGTTCTTTGCCATCGGGTCTTGATCTAGACCTTCCCGTATGCGATCCTTCAACATGCTTGCGGGTTGGCTTATGGCTGCAAGCTCCGCCTTCCGGCTTAAGGCATCGGCTACACGATTGGTTGTCCCCGGCTTGTACTCCAATGTGTAGTCAAACTCCGCAAGAAATTCCTGCCACCTTGCTTGCTTCGGAGTGAGCTTCTTTTGGGTTTGGAAGTAGCTTGTGGCAACATTGTCTATCCGCACAATAAACTTGCTCCCAAGCAAGTAATGCCTCCATACTCGTAGACAATGGACCACCGCAGTCATCTCCTTTTCATGGACTGTGTAGCGCCGCTCGGCATCATTCAACTTGCGGCTCTCAAAGGCAATAGGATGCCCATTTTGCATAAGAACGCCCCCAATGGCATAGTCTGAGGCATCAGTGTGCACCTCATATGGCTTTGTGTGATCCGGCAGAGCTAAGACTGGTTGCTCCGTCACCTTGATCTTTAGCTCTTCAAATGCTTCCCGGCACTTTGGATCCCACTCCCACTTCTTGTTCTTCTTCAAGAGATTAGTGAGGGGTGTGGCAATGTTAGAATACCCCTCTATGAAGCGCCGGTAATAATTGGCTAGCCCCAGAAAAGATCGGAGTTGGGGCACATTGGTTGGGGCCTCCCAATCTCGTATGGCCTTCACCTTGGCCTCTTCCATCATGATATGCCCGGTCTTGATGTTGTGGCCCAAGAATGACACCTCATCTCGGGCAAAAGAGCACTTCTCCAATTTGATGTAAAGTTCATTATCCCGAAGTGCCTGAAACACCTTTATCAAATGCTCCACGTGTTCCTCCAACGTGGATGAGTAGATAACAATATCATCAAGGTAAACAACCACAAATTTATCCAAGTAAGGGTGGAATACCTTATTCATGAGGGTGCAAAACGTGGCCGGGGCATTGGTTAGACCAAAGGGCATAACTAGAAATTCATAAGACCCGTACCTCGTGACCATGGCGGTTTTTGGCTCATCCCCTACGGCAATCCGCACTTGCCAATATCCGGACCGCAAGTCTATCTTTGAAAACCACTTGGCCCCTCCAAGTTGGTCGAACAACTCTCCAATGAGTGGTATAGGGTACTTGTTCCGGACCGTCAACTTGTTCAAGGCCCTATAGTCCACGCACATGCGTAGAGATCCGTCATGCTTCTTTTGAAAAAGCACTGGTGCACCATATGGGGACTTGGATGGCTGGATCATCCCCGCATCAAGTAGTTCTTTGAGTTGTTTCCTCAACTCCTCCAATTCAGGTGGTGCCATCCGATAGGGTGTGCGTGAGGGTGGGCTAGCATCCGCTACTAGCTCGATCTTATGGTCCACGTCCCTCTTTGGTGGTAGCTTCTTCGGGAGCTCCTTTGGCATAATGTCCTTGAAGTCCTCAAGCACGACCTTGACTTCCATGGGCAACTCCCCCAAGCCCTCGGTCTTTGGCCCTTCGTCTATCTTAGGAACTATGGCATAGGTCTCCTCACTACGCCTAAGTCCCTTTGCGAATTGAATAGCCGACAACATGCTCGGCCCCTTGGCCTCCCTCTTGGCCGGTATAGTGCATGGAGTGTTTGCATCAAGGATATATAAAGAGTCTGAAAATGGTAGAATGCAAGCTCGTACCTCATCGAGCCACTCTAGCCCAAGTACCATGTCATAGTCATCCATGGGCACCACTGTGTAGGAGACATATCCCTGCCATTCTCCTATCGTGGTCTTCACTCCCTTGGCCGCTCCGGCGATTGGTTTGGCCTTTGCATTCACTGACTTGATTGATCCTCTGGTTGGAGTGATGGCAAGCCCCAGCTTCTTCGCCGCCTCCTCCCGGATGAAGTTGTGTGTGGCCCCCGTATCCACTAATGCCTTGACTCGTCGCCCCCTGACCAAGGCATCCACAAACATAGACCCCCCCTTGGGTCCTTTAGCGTGCTCCACCTTTGCTTTGACGGCATTGAGGAGCCGTAGAGATCCAATCTGTGTGCCCTCCTCCTGTGGCTCATCATCTTCATCTGCAAGAGCTGCTAGCTTGTTTACTTTTGGGCAATTGGCCATGAAGTGGTCGGTCTTGTGACAAAGGAAGCAAGTCCGTTCCCGGTCATTGGACCTATAGGTTGATGGTCTTGGTGCATTGCCCCTGTTGTAGGTTTGGCTTGAGTTTGACTGGTTGCCTCCCACACCTTTGCCCTTGTCATCCCTCTTGCCTTTGTTGTTGCCATCGTTGGAGGACCGCAACTCAATAAGGCTCTTGGCATAAGCAATTGCCGTAGCCAAATCCTGCACTTGACGGCGTTGGAGCTCCTGTTTTGCCCATGGCCTGAGTCCATCAAGGAAAGCGAAGAAGGCCTCCCGATCCGTCAACTCTGGAATCTCCAATATGATCTCTTGGAACTCCTTGATGTACTCTTTTATAGTTTTGTTGTGTGTGAGCCGTCGTAGGCGTCCCCGAGCCTCATACTCCACATTCTCGGGATAGAATTGCCGCTTGAGCTCGGCTTTGAAGTCTTCCCATGTATTCATGCGGCATGTGCCTCGCTCAATATCGGCGTGTCTCCTCCTCCACCATAGAGTGGCTGTGTCGGTCAGGAATAGGGGCGCTGTGCGAATCTTGGCCTCGTTGTCCCGTACATTCGAGGCTGCAAAGTATTGCTCCAAGTTCCATAGAAAGTTGTCAAGTTCCTTAGCATTACGAGTCCCATTGTATGGTCTTGGCCTTGGAACATCGATCCTGGTTGGTGCCGCGACCACATGATCCCCCGCATTGGCCATGGCCCTTTTGCATATAACCATGTCGTCCTTGAGAGTTTTGAACTCTTCTTGCAAGGCCTCAATCATGCCCCTAAACTCATTGAATTGATTCTTCGCATCAAAATGGAAAGAGTTAATTTGTTGGAGTACCTGACCTTGAAACTCCTCCCCTGAGGTGTTTTTTCAAGTTCCCGTACCCTCTCGGCCACCTCCTCGAAGGCTTGGGAGTGATCCGACATGTATTGCTCCAGTCGGATCATCCGGTTCTCCATGCCACCCATAAAGTCGACCGAGGGTTCCCTTGACTGGCCTCGGCCCTTCCTCGGTGCCTTCTCTGGTTTCTCGGGTTGTTGGACCACCCCTGAGTCCGACATTCTTTCTTCTAGCAAACACCAACGAACAACCTTGAGTGCGGAAGCTTTAAGAGCCGACCTAGGCTCTGATACCACTTGTCACGGGATGAGAGCTTTCACCCAAACTATCTCGAACCCGTGCGGCACTTGACTAGTAACCCCGCGTCGCTAGCAAGTCAGCCTTCCTCCCGAGTTGGTTGCTAAAGTGCTAGAAAGAGAGAACACAAACAGATTGAGAGAATGCTTTGTATTGCTTGAATACTTTGATTGAAAACTTGATGGATTACAAATGAACTCCTCCCCCCTATATATACAAGTTCACCTCCTCAATGGACGGTGATGATCAGTTTGATCTAATGGCTAGAAATGATCTTCTAGGATGTTCCACACATCTACAAGCTTCTACATACTTCTAACATGTATTTCTATAAGGTTCTAGAATGACCTACAAAAGAATGTACAAGGGATGTCTAGAATCTTCCGGGGTGCTCCAAAGTGTTCTTCAAGCTTCCGGGAGCTTCCGGATGTCCCAAAGCCTCTCCAATGTATGCCGGAATCTTCTAGAAAGTTGTGGGTCGTGACACTTAGCATGATTGGCTAGGTGCTTACATTTGAGGCATGTTTATGCATGTGGTGCATATTGATGTATATTCTGTTATACTAATATGCTTATTATCATTCCTGTTATCTAACGGCATAACATGTATATTTGTTTTGGAATTGTTGTTAACCTTTGTGTTACAGCATGGCTGCTATGAATGCGGGGAACCTTAACGAAGAAGTTGGCGATGTGGGCAGTGTTAACGCTAGCGTTGGACAAGTGAACCCTCTACCTCCACCAGCAGTAGGCATGGAGCCAGTGGCTCAGTTATTGCTACCCGGTGAGATTAACTTGACTCAGTTTCTGTCTTACCACCCGCCCCGGTTTGAGGGAACAGAATCAGGGGAGGAAGCTGAGGAGTGGCTGGAGAGACTTGAGCAGATATTTGTGTCGGCTCCTTGTGCTGTTACAGCGTGGCTGAGGCTGGCGGAGTTCCAGTTAGCAAAGAAACCTCTAATGTGGTGGAGGGGCACTATAATGGAGCTAAGAGCACTGGGTACTGTGATTGATTGGGCACTCTTCAGGACCCGGTTTCTGAACCGGTACTTCTCCGCAGCGGCGAGACAGACAAAGGAGGACGAGTTTACAAGTTTGAAACAGGGGAACATGACAGTGTCAGACTATGCCATGCGATACTCTTCGTTGCTGAGGTATGTTCCCCACATTGCCATCAATGGGCACGCAAAGATGAGGAATTTTATGAAGGGGTTGCGACCGGAGCTCTATGACCGGGTTATCACCAATAACCCAACTTCTTTTGATGATGCTCTCACAAGAGCGGAGCTTGCCGAGCTTGGAGTGGGAGCTTATCCTAGTGCTGTGCCACCGCAAGTACCACAACAGAGGCAAACTAATGACAGCTTGAGGCCCCGGGGAGAGCCATTTAAACCTCGTGGTGCCTCTTCATCTTCACGGTTTGGTGGAAAGAAGTTCTTTGGTCAGAAACAGGAGAACAAGAAGAATTGGTCGGCCAATCGAGGGTCTTCACAAGGGAATAGATCGGGGGAGCCAAGGTGCGACAATTGTGGAGGACCACATTCTTCAAGTAACTGCCCTGCCTGTTATAGCTGTGGCAAGATGGGCCACATCTCTCGGTATTGCCCCACCCGGGGAGGACAGTCAGAGTTTCAGGGCAACATGCCGAGGTTTGATGACAGGACAGTACACCAGAGGCAGCAGTTTGGGCCTCGACCATCGGGAGGTCAGACAGTGGGACCGCCCCAGGGACAGGTGTATGCACTGACTAGAGAGCAGGCCCAGGCAGCCCCAGAGGAGGTGATCACCGGTACGTGTCATTTATTTACGTACCCTGCTTTTATTTTGATAGATACAGGTGCCTCCCACTCTTTTGTATCTGTTGGCTTTGTGGAGAGACACCATATGCGCACGTCTTCTCTACCCACGCCTCTCTTTGTCTCGACACCCACTGGAAGAAATGTCGTTGCTGATCAGTTCATGGCTGATTGCCTCATTTTTTTTGAGGGCAACGAGTTGAAGACAGGCTTGATTGTGTTGGGTATGTCGGACTTCGACTGCATCTTGGGCATTGATGTTCTGAACAGATATCAGGCAGTGGTAGATTGCCGACAGAAGACAGTGAAGTTCAGACCTGATTTGGGTAGTCAGTGGACTTTTTATGGCAACGGTTCTCGTGCGAAGAATAAGGAATTGAGAGTTGACTCAGCTGTTGGAACGTGGCCACACGGGCTATCTCATCTATGCCGTGGACACATCTGGGAAGAATAAGGAATTGAGAGTTGAGGATGTACCAGTCGTGGCAGAATTTGCTGATGTATTCCCAGAAGAGATCCCAGGATTCCCACTGGCTAGGGAAGTTGAGTTTGGGATCGAGTTGTTACCGGGGACATCCCCTGTCTCTCGTGCACCTTACAGGATGGCACCGGCGGAGTTGAGGGAATTGAAGGAACAGTTGCAGGATCTCCTTGACAAGGGATATATACGCCCGAGCGTATCGCCATGGGGCGCACCGGTTCTCTTTGTGAAGAAGAAGGACGGTTCGATGCGGTTGTGCATCGATTACCGGCAACTGAATAAAGCCACAGTAAAGAACAAGTATCCTCTCCCAAGGATTGATGATCTGTTTGACCAGTTGCAAGGTACCAGACTGTATAACAAGATTGATTTGAGGTCCGGGTACCATCAGATTCGAGTCAGAGAGGAAGATGTACAGAAGACAGCGTTTCGGACTCGATATGGACATTATGAGTTCCTAGTGATGCCGTTCGGTGTGACGAATGCTCCAGCGGTCTTTATGAGCTTGATGAACAGAGTGTTTCAGCCGTATCTTGACCAGTTCGTCATCGTGTTCATCGACGACATTCTCATCTATTCCCGGAGCGAGGAAGAGCATGTGGAACACTTGAGGACAGTGCTCCAGATTCTTCGAGATCACCAGTTGTATGCCAAGCTCAGTAAGTGTGAGTTTTGGTTGAGCAGTGTAGTATTTCTGGGCCATGTCATATCGAGCAGCGGAATATCTGTGGATCCCAGGAAGATCGAAGCTGTGATGGAGTGGGCTGCCCCCACTTCTGTGCCTGAGATTCGGAGCTTCCTTGGTTTGGCCGGTTATTATCGACGCTTCGTCGAGGACTTTTCGAAGATTGCCAAACCGTTGACACAGTTGACCCAGAAGGGAGTACCTTTCTTTTGGTCAGAAGCTTGTGAGGAGAGCTTCCAGGAGTTGAAGCACCGTTTGACGACGGCGCCAGTGTTAGTGATCCCTACGGAGAACTCCAGATTTGTTTTGTATACCGATGCATCACTTCAGGGCCTTGGGTGTGTCCTGATGCAAGATAGGCATGTGGTAGCTTATGCATCGAGGCAGCTGAAGCCGCATGAGACGAGATACCCAGTCCATGACTTGGAACTGGCAGCTATCATCTTCGCCCTGAAGATTTGGAGACATTATTTGTATGGTACTTCGTTTACCATTTATACGGATCACAAGAGCCTCAAGTTTTTATTCACTCAGGCAGAGCTGAACATGAGGCAGAGGAGGTGGATGGACTTACTCAAGGACTATGATTGTGAGATTGAGTACCATCCCGGAAAAGCTAATTTGACAGCAGATGCTTTGAGCCGGAAAGTAAGGAGTTCTGCTGAGGACGTCATCCATTTGTCAGCCATGATGACCTCCTATTGCCATCTGGGCTATGATTTCGACATAGATGCATCACCTGTGTATGTATCGACCTTGTTAGCTGAGCCAGATATCTATGAGAACATCAGGAGAGCTCAGAGGTCAGATGATGAGGTCCAGAGGTGGTTATCTTTAGTACATCTTGGTCAGCCAACGAAATTCAGAGTGGCCGATGACGGATCTTTGAGGTTGGATAACCGTTGGGTGGTTCCGAGTACGCCGGAGTTGCGTAGAGGGATCTTGGAGCGAGCTCATAGTAGCAGACTTAGCATCCACCCAGGCGGGAAGGAGATGTA
This sequence comes from Haberlea rhodopensis, assembly GCA_907163345.1. Classification (NCBI taxonomy): domain Eukaryota; kingdom Viridiplantae; phylum Streptophyta; class Magnoliopsida; order Lamiales; family Gesneriaceae; genus Haberlea; species Haberlea rhodopensis. Next base: position 647,524 of record CAJQUN010000306.1, read on the forward strand.
TAAAGATCTGCGTGGTCAGTTTTGGTGGAAAAGGATGAAATCTGATGTCGTCGCTTTTGTAAAGAGGTGCTTGATCTGCCAGCAGGTTAAGGCGAAGAGGCAGAGACCTGGCGGCGAGTTGAAAAGCTTGGAGATACCGATCGATCGACACATTTTATCGATCGATCGAGACGTCACACCGATCGATCGAAACAAATTACCGATCGGGCAGCCCTGTTCCTGCGAGAAACTTCCAAGTATGAGCTTCCAACAACACCTAAACTCATATACAACCAAGATCAACCATCCAACACATCATTAAACCACAAAACAACATGAAAATACATCACCCAAGCATAAACAACAAGATGGACCAAGATCCACCCTTTTAACCCCAAAAACAAGCTACAAACTCAACCAAAACCCAACAAGACTCTACCATAATGAAAGCTTACCACTTGAGCTTCAAGTTTCTTGTAAGAAATCCCAAAATAACTCCTTTTCAAAGCCTTTACTTTTTCCTCCTCTTTCCAAAACGAAAATGAGAGCTTTTTCTTTGCAAGAGAAGAGATGGAGGGTGGTTTGACTTAAAGGTGATGGGAAGGGAATGGATGTGATGTAAAGTATAGTGGGATGAGAGGTGGGGGCTAATCCAAATGGTATGCTAATGGGTTATGGTTTAAATTTAACATGTAACCCAAAAAGTGAATATGATGTATAAAACATCCCAACATGATATTTTAAAAGCATTTTACCAAAATGCACCCAAAATCACCATTTACTACATGTTTCACCAAAAATTATAAACCAACACATTTAAACCATTATAACACCCAATTTCCCAACATGTATAACATGTGCCCTGAAATGCTCTACCGGGTCACGTCCACAATGTGACAAGCATTTCTCCAAGATAATTAGTCCCAATACATAATCTAATTATCACCTTAAGATACATAAACATAATTAATGCCCAAATTGCAATTAATTATTTCGGGGATATCACAATACTCCCCTACTTATAAGATTTTGCCCTCGAAATCGCATGAACTTACCCTAATCGAAACTAAACATAAATCACATACCAGAGAATAGTTCCGGGTAGTGCTGCACCATATGCTGCTCCGTATCCCACGTGGCCTCCTCGACACCCATGCGATCCCACTGTACCTTTACCATTGGTATCACTTTGTTCCGAAGCCTGCGATCAGCCCTATCCAGAATCCTGACTGGCCGTTCCTCATAGGATATTTCAGAATCTAACTGAACCTCAGAAGGCTGCAATACATGCAACGGATCCGGCTCATACTTCCGTAGCATAGATACATGAAACACGTCGCGAATACCAGACAACGACGGCGGCAGTGCCAAACGGTAAGCCAATGTACCGATGCGCTGTAAAATTTCATACGGTCCCACATACCTCGGAGACAATTTGCCACGCATACCAAATCGAACTACACCCCTGAAAGGTGAGATCTTCAAAAAGACCCTGTCTCCTAATTGAAATTCCAATGGTCTCCGCCGTTTATTCGCATAGGCGGCCTGCCTGTCCTGGGCTGCCTTCATTTTCTGACTGATAACCTTCACCTTATCCTCCATCTCTCGAATCAGTTCGGGTCCTCCTACTGCTTTACTGGTCAAGTCATCCCAGTATAATGGCGACCTACAACGCCTACCATACAAAGCCTCAAACGGAGCCATCTGAATACTCTCCTGATAGCTGTTGTTGTATGAAAATTCTACCAAGGGCAAGGAGTCTTGCCATGAGGCATCAAACTCCAATACACAAGCCCTCAACATGTCCACGAGCGTCTGTATAGTATGCTCAGTCTGACCATCCGTCTGGGGGTGATATGCGGTGCTCAATCTCACCTCAGTACCCAATGCTGACTGAGGACCTCCCCAGAAATGAGATGTGAACCGCGGATCTCTGTCAGACACAATAGACACCGGAATCCCATGCAATCTCACTATATCCCTGACATACAATTGAGCCATCCTCAAGTATGTGTACGTCATACTGTAGGGAATGAAGTGAGCTACCTTTGTCAGTCTGTCGATGATCACCCAAATAGCATCACAACCCGAAGTAGTCCTCGGCAAGTGGGTCACAAAGTCCATAGATATGTGCTCCCACTTCCACTCCGGTATCTCTAAGCTCCTTAGCTCGCCACCGGGTCTCTGCCTCTCTGCCTTAACCTGCTGACAGATCAAACACCTCTTGACAAATGAGATTACATCACGTTTCATCTGTTTCCACCAGAACTGATCACACAAGTCCTTATACATCTTCCTCCCTCATGGGTGGATGCTAAATCGACTACTATGAGCCCGTTCCAAGATTCCTCTGCGCAACTCCGGCGTACATGGAACTACCCATCGGTTACCGAGTCTCAAAGAACCATCTTCAGCGACTCTGAACTTTGATGACTGCCCCTGAAGTACCAATGATGACCATCTATGAATCTCATCATCTGTCCCCTGAGCTCTCCTGATATGCTCATAGATATCTGGCTCAGCCAATAAGGTCGATACATGCACAGGTGATGTATCTACGTCGAAGTCATAGCCCAGATGGCAATATGAAGTCATCATAGCCGACAAATGCATGACCTCCTCGGCAGTACTCTTCACCTTCCGACTCAAGGCGTCTGTTGTCAAGTTCGCCTTCCCCGGATGGTACTCGATCTCACAGTCATAGTCCTTGAGTAGATCCATCCATCTCCTCTGACGCATATTCAACTCCGCCTGAGTGAACAAGACTTTCAGGCTCTTTTGATCCGTATATATGGTAAAAGATGTACCATACAGATAGTACCTCCAAATCTTCAGGGCAAAGATAATAGCAGCCAACTCCAAGTCGTGGACTGGGTATCTAGCCTCATGCGGCTTCAACTGTCTCGATGCATAAGCTACCACATGCTTATCTTGCATCAGAACACGACCCAAGCCCTGCAATGATGCGTCAGTATAAAGGACAAACCTCTTGTTCTCTGAAGGAATTACCAATACCAGCGCCGTGGTCAATCGATGCTTCAATTCTTGGAAGCTCTCCTAGCAAGCCTCTGACCAATAAAACGGTATTCCCTTCTGAGTCAACTGAGTCAAGGGTTTAGCAATCTTGGAAAATCCCTCGACGAAGCGTCGGTAATAGCCAGCCAAACCAAGAAAACTCCGAATCTCGGGAACAGAAGTGGGTGCAGTCCACTCCATCACCGCCTCAATCTTCCTAGGGTCCACTGAAATCCCACTGCTAGATATGACGTGCCCCAGAAATACTACACTGTTCAACCAAAACTCGCACTTGCTGAGCTTGGCATATAATTGATGGTCTCTGAGGATCTGAAGCACTGTCCTCAAATGTCTCACGTGCTCTTCCTCGCTCCGGGAGTAGATGAGTATATCGTCAATAAACACAATGACGAACTGAACTAGATAGGGTTGAAATACCCGGTTCATCAAGCTCATAAAGACAGCCGGGGCGTTCGTCACACCGAACGGCATCACCAAGAACTCGTAGTGCCCATATAGAGTCCGAAATGCTGTTTTCTGCACATCTTCCTCCCTGACCCGTATCTGGTGGTACCCGGATCTCAAATCAATTTTGTTATACAGCTTCGTGCCCTGCAACTGATCAAATAAATCATCAATCCTCGGGAGAGGATACTTGTTCTTCACCGTGGCCTTATTCAGTTGCCGGTAATCGATGCACAAACGCATCGAGCCATCTTTCTTTTTCACAAAAAGAACTGGTGCGCCCCAAGGCGTTACGCTAGGGCGTATATATCCTTTATCAAGGAGCTCCTGTAACTGTTCCTTCAGTTCTCTTAGCTCTGCCGGTGCCATTCGATAAGGGGCACGAGAAATAGCGGACGTCCCCGGTAATAACTCAATCCCAAACTCGACTTCCCTAGTCGGTGGGAATCCTGGAATCTCCTCTGGAAAGACATCAGCAAATTCTGCTACCACTGGCACATCCTCAACCTTCAACTCCTTACCCTTTCCCGACGTGTCAACGACATAGATGAGATAGCCCGTGTGACCACATTCCAACAACTGAGACATTTTGATTGCCGAAATCAACGAAATCTTCGTACAACCGTTGCCATAGAAAATCCACCAAACTCCCAAACCAGATCTGAACCGTACTGTTCTCTGTCGACAATCCACCACTGCCTGATATTGTTCAGAATGTAGATGCCCACAATGCAGTCGAAATCTGACATAACCAAAACAACCAAATCTGCCTTTATCTCATTGCCCTCAAAATAAATGAGGCAGTCCCTCAGAAACTGATCATCAACAACTCTTTTTCCGGTGGGTGTCGAGACCAAAAGAGACGTGGGCAACGGAGACGTGCGCATATGATGTCTCTCCACAAAGTCCGCAGACACAAAAGAGTGCGAAGCACCTGTGTCTATCAAAATAAAGGCGAAATACGTAAATAAAAGGCACGTACCCGCTATCACCTCCTCTGGAGCTGCATCGGCCTGCTCCCTGGTCAATGCATATACCTGTCCCTGAGGTGGCCCCATCGCCTGTCCTCCTATCTGTCGAGGCACCATCGGCGGTCTCTGCTGTACCGTCCCCGTAGAAAACCTCCTCTGCCTCCTCTGAGATCCACCTGACCATCACCACTCTGACAGAACCGAGATATGTGGCCCATCTTGCCACATTTATAACAAGCAGTACAATCTCGCATGTGATGTGGTCCTCCACAAAAGTGACACTTCACCACTCCACTCCTACTCGCTTGAGTCTGTCCTCTGTTGCTAGGCGCACCACCCCTCCGGTTATCCATTTGTCTTCCACCAAACCGAGAAGATGAGGAAGAAGCCCCACGAGGTTTAAATGATTCTCCTCGTGGCCTCAGATTATTAGACATTGGCCTCGGCGGTGGAACTTGTGGGGGTGCAACATCCGGGTAAACGCTGACTCCGATTTCTGCTAGCTCTGCTCTAGTGAGAGCATCATCAAAAGAAGTGGGGTTGTTGGAGATAACCCGATCAAAAAATTCCGGTCGCAGCCCCTTTAGAAAGTGCCTCATCTTGGCATGCCCATTTGTTGCAATGTGGGGAACATACCTCAACAAGGACGAGTAATGCATGGCATAGTCCGAGACTGACATGCTCCCCTGTTTCAAGCTCGTAAATTCATCCTCCTTTGTTTGCCTAGCCGCCGCAGAAAAGTATCGGTTTAGAAACCGAGTCCGAAATAAAGTCCAGTCAATCACCATACCCTGAGCTCTCAGTTCCATCACCGTCGTCTTCCACCACATAGAAGACTTCTTCGCCAGTTGGAACTCTGCCAACCTCAGCCATGCTGTCCTAGCACAAGGAGCGGACACAAATATTTGCTCCAATCTCTCAAGCCACTCCTCAGCTTCTTCTCCTGTCTCAGTCCCCTCAAACATGGGCGGGTGGAAAGTTAGGAACTGACTCAGACTAAGCTCCCCTGGTAAAAGTAACTGAGCCACCGGCTCCACGCCCATAGCAGGTGGAGGTAAAGGATTCGCCTGACCAACGCTAGCGTTCACGCTTCCAACATCACCCACCCCTTCATTGAGGTTCTCCACATTCATATCCGCCATGCTGTAATACAAAGGTTAATAGCAATTCCAACAATATATATGTTATGCCGTTAGATAACATAAATGATAATAAGCATGTTAGTATAACAATTTATACACCAATATGCATACACATGCTCCAATGTAAAACACCTAGCCAACCATGTTAAGGCTACCCTTCACTCATTCCCGGGTTCTCTAACCATTGCTCTGATACCACTAATGTAAGGACCCTAGTTCCTTAAGTGCGGATTAAAGGCGTAAATAAAATTTTCATGCATAAACGGAGTATAAAAGTTGTGTTGATGCCTTGAGCTAATAGGTTACATTGCCAAAATAAATTTCCAAAAGGGATTAATTACATTCCCAACCAATGGATGTTAATCCTATAGCTTTACACTACTCCTAGAGTAGAAACTATACAAAAGAATGTGCCTTCTACCAAGAGCACTCCTCACTAGCTCACTGCATCAACTCGCCTTAGCCCGTCCGCCCAAAAGTACCTACAGGAACAACCCCAAACCATGAGCATGTATATAAATCATATTCACAATAATATGATAGCAATTCAAATGCATAAATCATAAATGCGATATACTTCTTGTATTTAACACATTTACAAGCCCTTTGGTTGTCCCTGTACCATAATCAAAATCAATGGATTATAACACCCTTAATGTATGTCATGACATGTACCGATTTCCATATATTCCGTGTTCAATTCCCGAATCTTATTATATCAGTGGCATAATACCCATCGCGTTAACATGACAGCGGAAATACCCCTCGCTTAGACAATACCAGCGGCACTAATATCCCTCGCTATAAATATGACAGCGGTCGTGTTCTTCGCTTCATATTAGCGGCAAATATTCTCTCATCACTACGGTATGACAGCGGCAAGTATTCACATCGCTACGCTACTGGCGGCAAGCATTCTCCATCACTGGAATATAAATCCCGACTCACAATCACATGCAACAATGCATCCAATATACACATGCAACCAAAATGCATGACCAAACCATGTATGCAATCCATGATGCATAAACAATACCACATATGCAACCACAATGCATAATCAATTCCATGTGTGCAACCATAGTGCATAACCAATTCAAGCGTAATAAATGCGTTTTACCGTCCGATGCCCGTACGTCTCACTACATACCTTAGTTCCAAAAGTGGAGATATCGTGAAACTTTATCTCCTTTGATGTGTGGCTACCTGGGATGGTTCTACACAATCACATGAATCCATATTAGAAGCCAATAAATGAACCATTACCAAAAACATCATCATTTAGAACAAAATGCCAAAATCCACATTTTATGTCTTGCGATCGATCGGTCCCCAATCCCCGATCGATCGCTAAGTGAAGAAAAATAGGCATCCAAGTACTGCCTCCACCGATCGATCGAAACATTTTATCGATCGATCGAGACATCACACCGATCGATCGAAACAAATTACCGATCGATCGGTAAGCTCATTTCACGCCTTGTTCAGGCTCTGCCCCGCTCGATCGATCGGACCCATATCTCGATCGATCGGGCAGCCCTGTTCCTGCGAGAAACTTCCAAGTATGAGCTTCAAACAACACCTAAACTCATATACAACCAAGATCAACCATCCAACACATCATTAAACCACAAAACAACATGAAAATACATCCCCCAAGCATAAACAACAAGATGGACCAAGATCCACCCTTTTAACCCCAAAAACAAGCTACAAACTCAACCAAAACCCATCAAGACTCTACCATAATGAAAGCTTACCACTTGAGCTTCAAGTTTCTTGTAAGAAATCCCAAAATAACTCCTTTTCAAAGCCTTTACTTTTTCCTCCTCTTTCCAAAACGAAAATGAGAGCTTTTTCTTTGCAAGAGAAGAGATGGAGGGTGGTTTGACTTAAAGGTGATGGGAAGGGAAGGGATGTGATGTAAAGTATAGTGGGATGAGAGGTGGGGGTTAATCCAAATGGTATGCTTATGGGTTATGGCTTAAATTTAACATGTAACCCAAAAAGTGAATATGATGTATAAAACATCCCAACATGATATTTTAAAAGCATTTTACCAAAATGCACCCAAAATCACCATTTACTACATGTTTCACCAAAAATTATAAACCAACACATTTAAACCATTATAACACCCAATTTCCCAACATGTATAACATGTGCCCTGAAATGCTCTACCGGGTCACGTCCACCATGTGACAAGCATTTCTCCAAGATAATTTGTCCCAATACATAATCTAATTATCACCTTAAGATACATAAACATAATTAATGCCCAAATTGCAATTAATTATTTCGGGGATATCACACTATCATTCACACTCCCCACATCACCCACCTCCTCATTAAGGTGCTCAAGATTTCTGGTTGCCATGCTGTAATACAACGGTTAACAACAATACCAGAAATAATCCATATGTTACACCGTCAGATAACATGAACAACAATATTCTAATCATGTTAGTACAATAAATATATACACAAATATGCACCACATGCATAAACATGCTCATAATTGAACACCTTGCCAACATGTTTGCTAAGTCTACCCTTCACTCACTCCCGGGTTCTCTAACCACTGCTCTGATACCACTAATGTAAGGCCTCTTTAGTGCATGTAATCATATATGTAGGGGAAAACCCACTTGTCATCATAGCAAACCATGCCAATAATAAAATTCTTTACATTATTCCATATAATGTCTAGTTTCCCCCAACCAAGTCCACGTACATATCATGCACCATTATAATACACTAACAGTTCTCAGTTCATTTAGCAATTCAATAAATAATTGCATGCAACTCGTAAATGAAGAGAGAAAGGCCCTTGCCTTTTTATACATACCATATACACATAATAGTGCTCATATGCGAGCATCAAATAAATATGTGTGTATCAAATGTATAAAACATGGTACTCAATACCGTCGCTGGTACTTCGATCCTGGAAGCACCTCAAATTCATAGCTCAAGCTCAACTCCAAAGCCATCGATGTACCTAATCACCTGCCCCAACAGAGACAGCCCCCACACGGGGTGAGCATACCAATACCCCAAATCCAATAAGCACAATATTACAATTCATAATTACACAAGTAAATGCTATGAATATTAAAATAAACTCCCTGGATGGCATCATCCTCATCCGGGATCCCTTGTGCTGTTCCTGTTCTCAAAATAACTGAAGCCATCAAGTTCCCAAGTGCCAGTTTGTGATATCCCTGAAATGATTATGTGATTTTAAACATTAGTTATGTTATGAAGATTATGGTATTAATTCATTGGGTTGAATTAATAATATTGGGGAAATGCATTTCAGGGTGCATGTGATATATGTTGGGATTTGGGTTGTAGCATGATTATTTTGGGGTGGGTGTTATTTGTTTTGGTGAAGCGTGTTAATTGGAAATTGAAGTATTTTATTGATTTAATACTATAAAATATAATGTGAGGATATTTTAATACATAGTGCTAAATACCGGGACCAAACATAACACATCACACCACCCAACACCCAACCACCGCCCTTGACCCATACCCTGCTACAGCTGATTGCCCATGCCTATTTCCCCTTATCCCACTCCACCTTTCCATGTCTGAAACCCTTCCCTTTCTTTCCCAAAAATCGTCCAACATTTGCTGAGCAAGATAGGGAGGAGATCTGCCATTTTTATTGCTAGAAAAGCTTGCAAAAATCGAAGCAAAAGAGGGTGAGAAACCATGTCCTGTTTTGGTTTAAAGTTTGTTTAAGTTCAAGCTTTTATTGGTGTGAAAATGGCATGCTAGCTAAGGTTTTATTAAACCTTCGATTTAAGTACATTCATGGTGGTTTTATGAAGTTCCTAGCATGTTTACTTGAGCATGTTATATGTGTTATGTGGTAGATTTGTTGGCTTGAAAATAGGTGCTCGAAAATCTGGGTAGAAATATGATACCCTGTTTTTCAGAAAGTTTGAATGAGTAAGGATAAAGTTAGGCGATTTTGATGCATGTGGGTTTAAGTTTGGGTATAACTTTGATATGAATACATTCATGGTAGTACCTAGTAACTCTTAGCATGTTTGTTCAAGCATGTTGTATGTCATAAATGCTAGATTGGATGGTATGAATATGAGTGTTCGGGAATCTGGAAAAATCGTGCACAGAGCATGTGGCAATCGATCGCTACAAAGGTAGCGATCGATCGTCGAAGGCCAATAGCCAAAATAAAAGGCAGGCGATCGATCGCCATAAATGGCACGATCGATCGCCTCAAGCCAGTGAAGTCTTGCGATCGATCGCCTCGATGTAGCGATCGATCGCCAGATGCAGAATAGTGGAAAATGATGTTTTTGTTGGAATTTTTGATTTTGGTCTATAAATTGGCATCTAATATTGTGTTGTACACTGGTGTAGAGCCTTCACAGATAGCTAAACAACGCAGGGGATAGAGTCCTGCAACACACCATATTTTGGAATGGTACGTAAGCGACGTACGGGCATCCCAACAGTAACATGTATTTTAGGTCTGTCCATTTGACACATGATAGATGCAAAGTTGTGCATTATGAGTATGATACATGTTGTTATGCATTGTTCTTGCATATGTATGTTGTGGAATAAATGGTGTGTATTCCACGAGTCAGGGTTATCACAGTAATGATTTTAATACTTACCGCTTATACCGCTAAAAATGTGGAGCGGGAGGGGGGAGGCTCGCTTGCACATGGAGGCGAGGTTTACCATACGAAGCGAGGATAGAAATACCGCTTGTATGAAGAAGCGAGGGAGGGGAGTTCTGCTTGTTCTAAAGTAATTGAAGCAAGGGGCATTAAAATACACTGATGATAAACTGACTAAGGATTGAAGTAAAGATTTAAGAAGTAAAGATATGTCATGACATCTATTTAAAGAAACCATAATATCATGTATTGATTTGATTATGAGTTATGGTACAGGGACAACCAAAATGGGCGTTTTAAATGCATTGGAATTCAGGAAGTATCTTATGCCTATGATATATGCATTTATGCTTTACATTCATATTATGATTGATATGGACTATGATATGCTCATGTGTTGGGGGTTGTCTTTGTAGGTGCTTTTGACAATGAGAATCAGGGTCGGGGTTGATACGCTGAGCTGTAAGGTGTGCTACAGGATTAGAAGAGTAGAAACTCCTTTTTGTATGGTTTCTACAAAGTGTAGAGTAAATCTATAGTGTAGTACCCTTTTGATAGGAATATGTATAATTCATTTTTTGAACTTTTGGTACTGTAATATCTTTAGCTCAGGATTATCAACATGGCCTAATACTCTGATTTATAAATGATTAGTTCTCTTAATTGCACCTTAGAGTCTTGTTTAGATAATGGGGTCTTACATTTTGTGGTATCAGAGCAGTGGTTAGATAACCGGGAACGAGTAAAGGGTAGCCTTTAGAAACAAGTTGGCTAGGTATTCATTGGTGGGCATGTTGATGCGTATGGTGCATATTTTTGTATAAGTTGTTATACTAACATGCTTTGAATGCGATTACTCTTGTTATCTAACGGCTTATATTATGAACTACTTTTGGTATTGTTGTTAAGCCCTGTGTTACAGCATGGCGGCTATTAATCCGGAGAATCCCAATGAAGAGGTGGGAGATGTAGGCAGTATCAATGCCAGTATTGCTCAGTCAAATCCTCTACCGCCACCTGCTGTAGGCATGGAGCCTAGTGCACAGATATTGCTACCAGGGGAGATAAGTTTGACCCAGTTCTTGAGCTATCATCCACCGCTATTTGAAGGGACTGAAACTGGGGAAGCAGCCGAGGAATGGCTTGAGAGATTAGAGCAGATATTTGAATCAGCCCCCTGTGCACGGACTGCCTGGCTGAGGTTGGCAGAATTTCAGTTGGCGAAGAAGTCTTCCATGTGGTGGAAGACAACAGTTATGGAGCTGAGGGCTCAGGGTATGAGACAGTGGATTGGACTGTGTTCAGGACCCGGTTCCTTAACCGGTATTTCTCCGCCGCTGCCAGACAAGTAAAAGAAGATGTGTTTACCAATCTAAAGCAGGGCACCATGACTGTATCAGATTATGCCATGCAGTACTCCTCACTGTTGAGGTATGTACCTAACATTGCTGTAAACGGTCATGCCAAGATGAGGTATTTTCTAAAAGGGTTGAGGCCAGAGTTATTTGATAGGGTTGTCTCCAACAACCCCAGCTCATTTGATGATGCCCTGACCAGGGCAGAGCTGGCAGATATTGGAGTTAGCGTGTACAAGGAAGTTGTACCCCCTTTTGTACCACCACAGAGACCAGCTGTTGACAGCCTGAGGCCACGAGGAGACCAGTTTAAGCCTCGTGGGACTTCTTCATCTTCTAGATTTGGTGGGAAGAAATTTCAGAATCAGAAGCAGGGTAATCGGGGACCAGCGCAGGGAAATAGAACAGGAGGGAACAAGTGTGACAACTGGGGAGGATTCCACTTGACACGTGACTGCCGAGGCTGTTATGTTTGTGGCAGGGTGGGTCACCTGGCTCGGACTTGCCCCAATCGGGTGGGTCAGGCAGACTCTGGGCCGAATAGGCCAAGATTTGACGCTAGGACGGCACCACCGAGACAGCAGTTTGCACCTCGACCACAGGGAGGTCAGGCGGCAGGACCGCCGCAGGGTCAAGTATATGCATTGACGCGTGAGCAGGCAGAGGCAGCCCCAGAGGAGGTGATTGCTGGTACGTGCCACTTACTTACGTACCCTGCATTTATTTTAGTAGATACAGGTGCTTCTCATTCATTCGTATCTTCTGCTTTTGTGGAGAGACACCACTTGTGTTCGTCTCCGTTGCCCACGCCACTTATGGTCTTGACACCCACGGGAAAGCATGTGATTGCGGATCGACTGTTATCTGATTGCCTCATTTATTTTGAGGGCAATGATCTGAGGGATGATCTGATTTTGTTGGATATGGCAGATTTTGACTGCATTGTCGGCATTGATGTATTGAGCAGATACCAGGCCGTGGTTGATTGCCGACAGAGGATGGTGCGCTTTCTATCTGATCAGGGGTTTCAGTGGACCTTCTATGGGGACGGCTCTCGTCCCAAGATTCCGTTGATTTCGGCAATTAAGATGTCGCAGTTGTTAGAACGCGGTAACTCATGCTATCTTATTTATGTCGTGGACGTATCAGAGGAAAAAAGAAGAGTTGAGGATCAGGGATATACCAGTAGTTACGGAATTCACCGATGTGTTTCCGGATGAGATTCCAGGATTTCCACAGTTCAGAGATGTGGAGTTTGAGATTGAGTTACTGCGAGGGACATCTGCTGTTTCCCGTGCCCCTTATAGGATGGCACCAGCAGAGCTGAGGGAACTGAAAGTGCATTTGCAGGAGCTCCTCGACAAAGGATACATTTGCCCTAGTGTATCACCATGGGGTGCACCAGTCTTGTTCGTAAAGAAAAAGGATGGGTCGATGCGCCTGTGCATCGATTACCGTCAATTGAATAAAGTGACGATTAAGAACAAGTACCCCCTTCCGATGATTGATGACTTATTTGATCAGCTTCAGGGCACAGAGCTTTACTCAAAGATTGACTTGAGGTCAGGCTATTTAGAGCTGATGATGTTCAAAAGACAGCCTTTCGAACTCGGTATGGGCACTATGAGTTCTTAGTGATGCCATTCGGGGTGACGAATGCCCCTGCAGTATTTATGAGCTTGATGAACAAAATATTTCAGAGGTATCTTGATCAGTCCGTCATCGTGTTTATTGACGACATTCTGGTTTATTCAAGAAGTAAGGAGGAGCATGCCAATCATTTGAGGACGGTGCTTCAGATCCTCAAAGATCATCAGTTGTACGCCAAGCTCAGCAAGTGTGAGTTCTGGCTGTGCAGTGTTGCGTTCTTGGGTCATATTATCTCTCGAGAGGGGATATCAGTAGATCCGAGGAAGTTAGAGGCAGTTATGGATTGGCCTGCGCCAACTTCAGTCACTGTGATCCGAAGTTTCCTTGGTTTGGCTGGGTATTATCGACGTTTTGTCGAAGGGTTTTCAAAGATTGCCAAGCCATTGACCCAGCTAACTCAGAAGGGAGTCCCGTTCTGTTGGTCGGAAGCTTGTGAGCAGAGCTTCCTAGAGTTGAAGCACAGATTGACTTCAGCGCCAGTATTGGTGATTCCCAGGGAGAACAAGGGGTCGCTCTCTATACTGATGCATCGCTTCAGGGTTTAGGATGCGTGCTGATGCAGGATAAGCACGTTGTGGCTTATGCTTCAAGACAATTGAAGCCACACGAGATGAGGTATCCAGTCCATGATTTGGAACTAGCAGCTATAGTGTTTGCCTTGAAGATATGGCGACACTACTTATACGGTACCTCATTCACTATCTTCACTGATCACAAGAGCCTGAAGTTATTGTTTACGCAGGCTGAGCTGAATATGAGACAGAGGAGATGGATGGACCTGCTGAAGGACTATGATTGTGAAATCGAATACAATCCGGGAAGAGCAAATTTGACAGCCGACACTTTGAGTCGGAAGGTGAAGAGCACGGCAAAGGATGCCATGTGTCTATCAGCTATGATGGGCTCCTACTGCCAGTTGGGATTTGATTATGATGTGTCTACTTCACCGGTACAGGTATTGACCTTATTAGCTGAGCCCGTTATTTATGATCACATCAGGAAGGCTCAGGAGACTGACGAGGAAGTTCAGAGATGGTTGTCATTGGTTCGTCTGGGTCAGTCGTCGAAGTTCAGGAAGGTTGAGGATGGTTCTTTGAGGTTAGGTGATCGATGGGTGGTTCCGAATACGCCTGAGTTGCTTCAGGGAATACTACAGCGAGCTCATTGCAGCATGATGAGTATCCACCCGGGCGGAAAGAAAATGTATAAGGACTTATGCAACCAGTTTTGGTGGAGGCGAATGAAACAAGACATCACCACATTCGTTAAGCGATGTTTGATTTGTCAGCAAGTGAATGCTGAGAGGCAGAGGCCTGGTGGTGAGCTTAGAAGTTTGGAGATACCAAAATGGAAGTGGGAGCACATATCCATGGACTTCGTGACCCACTTACCGAGGACTGTTTCGGGTTTTGATGCTATCTGGGTAGTCGTGGACAGACTGACTAAAGTGACTCACTTCATTCCATACTGTATGACATTCACGTACTTGAGGATGGCTCAGCTATATGTCAGAGATGTAGTGAGACTGCATGGGATCCCTGTTTCGATTGTGTCTGATCGAGATCCGCGGTTTACATCTCACTTTTGGGAAGGTCTTCAGTCAGCCCTGGGTACAGAATTAAGGTTGAGCACAGCATATCATCCCCAAACGGACGGGCAGACCGATCATACCATACAGACGCTCGAAGATATGTTACGGGCTTGTGTGTTGGAGTTCGATACTTCGTGGCAGGACTCAGTGGCCTTTGTGGAATTTTCTTATAACAACAGCTACCATGCAAGCATACAGATGGCTCCTTTTGAGACTCTCTATGGTAGACGTTGTAGGTCGCCTTTATGTTGGGATGATGTGGACCGTAAATCGGTCGGAGGACCAGAATTGGTCCAAGAAATGGAAGAAAAGGTAAAGGTGATCAGAAGGAAAATGAAAGCAGCCTAGGACAGACAAGCAGCGTATGCTAATCAACGGCGTCGGACGTTAGAGTTTCAGTTGGGCGATAGGGTCTTTTTGAAGATCTCACCTTTCATAGGTGTAGTACGTTTTGGGATGCGGGGGAAATTATCCCCGAGATATGTTGGGCCGTATGAGATCTTACAACGTGTTGGTACTCTGGCATACCGGTTGGCCTTACCGCCCTCTCTATCCGGCATACACGATGTGTTTCATGTGTCTATGTTGCGGAAGTACGAGCCAGATCCTTCTCATGTGTTGCAACCTTCTGAGGTTCAGATAGAGTCCGATGTTTCCTATGTGGAGCGGCCTATCAGGATTTTGGATCGGGCAGATCGCAGACTACGAAACAAAGTTATTCCTATGGTCAAAGTTCAGTGGGATCGTAGGGGTGTCGAGGAGGCCACGTGGGAGACGGAGCGACACATGGTGCAGCACTATCTGGAACTGTTTTCTAGTATGTGATTTATGTTTTGTTTTGTATTGGGTAAGTGAATGTTGATTTCGAGGACGAAATCTTATAAGTAGGGGAGTATTGTGATATCCCCGAAATGATTATGTGATTTTAAACATTAGGTATGTTATGAAGATTATGGTATTAATTCATTGGGTTGAATTAATAATATTGGGGAAATGCATTTCAGGGTGCATGTGATATATGTTGGGATTTTGGGTTGTAGCATGATTATTTTGGGATGGGTGTTATTTGTTTTGGTGAAGCATGTTAATTGGAAATTGAAGTATTTTATTGATTTAATACTATAAAATATCATGTGAGGATATTTTAATACATAGTGCTAAATACCGGGACCAAAACATAACACATCACACCACCCAACACCCAACCACCCCCCTTGACCCATACCCTGCTACAGCTGATTGCCCATGCCTCTTTCCCCTTCTCCCACTCCACCTTTCCATGTCTGAAACCCTTCCCTTTCTTTCCCAAAAATCGTCCAACATTTGCTGAGCAAGATAGGGAGGAGATCTGCCATTTTTATTGCTAGAAAAGCTTGCATAAATCGGAGCAAAAGAGGGTGAGAAACCATGTCCTGTTTTGGTTTAAAGTTTGTTTAAGTTCATGCTTTTATTGGTGTGAAAATGGCATGCAAGCTTAGGTTTTATTAAACCTTTCATTTAAGTACATTCATGGTGTTTTTATGAAGTTCCTAGCATGTTTACTTGAGAATGTTATATGTGTTATGTGGTAGATTTGTTGGCTTGAAAATAGGTACTCGAAAATCTGGGTAGAAATATGATACCCTGTTTTTCAGAAAGTTTGAATGAGTAAGGATAAAGTTAGGCGATTTTGATGCATGTGGGTTTAAGTTTGGGTATAACTTTGATATGAATACATTCATGGTAGTACCTAGTAACTCTTAGCATGTTTGTTCAAGCATGTTGTATGTCACATATGCTAGATTGGATGGTATGAATATGAGTGTTCGGGAATCTGGAAAAATCGCGCACAGAGCATGTGGCGATCGATCGCTACAAAGGCAGCGATTGATCGCCAAAGGCCAGTAGCCTAAATCAAAGGCAGGCGATCGATCGCCATAAATGGCACGATCGATCGCCTCAAGCCAGTGAAGTCTGGCGATCGATTGCCTCGATGTAGCGATCGATCGCCAGATGCAGAATAGTGGAAAATGATGTTTTGTTGTAATTTTTGATTTTGGTCTATAAATTGGCATCTAATATTGTGTTGTACACTGGTGTAGATCCTTCACAGATAGCTACACAATGCAGGGGATAGACTCCTGCAACACACCATATTTTGGAAAGTTACGTAAGCGACGTACGGGCATCCCAAAGGTAACATGTATTTTATGTCTGTCCATTTGACACATGATAGATGCAAAGTTGTGCATTATGAGTATGATACATGTTGTTATGCATTGTTGTTGCATATGTATGTTGTGGAATAAATGGTGTGTATTCCACGAGTCAGGGTTATCACAGTAATGATTTTAATGCTTACCGCTTATACCGCTAAAAAAGTGGAGCGGGAGGGGGGAGGCTCGCTTGCACATGGAGGCGAGGTTTACCATACGAAGAGAGGATAGAAATACCGCTTGTATGAAGAAGCGAGGGATGGGAGTTCGGCTTGTTCTAAAGTATTGAAGCGAGGGGCATTAAAATACACTGATGATAAACTGACTAAGGATTGAAGTAAAGATTTAAGAAGTAAAGATATGTCATGACATTTATTTAAAGAAACCATAATATCATATATTGATTTGATTATGAGTTATGGTACAGGGACAACCAAAATGGGCGTTTTAAATGCATTGTAATTCAGGAAGTATCTTATGCCTATGATTTATGCATTTATGCTTTACATTTATATTATGATTTATATGAACTATGATATGCTCATGTGTTGGGGGTTGTCTTTGTAGGTGCTTTTGACGATGAGAACCAGGGTCGGGGTTGATACGCTGAGCTGTAAGGAGTGCTACAGGATTAGAAGAGTAGAAACTCCTTTTTGTATAGTTTCTACAAAGTGTAGAGTAAATCTATAGTGTAGTACCCTTTTGATAGGAATATGTATAATTCCTTTTTTGAACTTTTGGTACTGTAATCTCTTTAGCTCAGGATTATCAACACGGCCTAATACTCTGATTTATAAATGATTAGTTCTCTTAATTGCACCTTAGAGTCTTGTTTAGATAATGGGGTCTTACACAGTTAGTCATTACATTGATTAACAAATCCATTTGCCACATACTGATATCATAATCAATAATATCAAATCATTAAACAATGATTACAGATATTCCATATATCTCACTTATGGTTTCATAGTTCTATTTCATCAATCGCTCTACAATAGTGGCATTTTATTCTCGCGCATGCTCAACAGCAGTGGCGTCATAACCGACGTTCGCTCAAAGGCGACCATATCCCAATCATTGCTCGCTCAAAAGCGGCACCATAAGATCCCAAATGCATATATATCCATTTATAGCAATTACCATAAACCATGCATTTCAATATCCGTTTATTGCTAATACCATATAACATGCATTTCCATATACATTTATTGCAATATAGTGTACCATGCAATCAACAATTGCAATTATAATAAAGGGCTATGCTCGTACGTCATACGTACCTTATAATTTTGTAGTTCGACTCCAATCTTGCCTTGGTCCCATGACCGATGAATTATGTGCTAAACACGATTAATAATCCATAATCAAATTCAAGCATGCAACCATGTGCCCAAGCACGTTCACAAACCCCAAATACACCGTCATCCATGACAATTAACTATTTTAAAAGACCACGGGCGAAGCATGCATCGAAAACTCAACACGAAATTATTCCCCAAAAACAGGCACTAGCGATCAATCGCTTCATCCCAGGCGATCGATCGCCTCTCAAAGATTGGCACGGGCGATCGATCTCTCCATTCCAGGAGATCGGTCGCCACTCAGTATAATTTGGCTACTGGCTCATGGCGATCGATCGCTTCCTTTGAGGCGGTCGATCGCCTCACTGTCCATCTTCCTTAAAATTTCATTAACGTCGCGGCGATCGATCGTCCCGCCCTAGGGATCGATCGCATCGACCTGTATCAGCCAAAAATGGCGTTGTTCTTGCAAAATTTTCCCCAACAACAAAGCTCACACCCCCATACAACATAAATCCTTAACAAGGGGCTATAAATCAACCCCAAATACAACAACCCAAAAATCTTTAATAACCAATTTCTTAAACCCAACTCAAATCCTTCCCAAACACCACAATAGCACTACCAAATCGAAGATAAATGCGAGGGGATGGATAATACCTTATTATCTTCGAGAAATCCGGATCCCAAATCGAGCCTCAACCGATTTGCTCAAGGGAGAAAAGGGAAAGGAAATGGGTTTGGGGAAGGGGGAGCGGGTGAGAGTGAGAGAAATGAGATCCAAAATGATCGAACACCGAGTCCACTAGGTATATATAGTACCAAAACTCCAAAATACCAATACCTCCACAAATACATCATGATTCATTAACAATCATCTGTTTTCAATAATTATCTCTCCAACTCAAATTTCATTACCAGCCCCAGTACAAAGTCTCCGGACCCCAGATCCCACCAAAAACCAAATTCCAAGGTTATCACCACGATGAGAATACAATCTCATCCCTTGGATCCAACGACTCCAAATACCGGATTTAAAATCCCCGGGACCAAAATCGTAATTAATTCATAATTGCCACAATTAAAATCCATTAAGGATTATTACCACACCGGGATTAACACCATTAACCCCCGGGCATCACAGCCTCGCTACCTTAAGTGCGGATTAAAGGCATAAGAAGAGCTAAACATGCATCACATGCACCCTGAAATGTACTATCAGGTCATGCCCACCGCATAACTATACATTTCACCACCATAATTAATTTACACCATATTAATCACATAAACATAATTAATGGCCCAAATGCACATAATTATTTCAGGGATATCACAATAAATTATATGAGTCGATTCTGTGCACTGCAATGTATCCTCCTCTCTTGCTTCCTTCCTTGCCCTTCAATTATTTTCCTTAAGGTTGTTGGATGTTGGATGAAGATGAAAAGCTGCTATGTATTGTGTAATATGATGTTCAACAACAAATTTTCATGCCCTAGGTCTGATATATATACGAGAGGAGGTGGATGGAAGTGTTCTCAATTGATCAAACTCGAAGAGGTATTTTTTTTCACAAAACTCTGCTGGCCGATTTATCGAGCAAAGTAGCTCGATCGATCAAGCACTCAATATTCCCTTTCACGAAATTTTCTGCCACGCTCAATTGATCGAGCACTTCTACCGATCGCTTGAGCAACGTTCCTTTTTGTTGGCCAAATTCTCTGCCTCACTCGATCGATCGAGCACTCCTTCTCAATCGGTCGAGCACTTGAATTTCCAAATTCTTCGTGCGTGCCTCGATTTGGTCATTTTCATCATTCTAGCTCATTTTCTCCACTTCCATGTACTTTCACCTAGATTCCTGAAACAAAACAAATATATACCAAAAAGCGTAAAATCATCTAGGAATCAACACGAAAATCAATATAAAAATATAGCAAAATGAGTGTAAAATTCACACTTATCAAGTAGTTGGCATTGGAGAAAGTGAAAGATAATGTTGTCATATGTATTTAAGTAAATCAATAGCTGATTGATTGTACTTGTAATCTTATTATGATAAATCTTTGTTTGAATATTAATATATATGGCAATTATTCATTTGTGTACCCATGTATCTTGATGCATTGATGAAGTCCTTGATATTGTTATAGTCTATAGAATGTGGTTACGCATATGATGGTGACCATGAAATACATTCTCGACTGTGATTTCTAAATGTTCCTGGTCGATGACCCTTCGAGAATGGGATATCTATATATGCTCGTTAGAGACTTGTATTCATGATGTGTCTAGTGTAGTGCGTCGCGCTTCATCGGTGTTTGCTTGGAGAAGTCAACACACATGAATAGGTGCTCATTAGGAATGAGTTCAGTGAACGGCCTTACTCGGAATTCTATAAGTGGTTACCATTTGTCGAGTATAGAATTCCTAGTCATGGTTGTGCACAATTACTCCTCTTGACCCGAGGCATCATTGAGGTCTTGACAGATAGCTGTGTACTTTGATTTAATGACTGATCACATGTGGGTCATAAAGTTGTTATTTTGGGTATTCAGTGATTATGTCAGAGGCATATGATTATCGTTGGGGATTCATCACTGGTCTTGATGAACCAGGATGTCCTATGTGTTTTTATGTATATATGATTCAAGGAATCTCTGGCCAGAGTGTGTAGTTCTTGTGAAAAAGGAGTTTTTCATATATGCACACAATGAATCATATAATTGAAACAAATACATAGTTATTGAAATCATAAGGGCCACGACCAACCAATGCCCTAGATTCAATCCGGACATATGGGTGAAAGGAATGTACAGCACACTAACTATGGCTGACAGGTTCTCGTACGTTGTTAGTCATTTGTATCTAGCTTTTCGTGAAGCGCAGATGTTATGCGCTACCCACTATCGGTAGGTTGTTGCTGTAATTATATTAAAGGAGTTTAGTTGACAATGGGGTATTCATGGTAAGCCCAAAGAAGTTGTTTGACTTCTAAATCATAAAGGTTGTGATCCTACTGCTATGATACACTTGAGCCTCATTGGGTCACAAGCAACCGGCCGCCGATCTGCCGATGAGAATTGAGACTTAAATGTTAAGTGCTCAAAATTATGTGATTGATGATTAAGGAATATGTTTAATTTTTGAAAGCTCCTCACTTTAGTGGAGTTTCTATATTTGAAAATGTTTCATCTATAGAAAGTTCTAAAATTAAAATGTATGATATATTTATATCTCATAATTATGTACAATGATTGTGCATAAAGTTGTTCAATTGGATTGACACTTGAATTATGAGTTTAGTGTTTTTATGTTGGCTTTTGAGCAAGTGGGAGATTGTTAGCATATATGCTCTGTAAACTAAGAGTTGGTATATTGGGATTTATGCACCCAAGTCCATTAGTGGCTTAATTACATCTATAAATATGTAGATTATGTCCCTTAAAGAAGAACAAGACAACTCTTAGTCAAATAATTCTCATCGTAGAAAGACTAACACCAAACTAGCACTGGCCTTGAGATATATGATCGCTATTATTTTAAACAGTTATTTCCAATGTAGCGATTCTATACCGCAAGTGCACGGTGTCAAGTTTTAGTATAATGATAATATAAGTACGGATTGTCGATCCCACGAGGACTAGGAAATAAGTACCAAACTCAATTAATTTAACTATATTTAGCCTACGAAAATTGGTTATAACTAATTAACTAATTTACTAATTAACTCAATAATAAATCCAAACAAACGATAGAGAATGGGAATAAAATCAATAGAGACAATTATCAAGACTTTCGGTTCACCTATGTAATCCCCCACAATTCGCCTATTAGTTAAGAATTAATTCAAACAATCTAAGGTGACGAGTTTTCCTAATTCACTTGTTATACCTTGGTCCGGCTATAACAAATCTAATACTAACGTAACAATAAGCCACTCTCGTACCATTATTGAACAATTAATATTGTAAATCGATCTATGAAAACTTCTAGCTTTCGATTTTGGTAAATCTATTGCTATCACACGTGTGCTAGATTTTACTTGGTCCGTCTCAACCTAAAACCCACGGCAAAGATCACTTTATCGAATCACAATATCCTATGGTCAATTCAATTGCAATTTAATATTGTTACCTCTCTTTTTGGTTCGCTTCGATAACAAATGAATTTATAGGGGAAGGGATGAGCTGTTTCGTGAAATCACAATTTTTGGCCGGAGTCCGGGAGGATCCTTTTCCCGTTTAGGATCTCCGGTGATCAATATGGGTTTCTTTTTTAGAGGAGGGCTTGGAATCCCTCTTCTTGTCAACCATTCTCCTTTTTATAGGGGGAGGGATGCCAATGGTCCCGCCTTGCCGGGGATTCTGGGGATAATATCTGGAACTGAGAGAGAGGGGGGGGGGGACCATAGACTGGGGACCATCCACATCTGTTACCTACCTCGTACGATCCTTTTGCTCTGGTGATTCTCTGCGTCCGGGAATATGCTTTTCTTACCCACAGTACTTGACCACCCTTTGATTGGTTAGTAGGCCTAGCCTTTACTTTAATAGGTATCCGATTTCTGCAACCCTAGTCCTGGTATACAGGACCACCATAGGTGGCCTCAGCTCGACTGTCCTGTCCAATGGCTGCCCGACCTTACCTATTGAGAAAACCTCGCCTCAATCCGGCCATCTTGGTAAATACAGCCCGTCCCGACCTATTGAGGAAACCTCGCCTCAGTCCGGCAATCTTGGTAAATACAGCCCGTCCCGACCTATTGAGGAAACCTCGCCTCAGTCCGGCTATCTTGTCCGATGACTGCCCGTCCTGGCCTCTTGATGTACTTTCTCGCCGCCACGGCTCGGAGGCCGCTCCGAGGATTGCGGCCCAGGAACACTAAATAGGGCCCTGCTCGGACACGATAGTGGCAGCTAGCCAGAGGTGATCGTGCCCGCTATAAACTCGGGTCGGGCGACGAGCTCGATGAGGACAGCACGGTATCGGCCCTAACAACTTCCCTGGTTGGTTAAATGGGCCCCTCACTGACCGGGCCCAAATAAAGTTCGGACCCTCAAGACCTACTGGGCCTCCAGAACTAGGGATATCATCAGTATCCCCCCCAAGTCGAGCTAGAGTAGCGCTGCCTCGACTAATGGGCTTGTGGCGAGCTTTATTGGTTCCTGACCCCGGTCCTTTTATTGGACAACTCCTGGTCCCGGGGTGACAGCTGTCCCGTACCAAACCCTAGTAGGTTGTCAGGCCACGTGCCCTTATCTGGCGTTCCGACCGTTCAGATTCCTTCATCTGCATCGTTGGTTTGGGCCAGGCTTTCCTCGGCCAACGCACCATATCTTCTATAAATTGAGGCCCTCGAGTCACTTTCATGCATTTGCGCTCTAGGTCGGATCAATCGTCTCTCCTTACCACCCTATAAGTCAGCTCTGCTTTCCTTTCTGTTAATGTCACACTCCACTTCTTCCACTTCTGGTGCTCTCTTTCGAGGGGGGGATGTGGGGTCTTCCCACCTTAACAGTGTTTTAGAGACATAAGAAGGACTAATCATGCATTAATAACATCTTAGGGTTCTAGTTGTTACATGAGCTAACAGAATTACAGGTCAAATAAAACTTCAAAGCTTATTAGTTACATTCCCATAATGAATGTTAACATGTTAGATTTATACTACTCCTACAATAGATACTAAACAGAAGCTGAATCCTATACGTTCCTGTGTTCCTCGTAGCTCACTGCCTCAACCCGACCCTTAGTCCTTTAGTCCAAAAGTGTACCTACAGGAACAACCCATCATGAGCATGTATATCGTTACTTAACATCATAAGGCAATGGCATATAAATAAATGCATGAAAAATAATTGGTAACGTATACTTCCTGATTAATCGCATTAACCCTCTTTGGTTGTCCCTGTTTCATAGCCATGCATAAAAATCATTAATTCTTGACATGAATGATTAAAATCATCATCTTATAACATCATCATCATATAAGCATCATCATCTTGTAATTATCATCATCTTATAACATCATCATCATATAAGCATCATCATCTTGTAATTATCATCATCTTATAACATCATCATCATATAAGCATCATCGTCTTGTAGCATCATCATCTTGTAGCATCATCATCTTATCGCATCATCATCTTATAACATCATAACAAAATATAACAGTAAATGTACGACATCTTAGTTAAGTGAACATGCTGGTTATTCGTTACCTTCTTCATGTTGTTCCTGATTCATAATCATGCATATGGGCATCTTACCCTGTGGCATCTTACCACATTATAAACATCGCATGGCCTCTTACCATGTGGGGCATCTTACCCCGTGGCATCTTACCACAAATAAACATCGCATGGCCTCTTACCATGTGGGGCATCTTACCCCGTGGCATCTTGCCACAAATAACATCGCATGACCTCTTACCATGTGGGGCATCTTACCCCGTGGCATCTTACCACATATAACATCATAGACATCTTATAAACACCATAAACATCTTATAAACATCTTATAAACATCATCATTTGATCATGTATACTCATGTAATAAAAGCATAGTCATAGTGTAAAGATGTGTTTTACCGTCCGATGCCCGTACGTCTCTTACGTACCTTTTCAAAAGGAGGAGGAGTCAACAGACTTATCTCCTTGATTGTGCTGGTACCTGGGATGGCTCTACACAACCACATAATATAATATTAGGCACCGATACGAGAATCGAAATCAAATTTCAAAGAAAAGGAACATAAAATTTTATATCATATGAACAGTAACTACCGATCTATCGGTCTCTCTTACCGATCGATCGCTAACTGTTCATCATTTTCTCCTTTTAGCTACGGCATTTGCCGATCGATCGGTGTTCATCACCGATCGATCGGTCGTTCCCATTCATGCGAGATTTTCCAGAAATCTCGAACACCTCAAATCATACCCTTCAAACCACTTCATAACACACATATAATGTCTGAACAAGCATATCAATAGCTTCATCATACTTTCATGAATGTATTAAAAGTAGAGTTCCACTCATAACTTAAATCGATATGCATTAAAACTACCCCTTTTTATCAGTACCCAATCAACTTTTTCAGAAAAACAGGGCATAATTACACAACCCAGAATTCTTGAACATACATCTTTATAGCAATGAAACTACCACATAGCCCATAGTTCATGCTTAAACAAATATGTTGGCATGTTCACCAAACCTCCGTGTATGTATTCACGTCAAAGGTTTACCCATAACCTAAGCTAGCATGCTTCAAATCTTCATAATAAAAGCCCTACTCAACATAAAAACAGGGCACTTCCTTGCCCAGATTTTCGAGCACCACTTTTCATAACAAGAAAACCAACACATAACATAAGTAACATGCTCGAACAAACATGCTAGGAACTTCATAATACTTCCATGTAAACATACATACCAAGGTTTCGTTCATACCTATACTAGCATGCATAAAATCATCACCCCAAAACCCAAACTCAACCAAAAACCCAGAAAACAGGGTACCCACTTACCCCTCTCTTTTTGCTCCTCTTTTTTGTAAGCTTTAGCACATAAAATCACAAGCCTCTCTTTCTCCTATCTGCAGCTCACACCATCGATTTTTTTGGAAAGAAAGAAGGAGAGAAGGAGGTGGAGTGGTGGGGAAGAAGGAGGCATGGGTTGAGAGGATGGGCAATCAAGTGGGAAAGGTTGCACTTGGGGAAGGGTGGTGGTGACCGAGTGGGTGGGGGTGGTGTGGGTAGGGGTGCCTTGTGGTGTTTAATTGTGTCCCGGTATTTCATACGATGTATAAAAATATCTTCCCACGATATTTTATAATTTCACTACATCAATACAACAATTTAAAACACCTAACATGCCCCCTAAACCATATCATCATATCATAATTATAACCCCCAACTAAAGTATCACAGTCCTCTTAAACACATCGTAAATCATCATCGTAGCACATAATCATATAACATTTCGGGGGTATTACAGGGGACGAGGAGGCCGAGGTGTCTGATCTACCTAGCCCCTCGGGTCGGAGGTCGGATGTGGGGTCCTCGTTACTTAATCCATTATGTATCCATTAAACATACATAAGTGAGTCTAAATTAAGTATTATACCATGCACGGATTAAGAGTTCATTCTAGATAAGTTGTTTACAAGGTTATCAAAGCCTAACAAACTATACATATCATGTACATAAACAACCTAATTCAAAAGAACTCCTAGGCAGTGGTTCCCCTCGCAGCGGAAATCATGACTCACGCTCCCCACGTCTATGAGTCCCTACAGAAACATTCACAACGTGAGTATAGATAACAACTATCTCAGTGCAATATCAAAACACAATATCAATATCAATGATAAAGCACAATAAATCATATAACGTGAATGTTCTGTATCATGCATCCACAAATGCACTATGTCATGACATGTCTCAACAAGTTCCCTATTATCACGAGTCTCATATGATACGCCTATTCAGCTCAATATGTCAGTGAAACCACATCACATCTTCATATTAGCAGCACATATCATAGTACCATACTCATCTGTGATAATAACCAGAGTATATACCCACACCAGGCGTATAGCTCTCAAGCCAAAGCATATGTAGTATATCTATCGTGGCAACGATCCCAGCCCAAGCATATGCCCCACACTAGCATATCTATCCAGGCACCAATCCCAGTCAAAGCATACGCCCAACACAAGCATATCTATCGTGGTAGTCAAAGCATATACCCCACCAGGTATATCTATCAAGACAATGATCGTACCAAAGTATATACACATATCTATCAAGGCATCCATACCACTCATATGAAATCTATGTATGCACATGCATATGATACTACCAATCATATAACACAACGATAACATAAATCATATGATATCAAAACCATAATAGCATCATCATATCATATCTATACTCCGTACGTCAACACGTACCTGTACTGCGACACAAACGAGATAAAGCAGTTGTCAATAGCTAAGTGCCTCGTTGTCCTGTCCCCTGTGATGGTGCTACAACAATGCCAACAATATATCATGTTATCATAGGCATTAAAATCAAATTCCACAAAATATTTGATTTTTTCAAAATATTAACACTGGCGATCGATCGCGATCAACACCGATCGATCGCCAAAACTCTCTGCCCCCCTCGCGATCGATCGCAACAACTTTGCGATCGATCGCCACAAACTTTCACCGCCTTAACATTTACTCTGCATCGGCGATCGATCGCCACAAAGCTCGCGATCGATCGCCGATGTCCAGAAAGTTTTGACAATGGCGATTTTCAAGCTTATCTCTATGGTTCTTCTCCTACACCTCATATTAAACCACTTCAACATGTTTCTTGCAATCCCTAGGAACATATGAACATAATTCTAACATCATAGCTTCCAATTCAAAGCATAGAAACATGATATGATTGTTCACATGCACACTTGAGCTTTCCCTTCACATATATCAACATGAATGACATAATTCAAGTATACAACTATAAATTTCTTACCAAGATGGTACAATTCCACTTCACACACCCTCCTAGCTCAAGTTACAAGTGAAATCCAAGCTCAAACCAACAACTCCTTGAAAGAAATGGAGAGGAGCTTGTGTAGTGTTTTAGTAGGTGTAAAAGGTGTTGTATGTGATTTCATCCCCTTAATCCACTTGATATAGGATCTTTAGTTCCTTAAGTCCCTTGCTATCATACCATGTAAAGGTAAGTACATGCTAACTAATATGTACATGCAATGCACTCCAAATTCAAATGCAACTCTAATGCACATGAAAGTTACATGTATACTCAAATGCAAACTCATATGCACATGTTGATGCACTTTCAACACTTAATCCATAATTCACATGTTTATAGTTTGAATGTATTACACACCATGTTTCATGCCTTCTCATATTTCATTTCATATCTAAATCAATGCATTCTTGGTTCCACTCGAACTCCCATTATCATATCGTCAAGTGATATGATTACACCATAATCATATCACACGTGTATTAAACAAATCGAGGCATTACATCGGATGCTCCCGAGGGAGACTTTCCCGAGGTGGCACCCCTCCGACAAGTCTCTCCTAGGGTATTTGATCCCTCTCTCCCCACCTTCGAGGTTCTCGACACGAGGAGCCTGGCTCAGGCTGGACTTCCCTGGTACGAGATCCTCGACTCGTCCGTTTCCCCTGAGGCCGAGCACCTTCTCCGTACGTGGTTTATCCCACCGGATCACGACGTCCGGGTCCCTAGGGCTGGTGAGCGTCCGCATCTCCCCCCGCCCGGGTACTTTCCCTTCTTCCTTGAGCAGCTTAAAAGCGGACTTCGCTTTCCTATCCCACTTTCTTTCAGGAGTTCTCCCATTTTTATTGTGTCTCTCTGAGCCAGCTTACCCCCAATTCCTACCAGAGCCTAGTCTCTGTCACCGCCCTCTTCCGATCCTTGGGTCTGCCCTTCTCCCCTACCCTTCTTAATTATTTTTTTCAGGTTAAGACAACCCCATCTCCCGGGGTGTTTTACTTTGGTGCCCGGACCTTTTATAAATTTTTAAACAACATCCCGAGCTCCCGTAAGGGATGGAAACAAACCTATTTTTTGGTCAAACCACCTCGACGCTGGGCTTGCCTAATGGCCTGGCGAGATACCCTACCTACCCCCCGATCTTTGCCCAAAAAATATAAAGATGACGTGTTCTTCCAAACGGTTATCTCAACCCTTGGGGGTTGGCGTTTTGATTCAGCTGCCCTGATCAGGGAGGACGTACTCAGGAGTTTTGGGCTGAGCTCCTATCCGGACGTCCCTGGTGGTACGTTCTTCCTATCTGGTCCCCGTTTATTACATTTATATATTTGTTTTTGTTTTTTTTTTTGTCCTAGCTGAATTCTTTCTATTGCAGATAACATGTCTCTTCAGCAGCTGCTATCTACAATGGCGTCTCAGAAGAAAGCGGGAAAAGGGGCGGCCGGTGCGGGCCCTTCGAGCCAACCCCCTAGCGCCCCCGTTGCCCCCCAAACCCTTCATTTCCAGTGACCAGCCCTCCTCGCGCCGACGAGGATAGGGAGGAGACCGGCCTGAGAAAAAGGAAAAGGGACAGAGACGCAGCTAGGATCCCGACTCGGGAAGAGGTGGCTACTTCCCCGGTTATTCATGAGATCGACACCCCACCTGCTTCCCCCCCAAGTCATCTATCTGCTGCTCCCGCCGACCCGGGTTCACCGGGGGTACCGGTGGGCTATACTCGAGAAGTCAACCTTATCAACTCTGCCCCCTCAGGTCTATCTGCCCGAATTGTTGAGTGTCTGACCTCCTCCGCTGATCAGCAAGTCTTATCCGAGCTGAGGTGGAAACCCCTAGCAGAGGAAGGCGTATCCCGGGCCCTATCAGTAAGCATAAATTTTTTTTATTTTTTTTATTTTTTTTTATTTTTATATGGAACTGAGCCCCTCTTCCCCTTTTCTCTTCAAGGCCTAGTGATGATGTGCGAGAGCCTTCGTCGGGGTGCAATTTCGGCCAATCAGCCAGGGACGCGAAGAAAGCAGCGCGGGAGGCCAAGTCAGAAGCTGAGAATGCTACTGCTAAGTCTGAGGCGGACGCTGTTGAACTGGAGTCTCATAGGACCTCGGTGATCCGACTACGAGCTGATGTCGAACAGCTCCGTGGTGCTCTGGTCGGGAAGGAGCGAGACCTTTCCAATGCCATGGCCGAGCTTGGAAAGGTCAAATCCGAGTTGGAATCCTATGTGGCTGGTGAATCAGCCCGACGCGAAGCCTTCATCAAGTCGGAGGAATTTACGCGCATGCTGGCCTCCAAGGCCTTTAAGTTTCTGGACCTCGGTTTCGAGGGGTGCAAGGGCCAGTTCAAAGCCTAGGGCTTCCCGCCTAGTGACCAGGACCCTGACGACTTCCTGGACCTTAACGCAATCATTGCCAACATCCCTCCCGAATTTATCAACTAGTTTGACTTGTTCTTAATTTATCCTTTGTATTTTTTCTTTATTTCCCTTTTACGCTTGTACTGTGCTTCGGAGGCACCCCCATGTAATGAGGTCATTTTGAATTTTGATTGTCCTCTCTGAAGCAATTGATTTTACTTGTTAGAAATTGGCTTCCATCGCAACTTTACGAACGTTCCGACCACTTATACCAGCCGAGCCGGCCCGTGGTTTTACATTGGATTGATCCAAAAAATACAACTTAAAAACAATCCCACGCGTAGAACTGAATGCCGCATAGGGCCTTCGTGCAATAACGACTAGAATAATTCTAACAAAATAAAATCTTAAAACATGGCTAACTGATAGGCGTAGATTTTGAGTGATTTTAACTGTGATTTCTTCCCATTTTCTGTACTTTTTCCTGGATGATATTATGCTTTTTGGTGTTTATTCATGTGTTTCAGGAAATTTGATCAGAAGTGGAAGAAATGAGCTAATGAGAAGATAACAGGCGAAATCGAGGCGCAAAAGACAAGAAAATTAAGAAGGTGGATTTTTCAGATCTCGATCGATCGAGATTTATTCTCGATCGATCGAGCCAGCCAGTAGCAAGACTCAGAATTTTCGAAGGCCCGATCGATCGGTGGAAATTCCCGATCGATCGAGCGAGGCAGTAAGTTCCAAAAGCTGGCGTGAACAGTGCACCGATCGATCGGTGAAATTCTCGATCGATCGAGACGCGAGATCTGAAGATTTTATTTTCCTAATTTATCGAGATTTTTTGAAGGCTTTTTAAGAAGACTCTCTTCCACAGAATTAAGGACGATTTTGGAGAGTAAATATCAGACTTTTTAGGTCAAGAGCAGCCACCCTAGCCGCCGCCTAACGCCGGAAGAAGGAGATCCAATCTCCGTTCTTCGTCCAAAGTCGGGCCTATCCGTTCCGGAGTGCAAGGAAGGAACAAGAGAAGAAATCACGGTGCAACGCACGGATTCATCCATCGTTTATCGTATTTCTAAACTTAATTTATTTGATTTTCAATTTTCATTTGTTGTTTTTAAGGTCGAGAGACAAGAAAACTCATTTGTAATTGATTTGCATTGAATTTGGTTTATATTATTGAAGTTTTAGTTCGTTATGTTTGATATTATTGATTCATTGATAGTCGAGCGCATTGATATTTAAAGTTCATAAATTAATTGCATGTGTAGATCAGAGTCTAGCTAGCTTTGATTGAATTTGAGGGTTACAGCCGAGATCGAGAGATAACGCTGTAACACGCTCCAGTAATTTATGATGTATGTTACGATTGAGATCGAGAGATGATATTTCATACGTGAGAACTTGAAATCGAAAGATTTAGAGTTAATAGGTTTTGATAATTTAAGCAACTTTGAATTAGTAAATAGGTGCACGAGAGTGACTTGTTCTAATTTATTGTTAGTTTCGTTACAGCTCGAGAGAGTGTATCGAATAATCATAAAAACCTTTCACCTTTAAAATCAATTGGTTAATAAAGTGAGAATTCCATTGAATCATTAGAGATAACATAATTGAACGACGAACTTGGTAATTTTCTCGAGTTACTTACCTTTGCATTTCCGGAACCATTCTTGTCATTGTTTCCCGTTTAATTTTGTTCTTTAGTTTAATTTAGTGTTAGTTTATCAAACTCCTTTAATCGTAGGCTAAATATAATTTGATTGATCTTATTTGGTACTTATACGTTAGTCCCTGTGGATTCGACAACCTTTACTTAATTTTCACTATACTAAAACTTGACACCGTGCACTTGCGGTAGAATCGCTTCAAACCATTCTTTGAAATATCTTTTGTTAAAAAAATAAGCGGTCAAGTTTTTGGCGCCGTTGCCGGGGACTAATCTGTATAATATCATACGAGATTAGTTAATTGTAATTTAGCCAATTTCTTTTATTATTGCGTTTTTGTTTTTTTTGTTTTCTTTTGTCAATCTTTGTTAATAATCTTTGTGCATTTTTGTTGTCTCCTTTGTCTACTTTGTACAGGAATCAGTTCTTTAGTGCATGCATAGAAGAGAGGAACCCTTTCTCGAGCCGTTTGATCCAGAGATAGAGAGAACGTTACTAAGAAGATTACGAGAAGCTCGAGAAATGGCTGAGAATAATGAAGCACAGCACCCTAGAACGATGATGGACTTTGCACAACCTGCATTTCATGGATCGTTGTCGAGTATCACAAGGCCGACGATCCAAGCAAACAATTTTGAGATCAAGCCGGCAATCATACAAATGATTCAGCACTCGGTGATGTTCGGGGGGAGCAGCTACAGATGATCCGAACAATCACATCTCCAACTTTTTGGAGATTTGTGATACATTCAAACACAATGGCGTCTCTGACGATGCCATCAGGTTAAGGCTCTTTCCTTTTTCATTACGAGATAAGGCTAAAGCATGGTTAAATTCACTTCCTGCAGGTTCAATAACAACATGGGAGGGGATGACAAAGGCGTTTTTGTCAAAGTACTTTCCCCCTTCCAAGACGGCTAAGATGCGGAATGATATCACGACTTTTGGGCAATTTGACCCAGAAACTTTGTATGAAGCGTGGGATCGTTTTAAAGAGTTGTTGAGGAGATGCCCACACCATGGTCTACCCATATGGCTGCAGGTACAAACGTTCTATAACGGTTTATTTTCTGCTAACCGTTCAATGATTGATGCAGCATCTGGGGGATCCATAATGAGAAAGACGCCGGAAGAAGCATATAGCTTGTTGGAGGAAATGGCGTGCAACAGCTACCAGTGGCAATCTGAGAGGAGCACGCCACAGAAACCAATGGGAGTCCATCAAGTGGACGAAATCACTGCTCTTTCGGCTCAATTAGAAGCCATGAACCGGAAGATAGACAGCATGGGAGCAGCAGCAATGCAGGCCCAAACTATTTTCTGTGAGCTGTGTGGAGGCGGTCATCCTAGCATAGAGTGCCAGGCAGGTAATCAATTTAACCAATCCGTTGAAGCTGTTAATTTTGTAGGTAACAGGCCACCCCATAATTCCTACCCAAACTACAACCAACCATGGAGGAACCACCCGAACTTAAGGTGGTCGAATCAAGAAAATGTGTTGAACCCTCAACCGCAGGCCGGGTTCACACAAAAGCCGAGTTTAGAGGAACTTATGGCGAAGCTGATTTCATCAACAGAAGTGAGGATGCAAAATCAAGATGCATCAATCAAAAATTTGGAGGTGCAGATAGGGCAGTTGGCCACATTGATATCTGGGAGGACTCAAGGTACGCTCCCGAGTGATTCTGTAAAGAATCCGAAGGAGCCATCAAATTGAAAAGGCGAAGAGGTGACAGTCCATCTTGGGACTATAAATTAAGAACTCCTGTCCTTCCTTCCTTGAGTTTTGTTTTTGATTTCGTGTTTTGTTGAGTTTTGTTAGTTTGTTTGTGTTTTTTTTAGTTTGTCTGGAATTGAATTCGTGTCTTTTCTAATGCAGATGTGAAAGCAAGGGCAAGTTGGTTTTAGGCGAAGCAATCCGAGAGAAAGACGTTGAGAAAAAAAGAAAAATTTTAAAATTTTGGTTGCTGCTGCTGGCGATCGATCGGTGGAAATCTCGATCGATCGCCCCGAATTTTTAAAAATAACTTTTTGCCTACTGCCTCGCTCGATCGATCGAGAATTTTTCCGATCGATCGAGCGAGAGAAAATTTTGAAAAAATAAAGGGGCAGACGCAGTAACCATCACTTTCCCCAAATCATTTTTCTCCTCTCAACAGCAAACCCTAGCCGTCCCTTTCAATTTTCCTCTTCTAATCTCATCAAGTTTCCATAGAATTTCAATTTACTTCAATTCTAAGAAGTAATATTCATCCTAATGAGATTTTCATTGCAGATCTAAAGATTTGAAAGGACAATTGGGTAGAAGCGCATAAAGAAGGGAATTCCAAGCCGAGTGCCACAATTCTCCAAGATCAAATTTTTAAGAGGTAATTGGTTTCCAATCATCCAAGATTTTAGCTTTTGGTGCGATTTCGTGAAATTTTAGAAGTGGGTTGGAAAAGAATTCCAATTAGGAGGAAGTTTTGTGGTATTGAAGGGTGCCGGATTTATAGTGTTGTGGGGGTGTTAGTGAATTGAATTGAATTCGTTGGGAATCATTTGGCAAGAGTATGTCTTCCAGAAAGAGGTCAAAGCAGGCGGAAGCTTCCCAGAAGCAAAAGCAGGCAGAGGCTACTGGTTCTGAATCAGTTTTTGATGAGCAAAAGTTTCTCAATGCCAAGATTGCTGATTTATACCCCACCTACCATAAGAAACCCCTGAGCCGTGAAAGGGGAATGAGCTTAGATAAATTGGAGTGTCCTGTCATTAGGACAGCACGCCGAAAAGGGTGGTTCCAATTCATTCAAACACCGATTGATGCTGTGGTGCCACTGGTGAGGGAGTTCTATACAAATCTTCGAGCAATTCAACCAGGGCACCAAGTACGTGTTTATGTTCGAGGGAAAGATGTCTTGGCGGATCGAGCCACAATCAATAATATCCTCCGGATGCCATTCATTCACAACTGTGAATACCAATCTTTCAAGAACAGCAAGATCGACTACGATGAGGTATTGACAGTCATTGGCAAGCCGGGAGTGGATTGGCAGAGGAATGACAAAGCAGAGCCACAGTTGGTTCTAAAGAAGAATTTGAAGCCAGAGGCCCAAGCATGGTTTTCATTTGTCGCCTCACGGGTCATGCCATCGGCCCACACTTCTGAGGTGACAAAAGATAGAGCGGGTCCTGGTTTATGCCATCCTCTCAGGGAAGGATGTGGACTTCGGGGAGATCATCAGTGATCATATTGAAGAGATGGGAAGCAGCCCTCCGACCTCCGCACTACCGTTTCCATCCACGATCACTGCCTTATGTCAGCGATACGGAGTGACATGGGGGGAAGACGAGGAGCTACTTCCACCGAAGACACCAATCATTGTGGCCGAGCCTACGAGCCGAAGACAACCCTCGGACACTACACAAGCTGGAGCATCATCTTCTGCTGCAGAGCATACACGAGTTACTTTGGATTCTCTACATAGGGATCTCCAAGATATTCGCCTGGAGCAGCAGAGCATTCACAGCATGCAGCGGGACATTCATAGCATGCAGAGAGCATTGCAGATGGACCATGAGCAGGTAGCTCAGCGACAGATGGAGTTCATGCACTATCAGAGTGCATGGAACACTGCCATGGCCCAGGGCTTTCCAGGTTTCCAGTTCCCGCCGGAGCCGCACTTCGCACCCTTTCATCCGCATGCACCCCCACCCTCGGAGTACCCACCATTTCCGCCATATCAGGGCGAGGAGCACCACTACCCAGTTCCCCCTCCGGAGCATGATGAGGATGACGATCAGTGACGATCGTCATCATGGTATGTGTCTTTGCCATTGCATCTCTTTTTCTTGTTCATTGAGGGCAATTCACATGCTAAGTTTGGGGGGGGTTTTTGAGTATTTGTACATAATCTTGCTTTTGCACATATTGCTACTTGTCTTGTTTCTTTTCCTAGCATGAATGCATGATTTAGTGGACTAATTCATCCTTGAGCACTACCAACAAAATTTTTTTTATTGATTGAGTTATTCTTGAGAATTGATGAATTGGACTTGCAACAGTAATACATGATGAAATTAATCCTCATCTAGATAGGAGCCATGAAATGTTTAACTTGTTTGTATATATCCTTTGTTAACTATATGTCAAAATTGAGGAACTATTTGAGCACTTATTGAGTCATGATTGAGTGAAGTATGTATTGTTTTAATTGAAAATTTGTGTTAACTATGATGAGTCTTGAGTATCTTAGATAACTCTACAGTTTAGTTGAAAGCACTTTGAGGCGAAATTTATAATTAGGAACTAGACTGGAGATGATTTAGGCGATTTTTGGACCGTTTGAGCCTTTCAAGCCTACCTGTTATATATTATTCAATAGTGTCCCCTTTTGAGCCTTATTGAAAAAGAATGGTATATGCATTGCATATGATTAGACCCCCATTCGACATTCTTGGCAACTCACTATACCCACCTTGGTTTGAGCCTAAAAGAAAATTTTTACCTACCCCTAGGAGAGTATAATGAATCTCATTCATTGCAAAGAATTGTTATATGCAAATGAGTTCAAAAGGAACAAAAGAATGAGCAAAGAAAAAGAAAAGATGTAGAGAAAGCCTTGAAAAGAAAAATTCAAAATAAGACCCAAAGTGGCCAAGGCTAGAAAAAAAAAGTTGAAGAGAAGCTCAAGAAAGAGTTGAACTGATTTTATTATACTCTCTTCTTTGAATCCCTCCTACCTTTTCTTTGAAGCCGACACCAAAAGGCCTAACGTTATAAGCTTTTAAGACCTTTTGATCCAAGTCTAGGGAACAATTACATTAGTGGAGAAGTGCTGGATAGTAAACTTGTAGAGTATTTCAAAGTAATCTTGACTAGGAGTTAATATGGCACATGTTGATTTTAAAGATATATATGTAACTCATGTTTGACAATAGCACACACGCACGTTCCGATGTTGCGATGTATTGTTTTAGCTTAGGAAGAAAATGCTTCGTGTTAAATGTTGATTGACTTCTATTACTGTGTAAGTAGGATTTCTGAGCTGTTACATATGTTGCAAAGATAATTCATGCTTAGTATCGAGTTAACTTTTCTTTTTGAGTTTATTGCTTGCTCGAGGACGATCAAGTCTAAGTTTGGGGGAGTTGATAGGCGTAGATTTTGAGTGATTTTAACTGTGATTTCTTCCCATTTTCTGTACTTTTTCCTGGATGATATTATGCTTTTTGGTGTTTATCATGTGTTTCAGGAAATTTGATCAGAAGTGGAAGAAATGAGCTAATGAGAAGATAACAGGCGAAATCGAGGCGTAAAAGACAAGAAAATTAAGAAGGTGGATTTTTCAGATCTCGATCGATCGAGATTTATTCTCGATCGATCGAGCCAGCCAGTAGCAAGACTCAGAATTTTCGAAGGCCCGATCGATCGGTGGAAATTCCCGATCGATCGAGCGAGGCAGTAAGTTCCAAAAGCTGGCGTGAACAGTGCACCGATCGATCGGGTGAAATTCTCGATCGATCGAGACGCGAGATCTGAAGATTTTATTTTCCTAATTTATCGAGATTTTTTGAAGGCTTTTTAAGAAGACTCTCTTCCACAGAATAAGGACGATTTTGGAGAGTAAATATCAGACTTTTTAGGTCAAGAGCAGCACACCCTAGCCGCCGCCTAACGCCGAAGAAGGAGATCCAATCTCCGTTCTTCGTCCAAAGTCGGGCCTATCCGTTCCGGAGTGCAAGGAAGGAACAAGAGAAGAAATCACGGTGCAACGCACGGATTCATCCATCGTTTATCGTATTTCTAAACTTAATTTATTTGATTTTCAATTTTCATTTGTTGTTTTTAAGGTCGAGAGACAAGAAAACTCATTTGTAATTGATTTGCATTGAATTTGGTTTATATTATTGAAGTTTTAGTTCGTTATGTTTGATATTATTGATTCATTGATAGTCGAGCGCATTGATATTTAAAGTTCATAAATTAATTGCATGTGTAGATCAGAGTCTAGCTAGCTTTGATTGAATTTGAGGGTTACAGCCGAGATCGAGAGATAACGCTGTAACACGCTCCATTAATTTATGATGTATGTTACGATTGAGATCGAGAGATGATATCGCATACGTGAGAACTTGAAATCGAAAGATTTAGAGTTAATAGGTTTTGATAATTTAAGCAACTTTGAATTAGTAAATAGGTGCACGAGAGTGACTTGTTCTAATTTATTGTTAGTTTCGTTACAGCTCGAGAGAGTGTATCGAATAATCATAAAAACCTTTCACCTTTAAAATCAATTGGTTAATAAAGTGAGAATTCCATTGAATCATTAGAGATAACATAATTGAACGACGAACTTGGTAATTTCTCGAGTTACTTACCTTTGCATTTCCGGAACCATTCTTGTCATTGTTTCCCGTTTAATTTTGTTCTTTAGTTTAATTTAGTGTTAGTTTATCAAACTCCTTTAATCGTAGGCTAAATATAATTTGATTGATCTTATTTGGTACTTATACGTTAGTCCTGTGGATTCGACAACCTTTACTTAATTTTCACTATACTAAAAACTTGACACCGTGCACTTGCGGTAGAATCGCTTCAAACCATTCTTTGAAATATCTTTTGTTAAAAAAATAAGCGGTCACTAACCTGTTAATCTTCACAGATACTCAACCGTGCAAAAAGGTTTTACTCGACCGAGCTCACGAAATAATCCTTACAAGCAGATGATGTCCTCTGACCTGCGCTCATACTCCCGGGCTCTATGATGCAGAGATGACCTGCACTTTTAATTGGTGCCAGGGCCTCATACACCTGGGCTTTAGTGACAGGGATGACCTGCACTTTTAATTGGTGCCAGGGCCTCATACATCTGGGCTTTAGTGACAGGGATGACCTACACTTTTAATTGGTGCCAGGGCCTCATACACCTGGGCTTTAGTGACAGGGATGACCTGTACTTTTAATGGTGCCAGTGGCCTCATACACCTGGGCTTTAGTGACAGGGATGACCTGTACTTTTAATTGGTGTCAGGGCCTCATACACCTTGGCTTAGTGACAGGGATGACCTGCACTTTTAATTGGTGCCAGGGCCTCATACACCTGGGCTTTAGTGACAGGATGACCTGCACTTTAATTGGTGCCAGGGCCTCATACACACCGGGGCTTTAGTGACAGGGATGACCTACACTTTTAATTAGGTGCCAGGGCCTCATACACCTGGGCTTTAGTGACAGGGATGACCTGCACTCTTAATTGGTGCCAGGGCCTCATACACCTGGGCTTTAGTGACAGGGATGACCTGCACTTTTAATTGGTGCCAGGGCCTCATACACCTGGGCTTTAGTGACAGGGATGACCTGCACTTTTAATTTTGTGACATGGGATTTAAGGGAAAAGTTCATAAAATAACAGTGTTCGTACATGGAATTGAAATAACAACAATAAAATGCCTAGGAATAATATTTTTTGAGGTGATATGCATTCCAAGGTCTTTTGAGGCGTCGGCCTTCGCCCTCCTCTAAGTAGTACGATCCGGAACTAAGTCTCTGGACTACTTTGTACGGTCCCTTTTGCACCCATACCTCTTCACTCATTCCACACTCAACCTCCCACCACTCATTCTATACCATTTTCTCCACCATTTTCGTCCAAATTCAGTCCAGCAAAGAGGAGGGGAAGACTTGTTTCCATATTGCTTCAAACCTTGCAAAAAGTTTGAGCAAAAAGGGCGAGGAACCATATCATGTAATGGTGAATGTTTTTGTTGAGTTTAGATAAATTGTTGAGTAGAAATGGCAGGTGTAGTAGCTTTTTGTTGAGAATATTGTTTTGTGTAGTTACATAGTAGTATAATGGAGTATTTTGTGTGTTGAGTTGTTGGGGTATTTTGGTTTGTGGTATGTTTTATGGTAGCATGAGGATGGTGCTCGAAATGGTGGCTTTTCACGATTACAGACATTGGCGATCAATCAGCGAGTTTTCCCCGATCGATCGCGAGCACCAGAGTGCGAGGCAGAAGCTTTCAGCGATCGATCGCGAGTTTGCGCGATCGATCGATGAAGTCAGCGATCGATCGACATGTTTTCAGCGATCGATCACGGAATGGAGAATTTTTGGCATTGAGGCAGTAGCATCTCGTGATCGATCGGGGCCCAAGCCAAATTATGTGTTTTAATTTGTTTTGTGGGATTTTCGGTATTGGGCTATTATTGGCTTCTAATATTGGTTTGTGTGATTGTGCAGAACCATCCCAGGGGGCAACACAGCCAAGGAAGTAAAGTCCTATCACATCCTACTTTTGGAAAGGTACGTAGAAGACGTACGGGCTATGACTACGATGTGGATGTGTCGCCTGTACATGTATCAACCTTATTAGCTGAGCCCGATATTTATGAGAGTATCAAGAGAGCTCAGAGATCAGACGAGGAGATACGGAGATGGTTATCATTTGTACGTCTTGGACAGTCATCGAAGTTCAGGGTGGCTGAAGACGGTTCCTTGAGACTCGGTAACCGTTGGGTAGTTCTGAGTATGCCGGAGTTGCGTCAAGGAATCCTACAGTGGGCTCATAGCAGCAGGCTTAGTATCCACCCGGAGGGAGGAAAATGTATAAGGATCTATGTGATCAATTTGGTGGAAACGGATGAAGCGTGATGTCATCACTTTTGTCAAGAGGTGTTTAATTTGTCAGTAGGTGAAGGCAGAGAGGCAGAGACCTGGTGGTGAGTTGAAGAGCTTAGAGATACCGAAATGGAAGTGGGAACACATATCCATGGACTTTGTGACCCACTTGCCGAGGACTGCTTCGGGTTTTGATGCCATTTGGGTGATTGTAAACAGACTGACCAAAGTGGCTCACTTCATTCCCTATAGTATGACCTTCACCTATTTGAGGATGGCTCAGTTATATGTTCGAGATGTGGTAAGATTGAACGGGAGCCCTATTTCTATAGTGTCGGATCGAGATCCACGATTCACATCTCATTTTTGGGAGGGTCTTCAATCAGCCTTGGGAACTGAGGTTAGACTGAGCTCTGCATATCATCCCCTTACGAATGGCCAGACCGAGCGTACTATCCAAAAGCTCGAGGACATGTTGAGGGCATGTGTATTGGAGTTTGATACTTCATGGCAGGATTCAGTGGCCTTGGTAGAGTTCTCATATAACAATAGCTACCAAGTAAGCATTCAGGTGGCTCCTTTTGAGGCCCTTCATCGCAGACGATGTAGATCACCCTTATGTTGGGATGACTTGGACCGTAAATCGGTCTGAGGACCAGAATTGATTCGGGAAATGGAAGAGAAGATAAAGTGATAAGTGCAAAAAATGAAAGCTGCCCAGGACAGACAGGCATCTTATACTAATAAAGGGCGGCGACCGTTAGAGTTTCAGTTGGGAAGATAAGGTCTTTTTGAAGATCTCACCTTTTTAGAGGTGTTGTGCGATTTGGAATGCGCGGGAAATTATCTCCGAGATATGTTGGGTCGTATAAGATCTTGCAGCGCATTGGCATCTTAGCTTACCGACTGGCCTTGCCACTTTCTTTGTCTGGTATACATGATGTGTTCCATGTGTCTAGGTTACGGAAGTATGAGCCGGATCCGTCATATATGTTGCAGCCTTCTGAGGTCCAATTAGAATCCGATGTATCTTATGTGGAACGGCCTGTTAGAATTCTGGATCGGGCAGACCGCAGACTTCGGAACAAGGTGATACCTATGATTAAAGTTCAGTGGGATCGCAGGTGTCAAGGAGGCCACGTGGGAGACAGAGCAACATATGATGTGGCACTATCCGGAACTATTTTCTGATATGTGGTTTATGTTTTGTTTCGGTTTGGTAAGTGCATGCTGATTTCGAGGATGAAATCTTATAAGTAGCGGCGTACTGTGATGTCCCCGAAATGATTATGTGATGGTATTAAATCATTAGGGTTGAATTAATAATAATATGGTGAAATGCTTAGTCATGCGGTGGGCGTGACCTGGTAATGCGTTTCAGGGTGCATGTGATGCATGTTGGGAAATTGAATTATGGCATGGTTTACTTGGGTAGATGATAATTGTTTTTGGTAAAGCATGTTTAATTGGAGTTTTGATGCATTTCTTTTATTTAGAGTAAATGCTATAAAATATCAAGTGGGGATATTTAATACATCATGCTAATTACCGGTACACATTTAAACATGTATACCATGCTATTCCTACTACACTCATTAACCCCACCACACAACCCATACCCTTTTGCACCCATACCTCTTTCACTATTCCGCACTCAACCTCCCTGTGAGACCCCGTTATCACATCAAGATATTAAGGTGCAATTTAGAGAACTAAACATTCATGTGAATATATCAGAGTAACGTGCCGTGTTGATTAACCTGAGCTTTAGAGATTACAAAGTACCAAAATGTTCAAAGGAAAGACACAATTCCTACAAAAGGTACTACATTATAGTCTTACTCTACTCAGTAGAAGCTATACAAAACTTTTCTCTAACATGCTAATCCTGTAGCACTCCTTACAGCTCAGCATATCAACCCCGACCCTGGTTCTCGTCAACAAAAGCACCTACAAAGACAACCCCCACACATGAGCATAACACAATTCATATTCAACATAATATGAAAGTAAGGCATAAATGCACAATCTTAAACACAAGCCCTTCCTGTATTTCCAGCATTTATAACGCCCATTGGTTGTCCCTGTACCATAATTCATAATAAAAACACATTATAAGAATGTAGGGTTTCACAAATAAATGTCATGACATTCTTCCTCCTTAAATCCTTATTTCAATCTGAGTCCTTATCATTAGTACATTTTAATGCTTCTTGCTACTCCATGTAAGCGGAATTCTTCCTCGCTTCCAATGGACCTTAGCGTAAGCAGTTAAAATCCTTACTAAGATAACCTTGACTCGTGAAATACACCTTCTTATATTTCACAACATACATATGCAAAAACAATGCATAATAACATGTATCATAACCTTAATGCACCACATTGCATTCATCATGCGTCAAAAAGACAAACATAAAGCACATGTTACCGTTGGGATGCCCGTACGTCGCTTACGTACCTTTCCAAAATGTGATGTGTTGCAGGACTCTATCCCCTGCGCTGTGTAGCTACCTGTGAAGGCTCTACACCAGTGTATAACACAATATTAGATGCCTCATTACAATCCAATATCAAAACTTTAACAAAATATATCAATTTATATTTTTCAACATTCTGGGTCTCTCGATCGATCGCCCCCTCTTCCCGATCGATCGAGAAGACGCCTAAAATCAGAACCAAGATTCTGCCTCGCTCGATCGATCGAGATGAAATGTCGATCGATCGAGATGCCCTGTTCGAGAAATACCAACCCAGAATTCTCGAACACCTATATTCACACCCCTTCGATCTAGCATATAACATAAACCACATGTTTGAACAATTATGCTAACAATTACAATACACTACTCCGAGTGTATTCATACCAAATTTACACCCTAAGCATAAGCCTACATGCATAAACGTCGATCATTTAAACAAGTACTGGATCAACTTTTCTCGAAACAGGGTAACATATTCATTTCCAGATTTCTTGAGCACCTCACTTCATGCTATTAAACCTATCACATATAGCATAAAGAAAGCTCGAACAAACATGCCATGGGCTTCACGAAACTACCATGCATATTTTCACATCAAAGTTTTACCAAAACCTAAGCTAGCATGCTTCAAATATTCATGGTAAAACCCTTCCTAACATGAAAAACAGAGCACTTCCCTGCTCGGATGTTCGAGGAACCCTTTCTCTACTACAAATCTAGCACATAAAGCACGCAAGTTACTTAACTAAACATGCTAAGGGCTTCACAAACATTGCATAAAGGTACTCATAACAATATAACATTATACCCTAAACTAGCATGCCAAATCTGCTACAAGGAACATGCATGCTAGAAAACTGAAAACTGGGAAGAACATGTGACTCCTCACCACTTTTGCCCTTCGATTTTCTATATGAAAGGATGAATGAAATCCGATCACTTTCCTCCTAGAAACCGACCAAGTTGCAGAAGAAATGAAGGGAAGAAGAAGGAAACTTTTTGAAAGAGCCAAGGTGAAAATATCTTTGTGTAAAGTGGCTTGCTTAGTCATTCAGCTTTCCAGAAAACAGGGGAGGGCGTGGGTTTGCAACAAGTGGGGGTGGGGTGGTTGCATGTAGGGTGGTTTTGGGGTGTTTAATTGTGTCCCGGTATTTCATACGATGTGTAAAAATATCCCTCCTTGATATTTTATTATTTTACCACATCATCACAACAATTTAAAAACACCTAACATGCTCCCTAAACCACATCATTAATTAAATAAATCACTCCCACATACGAAACGCCTTTTAACACATAGGTTCATAATTAGCAACCCTTAATTGCATGATTACCCACATAATCATTTCGGGGATATCACAATACTCCCTACTTATAAGATTTCGTCCCCGAAATCAAACATGCTGCTAACAAGATATAAAACAATACATAAACGCATACCAGAAAACA
Source organism: Haberlea rhodopensis (assembly GCA_907163345.1). NCBI lineage: Eukaryota > Viridiplantae > Streptophyta > Magnoliopsida > Lamiales > Gesneriaceae > Haberlea > Haberlea rhodopensis. Next base: position 691,966 of record CAJQUN010000306.1, read on the forward strand.
GCTCTGGATAGTGCTGCACCATGTGTCGCTCTGTCTCCCACGTGGCCTCCTCGACACCCCTACGATCCCACTGAACCTTGATCATAGGAATAACCTTGTTCCGAAGTCTGCGGTCTGCCCTATCCAAAATCCTGATAGGCCGCTCCACATAAGAAACATCGGACTCTATCTGTACCTCTGAAGGCTGCAACACATGTGAAGGATCCGGCTCATACTTCCTCAGCATAGACACATGAAATACATCGTGTATACCCGACAGAGAAGGCGGTAAAGCCAAACGGTACGCCAGAGTACCCAAACGCTGTAAGATCTCATACGGCCCCACGTATCTAGGAGACAACTTCCCCCGCATACCGAACCGTACTACGCCTCTGAAAGGTGAGATTTTCAGAAAAACTCTGTCGCCTAACTGAAACTCCAACGGCCTACGCCGCTGATTGGCATATGCTGCCTGTCTGTCCTGAGCTGCCTTCATCTTTGTTCTGATGACCTTAACCTTCTCTTCCATTTCCTGAACCAACTCTGGTCCTCCAACCGACTTACGGTCCACGTCATCCCAACACAAGGGTGACCTACAACGCCTACCATAGAGGGCCTCGAAAGGAGCCATCTGTATACTTGCCTGGTAGCGGTTGTTGTAAGAGAACTCCACTAAGGCTATCGAGTCCTGCCATGATGTGTCGAACTCTAGCACACAAGCTCTCAACATATCCTCGAGCGTCTGTATCGTACGCTCGGTCTGTCCGTCCGTCTGAGGGTGATAGGCTGTGCTCAGCCTCAACTCTGTACCTAGAGCTGACTGCAGACCCTCCCAGAAGTGAGATGTGAACCGCGGATCTCGATCGGACACTATCGAAACAGGGATCCCGTGCAGTCTCACTACATCTCTGACATATAACTGTGCCATCCTCAAGTGCGTATATGTCATACAATAGGGAATGAAGTGAGCCATTTTAGTCAGTCTATCCACGACTACCCAGATGGCATCGAAACCCGAAACAGTCCTCGGTAAGTGGGTCACGAAATCCATAGACACGTGCTGCCACTTCCACTCGGGTATCTCCAAACTCCTTAGTTCACATCCAGGCCTCTGCCTCTCAGCCTTCACCTGCTGACAAATCAAACAGCGCTTGACAAATGTGGTGACATCTTGTTTCATACGCCTCCACCAGAACTGGCTGCGTAAATCCTTATACATCTTCTTCCCACCTGGGTGGATACTCATCCTGCTGCAATGAGCTCGCTGTAATATACCCTCGCGCAACTCGGGTATATCTGGAACCACCCATCTGTCGCCAAGCCTCAGAGAACCGTCCTTAGCCACTCTGAATCTCGATGGCTGACCTGAATGAACCACTAATATCCATCTATGAACCTCTGCATCGGTCCCCTGAGCCTTCCTGATGTGATCATATATAACAGGCTCAGCTAGCAAGGTCAATACCTGTACTGGTGAAGAGGATACATCATAATCAAAACCCAAATGGCAGTAGGAGCCAAACATAGCTGATAGAGACATAGCATCCTCTGCTGTGCTCCTCACCTTCCGACTCAAAGCGTCGGCTGTCAAATTTGCTTTCACGGGATGGTATAGGATTTCACAATCATAATCCTTCAGCAGGTCCATCCATCTCCTCTGCCTCATGTTCAGCTCAGCCTGTGTAAACAAGAACTTCAGGCTCTTGTGATCAGTGAAGATGGTAAATGAGGTACCGTATAAATAGTGTCGCCATATCTTCAAGGCGAACACTATAGCTGCCAACTCCAGATCATGGACTGGATACCTCGTCTCGTGTGGCTTCAACTGTCTCGAAGCATAAGCCACAACATGTCTGTCCTGCATCAGTACGCACCCTAATCCCTGTAGCGATGCGTCGGTATAAAGAACAAATCCTTTGTTCTCCTTGGGAATCACTAGAACTGGTGCAGTAGTCAGTCTGTGCTTTAATTCCCCGAAACTCTACTCACAAGCCTCTGTCCAACAGAATGGGACTCCCTTCTGAGTCAGCTGTGTAAGTGGCTTGGCGATCTTTGAGAAACCCTCGACGAAACGTCGATAATAGCCAGCCAGACCAAGAAAACTTCGAATCTCACTGACTGAAGTAGGGGCAGACCAATCCATAACTGCCTCTATCTTCCTCGGGTCTACTGATATCCCCTCTCGTGATATGATATGGCCCAAGAAGGCTACACTGCTCAGCCAAAACTCACACTTGCTGAGTTTGGCGTACAACTGATGATCTCTGAGGATCTGGAGCACTATCCTCAGATGATCGGCATGATCCTCCTCATTCCTTGAATAGACCAGGATGTCATCAATGAACACGATCACAAACTGATCGAGGTACTCCTGAAATACTCTGTTCATCAGGCTCATAAATGTAGCAGGGGCATTCGTCACCCCGAATGGCATCACCAAGAACTCATAGTGCCCATACCGAGTTCTAAAAGCCGTCTTTTGGACATCACCAGCTCTAACCCGTACCTGGTGATAGCCTGACCTCAAATCTATCTTGGGTACACCTCTGTACCCTGAAGCTGGTCGAACAGATCATCAATCCTCGGAAGCGGATATCTGTTCTTCACTGTGGCCTTGTTCAGTTGCCTGTAGTCAATGCACAGACGCATTGATCCATCCTTCTTTTTCACGAACAAGACTGGCGCACCCCAAGGCGATACACTAGGACGTATGTATCCCTTGTCGAGGAGCTCCTGTAACTGTACCTTCAGTTCCCTTAGCTCTGTCGGTGCCATCCTGTATGGGGCACGAGAAATGGCTGATGTCCCTGGCAGCAGCTCAATAGCAAACTCAACATCCCTGACAGGCGGAAATCCCGGAATCTCATCTGGAAACACATCAATGAACTCCGCCACGACTGGAATGTCCTCGGCTCTCACTTCCTTCTCCTCTGAAGTATCCATGGCATAAATAAGGTACCCAGTGTGGCCGCGTTCCAATAACCGCGACATCTTAACCGCCGAGATTACTGGTATCTTTGGACGAGAGCCGTCCCCATAAAAAGTCCACTGGAACCCCTGATCAGACAGAAAACGAACCATCCTCTTTTGGCAATCTACCATAGCTCGGTATCTGCTCAACACGTCAATGCCGATAATGCAGTCAAAGTCTGCCATCTCTAACTGAATCAAATCGGCCCTCAGATCATTGCCCTCAAAATAAATGAGGCAATCAGATAACAGCCGATCCGCAATCACATGCTTTCCCGTGGGTGTCGAGACCATGAGAGGCATGGGTAACAGAGAGGAGCACAAGCGGTGTCCTTCAACAAAAGCAGTAGATACAAAGGAATGGGAAGCACCTGTATCTATCAATATAAGTGCAGGGTACGTAAGTAAATGGCACGTACCAGCAATGACTTCCTCTGGGGCTGCCTCAGCCTGCTCCCTAGTCAGTGCGTACACCTGTCCCTGCGGCGGTCCTGCCGTCTAACCTCCCTGTGGTCGTGGTGCAAACTGCTGTCTCTGTGGTGCCCTCCCAGCATCAAACCTTGGCCTATTCGGCCCTGAGTCTATCTGAACTGCCCGATTTGGGCAACCTCGAGCCATGTGGCCCATCTTGCCACAAATATAGCAACCTAGACAGTCACGTAACAAGTGCCATCCTCCACAGTTGGTACACCTGGCCCCCCCTGCCTTGCTCCCCTGTGTGGGTCCCCGGTTGTTCTGCTTCTGTCCCTGAGGCTTCTTCCCACTAAATTTGGAAGATGCCACGAGCCTTGAACTGATCCCCTCGTGGCCTCAGACTATCAGTAACAGGCCTCTGTGGGGTACTGAAGGGGGTACAACATCCTTGTACGCGTCCACGGCAATCTCCGCCAACTCTGCCCGTGTCAGGGCGTCATCAAATGAGCTGGGGTTGTTGGAGATAACCCGATCAAACAGCTCTGGCCTCAGACCCTTCAGAAAGTTCCTCATCTTGGCATGGCTGCTGACAGCAATATGAGGTACATACCTCAGCAGTGAGGGATATTGCATAGCGTAGTCTGCCACTGACATGCTACCCTGCTTCAAACTGTTGAACTCATCCTCCTTTAATTGTCTGGCAGCTGCAGAGAAATACCGGTTAAGGAACCGGGTCCGGAATACAGTCCAGTCAACTGCCATACCTAGAGCTCTCAGCTCCATCACGGTGGTCTTCCACCACATAGCAGGCTTCTTAGCCATCTGAAACTCGGCTAACCTTAGCCATGCCGTGCGTGCACAGGGTGCAGTCACAAGTATCTGCTCTATACGTTCCAACCACTCCTCAGCTACTTCACCAGACTCAATTCCCTCAAACATGGGCGGATGGAAACTCAGAAACTGCTTCAAACTGAGCTCCCCTGGCAGTAACATCTGTACACTGGGCTCCACGCCCACAGCAGGTGGTGGTAAAGGGTTCGGCTGAGAAATACTGGCATTTCTACTGTGGGGTTCTCGTTACTTAATCCATTATGTATCCATTAAACATATATATGTGAGTCTGAATTAAGTAATATACCATGCACGGATTAAGAGTTCATGCTAGTTAAGTTGTTTACAAGGTTATCAAAAACCTAACAAACTATACATATCATGTACATAAACAACCTAATTCAAAAGAACTCCTAGGCAGTGGTTCCCCTCGCAGCGGAAATCATGACTCACGCTCCCCACGTCTATGAGTCCCTACAGAAACATTCACAAGTGAGTATAGATAACAACTATCTCAGTGCAATATCAAAACACAATATCAATATCAATGATAAAGCACAATAAATCATATAACGTAACGTGAATGTTTTGTCTCATGCATCCACCAATGCACCATGTCATGACATGTCTCAACACATACCCTATTATCATGAGACTAAAATGATATGCCTATTCAGCTCAATATGTCAGTGGAACCACCTCACATCTTCATATTAGCAGCACATATCATAGTACCGTCCTCAAATGATAATAGCCATAGCATATATCCAAAAACCGGCATATATCGCTATATAGCATAACCGAGCATATACCCAAACCAGGTGTATATCTCTCTGTCACATAACCGAGCATATATCCAAACCAGGCATATATCTCTATGTCACATAGCCGAGCATATATCCAAACCAGGCATATATCTCAAATGCAGAACCGAGCATATACCCAAACCAGGCGTATATCTCACATACATATGATATCCATGAATGTACAAGCATATGATACTACCAATCATATGATAACAACATAAGACAATTCATATGATATCAATCTCATAACATCATCACACAATATCTATACTCTGTACGTCAACACGTACCTGTACTGCGACACAAACGAGATAAAGCAGTTGTCAATAGCTAAGTGCCTCGTTGTCCTGTCCCCTGAGATGATGCTACAACAATGCCAACAATATATCATGTTATCATAGGCATTAAAATCAAATTCTACAAAAATATTTGATTTTTCAAAATATTAACACTGGCGATCGATCGCCATCAGCACCGATCGATCGCCAAAACACTCTGCCCCCTCGCGATCGATCGCAACAACTTGGCGATCGATCGCCAAAGTGCTCTGTTCATCGCGATCGATCGCGACAATTTCGCCGATCGATCGCCATCCAATTTCACCGCCTTAAAATGTTACTGTCATCGGCGATCGATCGCTCACTCGCACCGATCGATCGCCGATGCCCAGAAAAATGAGAGCATGGCGTTTTCAAGCTTATCTTCATGGTTCTTCTCCTCTAATTCATTTTAAACCATGTCAACCTGTTTCTTGCAATCTCTAGGAACATAATAACATGTTTCTATCATTAAAGAATCCAATTCATAGCATATACACATGTTATGATTCTCCACCTAAACATTTCATATGCTATTTCTCATATAGCAACACCAATGACAAAAACAAGTATAAAACCATGATTTTCTTACCAAGATGGTACAATTCCACTTCACACACCTTCCTAGCTCAAGTTACAAGTGAAATCCAAGCTTACACCACAAGAAAGTGGAAAGAGAAGGAGAGGAGCTTGGTAGAGATTTGTAGGTGTAAAATGGTGTGTTATGTGATTACACCTCCCTTATCCACTTAATATAGATCATTATTCCCTTAAGTCACTTGCTATCATACCATTTCAAGGTAATTACAAGTTAAGTAACATGTACATGAAATGAACCTCACATTCTATTGAAACTCTAATTCACATTAAAGTCATATGCATACTCAAATGCAAACTCATATGCACATATGGATGCACCTTCAACACTTAATCCATAATTCACATGTTTATAGTATGAATGTATTACACACCATGTTTCATGCCTTCTCATATTTCATTTCATATATGAATCAATTCTTCTTGGTTCCACTCGAACCCCCATTATCATATCGTCAAGTGATATAATTACACCATAATCATATCATACGTGTATTAAACAAATCGAGGCATTACAATTCTCCCCCACTTATTGAATTTCGTCCTCGAAATTGTAGATACATAATATGCATATCAAAATACGCAACTCAACAATACTACGATATGACAATAGGAAACATGATCATGTATGCAACACTACAGTATATATGTACCAACCGTAACATAAAACTGTAAAATCATACCAGTAAACAAATCCGGATACCGTTGCATCATATGCTGCTCCGTCTCCCACGTTGCCTCTTCGACACCCCTTCTGTCCCACTGTACTTTAACCATAGGAATCACCTTATTACGCAACCTGCGTTCAGCTCGATCTAAGATCATAACCGGTCGTTCCTCATACGACACATCTGTATCCAACTGTACATCAGGTAGCTGTAATACATGACTCGGATCTGGTTCATACTTTCTCAACAGTGAAACATGAAAAACATCATGAATACTACTCATTGCCGGTGGTAGTGCCAAGCGATATGCCAACGTACCAATACGTTGCAACACCTCATACGGACCAACATATCGTGGAGACAATTTTCCACGCTTACCAAACCGTACTACACCTTTAAAAGGTGAGATTTTCAAGAACACACGGTCGCCAATTTGAAATTCAAGTGGTCTACGTCGCTTATTAGCATACGCAGCCTGTCTATCCTGAGCAGCTTTAAGTTTAAATCGAATGACCTTTACTTTCTCTTCCATCTCATGAATCATATCCGGTCCATGCAAGGAAGACTGATCCACATCATCCCAATACAATGGCGATCTACATCGTCGCCCATACAAAGCTTCAAACGGTGCCATCTGTATACTAGATTGATAACTGTTGTTATAAGAAAATTCCACTAATGGCAACGAATCTTGCCAAGAGTTATCAAACTCTAATACACAAGCACGCAACATATCCTCTAGCGTTTGTATCGTACGCTCTGTTTGTCCATCTGTCTGAGGATGATATGATGTACTCAACCGCACGTCAGTTCCCAACGCTGTCTGTAACCCTTCCCAAAAGTGAGAAGTAAATCTCGGATCCCTATCCGATACAATGGAAACTGGAATACCATGTAGCCTCACTACATGTTGAATGTACAACTGTGCCATTCTCAGATATGTATATGTCATACAATATGGCACAAAATGAGATACTTTGGTGAGTCTGTCAACAATCACCCAAATAGCATCGCAACCAGAAGACGTCCGTGGCAAATGAGTCACAAAATCCATCGTGATATGTTCCCATTTCCACTGAGGAATTTCCAAACTATGTAATTCACCTCCTGGTCTTTGTCTTTCCGCTTTCACTTGTTGACAAATCAAACATCGTTTCACAAAACTCAACACATCCTGTTTCATACGTTTCCACCAAAATTGGGTACGTAAATCATGATACATCTTCTTTCCTCCAGGATGTATACTGTATCTACTACAATGAGCACGTTGTAGTAGTTCTTGGCGTAGTCCCAATGCAGCAGGTACTACCCAACAAGTCTTGTATTTCAAAACTCCATCCTCTGCAAGTACAAACTGTGATGTTTGTCCTTGACTTATCAGTTCTTTCCAATGTTGTACCTCATCATCAGTCGTTTGTGCCGTCCTGATTTTGTCAAAAATATCGGGTTCAACTAACAAAGTTGATACCCGTACCGGCACTGATTCCATATCAAAACCATAACCCAAAGTACAACAAGCAGTCATCAAAGTAGATAAATGAATCACCTCATCAGCCGTATGATGTACTTTTCGACTCAAGGCATCTGCTGTAAGATTAGCTCTTCCTGGATGATATTCAATCTCACAATCATAATCTTTCAACAGATCCATCCATCTCCGTTGTCTCATATTCAACTCCGCTTGAGTGAATAGAAATTTTAAGCTCTTATGATCTGTATATATGGTAAACGACGTACCATATAAATAATGTCGCCATATCTTCAATGCAAAGACAATGGCAGCCAATTCCAGATCATGTACTGGATATCGCATTTCATGTGGCTTCAACTGTCGTGATGCATAAGCCACTACATGTTTGTCCTGCATCAATACACAACCCAAACCAAGTAAAGATGCATCAGTATAAACTGCAAACCTGTCATGCTCAGATGGAATGATCAAGACTGGAGCTGTAGTCAATCGATGTTTTAATTCCTGGAAACTACGCTCACAAGCCTCTGACCATTGAAATGATACTCCCTTCTGTGTCAAATGTGTTAATGGTTTGGCAATCGCTGAAAATCCTTCAACGAATCGTCTATAATATCCAGCCAAACCTAAGAAACTACGAATCTCTGGCACAGAAGTAGGTGCTGACCAATTCAACACTGCTTCCACTTTCTTTGGATCAACTGATATACCTTCCTCTGATATGACATGACCCAAAAATCCAACACTAGTCAACCAAAACCCACACTTACTGAGTTTGGCATACAACTGATGTGTCCTCAACAATTGCAACACCATATGCAAATGTTGAACATGTTCAGCATCACTCCGTGAATAGATCAATATATCATCGATAAAGACAATGACAAATCGATCAAGGTATTCCTGGAAAACCCGATTCATTAAACTCATAAAGACAGCAGGAGCATTTGTCACTCCAAATGGCATTACTAGAAACTCATAATGCCCATAACGAGTTCTGAATGCTGTCTTCTGTATATCTCCTTCCCTCACACGTATTTGATGATACCCTGACCTCAAGTCAATCTTAGAATATATCCGTGATCCCTGCAACTGATCAAATAAATCATCAATACGGGGAAGAGGATATTTGTTCTTTATGGTTACTTTGTTCAACTGTCTATAATCAATACACAATCGCATTGTCCCATCCTTCTTCTTCACAAATAAAACCGGAGCACCCCAAGGCGATACACTAGGACGTATGTACCCCTTGTCCAATAAATCTTGCAATTGAGTTTTCAACTCTTTCAATTCAGTTGGTGCCATCCGATAAGGAGCCCGTGAAATTGCAGAAGTACCAGGTATCAAATCAATACCAAATTCCACTTCTCGATTCGGTGGGAATCCAGGTATCTCATCTGGAAACACATCCGCATATTCTGCAACCACTGGTATCTCCTCCACTTTCCTTTCTAGTTTCTGTTCAGTTACATCAAGGGCATAAATCAAATAACCCGCATGTCCACGTTCTAACAAATGCGACATTCGGATTGCTGATATCAAAGGAATCTTTGCCCTCGATCCCTGGCCATAGAATAACCATTGATTGCCAGTATCAGACTGAAATCTCACTATCTTCTGACTACAATCCACAACAGATTGATATTTACTCAATACATCAATGCCAAGGATACAATCAAAATCTGTCATGCCTAACACAATTAAATCAGCCTGTAGCCCATACTCAGTCTCAAACTGAATATCACAATCAGACACACTCTGACAAGTCATTACCGTAGTTCCCATGGGTGTCGAAACATAAAGAGGCATCAACAGTGGAGACGAGCATATATGATACCGATCAATAAATGCTTGTGCAATAAAAGAATGTGATGCACCAGTATCAATCAACAGTAAAGCAGGATAAGTAAATAAAGTACACTTACCCGCTATCACAGTATCAGGAGCTGCCTCTGCTTCCTCCCTGTTTAGTGCATACACCTGAGCTGAGGTGTTCCTGTCCTCTGTCCTCCACCAGACTGTGGTACACCCTGTGGTCTCTGTTGTACTGTAGTTTCTGAAATGGGTCCTCTCCTCTGTTGTCCACCCACTTGAGTACAATCACGGATCACATGTACGGGTCTCCCACAACGAAAACAAACTACTGGATTGAATTGAGGACAATCTCGTTTCAAATGTGGTCCACCACATTTAAAACATTGCACAGCACTTCCACTACTACTGCCTTGGAACTGTCCTTTCGATTTGCGATCACCCCCTTTTTGTGATCCAAAACGTTTTCCACTAAACCTAGATGAAGATGCACCACCTCGTGGTGATTTAAAAGAATCTCCTCTAGGTCGCATACTGTCAGATGTAGGTGGTTGGGCTTGTCCAACATCTTTATACACCCCTACCGCAATCTCAGCCATCTCAGCTCGAGTCAAGGCTTCTTCATAAGATGTAGGGTTATTGGACATGACCCTATCAAACAATTCAGGCCTCAATCCTTTCACAAACTGTCTAATCTTGGCCTTTGTGTTGACAGCAATATGTGGCACATACCGGAGCAAAGAAGAATAATGCACAGCATAATCAGATACTGTCATTGCTCCCTGTCTCAAATTGGTAAATTCATCCTCTTTCCTCTGCCTTGCAGCAACAGAGAAATAATGCTCCAGAAACTTTGTTCTAAACACATTCCAGTCTACTGTATGTCCTTGAGCTCTCAACTCAAGTACTGTGGACTTCCACCACATCATAGCCTTCTTGGCCAACTGATATTCAGCTAAACGTAACCAAGCAGTCTTGGCACACGGTGCTGATACAAATATCTGTTCTATACGTTCCAGCCACTCCTCTGACAGTTCCCCTGACTCAGTCCCCTCAAACCTAGGTGGCTGATAGCTCAGAAATTGTGTCAATGTTAATTCTCCAGGCAACAGTACCTGTTCCATTGGTCCTTGCTCAATCGGTAGTAGTGGCACAGGCGCCATCCGTACACTCGCATTGCCACTCATGGCATCCCCAACATCCTCATGTAACCCTCTGTCTGTCATAACTGTATAACAAGGGTTAACAAGAACATTCAAAAGTATATAACATGTTAGAATAACATCATATTCTAAAATCTAACATGCTATTATCCTTCTCAAAGTGTTTAGGTAACTCCCTAATACACTTCCTCTACCCATGTTCACCCCGTTCTCGAACCACTGCTCTGATACCACTAATGTGGGGTTCTCGTTACTTAATCCATTATGTATCCATTAAACATATATATGTGAGTCTGAATTAAGTAATATACCATGCACGGATTAAGAGTTCATGCTAGTTAAGTTGTTTACAAGGTTATCAAAAACCTAACAAACTATACATATCATGTACATAAACAACCTAATTCAAAAGAACTCCTAGGCAGTGGTTCCCCTCGCAGCGGAAATCATGACTCACGCTCCCCACGTCTATGAGTCCCTACAGAAACATTCACAAGTGAGTATAGATAACAACTATCTCAGTGCAATATCAAAACACAATATCAATATCAATGATAAAGCACAATAAATCATATAACGTAACGTGAATGTTCTGTCTCATGCATCCACCAATGCACCATGTCATGACATGTCTCAACACATACCCTATTATCATGAGACTAAAATGATATGCCTATTCAGCTCAATATGTCAGTGGAACCACCTCACATCTTCATATTAGCAGCACATATCATAGTACCGTCCTCAAATGATAATAGCCATAGCATATATCCAAAAACCGGCATATATCGCTATATAGCATAACCGAGCATATACCCAAACCAGGTGTATATCTCTCTGTCACATAACCGAGCATATATCCAAACCAGGCATATATCTCTATGTCACATAGCCGAGCATATATCCAAACCAGGCATATATCTCAAATGCAGAACCGAGCATATACCCAAACCAGGCGTATATCTCACATACATATGATATCCATGAATGTACAAGCATATGATACTACCAATCATATGATAACAACATAAGACAATTCATATGATATCAATCTCATAACATCATCACACAATATCTATACTCTGTACGTCAACACGTACCTGTACTGCGACACAAACGAGATAAAGCAGTTGTCAATAGCTAAGTGCCTCGTTGTCCTGTCCCCTGAGATGATGCTACAACAATGCCAACAATATATCATGTTATCATAGGCATTAAAATCAAATTCTACAAAAATATTTGATTTTTCAAAATATTAACACTGGCGATCGATCGCCATCAGCACCGATCGATCGCCAAAACTCTCTGCCCCCCTCGCGATCGATCGCAACAACTTGGCGATCGATCGCCAAAGTGCTCTGTTCATCGCGATCGATCGCGACAATTTCGCCGATCGATCGCCATCCAATTTCACCGCCTTAAAATGTTACTGTCATCGGCGATCGATCGCTCACTCGCACCGATCGATCGCCGATGCCCAGAAAAATGAGAGCATGGCGTTTTCAAGCTTATCTTCATGGTTCTTCTCCTCTAATTCATTTTAAACCATGTCAACCTGTTTCTTGCAATCTCTAGGAACATAATAACATGTTTCTATCATTAAAGAATCCAATTCATAGCATATACACATGTTATGATTCTCCACCTAAACATTTCATATGCTATTTCTCATATAGCAACACCAATGACAAAAACAAGTATAAAACCATGATTTTCTTACCAAGATGGTACAATTCCACTTCACACACCTTCCTAGCTCAAGTTACAAGTGAAATCCAAGCTTACACCACAAGAAAGTGGAAAGAGAAGGAGAGGAGCTTGGTAGAGATTTGTAGGTGTAAAATGGTGTGTTATGTGATTACACCTCCCTTATCCACTTAATATAGATCATTATTCCCTTAAGTCACTTGCTATCATACCATTTCAAGGTAATTACAAGTTAAGTAACATGTACATGAAATGAACCTCACATTCTATTGAAACTCTAATTCACATTAAAGTCATATGCATACTCAAATGCAAACTCATATGCACATATGGATGCACCTTCAACACTTAATCCATAATTCACATGTTTATAGTATGAATGTATTACACACCATGTTTCATGCCTTCTCATATTTCATTTCATATATGAATCAATTCATTCTTGGTTCCACTCGAACCCCCATTATCATATCGTCAAGTGATATAATTACACCATAATCATATCATAAGTGTATTAAACAAATCGAGGCATTACATCTACTGTCCATATCCCCTACCTCTTCATTGAGGTTCGCCATTGTGTAACACAATAGTTAACAACAATACCAAAAGCAGTTCATAATATAAGCCGTTAGATAACAAGAGTATCATATTCAAAGCATGTTAGTATAACACTTATACAACCATGTGCATCACATGCATAAGCATGCCCAAATGAATACCTAGCCAACTTGTTCCTAAAGGCTACCCTCCACTCTTCCCTGGTTATCTAACCACTGCTCTGATACCACTAAATGTGAGACCCCATTATCACATCAAGATATTAAGGTGAAATTTAGAGAACTAAACATTCATGTGAATATATCAGAGTAACGTGCCGTGTTGATTAACCTGAGCTTTAGAGATTACAGTACCAAAATGTTTCAAAAGGAAAGACACAATTCCTACAAAGGTACTACATTATAGTCTTACTCTACTCAGTAGAAGCTATACAAAACTTTTCTCTAACATGCTAATCCTGTAGCACTCCTTACAGCTCAGCATATCAACCCCGACCCTGGTTCTCGTCAACAAAAGCACCTACAAAGACAACCCCCAACACATGAGCATAACACAATTCATATTCAACATAATATGAAAGTAAGGCATAAATGCACAATCTTAAACACAAGCCCTTCCTGTATTTCCAGCATTTATAACGCCCATTGGTTGTCCCTGTACCATAATTCATAATAAAAACACATTATAAGAATGTATGGTTTCACAAATAAATGTCATGACATTCTTCCTCCTTAAATCCTTATTTCAATCCTGAGTCCTTATCATTAGTACATTTTAATGCTTCTTGCAACTCCATGTAAGCGGAATTCTTCCTCGCTTCCAATGGACCTTAGCGTAAGCAGTTAAAATCCTTACTAAGATAACCTTGACTCGTGAAATACACCTCTTATATTTCACAACATACATATGCAAATCATAACCTTAATGCACCACATTGCATTCATCATGCGTCAAAAAGACAAACATAAAGCACATGTTGCCGTTGGGATGCCCGTACGTCGCTTACGTACCTTTCCAAAATGTGATGTGTTGCAGGACTCTATCCCCTGCGCTGTGTAGCTACCTGTGAAGGCTCTACACCAGTGTATAACACAATATTAGATGCCTCATTACAATCCAATATCAAAACTTTAACAAAATATATCAATTTATATTTTTCAACATTCTGGGTCTCTCGATCGATCGGCCCCTCTTCCCGATCGATCGAGAAGACGCCTAAAATCAGAACCAAGATTCTGCCTCGCTCGATCGATCGAGATGAAATGTCGATCAATCGAGATGCCCTGTTCGAGAAATACCAACCCAGAATTCTCGAACACCTATATTCACACCCTTCGATCTAGCATATAACATACACCACATGTTTGAACAATTATGCTAACAATTACAATACACTACTCCGAGTGTATTCATACCAAATTTACACCCTAAGCATAAGCCTACATGCATAAACGTCGATCATTTAAAGAAGTACTGGATCAACTTTTCTGGAAACAGGGTAACATATTCATTTCCAGATTTCTTGAGCACCTCACTTCATGCTATTAAACCTATCACATATAGCATAAAGAAAGCTCGAACAAACATTCCATGGGCTTCACGAAACTACCATGCATATTTTCACATCAAAGTTTTACCAAAACCTAAGCTAGGATGCTTCAAATATTCATGGTAAAACCCTTCCTAACATGAAAAACAGAGCACTTCCCTGCTCGGATGTTCGAGGAACCCTTTTCTCTACTACAAATCTAGCACATAAAGCATGCAAGTTACTTAACTAAACATGCTAAGGGCTTCACAAACCTCGCATAAAGGTACTCATAACAATATATCATTATACCCTAAACTAGCATGCCAAATCTGCTACAAGGAACATGCATGCTAGAAAACTGAAAACTGGGAAGAATATGTGACTCCTCACCATTTTTGCCCTTCGATTTTCTATATGAAAGGATGAATGAAATCCGATCACTTTCCTCCTAGAAACCGACCAAGTTGCAGAAGAAATGAAGGGAAGAAGAAGAAAACTTTTTGAAAGAGCCAAGGTGAAAATATCTTTGTGTAAAGTGGCTTGCTTAGTCATTCAGCTTTCCAGAAAACAGGGGAGGGGCGTGGGTTTGCAACAAGTGGGGTTGGGGTGGTTGCATGTAGGGTGGTTTTGGGGTGTTTAATTGTGTCCCGGTATTTCATACGATGTGTAAAAATATCCCTCCTTGATATTTTATTATTTTACCACATCATCACAACAATTTAAAAACACCTAACATGCTCCCTAAACCACATCATTAATTAAATAAATCACTCCCACATACGAAACGCCTTTTAACACATAGGTTCATAATTAGCAAACCTTAATTGCATGATTACCCACATAATCATTTCGGGGATATCACAGTAGGCGTAATTACGCCTGTATAAAATTCTTTAAAAACTCAAATGCCGTGAGTTAGGCGTAGTTACGCCTCAAAGTAGGCGTCTTTACGCCTGTTGCCATGATTGATAGTGTAGATTTTTGGCTTCAATTCATCCGTTCCTTCCGTCATTTGCACCCTTTTAGTCCACAAAACATGTAATTACGTGGATTCCTGCAAAACAACACAGAACAAGACCAAAAGTGTAATTCTGATAAAAAACTAACACTAAACCATGCAAAATAAGAGGAAATATAAGTGTATAAAATACACTTATCAAACCCCCTAAACTTAAACTTTTGCTAGTCCCGAGCAAACTAGAAATGGAAAAAGACTAAGAAATAAAAGAGAAAAAGAAAACACACTACTAATGCAAGTCATGAAATGTTATAATTGCAAATTGGCCTCGAAGATCAATTGTCTAAAAATTTTAAGTCAAGTATGCATATCAGTCTACTCAAGAGTTCTCAAGTGTGTGTGTCACCACTTCCATTTAACCATTAAAGCAATCTTTACTCACACAAATCAATAGGACTTTGCAGGGTGTATTAGTTCATTTGCATTGTTCATAAAAAGGTGTATAACTTTGACCAACAGTGAACAATGCATCAAATCAAAGTAATGAGATGTGCGTGTGTGAATGTCAAAACCATATGCATTACAAGTGTTTCTCGAGAGTCCATAGGCTTACAATTCGTAACATTCTCCACTAGTATATTAGATGAATGTGGCTTGGTCAGTAGGTCTTAATAGGCTTGTAATGTAAGGCCTTGGCTCATGGCTACAATAAAAAGATAGGAATTTCAAAACAAGTGAGTAAGTCATATTAACCATGATGCGCACTCTCATCTCAATTTTGATTCCTTCTATTGATGATTCATCATCATTTTTTTTTTCTTTTCAAATTTTGGATTCACCCTCCTTTCTCATCCGCCTCATCATTCACCTCATTATTTTCTCATTCTTTCCATCACTTATTTCTTCACCTCTTCAACAATCTTTTTATGCATTCATTCCCTTTTTTCTTTATTTCTCTCCTTCAAATATTTTTTTTTTTTTTCCAATAAGAATGATGTGACTAGAAATAGACACATCTATTGCACTTAATTGTCTACGATTTGGTATATTTTGATGGATAAATTGATACATATGCTACCTAATCGTATATTTGTGTAAATGTAGGGAAAGGTGAAGAAATCAAGCTAAAATGATGAAAGAAGCAATAAAGTTGAAGAAAAGAGGAAAAAAACCGGAATCAAAGACACATGTTGCTCCTTTCTCCTCAAATTTCTATGTATTCCAGCCAAGTTTTGGGAATGTGGTCCATATAAAAGTTTTAGAACTTTGAGTTATCTTCGCGTGGACAGCTGACTCGTCGAATTCGGAGTTCGTATGTGAAAGTTATGGCCAAAATACAAAACTCGCCAGAAAAATGATGGACAGGCGTAATTACGCCATTCACAGGCGTAATTACGCCAACGCTACGGCATGTCTAGGCGTAGCTACGCCATTATACGCGTAATTACGCCTGAAGACTTTTGGAAAATTAAAAAACTTGATTTCTTTCCTTCCCACATGGATTCTAACCTACTCCATCAGCCTCCCAATACATATATACTCGAAATTCAGACCTTTTAACCATCTAGATAGTTAGGGTAGAGTAGTTTAGGATAGTTTTATAATTTTTCTCTCAATTTTGTTGAAGAACGCTACGAAGATCGAAGCGAAGGCGGGATTGACACCTCGACGAGCGGAGATTGGATTAGTTTTCTTTCCCTTGTTTTTATTTATTGCTTTATCTTAGATTATGTCTAGCTAGTTTTAATTCTTGGTTGAGGAAGACAAATCCTTGGATTTATTTATCTTGGGGAGATTCTTACGCTTTAATTATCAATTTTATTGAGTATCAAGAGTTTTTCTGATTTTATTGATATGATTGTTGTGTTTGTTTATTGGATTGACAACCTAATAACTTGCATGAAATCTAACGCTAAATTATATATCAAATACGGAATCGTTTGATCCCTCTAATTTACGAAGCAACTAAGATTAATTAAATTCCGCTTGTGAGTTTGTTACATTCTTAGGAAGAACACTTGACTAGATTAAACATAGACGCTTGGATTATGTTGTTTAGCTTCATCGATCTCACTAGTTCATATGCTATCATCGATTTAAATCTTAATCGCTTGTATTTTGATTGATTGTTTGATAAGGGTTAAACTAGAACGCTTGGGCTACTTAACTACACGTAAGGTGAGATAGGACTTTGATTATTGGATTAAACGTCCAACGATGAATATTCATATGAAAAATTGAGTCTTTTGTGAATCGATGAAATAGATGATAATTCCAAGGAAGAGTCGACCGATACCAAGAATAACTTTCGTTACTTTAATCTTTAGTTTTAATTTTAATTAGTATAATTCATTCACAACCCCATCTTTTATTCTTTGATTTTGATTTTCATTAACACAAGAATTCACACCTCCTCGTGGGATCGATCCCTACTCACGCTACTACATTATTGTTATCAATCTTGAGGATTGAGTGGGGTTAATTTGGGCGTACACGATAAGCGCACCACCAAATTTTGGCGCCGTTGCCGGGGAGGCGTGTTATATTTTTGTGTTAATATTTTCTGTTTTTTTTTTCTCTTTTTCGTTTTATTTCTTTCTTTCCCCCACCGCTACTCTTGTTTGTTCGTGCTTACAGGTTGAGTTCTGAAAAATTGGATCTTATCATGGAGGACTATAGGCGACTAGACGAATTGGAGTATCTTGTGCACCAACTTGGCGTAGGGAGTGGACAAAGTGCATACAACTCAAGTTGGAGTGATCATCCCAATCTCAACTATGACAATCAATGGATGAGCCCACCTCCACCTTACATGCAGTCCTATCTACCGCCATACATACCACAATATTCGCCAGGGCCGCAACAACCTCAATACCATACCCCTGGTGAGTCTTTAGAGGATCTTGTTTCAAAACTTACTGATAGTACTTTGCAATTTCAACAGGAATTCAGGGCTAGCACTCAGAATTTGGGTAACCAAATGGAGCAACTAATAAGATCGATCGATCGGATAGCAGCACAAAAGGAGACATGATTGCATTCGAATCATGGAGTGATGAAGAAGAAGAGACTATGGAGAAGGTGGTACTGATGCCACCCGAGCTAGAAGAGGAGACACATGTGCCAATAGAAGAAAAGGAGCTTGTACATCCTACAACTCCGAATGGTATGTTTCCAACTGAGAACTATGTTGATTACTTAGATGAATCATGTGCTGTGGAAGAGGATTCGGCGAAAGAATACTATGATGAAATGGATCCTTGGGACTATTTTTTCGATGACAACATCACCTTGGACAGTGGCAAAGAGGTAGAAACTCCAGCAACGATGGTACTGAGGCCATCAATACTTGAACAACAAACAGAGATTGAGGTGGATAACAAGGAATCTCACCAGAATGGGATTCCCAAAGGCGAGCATAGGGGACAACAAGTTAAAGGATGCCACGAGGTAGATCTTGATCGACCTCAACTGACTTCTTTGGAGGAAGGCGACATAGTGAAAAGACAAAAACCCTCCAAGAGGTGCAAGGCGAATAGGCATCGCCTTAAGCGAGAGAACTGGCGTCGGGCCACCGACGTTAAACAGAGGCGCTGCTTGGGAGGCAACCCAAGGGGAGTTAGTTTCTTTTCTCCCTTTTATTTTTATTGCTTTACTAGTTAGACTTTTCTCTTTTCTTCTATTTTTGCCTTACATTGGGGACAATGTAAGATTTAAGTATGGGGGAGGGATTAGTAGTGTGTTATTGTTTTTCTTATTTCAAAAATACAAAAAAATCGAAAAATTTAAAATTTTGAGCTCATAAGTAATGAACACATGCTTAGAATCACTAGCCCATGATGAAACCTAATTGATATCATGCATGCTTTTGAACATAGGTGAATTGTTAACCTTGGAACACTTTGAACTCTAATGCAAAGTTTACTTTAACTTAGTAGTTGAATATTTTGAGCACATTATTGTCATGGCTTGTGAAGTGTGCATAGCTTAGTGAAGATTGTGTAAACTTTGTGATAGTCTTAAGAAGTCTCTAATACATGCTAGAACTTAACTACATGCTCTTTGAGGCGTATGTCTAGACTACTTGCAAACATGAAAGTGATATAGGCAATCTTTGATGCGTTTGAGCCTTTCAAGCCTACCATGTAAACAAAATCAATCTCTAGTACCTTTTTTGAGCCTTAATGTAAAAGAATGGGAGTATGCTAAGCATACTCAAGACCCCCATTCAACATTCCTTGACCAGCTTATCATCCTTCCCTAATGAGCCTAAATGTGATTTTAATCCATACCTTTTAAGGGAGTATGATGTATTTCATTCAAATACACTTGGGAATCATTGAAGTATATTTGTGAGCTTAATTGTCAAAAGAATGGAATGCATGAAAGAAAAAGGAATGCCTTGAGAAAATAGATAAAAATATGACTCCAAGGGGAGCCAAGGCACTAAAGAAGAAAAATGTTGAAATAAACCTTGAAAAAAATGAACAAGGTTTGAAAATTCATACAAGAAGAGAAGCTTTTAGTGTGCATTTCATCATACTCTCTTGTTTGAATATCCTTACCCTTTCTTTCATAAGCCAATACCTAGGCCAAGCTACAAGCTAATAAAGACCTACTTGATTTATGTTTGCAAAGTAGCTAAGATAGTGGAGAAGAGTGTGCAAGTGAGCTTATACTTGTGTTAGTGTATGACTTGAACTATTGTGGATTTACATATTTGGAACTATAATTTGTACACAACACTTGTTTATGACCACACACACACGTTCACTATTTTGTTGAGTATGAAATGTATAGGGATTGAAATTGTTCCACTGTTAATTTTTCACCGCCTTTCATTACTATGCATGTTTATAATTGTTGAGGCAATAAAAGTGAGGACAAGTTAGTTTGTTTTGATGCTATGAGCCAAGCAAAAGATTTTAGTTTTGTCTGATTTACTCGAGGTCGAGTAAAGAGTAAGTATGGGGGTGTTTGATGTGACTAGAAATAGACACATCTATTGCACTTAATTGTCTACGATTTGGTATATTTTGATGGATAAATTGATACATATGCTACCTAATCGTATATTTGTGTAAATGTAGGGAAAGGTGAAGAATCAAGCTAAAATGATGAAAGAAGCATAAAGTTGAAGAAAAGAGAAAAAACCGGAATCAAAGACACATGTTGCTCCTTTCTCCTCAACTTTCTATGTATTCCAGCCAAGTTTTGGGAATGTGGTCCATATAAAAAGTTGTAGAACTTTGAGTTATCTTCGCGTGGACAGCTGACTCGTCGAATTCGGAGTTCGTATGTGAAAGTTATGGGCCAAAATACAAAACTCGCCAGAAAAATGATGGACAGGCGTAATTACGCCATTCACAGGCGTAATTACGCCAACGCTAACGGCATGTCTAGGCGTAGCTACGCCATTATACGCGTAATTACGCCTGAAGACTTTTGGAAAATTAAAAACTTGATTTCTTTCCTTCCCACATGGATTCTAACCTACTCCATCAGCCTCCCAATACATATATACTCGAAATTCAGACCTTTTAAAACCATCTAGATAGTTAGGGTAGAGTAGTTTAGGATAGTGTTAATAATTTTTCTCTCAATTTTGTTGAAGAACGCTACGAAGATCGAAGCGAAGGCGGGATTGACACCTCGACGAGCGGAGATTGGATTAGTTTTCTTTCCCTTGTTTTTATTTATTGCTTTATCTTAGATTATGTCTAGCTAGTTTTAATTCTTGGTTGAGGAAGACAAATCCTGTGGATTTATTTATCTTGGGGAGATTCTTACGCTTTAATTATCAATTTTATTGAGTATCAAGAGTTTTTCTGATTTTATTGATATGATTGTTGTGTTTGTTTATTGGATTGACAACCTAATAACTTGCATGAAATCTAACGCTAAATTAGATATCAAATACGGAATCGTTTGATCCCTCTAATTTACGAAGCAACTAAGATTAATTAAATTCCGCTTGTGAGTTTGTTACATTCTTAGGAAGAACACTTGACTAGATTAAACATAGACGCTTGGATTATGTTGTTTAGCTTCATCGATCTCACTAGTTCATATGCTATCATCGATTTAAATCTAATCGCTTGTATTTTGATTGATTGTTTGATAAGGGTTAAACTAGAACGCTTGGGCTACTTAACTACACGTAAGGTGAGATAGGACTTTGATTATTGGATTAAACGTCCAACGATGAATATTCATATGAAAAATTGAGTCTTTGTGAATCGATGAAATAGATGATAATTCCAAGGAAGAGTCGACCGATACCAAGAATAACTTTCGTTACTTTAATCTTTAGTTTTAATTTTAATTAGTATAATTCATTCACAACCCCATCTTTTATTCTTTTGATTTGATTTTCATTAACACAAGAATTCACACCTTCTCGTGGGATCGATCCCTACTCACGCTACTACATTATTGTTATCAATCTTGAGGATTGAGTGGGGTTAATTTGGGCGTACACGATAAGCGCACCACCAAAGAACATGAGAGATATTTGAAATTTTAAAGTGCAATAGGGGCTTACTCACTTGAGGGTAGGAAATAGTGTATAAGCTTTAGCAAGGTGGTCGATGTGGGATTTTGAAATGATGCCGAATGGAGGTATTATGTGCCTAAGCACATGCCATTCGATTTTCAATAAGCTCAAAAGGGTAACTACAGCATGAAAATGATGTATTTTGGTGGCTTCAAAGGCTCCAACTAAGCAAAAATTGCCTAAATCCTTCCTAAGCCACATAACATCCGTATTTCGCCTCAAAGGATACTAAAGCAAGTTCTCGACTACTCTCAATTCACAAATAATTTATATGGTATGAACCAATGTGCTCAAATAGTATCTCAAAACCAAGGTGTTATAAGAAAGAAATTTGAATGAGATTCTAAACATAATGCAACCATTCAATCCTCATTCTTTTACGTTTAAGCTCAAGGGGCTACTATGGCAAATTTATATCAATGATAAAGGCCCAAATATTATCAAAAATTGCCTATATCATATTTGTGTTCATATCAAATCAACTTTAATTGGTCAAATGGTCATGGTCTCCAGTGCATGAATATGTAAGAAACTCAAGAGCAAAGTGAACAAAAATTTAAAATTTTCACACAATAAGCTCAATTCTTCATCATCGGCCTTCACAATTACTTCAAATCACGACTTATGACACAAAAAGAAAAAGAAAATGACTAAAAAAAGCACAAAACACAACACACATAGGAATCCAGGAAACAAAACATCTTCAATGTTTAAAACACCCCCCCAAACTTAAAATCGTGCATTGTCCTCAATGTACCATACAACGTATAAAATAAGGGACAACACACCTACCTGCGACGACGATCGTCAGTAATCGTCGCCCCATCTCATGCTCATGGGTATGGTGAGATGATGATGATAGCGGACCTCCGCATCAGTATAGACCCTGCAATGGGAAAAAATAATTGATCAATCGCGATATGAATAAGACATTCTACTAAAATGCAATACTAAAATTAAAAACGAAATAAAATAAAAAGGATACAAGGCTGGGTTGCCTCCCAAGAAGCGCTTTGTTTAAAGTCGTCAGCCAGACTATGCGAAGCAACCATCAAATAGCGGCTTCCGCCATAGTAAGTATCATATGACTACTACATATGGGTCTTGGTTGTGTAGTGCCCTCTAGCTTGGCAAGATAGTGGCAGTTAACGCTCGTCGCTCCAACAACGTCATTCAAAATTGATAAGCATGGGAGGAGATTCTAAACTTGGCTTCATCTCGTGGAGATCATAATATGTGAAGTTGCATCGATGAGAAGAACGGATCCACATATGGCATATAGGACATCACCATCGATGAGTGCTCCTCACTATTTTCAAAAATATGCTCATCTTCCAACGTCATGCTAGGCTCATCTTGACATGGGAATTCATCAGATAACTCTTCCACAGTAGGTTCAACCACTGAAAATGCTCATATTCCCTTGAATCTTCCGCATGAGTAGGATCACTCTCCCAAACTTGGTTGGTTGAATGATCATCATCATGTGACCACACCTGGTTTGTCACCCCTTGATTATATCTCATCTCAACCTCTTTGCATCTCGCTACAAATGTCTCTATCAGCTGATCAAGGCTACTTCTGGTGGCATTTTCGATCTTTGGTTCAAATGATGGCCAGAATTTGCGCAAAATATCCTCCAACTTAGAGACTTTATCAGAACTATACTCATCCTCTGCTTGATGCTTGAATGATTGGTGTGTAAAATGAGGGTAATGATGCCCTGGTGGATATTGGTGACTCCAACCCAGCATTGAAGGATCAAAGTGCCACTGATAGTCGAAATTCGCCATATGGTTAAACAGGTGCACCCTGTCATCATCTCTACAATATATGGGACTACCAGCTGCAAAAAGCTCCATTAAATACCCATTCTTGTGTGTCTGCATCCAATCCACTGTAGAAAGATTGAAGAGGAGCGTAGTTTGAAAAGTCGTGGTTGAATCTGTCCCAAGATGCATAGAATGGTTCATACGGTTGTTGGGCAAAGCTTGTGGAAACTTGCTGATGAAACATCTCCAAGTACCTCACAAGAAAAACATCAAAAAAAATAAAATTCTAAATTAAAAATCAAGACTACTTGGAACAGTATCAGTAAACAAAATTATATCAATCCCCGCAACGGCGCCAAAAACTTGATGCGTGTGAAACGTACGCAAGTGTACGGTGTCAAGTTTTAGTATAGAATTTTAAAATACGGATGTCGAACCCACAGGGATGAAATTAAGTTACACCAGTACTGTAATTAGAATAGTCTCGACTTTTATTTAGACAATCGATAGCAAAATTATAAAAACTAATAAATAAAGTTAACAAGATGGCAATTTAAGTGGAGAAAATCATTGAGAACGGATTCTAGAGATTCGACTTCACTCAACTATCCACTATGTCGTGTTTTCTAATTTATTAACCACGAATCCTATATTATCTATTACCTCTCCCGAGTGTTTAAATAAATAATCTTCAACAATCATCTTGATGTGCTCACCCTAAATAAATTATTAAGCGCTAGATTCGTTCTATGGCTTCGTTGGAGTTATATGTTCCCGACTATATAAACTTCCAACGATGTA